>CM053758.1:3646832-3712227 GCA_028658305.1 Pachyuromys duprasi
GATAAAAGTTAATTTAGGTATAGAACTTTAAACTTATCAACATAGATAGAATAATCAGATACTTTCTCCTAAGTTGCTAAATGCACATAGCGTAGACATTGCATATGTGGATTTTACCTAACAGTTTTCATAATTATTATTGTATTAAAAGAAAAGCTTTGTGAGTCTTTGGTCATAAACGAAAAAGGGGGAACTGAGGCAGCCATTCCATAAGACCTGAGATGGTCACCTGCGTGCAAGTCATGCTGGCTGGCTATTCTTGTGGTTTTCAGCAGACACCTCCTGTTTTGCTCAGTTAAACCTCCTGTTTTGCTCAGTTAAACCTCCTGTTTTGCTCAGTTACACCTCCTGTTTTGCTTGGTTAATTTTCCTGTTTTGCTTGGATATGTTTACTTGGAAACCTATATAAGTGGCTTACTCTGCAATAAAGATGGTGCCTTGATCAGAGCACTGTCTTGGTGTCACTTCTTCGTGTTCTCTGTCTCTTTTAATTCCCAGCCCCTTGTGCAGGCGGTTACTATTGGTGGTCGCAGGCGACTACATAGTACAAGAGCAGTATTCTGTGTGGCCTCCATGGCTTGCACTTCTCATCCTCCTGCCTCAGGCTCCTGAATGCAGGGTTTACAGGCATGTGCCATTATGCTTGGGGCCTCCTTTTCATAGCTTTTAGAGGGACATACTCTATTTACATACATTTTTTGAGGCAGGGTTTCTTAGTGTTGTATTGCTGTGAAGAGACACTATGGCCACAGCAAGTCTTCTATAAGAATGCATTCAATTGGGGAGGGCTTACAGTTTCAGAGGCTTAGTCTGTTAATGTCATGGCGGGGAGTATGACGGCAGACAGACTTGGTGCTTGAGAAGTGTTGTAAGAGCCTGATTACTTCCAGCCATAAGAATAAAGACACCAAGACCTTTTATTATTTCAAAGCTTAGGCCTAAACTGGGCAAACTCTCAACTAGCTCATGTAGGTAACCCATCTACCTAGCCCTGTCCCACCACAAGGCTAGCTGTACCTTCCTGGGCCCATAGTCATGTCTGTCTCCTATCATGTCTCCTGGAGAAAAGACCCTCTCCTTTCTTCTTCCCAGAGTCCCTTCCTTCCTACAAGAAAGTTCCCCCTTCAACTTCCTGCCCAGATATTGGCCCTATTGAGGCCAATCAGAGAATGCTTTAGATAAGCGAGGAAGGGCAGAGACACACCTTCACACAGTATACTCCAACAGAGAAGTTCTACACCTGGAACTGTAGGCACCAGGAAGAGAGAGCAGATGGGCTTAGCTTGGACTTCTGAAATGTCAACTCCCCTCCCACTTCCCATCCCTCCCCCCACATGCTTTCTCCAATAAGGCCACACCTCCTAACCCTGCCATGATGACCGAGCATTCACATATGTGAGCCTATGGAGGCCATTTTTGTTTAAACCGCCGCAACCTGAGACTATTTGAAATGATTAGGAGGTGCAGCCTTGTTGGAGGAACTGTGTCTGTGGGGGTAGGTGGGGTTTGAGGTTCTAGAAGCCCGTGCCAACCCCAGAATCTCTCTCTTGCTGCTGCCTGCAGATCCAAATATAGGACTCTGCTACCATGTCAGCCTGCTCCCTGCCATGGGGATAACGGATAAAGCAGCGAAGACCGCAGCCCCCTTGCATCATCTTGAAGCTTGTAGTAGAAATCTAGCAGGATCATTGTATCTAGGGTATTAGAATGAAACTGCTGCTCTTCACCATATGTCGGGTAAATATCAGGCTCAAGAGTAGTTTCTAGAATTACTTTGCTCTTGAAGAAATGCTGTAGAAAACAGTGGTTATTTTCTGTTATCTAGAGTTGTTTTTCTGTAGGAGCTTCAGCCTTTTACATGACTTTTGGTCACAAGATGGCCCTGGCACACCTGGAATGTCTTGTATTATTGAGTACAGCAAACAGTACACAATAAGGACTAAAGTTGCAGGGGCGTGATGTTTTCCTTTAGGAAACATGTAGATTAGGTTGGGGCTTTGGTATGAGGAACTCGTTTTACCCCAAAACACAACCTTTGTGTAACAATCAATAAATCTGCTTCTGTGCAGCTGTTTCAGGTTCAGTTCATTGAGACTGTTCCTCCCTGCTACCTCAGAGCCTGATTACATTCTAGAGTGACCCTCTTTATTGGATCAACACATGTAACTTAGAACACTGACAGAAGCTAAATTGAAGAGTTTTGATTAGTGGCATAGGCAGAGGAGATTTCAAGACAGCCTAGTACTGACTCTGTCGTGTGGTTACTGGTGGTTACTGGTGGTTACTTTTATGCAGATCTATAATGAAAAGGAGCAAGATACGAAAGGAAAAATAAAAAAATAAACAGCTTGAGAAGAAAAGAAAACCAGGAGTTATAATGGAACTAAGTTCAATGTTCAAAGAGAGGGGGCGAATGGTTAAGAATAGCCTGATGCTAAACAGAATAAAGGGAGCCAGTGACCTCAAGGCAAGACTCCACCCAGCTAAGCCAACTTGTAAACAGAATTAATGGAAAGCTTAAGGGGCTGGAGAGAAGGCTCATCAGTTAAGAGCCCTGGCTGTTCTTCCAGAGGACCTGAGGTTCAATTCCCAGCACCCACATGGCAGCTTGCAACTGTCTGTAACCCCAATTCCAGGAGATCCGATGCCCTCATACAGATATAGATGCAGGCAAAACACCAATGCACATGAAATGAAAAGAAATCTTTTTTTTTTTTTTAAAGAAAAGCTTAAGCAGTGAAGAGAACAATCAGCAACAGAAAGACGATTTAGATGTAACTGAAGGAAAATGACATCTGCAAGCGGCAGAACTTGGCAGCTTCAGCCACGTGGTTCTGGCTTTAGAGTCAAGGATACCTGAAAGGGATTGTGAAATCTCCATCTTTGCCAAAAGATCTTCTTTGCTGCCTCTGCTGTCAAACACTTTCTGGCCTGTTTCTAATAGTTCTGGCCTGTTCTTTCCTTTGAACCCATCCATCTTTTGTATCTTTCTATACATAACGGGGCTGACTAACAAACACCAGGTTAATCACCTTGAGAATTGCCAGGTTCTTTGGACCCAGGGGTGTGTGTAACCAGGAGGCATCCAGGAGGCTACCCAGGAAAGCTGAAGGTGATTGACTTTCCCCAGCTGTTTCACAGCTCCCACCTTACATAGCTGAGTGGGCTTTCAGGCCGCCATTTCATCCCTTCTAACAAAACCTGGTGGTACTTACCAAGTGATCTCCTACCTCCCCCTGTGTGGTAGCTGAAGGGAAAGGTGTCCCGTCAGTCGGGAGCCAAAGACAAGTCATACCAAACAACAAACCTTGTTGGGGGACGCTGTAATGAAGGTGTGTCTCTGTAGAGTCAGGGATTGATTGCTAAGCTGGCAGAGAGCTAAGCACTAGCTGGATCCTCATATCGTTATTCCTATGGCCCAATACCGCTCTTATATTTTGTAGACATTTGTGTAGTTATTAAAAAGTGAAAATCCCAACCTGTCCTCTCTCACCGACGAAGACTCAGGAGCCAGATGCTAGGTGAAAACCTACCAGCTCAGAGAGGCAGAGAAAGCACCCAGCTGATCTTACTCAGCTCACGTCCCAGAAGGAAAAGACCAAAAGCCCAAAGCTAACGAGCTCAAGAGCTAGAGAGCTAAAGCCAAGGTGCTGAAGCGCTCCTTCATGTCCACACTGTCTTAAATACCCCTCTCTCAAGTCCCTCCTTACTGCTTAATCCCTGTTAGCTGTTTTTGTAAGGGTAGGAAATTTTAACTTGGCCCTAAACACCCTTCTTTGTTCCTGGACTGAGAAGTGCAAACAGTCCCTAACCGTCCCCCTAGTCACCACACCTGGGCACAGCCAATCATTGACTGCCCCGTTAAAAAAAATCCCTTACCCCCAAACCCCCTCCTGTTTTGCGGTTTTTGCCTTTATAAACTCTGTGATTCTGTTGCTCAGGGCTCTCTACCATCCCCTTGCATGGGAGCTGTGTGCAGAGTCCCAGCATGCCAGCTACTAGTAAACACCTCTTGCTGTTTGCAACAAGCCTTGTCTTTGTGGGTTATTGGGGTCTGGCATCTATCCCGAGGAACGGAGGGTCTCCCCACCTCAGGAGTCCAACAGTTTCTTGCTCCACCTACTAATTTAGGGTTAACCCTTATTAAGTCCTGTCTTAGAAAACTCTTGGATTAAAGGAATATGCTAGGGCTGAGCCACTCCACAGTCACCTGTTTGCAATAAAAAGAAAGTTTTTGGATTAAAGGTGTGTACTGGGGTCGAACCACTCCAAACAGACATTTTTGTTTGCTTGTTTGTGTTTTGTTTGTTTCTTTGTTTTACAGTTCACAATCTTGGGGTTCACAATGGGATCAGATATCCTGTCCTGCAACACACGTCCTTCCTCATTTGCCTACCGGATGTAATAAAGAGCTGACGACCCAATACCAGTCACCCTATCACCACCCATCATGTGGCACAGTGGAACATGCTTTTCACCCCAGTACTCGGTTGGCAGAGACAGGCAGATCTTTGTGAGTTTGAGGCCAGCCTGGTCCATAAAGCAAGTCTAGGATAGCCAGGGCTCTGTTACTCAAAGAAACCCTGTCTCGAAAAACAAAAAGCTGACAGCCAATAGCTGGGCAGGAAGTGGAGGGCAGAATTTTGATGAGAAAGACTCTGGAAAACGAAAGCAAAGGCGGGAGATTGGCCAGCGTGGAAACAGAAGTGAAGAGATGGACGTGAACTGGAGCGAGAGGTAGAGACAGCCACTCGGCTGGATGCAGTGCTAGCGTTCCTTGGGGTAAACTAGATACGGAGCTGGGAACCTGCCCAGCTAAGGCCTGAGCTCGAAAGCATTAAGAAACGTCTGTGTCGTTATTTGAATCACCGGCAGGTCCAAAAGTCCTGCTATAAAACCTCACACGAGAGATTTATTGGGAGAACAGCTGCCTCTGCTCGGGTGAGAAGCAGCAGAGAGCTGAGCACAGGCGAGGGTTTATACAGCATCCCTTCAGATGGGAGATTTGCAGGGTGGGCATTGCTGGGATTTCAAGCTCAGAGCTTTGGTTGAGCTCGGGGATTAGTGTGATTTTAAACCCTGAGTTTGGGCTTTATACTGACATTGGGGCAGTTAAAGTGTTCTGTAGGTGGAACCTGGCAGTTGGAGGTCCTCAGGGGCAGGGCCTGGCCACTCAGAACCTCAAGAGGCTTACAATCCCCCCACTTATTTACTATTTGCTTACTATTGATAAACAATCAGGGGTCGAAAAGGGTGGTAAAGTCATCACATCCTGCTGAAAGGGGGTGAAAAAGTTCCTGAGGTAAAGAACTGGTGTAACTGGGCATCCCAGGCCTCTGGCTCTGTAGCTAGCGGCTGATAACCCTGTGACAGCAACTGACTAAAGGTCTGGTCAGAAGCCAGGTAGTGATGGTGCACGCCTTTAATCCCAGCACTCCTGAGGCAGAGGCAGGTGGGTATCTGTGAGTTCTAGACCAGCCTGGTCTACGCAGTAAGTTCTAGGACAGTCAGGGACACACAGAGAAACCCTGTCTCAAAAATCAGAACAAAGAAACAAAGTCTGGTTAGAAATCTTTTGGATCTGTTGTTGAAGAAATCTAGACAAGGGATTTATAAGGCAGGGTGTGACTAGCAGGACTGAGAGAGAGGAGGGTTAAGAAGGGTAATTTTCAATTTATATTGGGCTATCAGTGGTGCACTGGGCGGAGGCCTTGGGGGTTTTCTCACATTTTTGGAGCTCTGTCTGGAGTTGTCTCATCTTTTACTGTACCTGACTGGTTGACAAAGAAGCAACATTGCTCCCTGAGGAGACAAAGAGCACCTCTCTGCTGTTAGTAAATCTAATGCTTGCTGATTTCGAAGCATGGTGGCATCCGGTGGCTCTGTTGGGCTCCGAGCCACTCCTTGGAGATCCTAGATGAACTTAGATGAAGACTGAGGTGGACTTAGGGAAGTAGTCACTGTTGCTATCCAGGGCGATGCCAGCGGTTAGACCCAGGATTTCGGGAAAGGCTGGGACCCGAACCATTGATCTGTCAGGCTGTGCTGTGCTGAGCCCCTGGTGGGAACTGGTAAGGGCTCTTCACCAGGTAGCACTCCTGTCCCAGACCATCCCTCAGGTGAGCAGCAGTAAACCCGAGTGCCCTGGAGGATGCAGGTGTTGAGAGCGTTTGGACGGGAGGGACGGGTGGCTTGTGCTGGACTGCGCGCCGCGTGAGGGTCGTCGATTGTACCAGCAGAGAGCTGAGAACAGAGTGAACTCTGGTACTGTTAGGCATCACCTGTCTCCATGTTTTGTAACCATTGTTCTCCATCTCCTTCTGAACGGTTTAATAAAGGGCTGAATGGCCTACGGCAAAAGCAGGAGGGAACAGGGATTCTGGGAAAGAAAAAGGCATCAAAGGTTTGCCTGTGAGACACACAGGAAGTTGGACACAAGAAACTGAGGAAAGGTAAAGAACTACGTGGCAGAATATAGACTGAACATGGGTTGCAAGCGTTAGTTGGGAACAGCAGCAAGCTAAGGCCTGAAGCTCTTATAAATAAATGTCTCCGTGCCGTTATTCAGAGCTGGGGCGGACATATGAAATCTGTACGGTTTTATTTGGTGCCCAACATGCCTGTGTACCTGAGCGTGTGTGTGGGCACCACTTACATGCCTCTCTGATTCTGTAGCTTTTAATCTCTTTTTCTCTCCTTTGTTACTTTGTGGGTTCATCCTGGGTTGTTCCCCTAACTGTGTCTCAATGTCTTCTCTGGCTCAGCACTGCTTCCCCTCTCCTGCTCTCTGCTAGCCCAATTTCCACTGTCTCTTATTTCTACATGGACCGATTAGAAGAGGGATTTGATCTTCTGGAAAAGGTGTTACAGTCAGGTGTGAGCCACCATGTGGGTGCTGGGAACTGTCCACGAAAAGAACAACGGAGCCATCTCAATCATGGCGCCATCTCTGGGAGAGGCCCTTGGTTCTATTACTTTTAAGGGAATTTTTAGGTTTTCACCATGTCTGTTGACAACAGAAATTTTATTTATTCCTTTCCAGTTGGAATTTGGCACATCTTAGTCTTGTTCTTTTGTTTTAGAAGATGGTTTCTCTGTATGGCACTGGCTGTCCTGGAACTCACTCTGCAGACCAGGCGGGCCTCCAACTCAGAGATCCCCCTGCCTCTGCCTGCTGAGTGATGGGGTTAAAGGTGTGCATCACCACCCAGCTTATTGCTCTTTTTCAAGGGGTTGTCTCCATCTTACCCCATTTTCACTTGACCAATCTTAGTAATTCATAAGATTATGTCAAAGCAGGCCTTGGTGTCTAGCATTTTCCCTCAAGCACATAGGTATCAGGTACCGAGGAAGGGTGTTCTCTGTGGTGGTTGGTGCATGGCTGCAGTCTCAACACTGGAAAGACTGAGCCTGAGCCTTGTGAATGGGAGGCTAGTCTGGCTACAGACCAAGAGTCTGTCTGAAAAAACGAGGAACAGTCACTGTGGGACAGAGAGGTTGCTCAGTGGTTACTCACGAGCAGCTTTTGCTCTTGCAGAGAACCTGGATTTGATTCCCAGTACCACATGGCAGCTCGCAACTGTCTGTGACTCCAGTTCCAGAGTTCCACAATCTGGGACTCTGAAATCCTCTTTTGGCCTTTGACCTGCACATGCCACACAAACATACACGCAGGCAAAACACCCATAAAGTAGTAAAATACATAAACCCTAGAAATACTGTTTTAAAATACGATTGTGTAAATAACTGACAAATGTGTGTAAACTGACTAACTGGCCAGGCCACAGAAGCCATACACCAAAGTCAGTTGCCCTTTCCTCTGGTGTAAAAGTATCCCCCTTACAAATGGGTCTCAGTTTTAATCTCCAAAAGCAAACGTGCGAAGAACGGAACCATAGCCAAGCATGTTGACGTGTGCCTTTTATCCTGGCACTCAGGAGGCAGGGGCAGGCAGATCTCTGAGTCTGATGCCAGCCTGGTCCACACAGGAAGTTGCAGGCTGGCCAGGGCTGCGTACTGAGCCTGTCTGCCTTCCTGAATGGCCTGATTCTTCCTGAAAGGGGGTGTCGGGCTGCAAGCTCCACTCCCTTGTGTGTGAGCCCCATGTCTGTCTTCGGCTACACTGCAAAGCAGTACATTCTCACATGATGTGACCCCCACAGCCCAGGTGAGCAGGTTATAATTCCACTCATGTCTTAGGGTTTTTAGCGCTATGGCAAAAACACTGTGACCAAAAAGCAAGTTGGGGAGGAAAGGGTTTATCTGGCTTACACTCCACATCAATGGTCATCATTGAAGGAAGTCAGGGCAGGAACCTGGAGGCAGGAGCCGATGCAGAGGCCGTGGAGGGGTGCTGCTCACTGGCTTGCTCCCCATGGCTTGCTCAGCCTGCTTTCTTATAGAACCCAGGTCCACCAGCCCAGGGATGGCACCGGGAATGGAATGGGCTGAGAAAATACCTTACAGCTAGATTTTATGGAGGTTATTTCCTCACCTGAGCCTTTTTTCTCACTGATGACTAGCTTGTGTCAAGCTGACACACAAAGCCGATCAGTAGAAAAGGTTTCTTCACCTAAGGGGCCTGAATGCATGTGAATGTGGGTTTGACAGCTGAGATGCAGCTCAGACGGTAGAGTATTTGCCGGGCACGCAGAAAGCTCTGGGTTCAGTTCCCACCACATTAACTGGGCATACTGGTACATGCCTTAAATCCTAGAACTTGAGAGGTAGAGGTAGAAGGATCATAAGTTCAAGGTTATTCTTGGCTATCTAGCAAGTTCAAGGACAGCCCAGGCTACAAAAGACCCTGTCCCCCATACCTTTTCCTAAAAGAAAAAATATATGTATATGGGCCAAATGTGGTAGATATTTAATTCTAGCATTCAGGAGCCAGATCTCTGTGAGCTGAATGCTACCCTGGCCTACATGAGTCCCAGGCCAGCCAAGGCTACACAGTGAGACTCTTGTCTCAAACAACTATCAGCCTCCATCTCCAGTTTAAAATAAAAAATGTAAGCGTGACAACTAGACTGTGCGGGAAGAGCCCGCTCACTGACCTTCCCCTAGAGTGGCCACTAACCTTTCTCCTGAGATCTGGGTCCTCAAAAGTCAGACATTCAACCTCACTGCTTTAGAAAGTGGGTGAGGGGATTTCTCATTCATTCTTCTAGGTCCGGTTGTAATTTCTTTTGGCATTTTTCTTTTCAATCCTAAAGAAAAACACTCATGGAAGTTAATATATAGGGAGCGGATTAAAGCATGAAGTCAGTTTTAGATCACGCCATGCTATGTGAAATGCTAGGGTTCTGACAAAGTTGAATGTTTAGCCCTTTTTGTGAGCTGCCACACACCTGAGACATATTGACCAAGTGCTAAGTCTAGCATAACGGCTGACACCTGTAATCCAAGACTGAGGAAGGAGGACTTATGTGAATTCAAAGCTAGCCTTGTCTACTTACTTCCAAGACAGCTGGGCTACAAAGGAAGACCTTGAGGGAAGAGAGCTAAGGGAAGTGGGGGAGGGGACTCTAGCTTTATTCTAGAGTCAGACCAACTGCAGAATGAGCTGATCACACATCCAATGAGCTTCTGGTTTTTCCCGATCTACTAAGTCACGGTAAGACACCACCTCTAGCTCACCCACACGTAAGGATGGACTCCCCAATCTCTCTGCATGGTCTAGAGCCCTGAGGAACCCGGGCCTCATGCAAAAGGACCAAACCCCAGCACAAGGGAAAAAAAAAAAAAAAAAAAAAAAAAAAGAAGGATCAGGACAGGACTTTTCCAAATTTTATTAGTCTGAGTCCACTTGATGGATGGAAACCACACAGCAACACTTACTTAATAATGGCTCCAAGGCCTAAGAATACTGATGCAAAAGTGAAGACGTAGTTCCTGTACTTGAACACAAGAATGTTCTCAATAAGGGGGAAAGTCATACACTGAGGTGACTATGCTGTATAAAAAGTTCCTGTTTGAGCCGGGCGGTGGTAGTACAGGCCTTCAATCCCAGTACTCAGGAGGCAGAGGCGAATGCATCTCTGAGCTTTCGGACCGCCTGAGCTGCAGAGTGAGTTCCAGGACAGCCAGGGCTACACAGAGAAACCCTGTCTTAAGAAAGAAAACAAAACAAAAAGGTTGCTCTTGTGGTGCTTCTAGCCCTCACCACAGGCGTATATGCACATAGAGAAACCCAACATGGAGAACCAAGTCCTCTACAGGGCTTCCGTAGCGGCCAGGGGCCTGGGACACAGTCACACACAATAGGGCTGTTGGAATAATATGGATCTCATCCATATCTATTTAAGAAAAATAACCGAGAATACATGTTACCACAATGTAGAACTATCAATTTGTTACATTTATTTGGAACCTTTTTTTTAAATGAAGAGTAGATATTTAGACACAGAACTGAAGAAGCATTTAATTACCCTGCTTTGTCACATCTCATTCCTACAGAACTCCACTGTCACTGTGACAGCAACAGCTACTTTTTGGGAACTGAATACATATCCTCCCCATTCTAGTTTTAAGACAAAAGTTTCCTGTCACTGATGCTTAGTACCAGAGTTGATAAGTTGGTTTTATTCAAATTTACATAGAAAAAAAATCACAATATATCCATTGCTTCAATCTTCTTCACACTGATGCATTTTGTTTTGGTTTGCTGTGAACACAAAGATTCCATCTGTTGTACTGGATGACTGTTACATTTTCTTCTTTATCTACCTCACAAGCAACAAACAGAGGTGCCCACCTTCTGCTACCAAAATGCATGCTGTGATGAACGGACTAGCTGGTACATGGCTACATAGGCATATCAACCCCTTCAGAGTGAGTATAAATGCTCATGATTAATAGCCGAGGATTCTAGAATCTAAAATTTGTTTTCTCCTCCAAGGTCTCAGAAACTGTCCTCTTAGAAAATTCTGACACAAAGTTTTGCTTTCTGCAGACACTGGAATTCCTAAGAAATATTTAATTAAATTACATCAGAGGCCTATTATTTCCCCACACAAAGAGTTAATGATCCTGAGATTATTTTTTTAAGTCCTCCATGATTTCCCCATTGATCTAGGATATTGCCACAATCAGTTACCAATTTCCCATGAATTCATCCGGGTTTCCAGATTCGACATTCTATTCTGGACTCAGTTTATATAATTCCATCAACAAAGACTTTCGAGCTGGCATGGCGGCATCTGTAATCGCAGCATTGGGTGGCTAAGCAAGCGGAACAACAGAAACATGAGCACAACCTGGACCACATGGTGAGTTCAAGGTCACCCTGAGCTATGTACACAGGGAGACACTATCCAAAATGCCTTCTTTGAAAAATGATTTTCACAAATTATCCATATACCAAAGCATATATCAAAAATATTTTTGCCTCTTATTTTCAAACCTTTATATTGCTGATATTATCTTAATATCTTTGATAATCTTTCTAAGACTACCCTAATTAAAACCACTGGACTTTAAGTTCATTAAGAAGGATCCTAAAATTGTAGCACTAATAAGGTTTATTGTGAGTCTGGGAAGTATATAATACTGTAATATATCTTATTAAATATCTTTATATTTTAAGCTTTAAGTCACTACAGAAAGATTTCTCACATTTGTGTAACTTCAATGTAAGATAAATCTTTTGATATATTATTAATCATACATTCTGCTCAAGCTTTCCTATATCTAAGGCATTCATAGAGTTTTAATGAATATGAATTCTCTGGTGCCTAATGTGGTGGGACTTCTGGCTAAAAGCCTTCCCACACTCGCTACACTGATAAGGTTTTTCACCGGTATGGATTCTCATGTGTAAAGCAAGAGTTGAGAACTGAGAAAAGGCCTTCCCACATTCATTACAACCATAGGGTTTCTCACCCGTGTGGCTCCTCATATGCACTGTAAGAGATGAACTCTGACAGAAGGCCTTCCCACAGATTTTACATTCATAGGGTTTATCACCTGTGTGAATTCTCACGTGTACAATAAGTGATGTAATCCGAGAAAAGGCTTTCCCACATTTATTACACTCGTAGGGCTTTTCGCCCGTATGAATATTGTGATGTTTGATAAGGTACTGTTTCTGCCTGAAGATTGTTCCACATTCATTACACTTATAGGGCTTCTCTCCAATGTGGATTTTCTCGTGCTCCGTGAGATTCGACTTGCCGCTGAAGGCTTTTCCACACTCCTTGCACGTGTAAGGTTTCTCTCCAGTGTGACTTCTCTGGTGTCTGATGAGGCTTGATTTCTGAATGAAGGCTTTCCCACACCCTTTACATTCATACGGCTTCTCTCCAGTATGGATTCTCTGGTGTATGATGAGGTTTTCTTTCTGGCTAAAAGCTTTCCCGCACTCATTGCATTTAAAAGGTTTCTTTCCGCTGTGGATGTTCTGGTGTTTGATGAGGTACTGCCTCTGACTGAAGGCTCTTCCACACTGACTACATTCGAATGGTTTCTCGCCAGTATGAATCTTCTCGTGTTCTTTGAGATAGGATTTGCCATTAAAAGCCTTCCCGCATTCCTTACACGCATATGGTTTACTGCCCACATTTCTCTGATTTCTAGTGAGGGCTGTCATTGGAACGGAAGTTTTCTCACAATCATAGGCTTTCTCCTCAGGATGTTGTTTCTGGTGAGACAGCAAGTTTGCTCTCTGGCTGAAGGCTTTTCCACATTTACTGCACGTGTAGGATTTCTTCGGTGCGTGGCTTCTCAAATGCATAGTAAGTGAGGCGACTCGAGAAAACTCTTTACCACATTCTGTACACTCATGCGGTTTCTCTCCACTATGCATTTTCTTATGGTCCACAAAGTTCTGTTCCAGGCCAAAGGTTTTTCTACATTCGTTACATTCATAAAGTTTCTCTCCGGGAGCAAGTTCATCATTCAGAAGATCTGACTCAGGCTGAAGACATTCCAGCATTCTGTTTTACAAAACAATTTTCTCCTAGCATCTACTGAAATAGGATGAAAGCTTTTCCACATTCACTAAATACATATACTTTCTTTTCAATACTAAATCACAAGTATCTAGTGATGCCGAATATGTGACGAAGAGACTTTTTATATGAGAAACCTGAAATGTGGTTACAGAAGGGACTGAAAAACAGCACTTTCTTTATGTTAATGGTTCTTTTTTAAAATTTTCTTTCATTTTCACACACAAATTATGGATGTGGATAAATGATAGTTCAAAGTCTCTTCAACTGAGTCCCATATATAGGAGAGAACTCTTGAAGAACTCAGAGGAAATACTTTGTTACCTAGGTTTTCTGAATTTGTTCTTAGTCTATTTCTATAGAGAAAGATGAGACTTAACTCACAGTTCTTTCCTCCTGTGTCCTTATCAGTGTATAAACTCCAGAGGCTGCTTCTAAAAGAGAACAACAAAACAAATCACTGAAAAGAATGAAAGGGTAAAAATGTTGGTGTCTAGAATGTAGTAAGTATTCAATAAATTAGCTTGTCATTATCATTAACATCCTTAACAACATGTGAATTCTTCCTTTTGTTAGTAAAATGCAGAAATGTGTCATTAAAGAAAGACTGTTTAAATCACACATGGTCGGTCACACTTATAATCCCAGAATTTGGGACACTGAGTCAGAGGACTGACATGAATTTAGGGCAAACATGGGCTAGACAGTGAATTCTAGTCCAGCCTGGCTACACATGAGACACTGCCTTAGCAACAAGACAAAACAAAGCAAAAGACACAAACAACTTAACTACTGAATGCAGAGGAATTTTAATCCAGCAACATGGTAGCTCTGATCACATCCAAAGTCCTTCTAGGACTGTGTGACCCGGCTGGAATCTAGACGCACCCTTAGGGCGTACCTTTAACCCTAAAGACATTTAACAAAGGGACAGTCAAAGTGATGAATCTGAGAAAGATTTGACAGAATAGAAAATGCCCAATTCTCACAAGAACAGCACATGAATGGGAGGCGATTGAAGAGAGGGCAGGGGAAGGCGGTCAGATCAGCTCAGTCCCGTTGAGTGGGGTTGAGTTTGATGCAGTTCGTCTCTGAAGAGCTAGTGCAGTGAAACTGAGTTTGTGGCAGTTCAGTTCATGGAATTCAGAGGCCCTTGTACTGGGACAGTCCTACAGAGATGGGTTGCAGAGAGAGAACAAGCCAGACACAGGTGAAGACACAGCAAGCCATAGAATGAGGAGCCAGAGGATTAGAACATATTTTTAAAGTTAGTATGAGGCCAACCAGAGCAATTCAGTCAGAAGCCAAGAGAAGCCAGTTCCAGGCTAAATCAGTCACCTTGGAGAGGAGTTTTGAGCCAGAAGAGCTGAGTTGAACCAGCCAGAGAGAGTTCAGAAAGGATGAGTGAATTCAGCAGTAAGCCTCCAAGATGACAACTACATCAGGGGAATAAAAGTAGCTTTTGTAACTGAAGCCTCGTCTTTTGGTATAGAAGAAAGCTCACCACAGTGACAACCCCAGCTGCACACAGCTTGACTTGCTTTTAAATGTAGCATGCACACGTCATCAGGAAGTAAAATAAGAGGAAACATAAAAGACGAGGCGACTGCCAGGACAAACACTTAAGGCTGGCAGTGCGGAGAATGCCAGGACAAAACAAAACAAAACAAAACAAAAAACAAAAACCAAGAATTTTTAAAGGTACATTTGTCTTATGATTTCTTGAAATTCCATTAAAATAATAAGAGGACTAAGGGGGTGGGGAAAATGCTTATGAAAACTAAACACTGGTGGGCAAAAAGAATTTAAGAAACTATAGGCACAGATAACACTGAACTAGTTTGACTAAACAGACTACAAGTAAAGTACCAAGTAGTGACAAAATTAATTTGTGACAGATCTTAGCAAAAAGATTATACAGGTGAGCTGGAGAGATGGCTCAGAGGTTAAGGGCACTGGCTGCTCTTCCAAGTCCTGAGTTCAATTCCCAGCAACCATGTGGTGGCTCACAACCATCTATAGTGAGATCTGGTGCCCTCTTCTGGCATACAGATGTACATGCAGACAGAACACTATATACATAATAATAAATCTTTAAAAAAGATTATACAGGCCAATGTAGTAGCTCGTGTATGCAATGCCAGCACTTGGATGACCAAGGCAAAAGGTTTGCCACACGCTTCAAAAGCCAGTCTGTGTCCAAAGTTAGCTTGAGATAACTTCCAGGAAACCTGCACTATAGAATGAGACCTCCTGTCAAAAGAATCATAACCAGAATGATATAATTTGGGAAGAGTATATGTTTATAAATTGAATATAAATGAACAGCTGATAATTCCCAACTCTTTTCCTTGTTTATTCAATTTGTGTGTGTGTGTGTGTATGTGTGTGTGTGTGTATAAGTGCAAGTACCTTTGGAGAGCAGAGGCATCAAGTTCCCTGGAGGTAGGCATAGGCTTTGTGAGCCACCCAACAAGGGGTGCTGGGAACTGCACTCAGATTTCATGAACCAGCAATTGCTGGTACAATGTTCCTGTGGAATATATACGATTTACCCTTGTCCATTCAAATGCTGATTTCTCTACCCCGCTACCTGGTTTCAATCTGGACATTGCATTGTGATGCTTATTCTAAGAATCATCTGTCTCAAGTTTGGTAAACATGCCACCATTTGTTCTCTGTATTGCCAATAAAAAAAAAACAGCCAGCCAATGCTGTGCAATGGAGAGAATAAGTGGAACATCCTAGTCTGGAGGGGAGGAGAAAGGAGGCGTGGAAGGAGAGTTCCAAGAGAAGAGGACCGGAAACATCAGGAGAAATGAACTAGACCTAAGATATAACTAAAAAGCAAGTACAGTGTGGGAAATCTGAATGGGAGGAAGCTTTGTGGGCTTTTCAACGACAAGAATTGTATTATGGAGTAGGGGTGTAGCTTGGTTAGTTGATTGCTTGCTTAGCATGCACCTTCAAAGTCCCACACATGTGGATTAGGAGGTGTGGCCTTGCAGGAGGAGTTATATCACTGGAAGCAGGCTTTGAGGCTTCAAAAGCCCACACCAACCCCCTGTGCAGCTCCATCTCACAACAGGACGCATTTCCCATACTGTGTTGATCAGAAAGCAATAACAAGGAAAAAGACTACATGTTCACGAGAGACGCATAGGTTTCTTTTGTTTGTTTGTCTTGCACGTTGTGTGTTTATCCACACAAGTACAGGTACCTATGGAGACTAGAGCCATAGGTCCACTTGGAGCTAGATACAGCATCAATCAGTAAATTCACTGGCGTGCAATGCAGAAGACAGAAGAGCAACCAATGCTGCAGGGTGAGGAAAGGACAGCAGAGAATCAGAGGACTGTCTGGAAATTGCACTGACCTAGTTAATGAATGTTCAGCAACTGTCCCTCCAAATGGGAACAAGCTGATGGCCATAAACAAACACCCACCCCCCCATTAGAGGTTGTAAACTCTCGCTGAAGCTGTAAGGACATTAAGGCATTATAAGGCATTCATTCTCGGGCAGACTCACGTTTCTTCTCAGCCACCCACTGTCTTTGTTTGAACTGTAGGCTTTAAACTCGCAATGGGGAAAACGACTCAGGACTCTGATACTATGTCTGTATATCAAAGCAGCAGCAGCAGCAAGGCAGGCTGGAGGCTGAGGACCCAAGGGAGGTTTGCCGGGTGGAGAAACTTCAGCTCCTGGGGTTCCACAAAGAGGCTGGCCTGTGAAAACAGCGGAGCAGCATGAGGAAATGGGCCCCGGTGCGAGCATGCACACCTGACATTCAGGCTAACCCATATTCTACTTAGATCCAAAATGTACTTCACATGTGGGTAACAGAAGGCACCTCATTTTCAGAATTCACGCGACACAGAGGAACTATAGCGCCAACTTTCCAGAGTTTGCCCAAATTGCCATGGGAACATGATTTCTGAGCAGACCCTGCTCCCAAGTCATGACATCAAACTGCTGTCTGTCATTTCCCCCCAACCACAGGGGGCTTTTTTGTTTTTGTTTGTTTGTTTTATGAGGCAGACTCTCTGTGTAACCCTGGCTGTCCTGGAACTTGCTCTGTAGACCAGGCTGGCCTCGAACTCAGAGATCTGCCTGCCTCTGCCTCCCAAATCAAAAGTATGGGATTAAAAGTAGGCACCACCACCGCTCAGCCTCAACAACATTGAGTCACGTGTGGTGGCACATGTTTCTCACGCTAGCAACTTGGGAAGCTGAGGTAGGAAGGCAGAGAGTTTGGGACCAGACACGGCTACCTGCCTCAAAAGAAGCCAACAGAGGGTCAGGGAAATGGCTCAGTGGCTAACAGTACTTAGAACAGCAGGCATGAAGATAGGTGTTTGCATCCCTGAAGTCCATCTATGTCAGGTGGTGTGACATCTGGTCTTTAAGTCCAGCCTCAGGGGCAGAGAAAGAACTGAGGGAGCAAGGGCCTAGCAACGCTAGACTACCCAGGAGTCCTGAGAGCAACTGAGACTCCATCTTAAAGTAAGGTGGGAAATCAATGGAGAGTGACTCCACATTCTACCCACCCAGATGCATGCACATTCATGTGCACATGTACCCCCACCCACCCACATAACGTGAAAAAAGGGCACAGACACACATGCACAACACCCCCCCACACACACACACACACTTTGAAAAAGAAAGAATAAACTGGCATGGGCAGGCACTTAGGAGACAGAGGCCGAAGTATCAAAAGTTCAAGTACATGATGAGTTCCAGCCTTGCTACACAAAAGCCTGTCCTTAAAAAGTTAAAGAGGGCTGAGCAGTGGTGACACACATCTTCAACTCTCGCGCTAGGAGGGCAGAGGTATCTCTAGGACTCTGAGGCCAGCCTGGTCTACACAGTGAGTTCCAGGTCACCAGAGTTAAATAATGAGGCCCTGTCTTGAAAAGCAAACAAACCCAAAAAGAAAAGGGGACTGGAAAAATGGATCACCAGTTAAGCACACTAGCCTCTCTTCCAGAGGACCCAGGTTCAGTCACAGCACCTACTGGGCAGCTGACAATCATCTGTAACTCCAGTTCCAGGGGATCCAGTGTCCTCGTCTGGACTGCATGCATGTGGCACAGAGACACACATGCAGGGGAAACAGCCATACACACAAAACAAAAATAACATCTAAAGGAGGAAGGGCTGTGGGAGACCTCCTTTTGCAGAAACAGCTCGGTGGTTAAGACCAGTTACTGCTTTCAGAGGACCCAGGTGTGGTTCCCCGAACAAACATGTAATTCCTGATGCGGGGAATTTGACATCTTCCGACCGTAAGACCAGAAATGCATGTGGTCCTCATTTATACAAGCAGACAAAATACCCAGACACATAAGAAAACACATCTAAGTACTTATCCTCGAAAGATTACGGATTCAATCCCTAACAAGGCCAAAAGCAAAACAAAAACACATAATTTTCTTTTAAAAGTCACCAACCATCAACAATATAAACAAACAAACAAGAAACCAAACATGGCAGCATACAGCTGTCCATGGGCAGAGACAAGTGGATTCCAGAAGTCCATGGACCAAGGCCAAGCCAATGGGTTCCGAGTACAGGGAGAGACCCTGTCTCAAAAAGTAAGGTAGAGAGCCATGGAGGTAAACCTGACATTTACCTCTGTCCTCTATGCCCCGAATACACACACACACACACACGTGCACACGATCATGAGCACTTGTGCACATACCTGACTGAACATGCGCGCACACACACATATGTCTTGTTATTCTGAATGACTTTTTATTTTCTTATTGAAATCCCTGAGCCTGGCACTTTACTTTTTCACTTTATTGAAAAACTTGTTAAGGGGCTGGAGAAATGGCTCAGCAGTTAAAAGCATGTACTGCTTGCTCTTCCAGAAGACTTGAGTTTGGTTCCTAGCATCCACAAGGGGCTGCTCGCAACTGCTTGTAAAGGAAGATCCAGGAGCTCTGAAGCCCTCTTCTGTCTTCCATCGGCACTCACAAACATGCCCACAAACCCAAAAGCACACATAAGTCACTCTTTAAAACTAAAGTCTTTATAAGAAAAGAAGAGAAGAACGTGTTTTAAAAATAAATGTGACAAGCCAGTCATGGTGGAACACACCTTTAGTCCCAGAGCTCGGGAGGCAGAGGCAACTGGATGGATGTGAGTTTGAGGCCAGCCTGGTCTACAAGTCAAGTTCCAGGACAGCCAGGGCTACACAAAGAAACCCTGCCTCTAAATAATAAATAAATATTGCCATTCACCAGCCATAATGACGCAGGCCTTTAACCACAGCACTTGGGAAGCAGAGGCCAGCCAAGTCTATACAGTGAGTTCCAGGATAAGACTCTGAAGGGAGACCCCGTTTTTCTGTTTGTGTTGGTGGTGGTGGTGATCATTTTTTAAGGATGGCAAAACACTTAGATGAAAATCTGTACGTTAACAAAGCTATTTGGCATGAGAAATATCTGGACAAATTACAAGTCTTAATTTGCCAAAGAACCTTGCACATTGACAAATTTGAGTTCGAAATAGCTTTCCTGACATTCTCTGTGCCAAAGGTGAGACAATTATTTATCTTCCTGATTCCATGGCATCTGTAGCAGTGGAAAGTACCTTCTAGGGGGTATTCCGTCAATTAGGGGCTACGCAAAAATAACCTAACCGGAGTTCCTCCAAGAAGTAAATTAATGCCTGGTGATGCTTAGGCACGAGAGCTTTTGGCAATCTTTGTTACAGAAAAAAAAATTTTTTTCCCAAAGGAACATTGGTTTCACTTTGTACTGCAATGTAGACTTGTTTTAATTTTTTTAAATCATTTTCACAACTCAATTTTTCTTTTCCCTTTCCTGCTTTCCAGAAAAACGCGTTTTTAATTTTTCAAATGAGACCAGGATTAGAAAGCCACCCGTGTACTCCCACAAACTTGAGACCAGCCTCTCGCTAACTCGAAACAAGCCAAAATACACCCTCGCGCCCACCCCGCGCCTGCTCTCCCAGCCCCCACTACACAGGTTCTCAGCCCGCGGCGGCCGTCGGCGAGCCTCGTCCCGGCCGTCCTCGCCCTCGCGGGAGGGCAACCCCTTCCCTACGGCTACTCCGGCCGAACTCAGCCCGGGAAAACCCAAGCTGGCCCTGGAGAGCCCCGCAAACAAAACTCACCCAGACAAAGGCGATGATGGAGAGCCACGAAGTCTGCGCCTGCGCACTCCGTCAGCGAGCGCGCACTCCCGAAGGCCTCTGCCCAGCAGGGCTCTGAGCTGGAGTCTTTTTCTAGTCTAGTCTTTTTTCTTTTTTTTTTTTAATACTGTGGACTACACTTCCCAGAATTCTCCGGGGTAATAGTTTTTTTTTTCCCTGCGAACTTTTCCCAATGGGCCTCCCTGGTGGTGACAAAAAGAGTAAGGGGCCGGGCCTCAGATACTATTCCTTTTACTCTGTGTTACCAGAAGGGCAGTGGTGTGACGAGGGGTACTGCAGTTGCAGCCCAAATCACTGAATAGGTTTTACTCCAGGGCGTGACTACAATAAGGCGTAACCTTGCCGGTTTTCCGGGGGCCGGCGCCATCTTTGCCACCGTGGGGCCCTGCGGAACTACATTTCCCAGAAGGTACCGGTTGTTCCCGTCCTCAGGCTGTAGAGAGTTGTACCAAGCTTGGGTTGAACTCTAAACTGATTGCTACACTATCACAAACCAACCCAGGCGGGAATTGGGTACAGGCGAAAAGAGGCAGGAAAAATTGGATACAGGCGAAAAGAGGCAGGAAAATTAGCTGTTGTGGAACTGTGATTTTTGTAACCGTATGTCCTGGGGTTGTGACCACGTATAACAGTATGAAAACCAGTATGCAGGTGTCCTGTTGAGTTCTGTGGGGTGCTTGTTAATGGTAACCTTGGCGTTAGTCCCCAAACCGGGACACGTAGGCTGAGCTGCCTATGAAGAGATAAAAGCAGCTGATGTCCACCAGTTTGTCCCTAGTACCTGGTATAAGTGTGCCAGCGCTGAGTGGATTTGTTTGGATCCCCAAACAAGGGATTTATTTTGGAAAACACACGAGGGCAAATAAGTGCCTTGCTTGGGAGAGAAGCAGCAAAGAACTGAGCAAGAGGCAAGCTTAATAAAGGGTTAGGGAGGGGGCAGAGCTTCCCAGCGTGGCCTGCGATTGGTGGGATTTTGTGGCTTGATCTTGTTTTGTTTTGTTTTTTAAAAATATTTATTTTATTATTCATACAGTAACATTCTGTCTGCACACCAGATCTTACTATAGATGGTTGTGAGCCACCATGTGGTTGCTGGGAATTGAACTCAGGACCTTTGGAAGAACAGCAAGTGTTCTTAACCTCTGAGCCATCTCTCCAGCCCCTTGATCTTGTTTTGTATTGTTTTGTTCTAATGTAACTGAGAAAATGACAGGGCTATATTTGTTGTCCTTGTAATAGTTCCAAAGTGTGTCTGAATCTCTCAAGACGCTCACACCATGTCTTGGGACTGCATAGCCCTTTACCTATATCCCATATCACAAAAGAGGCCAAAGAATAGCCACAACCGAGGTAAAACCCCAGGTACAAAATGCCTAGGGTATGCTTAAACTTTAAAAAAGGGAATTTATAAAAAGTTTGGATAGAAGGGCATGATTGCCCACCCCAGATTAAAAAAAAAAAAGGGATAAGACAAAAATAGCCACAAAATACATAAAAACCCAGACCTAAACCCCTAAATAGGTACACAATGCCTAGGTATGCTTAATTTAACTCTAAATTAAAAGGGAATTTATATAAAGTTTCCTTAAAACATGCCTTTTCTACTGCTCAAGGCACTGGCTTGTCTCTCTAACAGAAGGCCTTCTCTCGGGAGACAGGTAGTGGCTTTGCCTGATACAACAAGTGCCCAAGAGCCCAGAGAGGATATTTAGGTTCATACAACCTGTTTTGATTTCAACATGATAATGATTATATGTTCAATAATACAGTAACTTATATTGCTGATCCTGCTACATGGGAATAGCTCTGAAACTGAGACATGGATGTCTGTGCATGGCCAATAATTCTTGTTGGCTACAGAATCCCTATGACATGTACATGCCATCCTTTCATATGGCGTGAATAAAAATTTACAGGTCTTTCTTCTGCTCATACAAAGAGCAGGGAGCCATTCTTAATTGATCCGTGTGTCCTGCAAATCTCATACATTTACATTTTTAGAACTGTATAATGCTTGTGAGAAATTATATATTTTCTTAACAAAAGAATGGGACACCAATGGTGCTGCAGCAAACCTGATAGAACTCATCCTTTCAACATGCTGAGACGCTGACACGTCTGTTCCAGCATCCTGCTTGTTCCGGCCTCAACTGCTTCAGTTGCTGTTCTTCATCAAAGCCAAGAGAGCTTGGGAAAAACCTACTGATCTCAATTGGTCTAGCACTTTATACTGTTCCAAACAAGACTTCTATTAAGCCTGAAATTTCTCAACCTTCAAAGACTGGACCACAAATGTTAATGCTTGCTTAAGTAATCATTTTTTCCCAATTTCCTTGGGGCCAAATAGGATTGCCTTGCCCCCAAAAATGAGCTAGAAGAAATCCATGAGTTTGACACCCCATTTCCTTTAAGGGTGGTTGGATAGGTTTCTGGTTGTATTCTTAGGCTATGAATGTTTACTGTCATTGGGAGAGGGTTATAAGTTATTAATGGTCTTAGAGAGAAAATGAGATTAATCTTAGGGATTTCTATCTTTTCTGTCCTCTATCTTTTCTTAGATAAGAAGAAAAGGGGTTGAAAAGAAAGGGAAGGAAATACAGGGAATTTCATAGGAATAATAAAAAGTAGATTATTGAATCTACTCAACTTAAGGTTTGTTATTCTCAAAGAAGGTTATTTTTAACTCATTGGTATAGGATTTTGTATATTGAAACAAAAATAAGTCTTTTGATATATTAGTATAAATTTTAGTAAATTAATACAAATTCAAGGTTACTTTCAATACTTTTAAACTGACATTACAAACTGTTTAGGATATTAGGTAATGCAAGCTAATTGTTAATCAACTCAATCATGTCAGACACTAGTCTAGTTTATCACAAAAATATACATCCTAGGTTTAACAGATAGATATGATTCTATAGATAGGTAGATTAAATAAATATAAGTCTTCAAAACCCTCAGAGACCTACAGAATATGGCATTTAAAAATGTTTTTATTATTTTAAAGATTCTTTGACAATGAGACAGGTCATCTCCTGGCAGCACCCAGCCTACCTCAAAGAACAGATGAGCATCAAAGAACCTCCATATGGAGATGGTTTCAAATGTGGCAAACCAGCCACTCGGGCAAAAAGAAAATGCCCTCGTTTCATGATAGACAGAATTCTGCCTAAAATGGGCAAGCTTAAATGCAACCCAAGTCAACTGCCGAACTCTGCCAAGACAGGGTAATAAGCAAGTCCTAAATAGTTCCTGCTTCATATATATGTCTACCAAATATACTGAGCCAGAAGGCTGAAGATGATGCTCCAACATTATGAGGAGTTTTAAATGGCTGTGGAGGCAACAAACTGTCCCTCTCAATTTTCTATTTTTTTGAAGCTACTAATATGCACTTCCTATTTACTCAGGTAATTAATTTTATTCCTTCTCAAGTCTCTGATGGGGGTTGAAGACCAGATTACCATAGTATTACAATTAGCTTAGTTGCTTAGGAATTAAAAGGATGTCTTAGGTCTAGATAGATGTTTTTTAGGTTGATAGATACAAACTATAAGATAATGTAGATACAAAACCTTAGACCCTTATAGCAAAAATAGATTTTTTTTCAAGATTGCCAATTGTAAGCCTTGGCTATGGGTTTTTATAATTGTTTCATAATTATTCTTCTTGTAAAAAAAATGACCTTTTTTTTTTAGACCCAAAGGGGGAATTGTTGGAGATTGGTCTGATGTGTGTTCCTGGCCTTAAGATCTGGTTACACCTATCCTTGTTTTGTATTCGTGCCTAAGACATGTCTGACTGATTGATTAAGCAGCCTGTACCTGGCAGGGTAGAATGGGGTAGTTGTGGCTAAGGTTCACAGGCTTTTGGAGTTCAAAAGAGGATCATGGGAAACAGACAGACTGGAAGAGAGGAAGAAGGACCGTGCCATGATGGGTTAGACTGGAGAAGAAATCTCTTGGGGCTGGGAAAAACGGACTTCAATAATGGCCCAGATGGAGAAAAAAAGCAAGTATTTAAAAGATTATGGCTGGAAGATATGATAGTTAAGGAGAATGGCATTGGCCGGGGGCTGGGAGATGGTGAGGTGATTTAGACAGTGTAAGTGAAATATCTGCCCCGCCCAAGGTAAGTAAGGAAATTGTAAATCTAACAGGTGTCTGAGCCCTGTTATTTGTGATAGCAGGTTAGAGAACGCCACCGTGATAATCTTAGGGCTAATAACACCTGTCTATGATCTACTACAATGGACCCTCCACCTAAGCGCTTAATAAACTCACTTTGCTTCACCTTGGCTCACCCTGAAATTCTTCTCTGTGGTTATAGTCAAAGATCTACTTTACCTCAGTAGCAGTCACTAGGGGGGAACGAATTCTTCAGGCGGCGGCTGCTGGCACTGGGCTGTCTTCCTGCCGCCACTGACTCATAGTGTCCAGAACCAACCAAATACATGCTTTACAGATGGTGGTGCAACTTCATGTTCTCCACTTCGTTCCTACTGAAGGCGGGTATCTCATGTCTTTACCATGTCCAGGAGTAGCAGCTTTGAGTTCTGGGGTTACTCTTTCTTACAAAGCTCATCTATCACAGCCTGAAAATGTGATTAGTCATCACCAAAACATTACAACATGTCCAGAAAGAAAAACTGGTCCTGATAATCGGATCTAACCAGGCCAGAAGTTGAAGTTATTAACAGAGCTAGACATGGTGGCATGCACCTATAAGCCCAGCACTGGGGAGACAGGTGCGGTAGGGTCAGGAGTTCTACTCAGAGTTTGAGGCCAATCTGGGCTGTAGGCATAAAGTGATTGTGTAATTCAAATGCTGATTTCTGTACCCCGCATATCTGGTGGCAATCCTTGTTCTGAGAATCTCCTGTCTCAATGTTGTGTAAGCACAACAATTGTCCCCTGAGATGCCAATAAAGCAGATTACAGCCAATCGCTGAGCACAGGAGAGAACAGGGCTGGACTTCCTACCAGCCAGGGGAGGAGGAGGAATAAGGGATTCAACCACAGGCAGATGTCCAGGGGGGACCAGGAGCAAGGCTCAGCAAGAAAAGCTACAAAATGATTTACCCTGGGAGGAAGCCAGATTAGCTCAGAGGGTTAAGCGTAGAGTAATAACTGCTCTGTTATTGTGTTGTGAAGCTAATTATTAAACAAATATAAAAGATTCTCAGTTATTTGTGTGATAGTCGAGTTGAGAAACTGAGAAACAGTTTTAGAAAATTTACCTTAACACTGGGCTACATGAGACCTTCTCTCAAATTAACAAGTAAAAGTGAAAGAAAATATTAATAAAAGATAATCTTATTCCCTGTCCAACCCATACTTATGCATATTCAAAACAACATCTTTTTGTTTTGCTGGATTTTTCGTTTTCAAGACAGGTTTTCTCTATGTTGTCCTGGCTATTCGCGAACTCTTTCTGTAGACCAGGCTGGTCCCGAACTAGCAGAGATCCCCCTGCCTCTGCCTCCCGAATGCTGGGATCAAAGGCGTGCTCCGCCACCTCCTGGTATCAACCAACATCTTATTAGCAGAAGTTACAAATCCATCTTGGCAGTGTGATTGTGGGCTTTTGTTTGTTTGTTTGAGACTGGTCTCACTATTTAGTTCTGGCTTACCTGGAATTTACTATGTAGACCAGGTGAACCTTGAACTCACAGAGATCTGCCTCCACCTCCTCAGATTAAAGGCATGCACAAATGTGTTGCACAGTTATACATGCAAGGAAAACACCAATGCACATAAAATAAAAATTATTAAAAATATTTACCTTATTAAAAAAAGGTTTGCCTTCATGTATGTCGTGTACCACATGTGTACAGAACCCTTGGAGGACAGAAAAGGCCCCGATGCCCTGTAACTGGAGTTTCAACTGGTTAGGTGCTGGGAGTTTTACTCAGGTCCTCTGGAAGAAGAGCCAGTGTCCTTAACCATTGAGCCATCTCGCCAACACCAACAATGCTGTTCACACAATGATATCTCCCGAGAAAGTTGTTTGAGTATGATTTTGTGGAAACTGCTTAATCTGTGAAACAAATTTTGAAAACATTTCTGAGTACTGCTTCACATAACTGTCTTCCTGCTCACCTAGTAATCATGAATAAATTGCTGTATAATTCCCAAAAGTGTACATATTAAAAAGGTTCATTTGAATATCGTTAGTACTTCCTTTTTCCCCTACATGCACTGAAGTATAGTAAAACTAGTTCCTTGGTTGAATTCCTTTCACAACTAAATTAAAGGAGTATCATTAAATAATTAACAGGAATTTGGGGAGAAAAAAGAAACAGAATATGGCAATGTATACCAAATTATTGATAATGAATATTTCTTTAATCCCAGTACTCCAGAGCCAGAGGCAAGCAGATCTCTATACCTATACATGCATGTATACATATATGTACAATGTACACATACATATATCTATATACTATCTTTAAAAATATGCTACATGTGGTGGAGCACGCCTTTAATCCTATGGCTTGGGAGGCAGAGGCAGGCATGTCTCTGTGAGTTTGAGGCCAGCCTGGTCTACAAGTGAGTTCCAGGACAGCCAGGGCTACACAGAGAAACCTGTCTCAAAAGTGTGTGTGTGTGTGTGTGTGTGTGTGTGCCACAGGACAGCCTTGGGTACCCCATTTCGGGAACTGTCCACTCTGAGTTTTTGAGACAGGGTCTCTTCCTGAGCCCCGATGCTGCTGACCCTTCGAGGCTGCGTGGCCAGTGAGGCCCAGGGGTGTTCTTGTCTGCCCTTCCAGCACTGAGCTCCCAAGCATGCACCGTGCCATGTCCGAGTTTTCCTGTGGTAC
Source organism: Pachyuromys duprasi (assembly GCA_028658305.1). Classification (NCBI taxonomy): domain Eukaryota; kingdom Metazoa; phylum Chordata; class Mammalia; order Rodentia; family Muridae; genus Pachyuromys; species Pachyuromys duprasi. The sequence continues at coordinate 3,673,798 of CM053758.1, forward strand.
TAGGATTGAACTCAGGCCCTCACACTTGTGCAGCCAGCAGTTAGGTGTGTAACATTTATAGTCAACTTGTGTCAGTAAATATTGAAAGGTCAACTTGTGTTAGTAAATATTCTCCTGAGACTTTTAATTAAATACCCCTAAAATATAGTAAACACTATACACATTGAAAGCATTTTTTTTCTAAAGAATTTGGAAAGAAGTCTATTCTGAACACTTTGAGGAAATAGGTTGGAAAATGACAGGGTGCAGCACTAAAAACAAATGAAATGAGGCTACAAAGTCTCGTACATTTTAAAATCATTTCATCAATATAATGACATGCTTTTGATAGTAGCATTTTCCTTCAGAAAAAGAGCATACAATTGGGATTGACTAGCGCTTTTAGATGGAATATTGTTTGGTTCAAAACAGATGATCAGTAGGGCTTTATCATTTCCCTTTCCCACTGAATGACCAGTTAATACATCGCATTGGATAGAAGTCACTGGGAAATCACTGATAAATGACACAGACCTTCCCAGACGATCATTGTGGCACCTCAACACCCCATCTTCGCTTGCACTTTAATTTGGGCGCAATCTCCATACTGAGCACAAGGCTGTGTTAGTGATGTAGGAACCTTCATAACTGGGTCCTAGGTTTCAAATATCAAGTTCCCGTGTGGTGGCAAACACCAGTGATCCCAGCACTCTGGGAGGCAGAAGCAGGTGGGTCGCTGTGAGTTCGAGGCCAGCCAGGTCTATATATTTATAGATGTACATATATATGGAGACACACACGTATACATACATACATATATATCAACTTCTCCCATGGAACTTTTCGCTTCCCCATCCTTTCCCCTCGGAGTAAGAACTCCTGTAGGCCTTCTGTGTCTGAGCCATGGGAAAGAACGCAACGGAGGGCACACCCCACACTTTTCCGGTCACGACAGATCCGCCGCAGGTCATCTCCAGCCTAGAACTGCCGAAATGAAGTTCTACCACGCTAGGTGAAAAGACTGCGGCGGCGGCTCCGTCCGATGGACGCGCTGGTACTGTCAGAAGACCAACGGGCCACGGCAGGACCTTATCGCAGGCCGCCGGGTCCCCGCGCGGGCACCCAAGCCTAACGAGAGCCCGGGAAGCGCTCCCCACAGCGCACAGCCCGCACCGGCGCAGCCGCACGCCCTCGCGGCGCGGCCCCGAGCCTCCCTCCGCGGTCCAGCAACTCGGACCCGGCTCACCCCAACTCCGCACGCGGGGACAGAAAAAGCCAGAGGAAGGTGACCCCGAAGCCGGAGGTCTGGGGGATGCTGACCCGGCCGCCAGCCGAGGGGACCTGGGTACCGCGCCGGGTGAGCGAGAAGGCGCGCAGCATCTAACGGGCCGCCCCGGAGGCTCCTGGGAGAGCGAACCCCCGGCGGGTGTGCGCAGGCGCAGACGGCTGAGCCGCGGCAGGGGGTGAGGCCGCGGGCCGCCGGGGCGTCAGGAGAGGCCGCGGACCGCGGCGGATGCTCCCCGGGCCCGGAGCCTCGGAGAGAGCGGCTCCAGATGGGGAGGCCGGGGAGGAAGCCGGGAGGCCGACCCGGGCCTGGTAAATTGGAGTGAAGGGCGGTGAGGAAGAGGGACCCCACACTCAGATCCGTAGCCCAGGGCCTCGGGCGGGGCCCGTGGGCGTGACCCTGACGATGACTGCTGAGGAGCCGGAGGGCGCAGGGCTGGCTTGCGAGTGTAAGCGCGGGGAGACTCGCTCGCTGGGAGCAGCTCCCCGGGCCGCACGAGCTTTGCGCGTGAGGATGTGGGGTGCACGTTGGGGTTTGGCTCCCTCAACTCATCCTGGTTGTGGTCTGGGGGGCGCAGGGGATAAACGGGTTGTATCTCCTTGGATGAGTGAAAGGTGGATGATGGAATCTTGCTTAGGATCACTGCGGCATGCGTCTATTTTTAGACTAGGTGTGACTGGTATTTGAGACAGGAATTGAAAGTGATTTGTGGACGTGATTGGGAGTGACTTTGCCTGGGATTCCGTCGCGTTGTGTCGTCGTGAATGACACGTGATGCTGTAGGTTGGTTTTCTGGAGGATGTTTGAAAGGCTATCGCTAACCACATGTGTGCTCTCCCCCCCCCCCTCGTGATTTTGTTATCTGCGTGCTTTTGGGATTTTATTTTATTTTTTCGAGACAGGGTTTCTCTGTGTAGCTGTCTTGGACTCACTCTGTAGACCAGGCTGGCCCTGAACTCTCAGAGATGCCTACCTCTGACTCCTGTGTCCTGGGATTTGAAGGCATACACCGTCACCTAGCTTGTAATAATACCCTTAATATTTAGATGACTGACTTATGCTGAATGATCACGTATGTGTATTTTTTTTAGACAGGTTCATTATGTATCCCAAGTTGCCACTGAACTCACTCGTAGCCCAGGATGGCCTAAAACTCGGCAGTGATCCCCTGCCTTAACCTCCCAACTGCTGTGCGTGCACCGCCGGGCCTGGGAATAATGTCCTAGCTGATTATCAGATTAGTAGCCAGCAAGCCTGCCTTCAAAGGTTTCGCCAAGTAGCCACTTAGCAAATATAAAGGTCCTAACGTTGGAATGGAATAGGTAAGCTTTTCAGTGCCCAGCGGCGAGGCCAGCTACCTGGAAGCAGGGATTAAGTAAGAACTGTTGGAACGAACGGTGCCCGTGGGAGCCTGCGGGAAGAGCAGCTGCTTCCATCCACGACCACCTCTTTCCACACGTCTATCTGAGTGGATCTAATAGAAAGTTAGTGCGCTTTTGCTTCTGAGACCTGTGTCGTCTCAGTGATGTTGGAGGGTCTCGCGCTGTTTTCAGATGCTGATTTCAGTGCCCGGAGATCTGGTTACCGTCCTGCCACGGGCTTTGTTGTGAATGTTGAACCATCTTCTGTAGCCGTGTGACAGAAGGAATGTTCCGCAACTATCCCCGATTGCTAATAACGATGCTGAAGTCTATGACTCGGCAGTAGGGAGGTAGGTGGAGCTTTAGCTTCCTGGGTTTGGATTCGAGAGGTGAGGGTGGGAAAGGAAAGGGGAGAGGTAGCAGGAGGGGAAGCCAGAAAGAAAGGAAGGAATCACCCGTGAGGCAAGACGGGCAATGAGCTTGTGGCCATAGGGACAGACTGAAGCGGGGATCAACAGATTGGCACGTGGTTATTGGCTCTTGTGTGGGCTTTAAAGGTACTAGCATTGGAGTAGCTCAGAATCTGCCCAGCAGAGTGTCTACAGCGGAGTAATAAATCATAGCCTCTCTGTGCCAGTTCTTGAGAAACCAGCTGGCTAAAGAAAACTGCTGCCATAATGACTTTCTGTATTAATTAATATAGAAAGAATATTATTCTTTCTACACAGTAATTAAAATAACTTTGGCAACCGGAATGTTTACTGTAGCAGCCAGCATGCAGACTTTACCTAACCCAGTGGGAGCCCACAGATTGGCAAGAGCGAGTGGTTAATTCCTTTTTTGGTCCACATCTATCCTACTAGAATGTGTTACACAGCACTTCTTGAATTAACTGTTACTAAGAAGTGACACTTGTATGGCATGCATATATAGCTGTGCTTCCTTTTCAAGATTTGTTTATTTTCACGTGCATGTGTTGTGCCTGCATGAGTATACTGCACCATGTGTGCGCCTGGTGCCCCTGGAGGTCAGAAGTGGGTGTCCCCTTGGAGCTAAAGTTACCAATGTCTGTGAGCCGACATGTTGGTGCTGGGAACTGAGCCTGAGTCCTCTGCAAGAGCAGCCAGTGCTCTTAACCACTGAGCCATCTCTTCAGTCCCTAATTATGCTGCTGCTTCTCCTTCTTCTTCAGTTTTTGAGACAGGGTTTTTCTGTGTAGACTTGGCTGGCCTGGACTTGTAGACGGGGCTGGCCTTAAACTCAGAGATCCGCCTGCCTCTGCCTCCCAGGTGCTGAGACTACAGGCATGTGCCACCACACCCAGCTCAACTGTGCCTCTTAAATAGGGTGATACAAGTAAATCAATAAGAGCCGTATATTTTCAAGCTGTGGAGAAATGTAACATATGACCAGGTCTTTTGAAGCATATGGAGAAGGATAGTACATGATAAAGGTGCACTCGCTGTTAGGTGAGGAGACGTGGATTATACAGTGTGAGCTAACCGGGTGTTTCTCGCGCCACAAAGCCGAGTAAGAGAAACTGAGGAAGGTCACTTGACTCCTAAGATTATCTGCATCTTAAACAGAGAACAGGGCCTGAGGCTATGTTCAGTGACTAGAGTACTAGGGAAAGATCAGAAGATGTGTCAGCTAGTTAGGAAACGAAGATCACAGCAAAGGTGTAACTAACCAGATATCATTACAAAAATGGGGGAGTTTAAACCCATACAAGGAAGCTTCTCAGAATAAGAAACATATACCTCTTAATGACAGTATAGAACAGATAAAGATTAAAGGCTTCTCGCCTGTGTTCACCCCGGCTTGGGAAGGCAATGCCATGTGCTGCTGGTGATGGTATCAGTCAATGGAAGGAGTATGAAGAAGTTGTGGTTCGGGCAGTGTTGAGCACAGTACCCAGAGATTTGCTTATGCTAGCACTTGTTGTCCACCTCAGTCACATGTCCAGACCTGCTCAGTGTGCTCAGTAAGCCTGTGCTCTGTGGGAAATGAAGGAGTGCGAAACAAAATGTCACCTTGGCAAGCTTCAGCAGGCTCCATGGAACCTGTCTTACCTCAGCACGGGACTGCGCTTCTGGCTGTGGAGAGAAAGCAGGATTTGTCTGTTTCCACCCACCCCCACCCTCATCCTGACCCCAACCTGGGTCTTGGAAGTGTCCTCAGAGTGGGCCACGTGTGAAAACAGTGGAAATGTATGCAGACCTAATGAAGTTATCCTGGGAGATGATCTGAGTTGAGTGGCTTCTTCACGGCTCCTTACGTGCTTCCATCTTTGCCTTGCTAGGACTCTTCCCTTTTCCAAAAGAGGAGCTGGGACGGCGAGGCTCTCCCCTCACACATCTCAAAGCCATGCCTAAGGTGAGGTGATGCCCCTTTCTTTTCTTTCAGGAGATAGGAACATTTGCTTAGCAGCGTTGCTTCAGCAGCCTGGATGTTGGGACTTGCTTCCATGAAATGTTTTTCAGATTAGGGCCAGGGTCTCCAGTTAAGGTCCAGAGTGGAGAGACAAGTGCCCCTGGGGGTGGCACCTTCCCAGATGATCTCCTCTGGTGGCTCACCCGCTCACTCAGTGAGGCTGTGGAGCTGGGGTGACAGCCAGGTGTGAGCCGCTGTGGGGGCGCTGGGAACCGAGTTCCTCCAAAAGCAGCAAGCACTCTGACTGCTGAGCCCTCTCGCCCCTCCCTAACTTTCTATTGATTCTGGTGGGCCAGAAATGTCTACCGACTGTGACCTGCCAGTGGAAACCTGTTCAGTAGTCAACACTATTACAACTTTGTTATTTTCTGGTTTCTGTCGTCTAAAATTTTACATCTGCTTGCAGAAGAAAATGCATGTGTTAGTCCACTCTTGAAGTAGTCTGTCCTTGATTCAAAGGTGGTACCTTGTCCTGTCTTCTTACTTTCTTTTTTCATAAAATTCCTCATGTATCAACCTGTAAGGTATTGGTTTTCCCTGAGCGTTAACTAGCGCTCTGCTTCACTTGTGCTTTGTCTGTGTTCGCAGTCAGAGCTGCTTTACAAGACTACATTTAACTTTGATCCTAGTGACTGTCAAATACCTCTCCATTTGGACGGAGCATCAGAATCGAGTGTTCAGCACTCGGGGGGGGGGCTGGGGTCAAAGCTCAGTCCGTAACACCACATGAACCAGGCGTGGTGGCACAGGTCCCAGTCTTAACACTCTGGAGGTGAAGAGAGGAGGCTTAGTAGTTCAAGGTCATCCCCCACTGCCTAAGCTGTTCTGGGGGACCTGGCGCCCTCTTCTGGCCTCCTTAGGCAGGGCAGCCATGTGGTGCACATACCATATCCAGGCAAATACGTAGACACAAAAAGTAAACAGAAACAAACAACCCCAAATTAAACATCTTTTTAGAAGACTGCAATTTCAAAACTAGTTGAGCCACTGCTCATTGCCAGAAGAGCCCCCAACATTTAGTTCCGTTTCCAATAACTTCAGGATGACCTGCTGCAGTGTGCCCTTACAGGGATCAGTGTCATTCAAGGACGTGGCTGTGGACTTCACCCCCGAGGAGTGGCAGCAGCTGGGTCCTGCCCAGAAGGCCCTCTACAGGGATGTGATGCTCGAAAACTATTGCCACTTCATCTCTGTGGGTAAGTGGCATGTCCTTCCAAGCATTCCCCAGACAGAGACATCTCAGCCTGGTGTGACTTTTTTTTTTTTTTTTGAGACAGGTCTCTGTGTAATGCTGGCAGTTCTGGGGCTTGCTGTGTAGATCAGGCTGACCTTGAACTGACAGAGATCTTCTTGCCTCTGCCTCCTGTGTGCTGGGATTAGAGTCATGGGCCTCCGCGCCCAGCTCAGTATACTATTCTTTTAAGGATTTGTTTTTATTTAATGTATATGAATGCTTTTGCCTGGACATATGTATGTGAAGCACGTGTGTGCTTGATCCCTGCAGAGGCCAGAGAGGGTGCTGGATCCCCTGGAACTGGAGTTACAGATGGTTGGGGGTGCTGGGAATTGAACCTGGGTCCTGTGGAAGAGCAGCCAGTGTTTCATGGCTGAGCCACCCCGAGCCCCAGAGTGAATGATTATTGACGTTAATTTGTACTCCGGCTACCACTGAAGTGTGTCTTTCTGCGCAGTTGGAGGCACGGGTCCCCTGCCCTCCCTTCCTGTCTCTCTTTCTTTTTCTTCATTACCAGGATTTCACATAACAAAACCTGATGTGATCCGCAAGTTGGAACAAGGAGAGGAGCTATGGACAGAGAGAATTTTTCCTAGTCAGAGCTATCTAGGTGAGTCACAGATACAAACATTTTGTGGGACGGGTGGACATATAGCCCAGTGGTAGAGCACCGTAAACACTCAAGGGCCTGTGTTTGAGCTCTAGTCTTCACTAGAAAACTAAAGTCCAGTGTGGAGGGCGGGGCACAGCTGGTAAAGCCCAAACAACGGAGCTTGTAGGTGCTGAGTCTCAGGTCTGACAGCTTGCAATATTTGGGCTTTCTATGTTAGAGCGGTAGTAAAGTGCAGTTTGCCACCTTTAACACTCTAAGCACATGGTTCAGCGGCATGGACTCCATTCACATTTTGTGCAGTTATCACCACTGTCAGCTCCAAAACTCTTCCTATGTCAGAACAGACCCTGCTGGGTGAGAGGCACACGCTGTTAACTCCAGCACTCAGGCAGAAGCAGGCGGATCTCTGAATTCCAGGACAGCCAGGGCTACAAAGAGAACGCCCATCTCAAACAAACAAAAAAACCCTCTACTTTTAAAACATTAGCATCCAGTTATCCATGTTCCCTGGCAAACATCATTCTAACTTCCAACTACAAACTACTTGGATTTTATTAGGGATTTGTTTGTAAATGGAATCCCATGGTGCAAGTCCTTTTCATGTGTGTTCTATTTCACGTAATGTCCTCTGTAATCATCCATGTTGTAGCATGTCAGAATTCCTTGTTTTTTAAGGCTGATTCGTATCGTATTGTCCATTTTGGGTACTCCTTTGGCTTCTCCTTTTTCTGTTATTTACATGGACTGTTGGTGTCTTTCAGCTTTTGTGGGTGATCTTGCTATATGAACAGGTGTACAAACATCAGCTTTCAACTCCTTTGAGTGTACACCTACAATAGAATTGCTGGCTCATGTAGATTCCACATTTAGATTTGAGAGATCGAGCAGCTGTTTTTCACAGAACAGCACCATTTTTTTTTCATTCCTACCAGAGTGCACAGTGGTCCCAATTTTTGCACATTTGTACCAGAACTTGTTTTCTAAATCTTTTCCAAAGGGCAAATGAATTTTTGTGTTTTTCTTTGTTTGTTTGAAAGCCAGGATAACCCTGGCTCTCCTAGAACGACTAGGCTGGCCTCAAACTCACAGAGATTCAACTGACTCTGCCTCCTGAATGCTGGGATTAAAGGTGTGTGCCAGCACCCCTAATCCATATGTGAAAATTTAAAAGTCTGAGATCTTTGAAGTGTCTATATGTGGTTGATTTTCATATATTTAAAAATCTAAATTTTAGTTTTGAATATGAATTTTTAAATCTTTTTCTTGTTTTCCCTGGCTTCTCTTCTCTTACCAAGAATCCACTATAGGCTTTGTAGGTGTGATGTACATAGAGGTCTTAACACAGTTCTTCAGATTCTGACACACGTGTAAACCCATGTATTTGAATCCCAGACAAGACCCTGTTATCCCTGTTAAGTCTCTTCCAAGACATTTCCTCCCACTAAGTTTTGAATTAGTTTTGTTTATTCTAGACCATTTTCATGACTGTTTTCTTTCACCCCCCCCCCACGTCATTGTTGACAGATCCATACATGGTTTTGGATGCTTCAGTCATTTGTGGGTTGTTTCATTGTATTTGTCTTATGAAATGAGGTGGACAGCAATTCAGAAAGACACCTGTATCAGTGTCTGGCCTCCACACATACTTGGTCTCTGACAGCTTTGAATATTTAGGGTTTCTATGTTAGAATTGCAATAAAATGCAATTTACCATTTTAAGCATACATTCACATTCAGGTGCACGTGTGTGCTCATCCTCACCCACCCCCATAAAAATGCACTTTTGAAGTAAAAGCATTTGACTTCTGTATTTACAGTCTAGTCTTTTCAATTCTCTTTGCGTTTCTTTGTGTGTATGTATGCATGTTTGTGTGTGTGAGGATGACCCAAGAACAGGTAATAAACATACAGACAGGAAACACAATTATCTTACAACTTTTTTCTAAAGATGTTAATCAGGAAAATACAGTTCTTGTGTCTCCACGTCCTCCAAGTGAGAACACTCTGCCCTGTTCTCAAGCGGGGCCTCCCTTGTTTGATGCCAATGGCTTTCCCACAGCTATTCCAGCCCATTTCTGTCACCAAACGGCATGTTTTAAATGGGGAAGAAAAAGTATGATTAAATTGAGTGTCACATAGAACAGCCATTTTACAAAGCAGGTATTTGGGGCTGGAGACATGGGTCAGAGGTAAAAGAATGCATGCTCTCTCAGAGGACCAGCACCCGTACCAGGAGGTGCCCACTGGTGCACCTCCAGTTCCAGGGGACCCGCTGCCCAGGACTTCCCAGATCATGTGCACTGGTGTACATCCCCCACAGAGAGAGAGAGAATATTTAGAATAAACAATTACCAGATATTTGAAATATTTCTTGAAATGGGTGATAATTTTATTACAGCCTCAGAAATACTTTTCTAATTTTTTTTCCAATTTCAGATCATAATTTTATTCCAGTTTCCAAATAATTAGACTTTGAGGAATAGAAAGACTGTGGGTAACAGTTTGTCCTTGTGGATTCTTCTTGGGGAAGCAGTATAACTTCATTTACTAAGAGAAACACATTTTTAGTTTCCTAGAAGTACAAATAAGTAGAATTGTACTTGCATAAGTTTTAGACTCTAGAAAATATGTGAGTTTCATTCCTACTATCATTTTGTACTGCAGTTTACCCCCACTCTGCTTTAAAAAAAAAATTCTAGGTAAATAGGGAGACTCTGTCTCAAAACAACAAAGCAAAAAACTATTTAATACCGTTGCTGTACTCACTTTATTCTGTCTGAATCTTCCCATTCTAGAATCCTCTATCCTTTGTCTTTGTTTTTTTATCCTTGAATTTACTATACTTTTTCTATGCAGGTAGCTAATAGTTGCAACATAATGAAAATGCAACTTTAGCCAGGTGAGTTAGGCGAGGTGGCATAGGCCTGTAATGCCAGCACTCAGGAGGCAGAGGCAGGTGGATCTCTATGAGTTCGAGGCCAGCATGGTCTGAGTTCAGGACAGCCAGGGCTACACAGAGAAACCCTGTCTCAAAACTACAACAAAAGTACTTTTTAAAAAATGCAACATGTTTTTAAAGTGTTTACCCCCCTCATTTAATGGCATACCCACAGTTGGGTTTGTTTTCCGGGTTTTCCATATTAGGAGATGATTTAAGGGACAAGAATGTAGATCTTTTTGCCATGCTTGAAGCCTTGGCTTCAGTCCCCAGCGCCACACAAACTGTAGGGAGAGGTGGCATGTCGCTAATCTTAGCACTTTCCGTGTGTGTGTGTGTGTGTGTGTGTGTGTGAGACTGTGTGTGTGTGACTGTGTGTGTGTGTGTGTGTGTGCGCGCGCGCGTGCGTGCGTGTGTGTGACTGTGTATGTGTGTGAGACTGTGTGTGTGTGTCTGTGTGTGTGTGACTGTGTCAAAGTCATCCACCTTTGGCCACATAACAAGTTCAAAGTCGACTTTGTCTCAGAAAATAGAAATGGTAATTTATTTTCTCCTTTCTACCAACCACAATAATGAGCAACCATGGTGTGTGTGTCCATTGCATTTAAATATTCGTATATACGTTTAAAGTGTTGCTAATTAATTAATTTCTTTTCTAGAAGATGAAGATGTTTTGGTGGAATTCAAAGACCACCAAGACAGGCATCCCAAATCAATTGTAATCATCAACCACAAGACACTAATGAAGGAGAGAAGCAATATTTATGGGAAAACACTAGGCAAGAACCGTATTTCCAGAACACTATTCGAGTATGAATCTGACGGGAAGGTTTTGAGAAACATTTCGGAATTCGTGAATACAGACGTGAACCCTGCAGGAGAGAACTTGGGCGACGGTGGCGAGTGGGAGAGACCAATCCCGGATGCCACGCGCGAGCGGGCTCCCCCCGCAGTGCCGCCGCAGGAGCCCCCAGCGCCCCGCCGGGCGATGCAGGCTCTAGAGCCGCGGTTGGGCTGTGCGGGCTGCGCCGGCCCGCTGCTCGGGAGATTTCCCCAGGGAGGGGGCGCCGCCTTCGGCTACGGCGAGGACCACGTCGCCCTTCTGGAGGAGTCAGACCCGGGCGGCCACCCGCACGACCTCCTGGAGAAGAGAGCCCCGGCGCACCAGCTCGGGAAGCTCCTCTGCAGGAAGCCCGCGGCCACCGCGCGGCCCCGGGCGCAGGCCGCGGACAGGCCCTTCCAGTGCCCCTACTGCGGGAACGGCTTCCGGAGGAAGTCCTACCTGATCGAGCACCAGCGCATCCACACCGGGGAGAAGCCCTACGCGTGCGGCCAGTGCGGCAAGGCCTTCCGCCAGAAGACGGCGCTGACGCTGCACGAGAGGACGCACACGGAGGGCCGGCCCTACCTCTGCCTGGACTGCGGCAAGGCCTTCCGCCAGAAGGCCACGCTCACCCGGCACCACAAGACGCACACGGGCGAGAAGGCCTACGACTGCGCGCAGTGCGGCAGCGCCTTCCGCAAGAAGTCCTACCTCATCGACCACCAGAGGACGCACACGGGCGAGAAGCCCTACCAGTGCGCCGAGTGTGGGAAGGCCTTCATCCAGAAGACCACCCTCACCGTGCACCGGAGGACGCACACCGGCGAGAAGCCCTACATCTGCAGCGAGTGCGGGAAGTGCTTCTGCCAGAAGACCACCCTGACGCTGCACCAGCGCATCCACACGGGCGAGAAGCCCTACATCTGCGCCGACTGCGGCAAGTCCTTCCGCCAGAAGGCCATCCTCACCGTCCACTACCGGATACACACGGGGGAGAAGTCCAACGGCTGCCCGCAGTGCGGGAAGGCCTTCAGCCGGAAGTCCAACCTCATCCGCCACCAGAAAACCCACACCGGAGAGAAGCCCTACGAGTGCAAGGAGTGTGGGAAGTTCTTCAGTTGTAAGTCGAACCTCAGCGCACACCAGAAAACCCACCGGGCCGAGGCCGTGAGGAGCCAGTGAGTGGTGTGACTTGATCTGTTATTTACGTTTTCACTTTTTTTTTTTTTTTTTTGAGACAGGGTCTTACAATGCAGCTTTCCCTGGCCCAGAACTCAGTGTGTATAGGCCAGGCCGATCTCAGACTCACAGAGATCGTCTGCCTCTGCCTCCCAAGTGCTGGGATTAAAGGTGTGGGCCATCATACCCAGCTTTATTTTTTTTTTTTTAAACTGAGTAAGTTCAGGTTCTTTTTTTGGCCTTTTCAAGACAGGGTTTCTCTGTGTAGGCTTGGCTGTCCTGTACTAGAGTTGTAGGCCAGGCTGGCCTTGAACTCACAGAGATCCACCTGCCTCTGCCTCCTGAGTGCCGGGATTGCAGTAGGACAGCACTGAACCCGGCTCAGGTTCTGCCTTTACATTTAACACCGGATAAGCTAATAACACAAAATATTTAAAAATAAAGGCTTTACTTTTTTATTACTAGATTCAGTAGACTGACCTCTGATAAACTTCGATAAATACTCAGATCTGCTTGTCTTCAGTTACATCCCTCATGAATCAGTACACACTGACAGATGCAACTCGTCCATGTGGAGTAGGAATTCATTGTTACCTTCTCATTTTTCACCACAGTTCTGAATTAGGACATTTTGAATTAGGTTTTACTCATTATAGGTCTTAATATAAAATTGGACTGTTTATCATGCGTTCTTTGATACACAGCTTGTTTCACTCCTTGTCTCTGGGTCCAGTCGTGAGTGCATGTGGCAGAAGGTCATTTATTTTTATTCTGTGTAGAATCCCATTATATAAACATATCACTTGTACCCAGTCTGCTGTTGGATTTTTACATGTTTTACCACTATGGTCATAATAAAATGTACATGCGTGCAGTGCACTTTTATGTGCCTATTCAAGGAGTGGAATTACTGGGTCTTAGGGCATAAGCATATTCGGTCAGCTGTAGGCGATACTACAGCTCAGAACACTCACACAAGGGGTGGTCAAAGACAGACAACTCCAAATACTCCCATATGTGGTTCAAATGACAGAGTTCTGGAATGGACAGATAGATGGCTTGGCAGCTAAAGGGAACCTGCTGCTCCTGCGGAGGACTTGGGCCTAGTTCCCAGCTCCCACTTGGTGGCTGTCTGCTGGCTGTACTCCCCTCTGGCCTCTGCAGGCACCGGGCTTCATGAGGTTGTGCATGTATACACGCAGAACAGCCACTCACAGGCGTCACAGAATTTGTGTTAGAACCAACTCTAGCATTATTGAGGAGAATGGGACTGTGAAGAGAATGCATATATAAAGGCTTTTAGCCACAGCCAGAATCTTTTTTTTTTAACATTTTAAAAATGATCATTTATTACAATTTATTCAGTTTGTATCCCGGCTGTGGCCCCCTCCCTTGTCTCCTCCCAATCCCACCCTCCATCTCCTTCCCCTCTGTCCCTCCCCTAGGCCACTAATAGGGGAGGTCCTCCTCCTCTTCTATTTGACCCTAGCCTATCAGGTCTCATCAGGACTGGTTGTGTAGTCTTCTTCCGTGGCCTGGTGAGGCTGCACCCCCCAGGGAGAGGGTTTAAGAGAGCCTGTCCTGAGTTCATGCCAGAGAAAGGTCCTTCATTCCTTACTAGAGACCCAGCTTGGAGATCAAGTCTATGGGCTACATCTGAGCTGGGGTTTTAGGTCCCCTCCATGCATTGTCTTTGAGTTTTTTTGGTGTTTTTGTTTGTTTTTGTGTGTCTCTGTTGGTCTCCTTTTGGAGCTCCTGTCCCCTCCAGGTCTTTCTATCTCCCCCTTCTTTTATAAAATTCCATGCCCTCTGCACAAAGTTTAGCCATGAGTCTCAGCCTCTCTCAGCCCGAATCTTAATATAGTAATGTAATAAATGAAATTGGGGTTGCCTTTAGCCACGGTTAATACCTTATTTGAAATGTACAAGAAAAAGAAGCATTCAGCATTTCCTTTGCTCAACACTGGAACACCTACAAGATGTTGAAATTAGAGGTGGGTGGGGAAAAAATACAGCTTTTACTGAAGGCCTATAGATCTTACTACTTGTGTGTGTGTGTTTGTGTGTGTGCACGTGCGTGCGTGCGTGCGTGTGTGTGTGTGTGTGTGTGCGCGCGCGCGTGTGCGTCAGCCTTGGTTCCCAGAGGCTCTCCATCTTGTCTTATGAAGAAGGCACTCTGTACATTGGCGTTTAGCAAACAGCTCGGCTGCCAGCGAACCTCACGTGTCTCTTGTTTCCACCTCGACACTAAAATTACCAGCTTGGGCCACCACACCTCGTTTTTTCATGTGGCTTCTGGGATGGAACTCAAGCGCTTGCTTAGCAAGCACTTCAACAACTGAACTATCTTTCTAGCCTTGTGCTTCCCAACTTTGCACAAAGTGAAACTAGATACTGACCGCCTACGGTTGAGGCAGAGGGACTCCCATGAACCAATGAGATCGAAGGACAGATCACATGATGGAATCCAGCGGCTGTAAGTACAGCCTCATCCTTCTGAGAGGCGCTTCTGAATGTTCAAGTCTACATGAACTTTCGTTTCTCTTACACGTCAGCTGCTGCTTGGGAAAGCTGAGGCAGCTTTTTTGAGTCTCAGCAGGGAACAGTGCTGTAGGTTGAATCTGAAACGCATCCGCAGAGGTTCACAGAGTAAAGCCGTGGCTGCCACTTTTGGGGTGATTGGCTCCAGGGGGCGCTGACCTCATCAATGTGTAATAGTAATAGTGGGGACATATTTAGAGGAAGCAGGTCACTGGCGGCGTGCCCCTGTAAAGCACCTTGTCCCTGGCCCCTCCTTCTCACTGTCTTTCCACTTCCTGTCCTCAGCTCTGCGCAGAAGCACAGCCGGGAGACCATTACCTGAAGCCAGCAGCCCCAGACTGCTTCCTCTTCTGAAGTCTTCCTTTGTGCTCTGTCTCTTTTCTAAACTGGATTTGGCAAAGTGAAGCAAATACTTCAGAAAGCACCAGGCTATGTCGCCACCTGCCTGGACTCTTGCTCTGCTCGAAGGTTTTCTGTGAAGTTGGGAAGGTTTTTGGAGATGTTTTACTCTAGGCAAATAAATGAAAGGAGGTTTTTCGCTTGGATTAATTGATCCCTTGTATTGTTTGCCAGCTGTGATGAATGAAAATGGTTCTAGAACCCACAACTCTTTACAATTTTTGCAGATTCCTGTTTTAGACATCTAACTGCAAGTGTGTGTATGTCTTAGGACCTCGACCAGGGAACGAGGCATCCAAGCTTTAAGAACCGGGAAGTAAGTGATCTTCGGTGGGTTAGTGCCCAAAGCTAGATGGACCTCATATCACAATACTGAGGCTTTTACACATTTTTGGCCTTTGACTTCTGTGTATGGTTACATACACTGTGATTGGGTATTTTAAACCTACTGGTCAGTGATGCCAGAATAAGAGGGAAGGGGAAGGCAGGAGTGACGGGGGAGATAACGGTCAGTCTTCACACTTGAGAATACATGGCAGCTTGTGTATGTAAATACCTAGACTGGACACTGGCCAGCCCACATGGCTGTGTCTTACTTTTAGATCTCTCAGTCCTTTAAGTGACCCCTCCTCCTCCCACATGCTTTTTTGAGACAGGGTGTGACATGGCCCAGGCTGGCTTCCATCTCACTATGTCATATAGTTTAGGATGGTCTTGAACTCCTAATCCTCTGCCCCTCCCAAATCTTGTGATTACAGATGTATCACCACACTCAAAAGTTCATCCAGCTGTTGTAAAGATGTGCTACTATCATTTCAAAAGACTTGTAAGATCCCACACAACATACCCTTGTCATACTTTGCTTAAAAGCAGATAGGGCAGGGTGCTGCACATCATCCAGATGCAAGCTGCCTGCTATTCTTAGTACTTAGTACCTGTCATGGTGGCTTCTCCTCCCAGACCCAAGCTTCCGAAATAATGGCTCATTGAGACTCAAAATATATTTACAAATACCTGGAACATATAGGCAGGCTCTTCTCTGACTAGCTCATAATTTAACCATTTTATATTAACTTCTGCTGGTTACCTGTGCTCAGGTACCATCCATCTGTCCTCGTGATATTTCCAGATAAATTCTCATGCCTGGCTCTATCCCAGGATCCTTTCTGCCTACTGCATGTCCTACCTTCGAGTCTACCCTTCCCTTCAGGCCATAGGTTTTTATTGACAGGTGTTGCATCTATACAATACACAAGAGATTCTCTCCACAAGCACAGTCTTTCCACAGACTGCTGTTTCTAGACTGAATAGTATGTGAAATATTACTTTGTGAATGCTCATGGCAGAAGTTCTCTGCAAGAATCCTCAGTTCACTAATTCCACAATCATCAAGCTAGCCTAGCTTGAAATCCACCAATAAACAAACTGGATTGGAGAGGCTTCCAGCCAAAAGCTATTATGAGAGATCTGCAGCCCAACTATAAATTAACTTCATCCTTGATTACATGTTTCCTGATGATATGTGTGAAAAGGCATTTCCCTTCATGCTCTGTGTTGCTGTCTGTTAGTGCGTCTTAAGCGTGAACCCATCTTGTGAGAGGACGCAAGTTGAAGTACTCTGGCTTCTCATGCCACAATTCACAAGGAATAAGAAAGAGCAGATATCACCGGCCTCTGCTTTTACACCTCTGCATATACTTCTGGGATATTCAACCAATTGAAGTGGTTATCAGTATATAATCTTGGGCTTTTCAAACCTCCCAATGTATGAACACTACAAGATGCTGGCTATGGGACAACTTCCTCCATATCGCTAGAAGAACTGCAAAGTGACTAAGCCACCCAGGAAACAATTTGTTAGTGTCTTAAAAAGTTAAAACAAACTGTCATGGGTGTTGTTGAAAGTAAGTGTTATCGGGCTAAATAATGTTTTTATTAGCCCTATAATTATTACAGCAGTATTATCTAACCCTCTATCACAATATGACACCAGTTAGATTTCATAATTGCCTTGTAACACCTTGGGCTGGGCAGATACTTCCACCTGTGCTATCTCACTAATTTCTCAGCCCAGATCTCATGCTGTCTGCCTTAGCCATTCCTGTCTGGGCTACCTTCCATCCATAATCTTAGAAATACTTGCTTATGCTTTTCATCTCAGTGTTTACTTTTACACCATTCTTGCAGTCCTTTCTCCTGGCCTGTTGTAAGTGACTATTAACATTTACTATTGGTTTATCTTTTATTAATGCTGCTGTTAGTCCTAAACAGCTGTATAAGCAAATCACCACACAGAGACTGGGTTTACTTATTAACCTAGAACACAATGCTGGGCAATAATTACTCCCTCTTAAACCTCCAAGCCCTCATAGTTTCTACCATTCAGATTTCCCACATTATACTTGCTTTTAGTGATATATTAGGTGCAGCCCATCTCTCCGCCTAGTTCTAACATCTGTCCTCCAGCTCTTCCCCCCTTTTGCCTCCCACTCTTTTCCTGTCCTCTGGCTCCTCCCCTCTCCCTGCTTCCTTTCCCTTGCTCAACATTGTGGCTAGTTACTTTATTTTGGCCTGTTTACACAAAGCTGAGACAGGATGCTTAGAATAAGTATCACAATGCAATGTCCGGATTGAAACCAGAGAGTGGTGGGGGAGAAATCAGCATTTGAATGAACAAGAGTAAGGCGTATACATTTCAAAAGAACATTATATCAACACTGGCCTGTGTGGTTCTTTCTCCTTGCTAACCCATCAAGGCGTCCTCCTTCCTTCTCTCTCCCTGTCTGTCCATCTCCTCCCCCAAAGCCTGGGAACCTTAGCCACACCTACCTCCTGTGCTGCCCAGGTGTAGTCCTTTTAATCAACCAACCAGGAATAATTTCCTAGGCAAGGTTAAACAGCAATAATTGGGGTACATGACAGTTTGCTCATAAACAGTAAGAATCATGGAGGGGGGGGGCAAGTAATTAACAAATACAAAGCATTAAACCATACTTCAACACATGGGCATTGTAGAGCCATGGCAGGTGCCAGGCAAAGGAAGGGCAGGATCAGCTACAGCTTTCAAAGCACCTTTGACTTCCTGGCAGCCTAGGGAAGACAATGAGTTAAGAGTGAAAATAGGAGCCAGGCAGTGGTGACACATGACTTTAATTCCAGCATGTGGGAGGCAGAAGCAGGTGAATTTCTTTGTTTGAGGCCAGCCTGGTTTACAGAGGGAGTTTCAGGTCAACCAGAGTTACACAGAGAAACTATCTCAAAAAATCAAAGCAAAACAAAAAGAGGAAACGTTTACTTCCCATATGAACCTGAAATTTCATTTGTATTTCCTGTACCCTGGATAAATAAAACATCTTCACAAAAGAAGATGCTAATGGGAAATGTCACTTATAATTGCTCACAGTTTGAAAGGACTTAGGTATTCTGTGGGTAAGTGTGTACATTGTGCTACATGAGCAAAATAGACTGGTACAGCAATGAAAATGTTAAAGTACTGAAATATTCAACAATATTGACATACTTCAAATGTAATACACTACAAACTAAATCTGTCTAAAATGGCACAAGTTGTGTGACTCCATTTACAGGACATTCTGAAAAGGGCAAAAAAATGAGCTGGAGATTGGTGACAAGTTGCTAAGTGTTTGGCATGGGGGAGGAGCTTGGGACAAAGTGATGCATGAGGGAACTCTTTGAGGTGTTTGTGGTCGGGCACACATATGAAAATACAAATAGATGCACAAAATAAAGTGCATTGTTTGTAAGTTTTCCTAAACAAACTTGGGATCATTCTCTAGCTCCACTGGCAGTAAGACCTTGTGATTGTCCTAACCCGTTCACACACCCTGCCTAAAGAGATTTCTCAGTGGTTTGTTCTGTTCTCTATGAAGCCTTGGTGAAGTTGCCATTTAGCCCAGGCTAGATTGAGCTTGTGTTGATCCTGCTGTCACTGCCTCTGGAGTAGAGGGACTATGGGGATGGCCACTGTGCCTAGCCTCAGTCTTAGTAATTATACATCCTGGACACACAGAGACACATACTGGCCTTGTCCTTGTGAATCAATAATTACTTTCCCACTTTCTATTGCTTGGAAGAGACGCCATGACCCCAGCAACTCTTACATCAGAAAGCATTTAATTTGGGGTTTGGTTACAGAATCAGAGGCTTAGCACATTATCATGATGGTGGCAGGCAGGCATGGTGTTGGAGAAGCAGCAAGAGCTAAACATGGGATCTGCAAGCAGAGAGGGAAAGGGGGGGGGGGGGAACCTGGGCTTAGCATGGGTTCTTGAAACTTCAGAGCCCACCAGCAGTGACACACTCCTTCAACAAGGCCACACCTCCTAATCCTTCTAAAATAGTGCCAGTCCCTGGTGACTAAGCATTCAAATATATGAGCTATGCAGGCCCTTATTCTAAACACCACACTTGTCCTAAATCAACTCATTCACACTATAAGGAAGACATTGTGCTTGGCCCTGGTTGTAAAACCTGCCCATAGACAAAGCCTTGAATGGTGGGCTTCATGTCTGGGGTGGGAGATCTGGAGGCTGCGCCTGTGTGAGATCACACAATGGGCTGTGTGTTCTTCATGGCACTCTTTAAAAGAGTCCACGCTTCCCATTAGTGTGCATGCAGTCATTGGGATCAACACCAAAGGGCCAATCTGTTTTTGCCCTTGGTTCTCAGCAGTATTACTTGAGACATGGTGTGCTATGAATAAATTTGGGGAACAGGGCAATGGCTCAGCTAGTTAAGGCCCTTGCTGTCAAGCCTGAAGACTGGAATTGGATCTCTGGGACCTACAGGATGGATGGAGAGAACTGACTCCTGCATGTCGTCCTCCCAACTTCCATGCATGCTCCCACGCATAGACGTTCACACACATATCATTAACATTCTTGTTTAGGAAAGTCTCTGGTCAGCCAGCCCTTTAATCCCAGCACTCAGGAAGCAGAGGCCAGCCTAGCCAAAAGAGTGAGTTCCAGGAACGACAAAGCTGTTACACAGAGAAACCCTGTCTCAGAAAAACAAAACAAACAAAAACTCTCTGGTTATATGTGTATCCTGCATTCTAGAGGCTCATATTCTATCCTGCAGTGCATATCTTCTGAGAGTCTCTTTTAATGTACTTTGGGGCAAGGACTCACTCTGCAGCCTCGGCTGCCTTCAAAATGGTTATTCTTTTGCCTCAGGATCTTATTGTGGCTTGACTATAAATATGCCCAGGAGGCCCATGGGTCTGAATGCTTGGTTTCCAGCCTTTGCTGTCATTCAACCTTGAAAAGGACTTGTTGGAAACTATCTCAGTGAGCAGAAAGGAGAAACCGTCTTCAGAGGGCTTGCCACCGTCCCTCAGAATTTACTGTACAGCCTCCGGCTGTGTGTTGGAGTGGGTTGCTGGGGGCTGTGCTGTGGGAGGAACGGACTACAGGAGCTCAGCAAGAGAGAAACTAAAGAGGAGGGAATATCCACTACCATTTCTTTCATTCTACAGAAGCTGACCACTGCCCCAGCCAGCCGAGGAACATTTACAGGAGCCGCTTTCAAGACTGCAGGGCAGGTAGGGAAGGAGGAAGCAAAAGCAAGGGTTTCTCTGTGTAGCCCTGGCTGTCCTGGAACTTACCCTACATGTAGACCAGGCTGGCCAGGAACTCAGAAACCTGCCTGTCTCTGCCTCCTGAGTGCTGGGAATTAAGGCGTTCGCTATGCCCGACTTACTGGCGACGTGCTTTTTAATGCACAGATGCATATATTAAAAATGAAAGCCCCGGTGTGGGATGTGGTGTTCCACACCTTCAATTCCCGCACTTCAGAGGCAGAGAGGTGTAGATTTCTCTAAAGTTTGCGGCCAGTCTGGTCTACATAGGGAGTTCCAGGACAGCGCGAGCTACATAATAGAGAGACCAGTTTCAAAAAACAAAGAGCCAAAAAACAAAAAGACGGGCACTCATTCCACCGATATCTGGATATATTTAGACACCGGAAGCCAGGAGCCCCGAGGAAGACAATCAAACCATGCTTCATTGCTAGTCGACTGTTTAATGGAAGCATCGTTTTCAGAGGCAAATGCAGACTCGCAGGGAGTCTCCCAACAGACTCCAAAACAAACTGGAACCGCAGAAACGAAGCTGTGTCCCATTACCGGGTCTGCATCGTGCTAAGTCAGGGCAGCCCCGACCGACGATGGATGACTTCAGACCATCACTGCCCACACCGCAGGTGAGCGTGGTCACTCAACAGTCCCGCATCAGGGCAGGTACACGCAAACCCAGCCACGCACCAGCCGGAGCTCCAAGCCCTGCACACAAGCGGGGACCTCCGCGCAAAGACGCCAGACTCAGGCGACCCCCAAGCTGCAGATTGAACGTTGCCCGGTGTTCTGTGGGAAATGTAGTGCACGGTCCTCAAAACCCGGATGTCGGGAAGGCGGGTGTGTAGCCAGCGGCCCCAGAGACCCCTGGGAGGGTCCGAGCCGCCGGACCGCGCAGGCGCGCACTGGGAGCCAGCGGAGGAAGGTGAGGCCCGGGGTTCTTCCGCGTGTGGAGTGGGCGGGGGCGGGCGAGCCGGGTTAGGGCAGAACGGAAGGAAAGGCCGGGGCGCACGGCGAGGGGCCCGGCCTTCGGGGCGGCGGGCTGGGGGGCAGGAGCCGGGAGCGCGGACGCGGGCCGGCGCGCCCCGGGGCACGAGCCCGGGCCGCCACGCGCCTTTGGGGAGACTCCACTTGTCTGTCTGCACCTCTGCTTGGCAGGGCGAAACGCGGGCGTGTCGGCCTTGGAGTGAGTGGGGTTCGAGATTGTAGACTCTTGAGTGGATGGGATTGTGGGAGCATTTTTGTTAACCTGCTAGGCTCTGAGAGTGCCTTGCCTCGGGCTCCTCTCGGGTGATGCCTGCAGTGGGCGATGCAGCTTTGATGAGGTCTAATTTTGAAGTGTTTGTGTTCCAGGGCCCTGAGGACTGGTTAGTGTCCCATTATGGACGCTAGTGGAGCACTTGAGTGCCTCATCGCGACTGGTACAGAGTTTCTCTGTGTAGCCCTGGCTGTCCTGGATCTCGCTCCATAGATCAGGCTGGCCAAGTCAGAGATCCACCTGCTTCTGCCTCCAGAGTGCTGGGACTAAAGGCGTGCACCACTATGACCAGCTGATCCATTAATGTATTTTATTTTTACTTTTTTTTGAGACAGGGACTCACGATGTAGCCCTAGTTGGCTTTGAATTTACAGAGGTCCTACCACTGTCTCCAGAGTAGTGACTGGGATTAAAAGTGTGTGCTGAGATTTTTTTTTAGTCAAGAAAAAAAATTTTTGAGGGCATAGCACTATATATTGAGAAACCCTGTATCGAATGATGATTAGTATGTTGGAATAAGCAGAATAGCATTGAGAACCTACATTTTGAAAAGAAACAAAAATCAGCAGGGCGAGTAGCACAGTGGTCAAGCACTTGCCTGTCTTGTGTAAGTCCACCCTCCTCTTCCCCTGACCTAGAATAACAAGGAAGCACCCCTTCCCTAACTTTCTCTTACAATAGCTACTTCAAAATTTCTGTTTGGGTGAACTTTTTCTCATACTGGTATATGAATTCATGGAAAGTTAAAAAATTTCTGTAGTGCTTTGTTGAGACACTGAAAATTTTGTTGGTTATTTAAATACAGATGTTTCATCGTAGTCATTTAGGTGGTCAAACATGACAAAGCTTTTGTGTGTGTGTGTGTGTGTGTGTAGCTCCAGCCAGAAGAGAACATCAGATCCCACCTTTCTGGAAACCTCCTTGTCTTTTTATTTTAAGGTAAAATCATCCTGCTTTAAGGCGTGTGTGAAAGGTACACATATGATCCACACCTCAATTCTCCAACCTTCTGTCTCTTCTTTACTCCTATAGCTGAGAAGTGTCCTATAGAAAAGAGGGAAAGAGGGAGATCAGGTCAGAGGACGCCAGGAGGTCGCAGAAGTGGTGGCGCTGTAACTTAGTGTAGTCTTCTCTGATTTCCCAGGAGACGTTGCTTTCTGGAAGCCTCGGCGTATGTTTCCATTCTCATGTGTACAGCCGTTTGCTGCCATCTCCTGTTTCTTTGGACACGCCGTTTGCTGCCATCTCCTGTTTCTTTGGACACGCAGGACCACCTGTTTGGGTGACCCTTCCTTACCCCATAATTCCTTTTGGACAGGACAGGATTTGACATAACCCAAGCAGCCACCACCCTTGGGGTTTTCATCTAATGTTGAGGTGAGAATTACTTTGCTCTGGTCAAGTACATTTTTGTCAAGAATTCTCTTTCATTTTCTACTGGCACCAAGATGCAAAAAGCCACTTGCTTATGAGAAAGAAATATAAATCCCCCCCTCCCTGGGAAATTATATTCTAAAAACAGTTTACCCACTTAAAGATATATTATTCTCAGTCAGGTGCAGTGGTGCACACCTTTGTTCCCAGCACTTAAGCAGAGGGAAGCAGATCTCTTCGAGGCCAACCTGGTCTACAAGCTCCAGGACAGCCAAGGCTACACAGAGAAACCCTGTCTCAAACAGCAACAAAAAAACCCAAACAAATGAAAGATACAATATTCTCACCTTTCCAGCCTATTGAGATATGGATTAAAGTAATCAACACAAAACTTTACAGAAGGGAAAACAGGATTTCCGGTTAGAGTGAAGGACTTTGAGTACCTTAGGGCCTTCACTGTAAGTAAATCAGAAGTTAGCACCTTGTTAGAAAACAGTTGGCTGTGCTCTTAAGGACACAGGTACTCTTGCAGAGGACCTTGTTTCTGTTCCCAGCAGCCACACAGCAGGTCACAACTATCTTTCACCTTCTGTCCTCCGAGGGTACAGTCTTGTAAGGGTCCTGTACACACTCACGCACATAAGGACATTTAAAAAGGAGGCAGCTGGATCAGAATTCCAGGTCCTTGTCTGTGTAACAAGTCTGAGACTATCTCGGGCTGCAGAACAATGTCTCAAAGAGCTAATGCCCATCCAGAACATAAAAATATCACAATAGCAGGGTGTAATGAACTGTAAGAACTCACTTATAGACAAGAAAATAGTTGTTTTTAACTTAAGCCTGTATTCTGTGATGAGTATAGAACTAGAGTCCAAATTGGTATCTGCTCCACAGACAACCACCGAAAGGTTTCTGTCCTTAGTGTTCCTGGGGCCTGGCTGTCAGGTGTTCCCATATAGACAACCATGGAAAGGTTTGTGTCCTTACTGGGGTTGGCTGTCAGGTGTTCCCATATATTGTTATACATGGTTTGGCCTTATTAGGCAGCACCTGGAGAGTGTCGCTAGCTGTAGGCTGTTTAGGGGGAGTGGGGAGGCAGCCTGCCCCAGCTCCATGGTGCTCCAAAAGCCTGTATCCTTGGATTTCAGAATGAAATAGTTCACTAGCACCCATGTATTACAGTCATTTAGGATGTAGAGAGAGATGCTTTTAACTGAGTTGGAAACCACGTGAGCTAGCAGTAAGGTGGGTAAACTCTCAGTGCCCACCTTCAGCCCTTCTTGGTCTTTTAGGCCCTGCCCTGCTCTACTCCCTCTGAAGAGGAGCCCAAACGGAAGCCTGGTCATCTCGCACAGCTCCCACAACCATGGCTCAGGTGAGGCGGGTGACTCTCCTTGGGAAGGGGTTTTGTTCTACCCTGTCACACACTAC
Organism: Pachyuromys duprasi; assembly: GCA_028658305.1. Classification (NCBI taxonomy): domain Eukaryota; kingdom Metazoa; phylum Chordata; class Mammalia; order Rodentia; family Muridae; genus Pachyuromys; species Pachyuromys duprasi. The sequence goes on from CM053758.1 coordinate 3,698,239, forward strand.
CACCCCCTTTTTAGTTTTGAAGTCCTAGGGATTAGCCCTGGTCTTTGTGCATGGCAGGCAAATGCACTGTTGTTGAGTACCATTCTGTGTTTGTTTTTCAAGCATATTTGGGTATTTTCCTTTTTTTTTTTTTTTTTGTCTTAAATCTTCTCATTAGTCTTTCCTACAGGAAATTTGCCCCCCTGTAGTATCCCCCAGAAGCTGTGCTGGGACAAAAATGCATTGTTTTTATCAGTGAAATGTATTAGCACATGAATGTGCCCTGTATAAGTATAAAATACACAGTGCTGGGGTATGCTCAGTGGGTAGAATGCTTGCCTGGCATCCTTACAAGCTCCCAGCACCATGGATGGGGGTGCAAGCTCATACATCCAGGATGTAGAGGATTACAAGTTCAACGTCATCCTTGGTTACATGGCAAGTTTGAGCCAGCCTGGGCCATGTAAGACCCTGAGAGAGCTTATCAGGTTAAGGCACTTTCTGCCAAGCCTGATGACCAAGAGTTTGGTCCCCAGGACCCACATGGTAGAAGGCAAAAACTGAAGCATGCCTGCAAACTCCAAAAATGCACCCTGACCAATGGACACCGACTCTACCTGCACCAAAATGATTTTTTAAAAAAGGCAAACCTTTTGCCTTATACCGTACCAGAGGAAAGATGAAGGTAAAACTGATAGAATATTAATAGAAAATGACAAAAATATTTTGTCTTAAATGTTAGACGAGAGACCTGCTGGCAAGGAATCAACAATCCAGTTTCTTCTTTGTGCTTCTACAGGTTTGCTTACAATTCTTAAAAGTGTGTGGTCTTCCAGTAACATCTTTCCTAGAATATTAAGACTATTACAGATTTGTTCTTTTGAAATTTGTTCTAGGGGCTGGGGAGATGGCTCAGAGGTTAAGAGCACTGGCTGTTCTTCCAGAGGTCCTGAGTTTAATTCCCAGCAACGACATGGTGGCGCACAGCCATCTACAATGACATCTGGTGTCCTCTTCTGGCCTGCAAGCATACATGCAGGCAGAACACTGTATATATAATAAATATTTAAAAAAAATTTTTTCCCCTATCTAGTTGTGATGGCACAGGCCTTTAATTCCAGCAAATGGGAGGCATAGGCAGGCAGATCTCTAAGTTTGGGCCAACCAAGGCTACACAGTGAGACCCCGTCTCCAAAACAAAAACTGTTCTAATTTTCTATTTAGATACAGATGGAAATATGTATAGACAGGCCACTATACATAACTGGAGCATAGTCAGAATACTGTGCTCTTAGAGATCTACCCTGTTGTTGAACATTGGTTAATATCTACTATTAACCCATGTAATTATTACAGTGGTTAGTAATCTGCTATCAATCAGTAAAAGACACAGACACCTGTTAGATTTTTAATATGCCAATACACTGTACTGGGCAGAAACTCACCCCCTAAGATACCTTGTTCCCTCCAAGCCCCACATTCCTTGCCAACTGCGTTCCCTGGGCTACTTCCCGTCTATAGTTTCCATGAATGCCTGCACATACTTTCATCTGGTCTGCTTTACTCCATCTCCGATCCTCAGAGCAGAGCCCTCCCAGCAAGTCAGTCTTCTTGTTATCCCATGGCAGCTCTGTCTCCTTCTGCTCTCTCCTCTGGCTCTCTCCTCGCCATGATTTTTCTGTCCTCCAAGTACCACCTACCTCATTTCTACCCTGCTGAGGCGTGTAGGCAACTTTATTTAGCCAATCGGGTAATTTTGGAGGCAAAGTCACATGGCATCATTCAAAATACATGATAGTCTGCTAGTAAAATATACCAAGCAGAATCCAGGGAGCAAAGCAACCAAATACAAAGCACCAGACTGGGCTGTAGGACTACCCTTCACTCAGAAAATTGTTATGCATTTTAGAGATTTTGTTGCTGTTTTAGACCTGGCTGGCCTGAAATGCCGGCCCTGAAGTCTACCCTCTGTCAGATGCAGGAAGGAATTTTCTAGGTGAGACCTGCAGGGTCTAGAGCCTTCAGGCAGAGCGCGGGAACAGGCAGCTCTTACTGCCGTCACTTTCTTCTCTCTTCTGCCTGGCTTTGTTCTTCTCTTCAGGGGTTTATTATGTTCTGTGCCTTACAGGGATTATCTGAGTGCATATTCTTAGGCAATTCATTCCTTCATTACTAGCTACTAACCCCCATCATACTTTTTATTTTGAGCATCATCTCACTAAGGTGCCCAGGCTGGCTATAAATTCACTGGCTCAGGGAGGCCTCAAACCTGTTCACTCTTGCAAGTAGCTGGGATCAGAGGCCTAGGCCACCTGAACCTGATGAAGCCATTCATTTTGAAGTGGAGAAAATTTACATCTTTGGGTGAAGCCATAGAATATGTCTCATGAGAGTGTGCCTTATGTGTGTACTTCAATGGCCTGTGAGTTTGTGCTCATGTGTTCTCTGCTAATGCCCAGAAAGCACATGTATTCTTGAGCAGGACAGGACTCGATTTTGTTCCCTAGTAAACAAGTACACAGTATGGGCACAAGCAACTTCACAGTAAGTCAAAGTGTGACTACATTTTAATTTTTTGTTAACCTGTGTGTGGACATGCATGTAGCACAGCATTCGTGTGGGTGACAGGACACACTGACAGTTGAATACTAGTCATCAGGCTTGGTGACAAGTGCCTCTGCCCACCGAGCCATCTCGGGAGCCCAGTAGGTTACAGTCTAAATCAAAACAAGAACAAACGTCATTCTTTTACAAATTTTAGGACTTTCACAAAGACACAGGGAGAAGAGTAGCTCCCCGTGCTGGAGCGACACGCAAATACTTGCTGTTCTTCCACAGGTCTCGGTTTAATCCACCACATGGTGTCTTAGTACTAACCCTAGCTCCAGGGCATCTGACAGCTGATTCTAACTTCAAGGGCACCAGGTGTGCCTGTGGTGTGCAGGCACACATGCAGGGAAAACCCTCCTACACATAATATCTGAAAAAGTGCTTGAAAAAGAGTAGTTCCCAGCTAAGCATACTGGAGCGTGCACTCAGAGGCAGATCTCCAAGTTTGAGGCCACTCTGGTCTACAGAGTGAGTTCCAGGACAGCCAGGGCTGCACAGAGATCCTCTCTCTAAAAGCAGAAATGAAAAATTTGAAAAAACGTTCCCAATATTTGGTTAACCTTTTCTGCACTGCAGGGAGCCCTGTCTCTCAAGGACGTGACTGTGGACTTCAGTCAGGAGGAGTGGCAGCGCCTGGACTCTGCTCAGAAGACTCTGTATGTGGATGTGATGCTGGAGAACTATGGCCACCTCCTCTCCATAGGTACGAAAGGCCAGGGCACTCTGGGTGCTGTGTGCTTCCCTCAGGGCACCCAAGCCGCTCAGAAATTCCACTGACTTTGGATTCCTCTTCTCCTCCCAGAGGAAGGAACCAAATTTACAGTTACAGCAATGCGAAACTCAGACAGACACGACTAAAGCGTTTGTGCATATGAGATTACATACTAAGCATGTCCTCTCAGATCCGTATACCTGACCTGCTTTGGGCTAGACACATGCTTTACCACCAAATTGCATCCACAGCTACCTCACTCACGGCATTTTCTTTCCCTTATGAGGCTGCGAGGTGTCTAAACCCGATGTCATCCTCAGATTGGAGAGAGGGGAAGAACCATGGCCATCATTTGCAGGGCATGTCTGCTTAGGTGAGTTTCTGCCTTCCATACACATGAAATGTAAAGCTGAGTCAGACAGCAGGGCTTGTCATTGAAATGTTTTAAATGTTCGTAACTTTTGAAATGACCACAGTTCTGAGCCAGGCACGTGGACACAACAGGAGTGCTAGAATTAGTGTATAGGCCACCCAGTTCCACATGTTAAATCTCCAGGTTTATTAACTTTTATTTTGACTATCGGCCTCATTTATCTGTGTGCTGCGTGGGTGCTGTTGCCTCAGGGCACAAGACAGTGTCAGACTCGTAGGAACGAGTGATAAACAGCTGTGAGGGAACAAGGGGATGTTGGGAACTAAATATGAGCCTCGGAATGTGAAATCCTGTTAGTCGCAAACAATTTTATTGCCGCTGGAATGACTTTTCTAGTTGATAATTCTACCCACGTTTTGAGCAGCTTGAAGGGTAGAGGAAATGTGTGCAGGCTCTTCAGGGTTACTGTTTTGCGCTGTCTGCATGGTGGAGGGTCGGCCCCAGAGCCTTGTACATGCTGGCCGCACTCTACTCATGAGTTACAGCCCAGCTTGTAGTGTGTGGAGCTGGTTCTCACCACACAGCCAAGACTGACGCCAAACACTCCATCCCCTTGTCTGTACTTCACAAGAGTGAGGATTCCAGGTGTGCACCACCACACTTGGCTAATGGGGTTTACTTGAAGATTCTCTAAATATTAATAGAAATAAGTCTGAAAATTACTTGACTAAAACAGTAAAACCATTCTAGAGGGTGTAATTTACTTTCTGCCTTGGCTTGCCAAAAATCATCTTACTTGCTAAAATCTTGATTATGCTTTAAGAAAACAAGAACAGTCAGCTGTCACAGGACTTCTAAGACAGTGAGGAGCAGCAAGTACAGCAGCTGCACACACATTGAAGTTCCTGTTAGTGGCGGTTTCCTAGTTCTCTCGTTACATGTTCAGTGGGTTCACAGCTGGATTATAGGATTGCTTTTCTAGATTCCAAGAGACGAGTGCTTTAATAGGTCAGTTATCCTGTGTTGCTTCATGTAAAGGGGGTGGATAAATAACTGCCATTGTTTTACCACAGTAACTGAGAGATGTGCAAAAATTTAGGTGATCTGTTCTTGCAAGCTATCATTCCTGTAATATCTCTGAGCAAACTTTTTTTTTGTTTTTATGTTAGATTACTTTAATTCATTTCGTAGATTTCCTTGTTTAAAAATATTTCCAACAAGATCCATGCAGTGGCAATGGTGGTGAATGCCTTTAATCCTAGTACTGAGAAGGGAGATCTCTGTGTCAAGGCCAGCCTAATAGTTCTAGGATACTGAAGGAACCCTGTCTCAAAACAGAATCCTTCCAACCACACCTTCCTCTTGTACCAATCTTTATTTGCATTACTTTCTCTGTAGGGTTCAAAACGTATTAATAGCACTTTTGCTTATTTCAATCTTTTCCACACTTCGTATTTTTTTTAAATATGGAATGCTTCACGAATTTGCGTATCATCCTTGCACAGGGGCCATGCTAATCTTCTCTATATCGTTCCAATTCCGAAGCGAGCACTCCACACATTGTATTATGCTTTGTTTGTCAATAGGTTTTCTATTTTTATTTGTTTTGGTTAGTAACTTGGAAGTGGTTTGCTCTAGGTCTTTTCACATGTTGGGACTGTTTTATAAATTGTTGTTGTTGTTGGATTCCTGATTCAGAGTTTCTGTGTAGCCCTGGCTGTCCTGAACTCACTTTGTAGAACAGGCTGGCCTCAACCTCAGAGATCCACCTACCTCTGCCTCCTGAGTGCTGTGATTACAGTTGTGTGCCACCGAACCCTGCTTTAATTTTTTTTACCCTAGCAATTTCATAGAAATTCACTACTTGTTTTCTTTTCTAGAAGAAAACTGGAAAACAAAATTCAAGGAACACCAAGAGAAGTACTCAAGATCGTTTGTATATATTAACTATAAAGAGCTGACTAAAAACATAAGTAATATCTGTCAAAAGACATTTACTGTAGGGAACAATCCTGTTAATTCCAAAGAGCTTCCTTCTAAATATGGCACTCATGGAAATATTTTAGAAAATGTTTCAGACTTAATCAACAGTAACCTAAGCCTTCCAAGAAAGAGATTTAATGAGTATGATGGATACGTAAAATCACACCCAAATTCCATGCCAGATGTGGAATATCGTAAAGACAAATCCCATACGGGAACTGGCAAGGCTTGCAGCCACAGCGAGGTGCTTGTGCAGCCTGAAGAGGCAGTAACTCCAGCACAGTCATTTGGATACAATGACTGCAACAAGTTATGTCGTAGAAAGGGAAGCTCAGTTACACTCAAGAGAGAACACAGAGGGGAAAACGCTTCTGTATATAACAGAAGGAAAAGAGCAGCGAATACTGAAAAGAAACATGCGTGCACTGAGTGCGGGAAAGCCTTCTGCAGGAAGTCAGTATTGGTTCTGCACCTGGCAATTCACACAGAGGCAAAGCCTTATCAATGTCATCAGTGTGGAAACGCATTTAGAAGGAAGTCCTATCTCACTGACCATCAGAGAACTCACACGGGAGAAAAACCCTTTGTTTGTAAAGAGTGTGGTAAGTCCTTCCGTCTAAAGACAGCCCTCACTGATCACCAGAGAACCCACACAGGAGAGAAGGCCTATGAATGTCCACAGTGTAAGAATGCCTTCCGATTGAAGTCACACCTTATTCGTCATCAGAGAACTCACACAGGAGAAAAACCATATGAATGTAATGAGTGTGGGAAATCTTTCCGTCAAAAGACAACTCTCTCTCTCCACCAGAGAATCCATACTGGGGAGAAACCATATATTTGTAAAGAATGTGGGAAATCATTCCACCAAAAAGCAAACCTCACTGTCCACCAGAGGACTCATACAGGAGAGAAGCCCTACATTTGTAATGAGTGTGGGAAATCATTCTCCCAGAAAACAACACTTGCTCTTCATGAGAAAACTCATAATCAGGAGAAGCCCTACGTGTGTAATGAATGTGGAAAGTCTTTCCGCCAGAAAACAACTCTTGTGGCACACCAGAGGACACATACAGGGGAGAAATCTTATGAATGTCCTCATTGTGGGAAAGCCTTTAGAATGAAATCATATCTCATTGATCATCACAGAACTCACACAGGAGAAAAGCCGTATGAATGTAGTGAGTGTGGGAAATCATTCAGCCAGAAAACAAATCTCAATCTACACCAGAGGATTCATACTGGGGAGAAACCCTATGTTTGTAATGAGTGTGGGAAGTCCTTTCGCCAAAAAGCAACCCTCACTGTACATCAGAAAATACATACAGGGCAGAAGTCCTATGAATGTCCTCAGTGTGGAAAGGCTTTTAGCAGGAAGTCCTACCTCATTCATCATCAAAGAACTCATACAGGAGAGAAACCCTATAAATGCAATGAATGTGGAAAGTGCTTTCGACAGAAAACAAATCTCATTGTTCATCAAAGAACTCACACAGGTGAGAAGCCCTATGCGTGTAATGACTGTAGCAAGTCCTTTAGCTATAAGAGAAACCTCATTGTCCATCAAAAAATTCATAGCGAAAATACAGATATACAATAAAAGAAGAAAGTTGTACTTTGTGAAGTCTAATTGTTGTTAACCTTCTGTTTTAAAAAGAAAAGCATGTTTACACATGTAACATCCATTCCACTGCTTTCCTAGCATATGAAATAGTTATGGTCACTGTTTTAGATGGATTTCTTTCAGGCCACTTAACACTACATGAGAGAACTCATCTAAAAACAAAACAATGCACAATACTGTACAAACCGTAATACTGTACAAACAAGTTACAAAATGGCTATCAGCATTAATTACCATAAGAGAATAAAAATGAACCCTAAGTATCATTGTATTTTATTTTACTAAAAAAATAGTTTACTGGGATCTGGAGACATGCCTCAGAGGTTAAGAGTACTGGCAGTTCTCAAAGTCCTGAGTTCAATTCCCAACAACCACATGGTGGCTCACAACCATAATGATAATAAGATCCTGTGCCCTCTTTTGGTGTGCAGGCAGACACATGCAGGAAGAATGTTTAAAAAATTAGTTTTAAAAAGTTTACTTTTCCTGTTGTAGGTGCATTTGCTTTTAAATTTTAAGCATATTTTATCATGCAATTTGCTTTTTTATATGTTCTGCTTTGTTTCTATTTACAGATGTCAGTAGTGTCTTCATTTTTAACATTACACTTTGAGTAAATTACAATTGATCTACTAGTGGACTTTTATATTTTTAATGACATATCATGAAAATATTGCTATGTTCTGGTAGTGTCTTTATATGTGCACTTCTAATTCCCTAGTGCCAAAAGGTTACTTTTTCTGACCCAACATGTGGTCTTTTCTTATGTAGACTCTGCCACACATCTCAAACCTTTCCCAGGAGTTTACATTTAGCGTTTGAAAAAGCACATCAAACAGAATTCTTACATATATGTATAATATATGTGTATATATGTATATATATGTATATATATGCATGGTTTTTTTTTCCCCTGAGACAGTGTCTCAGTTAAATATTTCTGACTCTCCTGGAAGTTCCTCTGTAGACTTTGAACTCAAGTCTCTGCCTCTGCCTCCTGAGTAATGGGGTTAAAGGTGTGCACCCTTTCAACCAGCTCCAAACAGAACAGTCAAGTTGTATGTCAGGTCTCTGCCTCCCTGACCCCTTACCCCACCCCCCAAAATAGTGCCACTGACGATGTCCAGAATGAGTCAGGACGCAGCACCGGGTAAACAATGGATTTCTTGAGGGAGATACATAAAAGCTCCCAGAAAATCCACTTCCCCTTCTCTTCCTCAGGCAAATGAGGCATGTGGTCATATATCAAAGCTTCATGCTAACTTCCAGGTTTCCTCAGCCCCTACTAATATGCAGCTGTGGTACATATCAAAGCCACTGGGCTCTTCTGGCTCTAAGCTTCCAGACTATTCCAGCCCACAGCTGCTGCTGCTGCTTTTTTGTGCAAAGAATGGCTTTATTTTTAAAAAATCTAGAAAATTTAATTGTATCCTTATAAATTATGTTAGACATTAGATTCATCCCCACCCCATCTGAAAACATTTGTTAACAAAGAATTGCATTATGCCAAATGTGCATAAAGGCTCACAGCTTCTTACCAACTCTGTAGCTCCCTGCTCTTAAGACCAGCGAGCCCTCACCACACTAGTCTCTGTCCAATGGCACTTTTGGATATACCCAAATGCCTCTGGCTATTCTACCACCGGAGACGGATGGTGACTTCATGTTTACACTAATCCTTTCTTCTTTACAGCCATCGAGTGGTCCATTTCAGCGGCTTCACTGTGCCCTCATGATATCACTTACTAAAAGTAGACCTTTCAAGCTAGACATGGTACCACAAGCATGTGATCCCAAAACTGACAGGCTGAGGCAGGAGCTAAGGGCAGCTTGGGCTACATGTGTTTTGAGGCCCAGCTCAAAGGGGCTTTTTGTTTTGTCATTTGCTTTTTGTTTTTTCAAGACAGGGTTTCTCTGTGTAGCCCTGGCTGTCCTAGACTCACTTTGTAGACCACGCTGGGCTCGAACTCACATTGATCCGCCTTCCCCTGCCTCCCCACCACGCCTGGGTAAAAAAGGCTACTTTTGTCTGTAAATACAGTAAACGTTGACGTCCTTAGGCATGGTCAACACTTCCACAAAGGCAAGCGTTCCCCCTGGAGGAAATGTTTCAGGGTGCTTTTATACCTCACTCACACCTACTATCAGAATTCATGCTAGAATAGAGGTTAAGTAAAGGCAGGACAAGGGAAACGAGGACAGTGCGACAGTGGGAGAGACGGGCTTTCTTCTCAGACCGCTCATAACAGCTGGTTTTAGGGCACAGACCAGTATGCGAAGCTCTTTGAAACACTGAGACATTGAGTTCAGAGTCAGCCTGAGCAACTTAAGACTCTGCTTTCACATAAGGAGTGAAACGAGACCATGGGCCGCGGTGCTGGAGCACATGCCTAGCATGTGCACGGCCCTAGTTTAATCGCCTATATAGAAAGAACGTGGGGAAGAGGGTCCCTGAAATTCCCAAATCACCAGGCTCTGATTTGCTTGCATGCATGTACAGTATTCTCAAAGGTCAAGAGTGGGCAGCACTATCTGGGAGTTACTAACAGTTGTGAGCTGCCCTGTGTGTGCTGAAACCCAAACCTGGTCTCTGAACATCAGCTAGTGTTTTGTGCTTCAGCTTACGGGGGGGGAGGTGTCGTGCTACATGCTGTGGAAGTCGAGAAAAGCCTGTACAGGAAGTTCTATCCTCCCACTAATCACCAGTTATAGAACTCAGCCTGTTAGGCTTGCAAATTACTCTACCCACTAAACCATCTCTAGCCCTGTATACAAAAGCATATACTTTCACTCCACGTATGAAAGCACATAAACACAGACATACTGTACACACGAGAAAGGTAAAAAGCTTTTTCAGCAGTAAGTCTCAAAGGCTGAAGGCATTCTAGGCCTAGATTAGCCTCCAAGATCACAATTACCTCAAGTTACTTTTCCGCAGTTGGGAAGGTCGCAAGCTTGCATGGGATTAGCTACTGTAGTTTTAATGAACAGGTCTGTAAATGAACATGTCTGTTCATGTAAATGAACATGCCTTCTAAATATACTTATGCCCATATACTACTGTTGCTATCAGCTTTGGTCAGAGAAGCTTCTTTTTACAATAGCTAGTGATTTCAGAGACTTAGAAACTGCTCAAAAATCTTAGACCAAATATTGAATGCCTGTAGCCACAAATGGACACACAAGGTTCAGTGAACTAGAGCCAGAAAGAACATTATAAAAGCTAAATCTCTACCCAATTCTACATTTGGCCCACCTCCACACAGAACCAGGATTTGGGCCAGAGAACCAGTGAAGTTCTGGGTGCCAAACCTGAAGCTCTAAATTAATTCTCAGAGACCCATGGTGGAGAGTAAGAACTAACTCTGCAAAGTTGACCTCTATGTGCTGACATGTCATGTGTACACACACACATACAAAACGTGCTTTAAACTTTTTTTTTAATGTGGGGGAGGCTGGAGATGACTAAGCAGTGAAAGAGTGCTTCTGCTCTAACGGAGGACCATTCCCAGCTGCCTGAAACTTCAGCTCCAGATTTTCTCAACTGTGGGCACTTGCACACATGCACACTTCAACAAAGACACATACACACATTACATATGTGATTAGGAAAGGAAATTTCAAAAATATTAATAGTATTGGCTAGGAGAAACCAACCATGCAAACTCAGATAAGTGGCAAATGATTGCATGATCATTCATAATCCCACATAACAGGTGGTACAGGGCATGTGCATTCTTCCAAAACCCAGCCCAACCTTCTGCTCCCTCACTGCCTAAATCGTTCAGTAGATCCTATCATAGCCAAATACTCCAGTCCAACTTCACACTGAGTCACCTCTAGGCTTCTAGCAAAGTATTTCATGTTTAATAGTAATTTTTGTTTTTGAAATTACATGTGTCATGTGGGCATGTGCAAGCCGAGTTGTAGATGTCAGAAGAGGGCACTAAGTCCCCCTGGTTGGAGTTATAGGCAGTTGTGAATAGCACCACTCAGGTCCTCTTCCAGAGCTCTTCACTAGGCCAGACCGCTCATCTTCAGCTCACTATATTAATAGCAGCAACCGCTTAATGTGCAATATGTAGCCGAGCATCGCTTAAGATTTCCATAAAGATTCAACCAAGCCTTTGAATGGAGGCACTGGAGGTAACTATGGCACAAACAGTAAACCACAGATGTAAAGGACATTCAGCACTCACCTTTTTCTCTCTTTTCTTTGAGAGAGGGTCTATGTAGCACTGGTTGTCCTGGAACTTGCTTGTCAGAGGCTGGACTTGAACACACATCTTTTTCAATAATAACCTACACAGGTACAATCACACATTTTTGTCCTCTTGGTTTCTAAACCATCTCTGAAAACTACAAATCCCAGGCTACATTGACCATGGAGACATCTGCTTTTTTTCCTCTGGACAAACGTGAAAGCTGGCTATTGCCAACACAGCAACGTAGGCCACCTTTTCTCCAAAGACGCTTGCCCCAGACATCTTCCCTGCCTCTCTTTTTTACATAACCGCAGAAGAGAATCCCAAAATTCTTACCAGGGAAATGGTTTCTTTTGGATTCTTGTTTTGTTGATAAAAATATTTAGAAATGTGACAAGTGAGATGGCTCAACAGGTAAAGGCATTTGCCACCAAGCTGGCTGGCTTAAGTTGGATCCCTTGGACCCTCACAGTGGAATAAAACTGATCCATGCAAGTTGTCCTCTGACTACTACATGGTGAGAGGCACCGCAAGACTTCATGTGTGCTGGTCAGATTCTGCTGCTGTACTGTGCTCACAGACCTAAAGGGAGACAGAAACACAGCCTTTGCCCATGCTTCCAATCCATTGCTCTAACATGGGAAGTCAAAATTTGATCTCTCCTAAGTATCTTATGTGCAAAGTTTTATTTTCAACATATACTATATAAAATATGGAAATGACTGATGCCAACACAGCAATCCCACAAATAGACACTGTTACACTGGTGGTTTCTAAAGTGTCTGATGGGTTCAGAATCCTTCAGAAACTTGTTAGCAAAGCAAATACTTAGGACCCATCCAAGACTTAGTCACAAGTTGGAGGACAGTGACAAGCCCAGCAATGACTCTAACCTACACTGACGTGGAACACTATAAAAAAGAATATTAGGAAGGAGAGAATTAAGCTAGACTGTGTGTATATATATATATATATATATATATATACACACACACATACATACATATATATACATATATGTATATATATGTATGTATATATGTATATTTATATATGTGGTCTACAAATTGCTTTGGACTACAATTATTAACTTTGCATGACGGAAATCACAGAGCTGGGCAAAGCAGCGCATACCTATAATCCCAGCACTCAGGGAGGCAGAGGGAGGTGGATCTCTGTGAGTTCGAGGCCAGCCAGGTCTACAAAGTAAGTCCAGGACAGCCAGGGCTACACAGAGGAACCCTGCTTAAAGAAAACAAAACCCAGAAATCACACAGGCCTAGGAAACAGCTCAGTAGACGGAACACTCACCAGGCCCTAGGTTTCAAACCTAGCACCACAAAAATCATGACCAGGAATTAATGTAAAACTCGAGACCAAATTTCATTGTGCTATTTGATATTGAAAGAACACCTTAAATTTTTAAGATATACGTAGTTAAGCAAGGCAAGTAAAGGGGACAGAGACTTCATATTTTGAAGAACGCGGATTCACTTATGTATTTAGATATATAATTCACAGTTATGCCATCAAACAGAGTAAGAAAAGAAACATGGTAATGTAGCCACATGAATGCATCTCAGTTGTAAAGGTTCTGAGATTAACATATGTAGGTGTATGTTAACATCTGATATATAAAGGGGGGTGGGCAGCAAGATGGTTCAGCATATAAAGGAACTTGTCCTCAAGCCTAAGGACCTTAGTTTGACCTCGGAACCCACATGGTAGAGGTAAATAACTGAATTCCACAAGATGCCCCTATCCTGGGGCACACCGGCATGCACACAACACAAAATGTAAAAAGCCCCAAGAGCTGGGAGCTAGGTGTCAGTAAAGTATTTGCCTCGTAAACAAAGGACCTAAATCCCATTCCCAAAAACCCGGCTTGGGAAAAAGAAAAGAAAAGAAAAAAACAAGGGCCAAGTGTAGTGGGCACACTGGAAGGCGCAGCCTCTGTGAAGAGGCGGGGACAGGCAGCTCCCTGGGCGCACTGTCAGCCACGCTCAGCTTCAGGCCGGCGAGAGGCAGACAGCGCCGCAAGAGGCTGCACTCTGGCTTCCATAAGCATGCACACCTGCCTCCAGTACACCCCACAATTTACTATTCTGTACACACCACCCCTCGGGAAAAGACACAGTGTCTGTCAACCTGCGGGAAGGACGACTCTGCACGGTAGATGATGCCCATGCAACTAAACTTAAAATTCAATAAAATTCCTAAGCTCAAATATCTTGCAAAATATTAGAAATCTAAGATTGAGACCATATGCAACATAATAAAATAAAGGTAAAATATATAAGAATATGCCGTCATTTTAAATTTTAATAAAATAGATAATTTCATTACATAGAGTGCCAAGTCCGTCCACTCATTGTTAAAAGTTTTAGAAACATCTTCTATAAAAGCTTAGTATTTGACTGGGAATTAATCGACTATAACATTTCTACAAGTACAGAGTTCCCACCTTCACCTCCATTCTTATTTTGAAAAATACAGAAAAGTA
>CM053758.1:3712727-3846920 GCA_028658305.1 Pachyuromys duprasi
AAACTGTGTCAATTTTTATTTTTTGGAAGCTGCTAACACGCACTTCCTATTTACTATACCTAATTTTATTCCTTCTCAAGTCTCTGATGGGTTGAAGACTAAATAGTTATAGTGCCACAATTAAGCTTAAGTTGTTTAGAAGTTAAGGAATCCTTTCATATAGGCAATACCAATAAGGATAAAAGTTAATTTAGGTATAGAACTTTAAACTTAACAACATAGATAGAATAATCAGATACTTTCTCCTAAGTTGCTAAATGTACATAGCGTAGACATTGCATATGTGGATTTTACCTAACAGTTTTCATAATTATTATTGTATTAAAAGAAAAGCTTTGTGAGTCTTTGGTCATAAACGAAAAAGGGGGAACTGAGGTAGCCATTCCATAAGACCTGAGATGGTCACCTGCGTGCAAGTCATGCTGGCTGGCTATTCTTGTGGTTTTCAGCAGACACCTCCTGTTTTGCTCAGTTAAACCTCCTGTTTTGCTCAGTTAAACCTCCTGTTTTGCTTGGTTAATTTTCCTGTTTTGCTTGGATATGTTTACTTGGAAACCTATATAAGTGGTTTGCTCTGTAATAAAGATGGCGCCTTGATCAGAGCACTGTCTTGGCGTCACTTCTTCGTGTTCTCTGTCTCTTTTAATTCCCAGCCCCTTGTGCAGGCGGTTACTATTGGTAGTCGCGGGCGACTACAGTGTTGGATCCCCTGGAACTGGAGTTACGATTTTGAGCTGTGTGTGGGTTCTGGGAATTGAACCCAGATTTTCTGGAAGACCAGCCAGTGATCTTAAGTGCTAAGCCATCTCTCCAGCCACCAGAGTTTGAAGTTTAAACAGTCTCACCACGCCTCACTTCTTCTCCCACAAGTCCAAAAAGGACTTGTCATTTCTAAGCCTGATGTCATCTTCTTATTGGAGCAAGGGAAAGAACCATGGACAGTTAAAGTTATATGACAAGACCTTGGCATCCAGGTGGGTAAGACCTGGTCTGGCTGAGGTCATAGGGATCACAGTACAATGTTGATAGCTATAACCTAATGACTGTCAAAAAGTCTTCATGTAGTAACAATTTTGGACGTTTGGTTTCTTTAAAAAAACACAGAAATAGTGCTGGAGTGATGGCTCAGAGGTTAAGAGCCCTGGCTACTCTTCCAAAGGTCCCAGCAACCACATGTGGGCTCATAACCATCTATAATGAGATCTGGTGCCCTCTTCTGGCCTGCAGGTGTACATGCAGACAGAACACTTTATACACAATAAATAAATAAATTTTTAGGAAAACACACACAGAAAAATATTATAAGAATATGTTTTGGTTTTAATCCCAGGTGTGGGGATATGAGACAATCGCTGACTGGTTTGCCCCGTGCTCTGCAGGAGAGTAACTTTGCCAGCTGCAGATAGTTCCTAAGGTTGGGTGACATGGGAACTCTGGGGACTTTCCAAGGAGATAAATGCTAGGGCGCGGAGAGGTGGGTTGGTGGTCTGTGGTCCTTCAGGGGGTTGGTTGCCCTTTGTTAGTAGTCTTGCTCAGAGAAGAAACAAGAAAAAGAAATTAGATTCAGAGATCTCTCTCTCCTCTAGCCTTCTTTCCCTCCTATCTTGTGATGGAGGAGAAATCGGGAAGGATAAAGGGCAGGAAAAAGAACACCCGCAGAGAGGCAAAAGCCAGCAACAGAGCACCTCAGGCTCAATTCTTCTATTGCCCCGATCTGGCCTCACAGGCGCGCCTGCCATATTTGTGCTTTCTAGCAGTTGTTCAGTATTTGAGACATGGTAAGCCATCAGTTTTCTTATGATGAAAATTTTCATTTTATTTCCATGTTTTCTCTGGTGTTTTTATCTCTCATGGTAAAAACAACTTGTATTTGTTTTCCTCTGGTTTTTCAGACTTGGAGTCAGAGTGTGAGAGAATTCCAAAGAAAGGCCTTTTTGAAACAGTCGCTCAGATGGGAGGTGATGAAACGCTTTCAGCCATGACCTTGAGGCTAGCTTGGGAATGCAGAGACCGGCTTGAGAGACGGCGAGCGAGTCAGGAGTGTCGTTTCCAGCAAGTGGAAATCACCTGAGAAAGCCTGCTTTCGGGCGTCACATGTCTGTCACCCTAGACATCCGAGCAACACAACTGGTGACAAACTGAATGTAGTGACCACCGCGGCTCATACCTCGAGCCGCAGCAAAAAACTCACACTGGCGAGAAGCCCTCTGAATGCAAGGAGTGTGGGAAGGCCTTCAGACGGCCTGCACAGCTCAGGCGACATGGGACCGTCCTCTCTGGTGGCAGACCCTCTGAATGCAAGGACTGTGGGAAGGCCTTTAGCCACAGTTCATACCTCACTCAACATCAGAGAATCCACACAGGTGATAGGCCTATGGCTGTAAGGAGGGTGGGAAGGCCTTTGTGTTTCCCAACTGACTCATCATCAGAGAATTCATACATATGAGAAACCCTACAGATGTGGGGAGTGTGGAATGGCTTTTATTCGAAGCTCACAACTTACTGAACATCAGAGAATTCACCCTGGTATCGAGCCATACGAATGTAAAGAATGTGGGCAGGCCTTCATCCACGGCTCACAGCTCATTGACCACTACCAAATCTACACCAACTAGAGTCTTCAACATCAGTAGACAGGCCTTTACTCGAAGGTCGAATCTGGCCAGAGTTACGTCACCCCAATGTAACTAATGGTGGGAAAACTTCATTCATCCCTGCTGTTATGGGATATCAGAAAACTTGATGCCAGCAGAAAGGTCCAATGAGTGCGGGATTCCTTTGGCTTCATTTGCTGGTTACTAGGCATCAGCAAACCTGTGCTAAGAATAACTTCATGTGAACGTAGAAAAGGCTTTTGTTACCTATCAAAATATGTTCAACTTCTGAGGACCCTAAGCAGACCTTGATCTAATTAAAATGGTTTGGTGTGCTGAGTAATGAAAGTCCTTTGGGTTGGTGTGATACTGACCTTGAGGTTCTTTCTGCACTGGTTACTGAATGTCACTGAACATACTATGCAGTTTTGTCCCTCCTTGTCTCCTACTTCTTTTCACCTTTTTGCTGCTTTTTATTTTGTTTTCAAGACATAATTTAATGTAGCCTCAGCTGATCTCAAAATTATTACATAGCTGAAGATGACTTTGATCTCCTAAGCCTTCCAAATTCTGAGATTACAGACGTGCATTACTATGCCCAACCAATTTTCTTGTTGGCATACTTTTTAAACTATTTTATTTTGGGTTTCTTATGCCTCTTCTCCCCTCTGCACCCCAGTCCCTTCCCACACCCGAACACTGGGTAGGAGGGGAAGAAGGTCGGTGGAGAGGAGGGACAGAGTTCTCTTAGGCTGCTTCCGGCTGGTTAGGGTGGTCAGGCTCCTTTTGGCAAACCGGATCTTCATTGCAGGATAGCTCCAGGGTCTCATCCAACTGCATCAACAGCAACAAGCAAGCGGAAGCACCAGCAGCCTTCTGCCTCAGAGCTCCCTCAACACTCTGGGCTCTGGCATTCATTCCCTCTCCAGAGTCCTCAGACTATCTGCAGCTGGCAAAGAGCCCCTTTCAGAGCCCTCATGAAACAATAGTCTGCTGCTGTGAACCACCGGAATAAGTCCCACACCCCACACCTGGGACCAAAACGAAACTATGTTCACATCCACAGAGCTTCTTAGGGTTTTGTTTTGTTAGAACCTGTCACATAGTAGACTTTCCTGATGGAAGTTAACATGTATCTTGATCTCTGGCGTAACCTGCAGTTGGTAGTTAAACTGTAGAGACTCACCAGGCACACACCTTCCATCCTAGCACTCTGGAGGCAGAAGTAATCTGTCCAGGCCACCCACGGCTATGAAGTGTGACCCTGGCTCTACAAGGGAGGATGCACTGGAGGATTTGGGCAGGCGCTTGTGCAGCCCTGTGTAGTGGTACACCCCTGTAATCCAGCAGAGGCAGGCGGATCTCTGTGAGTTAGAGACCAGCCTGGTCTACAGAGTGAGTACAGGACAGTCAGGGCTACACAGAGAAACTCTGTTGGAAGATACAACGCCCCCTTCTGGCCTCTGCAGGCCCCAACATGTACGTGGTGCGCATAAATTACATAGACATGATCTTTTTTTTATTTAAATTTTTAATTAAAAAATAATGACTTAAATGCAAAATGAACTTGGAAGGCACTTTATGCTTACTTTGGGCCTTGGAAAATGGAACAAGACAGGTTCCCACTTAGCCCAGGCTGGCCTCAAAGTCGCTCTATAGCCAAGGAAAAAGTTGAACTCCTAGTTGAACTTCTGAGCCCACCTCCCAAGTGCTGAGATTACAGGTGTTTGCCACAATTTTAAACACATTTATAAAGCCTAAAATTCAGAGACTCCCAAAAGAGAAGAGGGGTGAGGGATACACAGAGCAGAGACTCTGTCCTCCCACGGTCCAACATCTTCCTTTTGTTGTTTTTAAGACAGGGTTTCTCTATGTAGGCCTGGCTGTCCTAGAACTTGCTTATAGACCAGGCTGGCCTCAAACTCAGAGATCCTCCTGCCTCTGCCTCCAGAGCACGGGGACTAAAGGCATGTGCCACCATGCCCAGCTGTCTGCCATCTCCCTAAGCCTTTAATAAAGTCAGAATCCTGGAGCCTGCCAAAGGGTTGTTTACTTACATACTAAGTATTTAACTATTGACCACAAGTGATTCTGAAATACCCAGATCGTGAGTCCCCAAATGACCAACAGGCTTTGAGTCCGATGCAAAACACAGGAGGGCCTTTATTACAAACTCGAGCTGGGTGGCTGCCCCTTTCAGGAACAAAGAGGCAAGCAACCCCCAACTCTGGGGGAACAGGGTTTTTAAGGGGGCAAAAACGAAGTAGGGAAGTGAAAGTCTTGGCACTATAGGATTGGGTGAAAGGGTCCCTAGGGGAGTTGACCTTAAAATGATTGGTTTGTTTTCAGGCGCCAAAACTGCAAATCATCAGATCTGGCTACCTGGGGACACCTGCCCTGTTACGTGCAGGTTAGGTTGTAGCAAGGGGGAGGGAGTTAACACATTCCATAGGCTTCCTTAGGGGCTACGTGACCCTAGTCACATCTGGAGGTTAATCTGGGTGGGGGACTGCTGGACCCTTGCTCTGAAAGAACTGTGCTATGGTGACTTTGCCCCAGTCCCAAGAATTAACTCTAAATTTTTGAACCTCTCCATTCCATCATCTCCAAGCATGTTCCTAAAAGCCCAAGGGCAGTGGGAGGGCTGGGCATCCTTTCTTTGTGCTTTGGTCTTTCTGGTGACCATCCCCAGCCGGTTTGGGGCCTGCCAGACACCTCATTAGCATGTGACACTGTCAATCATGCTAATGTTTCAAAGACTTTTAGGAGCTGTGTACTAGGAACTGGAGGCAGGGACAAGGATGTGTTTTCTGTTACACAACTGATACCTTCATTCAAACAGAAACGCTAGTGGGGTTTGTTGTGCAGCAGAGACCCACAATAGAGTCTTGGCTGTCCTGGAATTGAAGATCCTCCATCCTCAGCCTCCAAAAAAGGTCTACAGGTGTGCACTTACTTATGGCATAGCTTAAAGCCCTTTGGGTGCATCTGCTTTCTAAAATTCATTTGGGTTTTTTGGTGGGAGTGTTTGTTTTGGGGGGAGGTTTTTTGTTAGTTGGGTTTTTTTGTTTTATTGGTCTCTTTGTTTGGTTTTGGTCTTTCAAGACAGGGTTTCTCTGTGTGTGTCCCTGGCTGTCCTAGAGCTCACTCAGTAGACCAGGCTGGCCTCAGAGATACCACAGAGATCCAGTCTAACATTGATTTTTAAATGGCAGTTGTAATCCTGGCACGACTCTAGTTGCAGTAGTCAACAGGCTGTGACGACAATCGGAAGTTCGGGACAGGCCTGAACTATGTGGCAATCCCCTGTCTGGGGGACAAAAGGTGTTGGGGTAGAGTAGGGTTAAAAAAGTAAATGCTAGAGGGCTGGAGAGACGGATCAGTGTTTAAGAGCTCTGTCTGCTCTTCCAAAGGCCCTGGGTTCAAGAGGCCAAAAGATTAAAAATCAGTGGTTATTAAAGTTTAAGGCCTGATCTAAGGCTAGACAAATCCAGAAATGCCCTGAGGGAAAGGACTCACCTTACCACATTCTTTCCTCACTCACTAGAGATACAGTTGCTAGGGCACTGGCCCATCCCCCTAGGGAGGGACACCAGTTCATTGATAGGTTTGGGGACCTTCCTATAGCCAATCCAAAATGCAGTATTTGCTTGCCAGCTATAATCGCCCCTGCCTTGGGCATGCTGGGTAGGACTGGAATCCTTAAATTACCCAACTAACTGAGCACAGGGCTGGGGGGGGGGGGGGTTAGCCCAAGGTGCAGCTTGTAACTTGTAATAAACAAAAACCTCATGCATTTACAGTGGATCTATTTATTCCTGGTCTTTTGGGGTTTGTGAACTGGACACAACAGGTTCAATTCCCAGCACCCACATGGCAGCTCACAATTGACTGTAATTCCAGTTCCAAGGGATCTGACACCTTCACTCCAATGTACATAAAATGAAATTTAAAAATCATAAAATTATTTTTTTTTAAGTAAATGCTAAATTATCAGAAACGAGGAAAGGGTTAGGGGATCAGGTTAGAGGGGAAGGTGAACATTTCAGCCACAGGAAGGCAGCAGAGTGCTACCAAACAGGCTATGTGGGCTGGGCCGCTGCCTAAGGCCAGTCCTTACACCTGCTTTCTACCATAAGCAGTGACTTTTGTTCTTTGCTTGCTTGCTTTCTAATACAAGGACTCACTTAATAGCCTTGCACTCCACATGTAGCCGAGGTTAGCCTTGTACTCCTAATTTTTCCTGCCTCTTCCTCCTAAATCCTGGGGTTACAGGCATGAGCTGCCATGCCTGGCTTTGGAGCTATTTGTGCAGGTGAATATGTATGTGTGCGGAGGCCAGACGCTAACATCAGTGTTTTCCTTGATTACTATTTATTGAGTGAGGCTCTCTCTGGAAAGCCAGGGCTCCCCAGTTCTAGCTCTCCAGCAACTAAAACTGCAATGTCACACTACATGGTATAAACCATTAGCTAGGTGGGTCATAGGCATAGGGTATAGTATGTGTGCTTACACAGGGGAAAGTGAACTACGTGCAAGAACATTTCACTCTCTAGCCATAGACATTGTTTTTTTGTTTTTGAGGTCTAGAGGTGTGGCTGGGGCAAAGCGCTTGCCCAGTATGAGCTAGGCGCTGGGTTTGATTCTGCACAAAATATAGTTTTTGCAGATGTTTCTGCTAGAAACAATGGCTTTTGTTTGATTTTCTCAGAATCATGCTACTAGTTTTCTTCTTTCTTCTTCCTCCTCCTGTGCATTCCTTTCTAGAGAAGCTCCTGCTACCTCCACCCACCAAGTGTCTTTCTCTTTAGTAGCTTGCTAGCCTTCTGCTCTCTCTCTCTCTCAAGATCCACCTGTCTCTGCCTCCGAAGCGCTGGAATTAGAAGCCTGAGTCACCACGCCCGGCTTCTTCTCTTTTTATTGTTATATCAATTCTGGCTTGGTAAATACCTCTGTCCGGATGCCTCCTTGATTCCTTAAGGACACCAGGGAAGGTCCTGACTTGGCCTTCGAGAAACCAATATGGAAACTAAGGTGCGAGGTGCAAACCCGCATTCTGTGAAGAGAGTGAGTTTGTCTCTGGCCCCTCGGCCTCCCAGGTACCAGCGGGGTACTTGAATAGCGGCCACGCTCTGTGGCGACGTGCAGGGACCACCGTACGGCGGAAACCCGCAGCGCGGGCAGGCCCGAGCCTCCGCGCCGAGCCTATTGGACCAGCCCGGCCTGGCCACGCCCCAGCCGTCCAGCCCTGCGCAGCGGGCGGGGCCTGGGCTTCCCTCGCGGCGAAGTGCCGCTCGTCCTTGGGCGGAGAGGGGAGGTGACCGGAGCAGAATGAGCGCCTTGCGGGTGAGGCCCCCTCGGGCTGTGTCGGGGTGTCGGGGTGGAAGGGAACCTCGCAACCCAGAGGCCTACCTTAACCGTGCCGGGGCCTGGAGCCTCGGAACGTGTGCACCCCTCGACAGCAGCACCCCTAACAGGGCCCGGAAGCCCCGGCTAAGCCCCCCTTTACCCGAGTCCCCTTAACAGCCCTGGGAGCCTTGATACCAATTTAGGGTGTCTTAGGCAACCCGGAATCTCTCATGGAACTTCCAAGCCAGTCTTGATCCCTGGAATCTGATTTTGTTTTCATACTAATTGATCCAGCCCTCTCCCTCAATCCCCCAAACAGCTAATTCACATTCACAACACAGGAGTCTCCGGGGACCTCCAGACAACCTGCTGACCTCCACGCTGTGCCCTCGAGGCGACGACCCCCCAACCCGACTCCTTTTCCCCCTTTTTCGTTGCTTTGACACGGGGTCTCACGTGACCCAGGCTGGCCGCTAACTTGCCGTGAAGCGGCATGTGTCCTTGAGTTCCTGGTTCTCCTGCCCGCACCTCCCACGGGTGACGACGTAAGCGTGACACCTTCCCTCGTGTCTTTAATGCTTACTGAGCACCCCAGGCTGGCCCCGAACTCCCGATCTTCCGGCTTGAATGCTGGGATCCTAGGCCTCCACCAGTCTCTTCCTGACAGGAACCCCTTCCCTTCTCACTGGTGCCTTTAAGGTAGATGTTCACCAGACACAGTCCCTACATCCCGATCTCAAAGAGCGGGACCCGCGTGAAAGCTGCCCTCCGCTGCCACCAGCCCATCCCACCCACCCCCTGTTCCCCTAGGTCTCCCGGGCGCTGACTCGTTCTTTCAGCTCGTCTACCAGGAGCCACTTAGAAAACCGTGTGGCGGAGAAGCAGAAGCTCTTCCAGGTAGGCGGGACCGTCTCTGGGCCCAGCGTGGGACAAGTGTGCCCGGGGGCCCGCGGGGAGACAGCAGCCCGGCTCTCAACCTCACCCCTCATGCTCAGGCCGACAATGACCTCCCTGTACACTTGAAGGGCGGGGCAACGGACGGCGTCCTGTACAGAGTGACGATGGCGCTGACCCTGGGAGGTGAGTGCAGGACCCTTTGGGTCGGCCCGGATTTGGACCAGCCAGGGTCTGGGTCGGTCGGTGCTTCAGGAGGGATGGGTCCCGAGCTGACGAGGTCTGAGGATGTAGTGCTTAGGAAGGTTAGGAGGTTACCTCTTGGCCTAAGGAAGCTGCTGCTAGCGATGGGTCTGCCCCCCCGGCCCCCACCCCAAATAAGCTTCTGGCCTGCTCTAATCAAAACGGGAGAGGGTGGGGATTCCCCGTGAGGAAGCTGACTGCTGAACAGGAGCTGTGATCTAGGGTAGGCTGAGGGAACCTGCGTGGCTGTTAGAACCCCTGCAACAGGCTGAGGGAACCAGGGCCTCATGTTTCTATATCCACCAACTCTCCCTTCCTAGGCACTGCCTACTGTTTATACTGCCTAGGCTGGGCCTCCTTCCCCCACAAGAAGTGACACCTGAGACGCTTGGAGGACTTGGACAAACATCAATAAATGTGCTAATCTCCTGAGAACCCAGCCCAGCTCTGGCCTGTGTCTGTGTGCCCCAGCTCACCTTCCCCCAACCCAGGGATCTGTACCCCAGCCCTGGGCCCTTCCTGCTGGACCAGTGCTGGACCCTGCAGAGGTAGTGCTGAGCGGAGCAGGGGTATTGCGCTCTGCAGTGGAATCCCCTCCGCTTGCAGAGGCCCAGAGGGGAGGAAAGGTGCTAGCCAGGACTGCGGGGTAGAGAACCTGCCTCAAAATGGAGGAGATGCCGACCATTATCTCATGAACCAGGGGAGGGCACAGACTGATGTCAGCACTGGAGCTTGCTGACTGAAGGGCATACAACCCTCCAGTGAATGAGTCTGTGTATGAAAGTGTGTATGTGTGAGTCTGAGTGTGTGTGTGAGTGTCAGTGGTAGAGCACATGCATGTTCAAATGCCTTGGGTTTCATCCTTGGGCTCAATCAGTCCATCAGTTGGAGGACCCAAAAGACTGAGGCTCGGAAAGCTACAAACGTGGGCAGATGGTCACCAGGACCTAACAGCTTGGGAAGCTGCAAGGGGATCACTGGGGATCTGAACCTGCCCAGGCTCTGGGCGAGGCCTCAGCAGAACCAGGCTAAGTCTCAACTTGGAACCCAGTCTGAGAGAAAAAAGATCCAGAGCAGAAAACACACAGCAGCCCTGAAGACAGGCTCCCTAACCAGTTTTGGGGCTGGAGAGATGGTGCTCTGCTGCTATCGCAGAGGATCCGGGTTCAGACCCAGCCCCCAGCTCACAACCCTGAACCTCCAGTTTCAGAGGATGGCACATACACGATGCACATATCAAATGCACATTATGCACTCACACACATTAAACAGACAGGCACGTTACTCCCTGGAACTCGTGCTCCCTCCTCCCTGGACTGGGAGCCCATAGGAAGCAGCTAGTAGCGTTTATTTCCTCCTGGGCCCAACAGCTCAGGAACAGAGCGGGCATAGGCACTAGGGTGAACCTGCTGGGCCTGGAGTTTACTTGGCTGCCTGGGAGGTAACTGACTGAGCGTGTAATAGGGTGTGCAGGGACAGGAGTGATCCTCCCAGAACTGAGAAAGGGCCCTTGGGACATGGAAGCAACAGGACTGCTAGGCTTGGCACACAGACAGGATGGAGGTAACAGAGGGCGTGGCTGGGTGTGGCGGGGTGACCTGCAGCAGAGCACACTTGCTTATCTTAGAGCCAGGGGTAACTCAGGATATGGCAAGCTGGGGCATGCTGGGCTCTGGCTGCTCACAGGGAGGCTGGGTACCACAACAGGGAGAAGATGGGCCTGTGGTGGCAGGACATGACCATGAAAATGCGGCTGCAGAGAGGATGGAGGGGGCTCCGTGGTGACCCATGACTCCTGTTCAGGAATACATAGTCAGCTGCAGCCACTGGAAAAGGAAGGCATAGGTAAGCACTCAGCCAGGGCCTGCTGGCAAAGCAGACAGCAGGGGCTAGAACTCATAGCTGAGCCCCCGCCCCAGGAGAAGCGATCTTACCTCCTGGATGTTCACCTGGATTTGTCCGGTGCCGTTTTTGTCAAGAGATTTGAAAGCACCTGGCGGAGAAAGGAAGGGAGGCCTTAGATGCTTCCAGGATGACAATACAAGATAAGCATTCTCTTTCTGTGTTGTTTTGTTTTTAGACAGGGTCTCACTAAATACCCCCGTGGCTGGCCTCAAACTTAAGGAGATCTCTCTGCTTCTGTCTCCAGAGCGCTAGGATTAAAGGCTTGTGCCAACCCTGACTGGCCATAAGATAATGAGGACATCGTTGATAATGTTAGCACTCCATTCTTTTCTTCTGTGCCAAGCAAGCAATGCACAAAGAACTTCAAAGGCAAATGTGGTGGTACATACTTATAATCCCAGCGCTCAGTGGGCTGCAGAAGGAAGATTTTGAGTTCAGTTATTACTCTTAGCTACATATGGGTGTCCAAGGCCAGACAGGCTACATGAAACTCTTATCTATAATAGTAATAATAATGATGATGATGATGATAAGAATAAGAAAGTTAAATCAGTAAAATACTAATTCCTGCTGGGCAGTGGTGGTACACACCTTTATTCCCAGCACTTTGGAGCTCTGGAGGCAGAGGCAGGTGGAACTCTGAGTTCGAGGCCAGCCTTATCTACAGAGCAAGTCCAAGACAGGCTACACAGAGAAACCCTGTCTCAAGAAACAAAACAAAAAATTTATTTCTGTGAGCATGTGGCATTTTTAAATAAGGCACAGAACTAGGGTATTATAACACAATGACAGACTGCTTGCCTACCATGCCTGAAGAACAGGGTTCAACCCTGACACTTCAGTAAGTAACCACATACAGTGATATAGCATGCTAAGATCACACAGCAAGAAAAACCGGGCTGGACCCAGGCCCGTCCTTCCCAACACCTGTGCTACATCCTCTTTAGTGTCACCCAAACAGGCCCCTAAAACAAGGTAACTTGGCAATCTGTTTCTTAGCCATGGAGTCTGGTGTGGTCCCCATGCCTGCCCTGCAGCCTGATGCTTCCCACCCACAGCCAAACCGAGGCACAGCTGCCCACACCGAGTCTGTCCCTTCCCTCACCGGGGCTGAGTCACGGCCTTCAGGTGGCCACAGCCAGTGTCCTTGATGCCACTGGTTCGCCCACTGGCCAGGGGACACTTCTCTTTGGATTTCTTATCCTCCTGCGTCTATGTTCTGAGTGCTTGTTACAGGTGTGGCCCAACATGCTCAGGCTGACTGGGTGCATGGTATCAAACCCAGGGCTTCCTGTACTAAGCTAGATCCTAGCCCTTCTAATTAAGTAACTAATTAATTAATTTTGGTTTGAGACAGGTCTCACAAGGTCCAGAGTGGCCTCAAATTTGCCGTGTAGTCAAGGATCATCCTGTGGCCTCCGAATCCTAAGCGTGTGCCACCACATCCAGCTTCTGGTTTCACTCTTAGTGCCCGCCTTTCCTGGGCTGACCTGTCCCTCCATTGCCTAGGCCTGCCATGGCTCCACAGCGCGCCCCTGAACTTGGTATCCGCAGCCCTGCGCAGCAAGCCCGCCATGCCCATCACTCCTGCCCTTTTCTTCTCTTTGCTCAGTTAAGTTCAGACAAACACAAATTCTAATTCTGACTTTCCAGCTTCCTGGCTGAACGGCTAGGAGCAAGCCCTTTGCTTGCTGAGCCTTAGTTCTCCACTGGAACAAGGGGGCAATAGTTCCCACTTCTGAGGGAGTCTTCGAACTCTCACATAATCTGTATGAAAGCTCTCACTACGGGATCAGAAGTTCAAGGTCAGTCATCCTCCCCTACAAATCACGTCGGGAATCAACCCGAAATACATGAAAACCTGTCTCAAGAATCAGCCAACAAAGGGCTGGAGAGACGGCTCAGACGATAAGAACAGCTGGGATCAATTCCCAGCACCCATGTGGCAGCTCACCACCTGTG
Organism: Pachyuromys duprasi; assembly: GCA_028658305.1. NCBI lineage: Eukaryota > Metazoa > Chordata > Mammalia > Rodentia > Muridae > Pachyuromys > Pachyuromys duprasi. Next base: position 3,725,675 of record CM053758.1, read on the forward strand.
TAACTCCAATTCAAGGAGGATCCGACAACCTCTGGCATCCGGCAGGCAAAACGATCTTATAGATAAAATAAACAGGCCAGAGAGAAAGCCAGCCTAGGCACGGCAGCATAAGCCTTAATCCCAGCACTCGAGAGGAGAGAGACAGAGAGAGACACAGAGAGAGAGACTCCTGCAAGTTGTCTACTGACCTCCACGTGCAAATACAAATTTCACTAATAAATAAACCTAACAGGACTGCCACAGCAGGGCGGCTTCCCTTTGCTCCTCATCCTCGGTGTCTCAGGTCACATTGGCCTTCCTCCAGGCAGCCCTCCCCGATTCCCTGAGCTGAGTCAGATCGCTGCATTGGTCTAAACCACCTCTGGGCTCCCTCTCACAGCCCAGGTGGCTCTCACTGGCCTGTCTCATTCCAGCCACGAGCCCCATCTGTTGCTACCTGGTGAGCCCGGCACTGCTCACCTGAAAGCCAGACTAAGAGGAGACCTTGGCCAATGCGGGTCAGCAAACCCCCACCCTGTCAGGGCTCCAGAGGTCACTCACGGAACATGGCATCCAGCCTGACCAAGCAGCTGATGAAGTTATCAAAATCCATGTTACCAGTTTCATCGGAGTAGCGCCGGATGATCATGTTGTAGAGATGTTCATTCAGGTGGAACCCTACAAACAGCTCCATCTCAGGGTCGGTGCGTGCTCTGGCCCCTCTCACTCCCCAGTTCCGCCCCCCTGGAACCCTGCAGGCCTACCTGCTGCCTCAAAGGCCCCTGGGAGTTCCCGGCTGCCGATGGTCCCCGATCGGTCAACATCAAAGCGTTTGTATATAACCTGGGGACAGAGAAGACATGGTCCAGCCAGACATCAAGGAGCATGGTGTCCCCACTGCTGGGGATCTGGATGCTGGGAGATCCACAGGCTGCCCGGTACCTGCCACTTTTTAATGTTGTTCCAGAGGTACTTGAATTCCTCAAAGCCCAGCTTGCCTGTGGTGTCGCTCTAGCAAGAGGTTAAGAACAATGTGGCAAAATGCAGTGTGTGTTAATGCCATAATGCTAACTTTTTTCTTCCTTTCGTTTTTTTTGACCCAGGGGTTTCTCTGTGTAGCCCTCGCTGTCCTGGAACTCACGCTGTAGACCAGGCTGGTCTCAACCTCAGACTTCTGCCTTCCTCTGCTTCCCGGGTGCTGGGATTAACCATGATGCTAACTTTTAAAAATAACAAGAAAATGACCTTGGAAGGCTGGAGAGATGGCTCAGCAGTTAGAACTCACTGTTCTTGCAGAGGACTTGGGTTTGGTTCCCAGAAACCAAATCATGTGATTCACAACCACCTGTAAGTCCAGCTCCAGGGGATCCAATGTCCTCAGGATCCAAGGTCTGTGTGTGCACATGACCATACACACACACATAAATCAAAAGTAAGCCAAGCCATCATGGGAGCACATACCTATAACTCTAGCACTTGAGAGGCAAAGAAAGGAAGATCAAGAGTTCAAGATCAACCTTGGCTACAAACATTTCAAGGCCAGCCTTGAAATCTGAGACCCACCATAAGACTCCAAAAATTCAGCACAATGAAACAGAACAAACTGGGTGTGGCTGTTTATGCTAGAGTCCTAGTACTCGGGAAGTGCAGAGGCAGCAGGCTAGACCCAGTTCAAGGTCAGTCTGGGCTACATAGCAAGAGCCTGTCTATAACATAAATAAATCAGCAAACTAGGGATATAGCTTGAAGTAGAGTCCCTGCCTACAACATATGAATCTGTCTCTCTCTCATATACACAGAATATGATAACTCAACCCAGACAGTGTGTACTGTATGTACTGGGAACCTGACAAGAAGTCTGGGTATCTGAGCTAACAGAGGCTCCCATTTAACACTATAGCCATGTCACCTAGGGCATGACTGTGTTTATCAAAAGGTTTGTCTGGCTCTGGTGGCACGCACCTTTAATCCCAACACTCAGGATGCAGAGGAGAACATCCCCAGTGAGTTCAAGACCAGCCTGGTTCATGTAGTAAATTCCAGCCAGCCAGGGTTACACAATAAGGCCCTATTTAAAAAAATTTTTTTTCATTTGTTTCTTGGACAGGGTCTTATGCTATAATCCCAGCATTGAGGATGCAAAGGAAGAAGTGTTAAGAGTCTCATGGTGGGCTAGAGAGCTGGCTCAGCGGTTAAGAGCACTGTCTGCTCTTCCTAAAGGTCCTGAGTTCAATTCCTGGCAACCAACCGGTAGCTCACAACCATCTGTAATGTGAACTAATTCCCTCTTCTGGCAGAGGTAAATGCACATTAGAACACTCACATAGATAAAATAAATCTTTTTTAAAAAATCCAACAGAAGAGTCCCACAGTAGCCAGGAGTATATGAAAAGACCCTATTTGAAAAAACCAAAACAAGGGCGGCTGGGCATGCTACTTCCCAGCACACAGGAGGCAAAAGCAGGCACATCTGTGTGCTTTGACATCTAGCCTTGTCGACATAGCAGGTTCCAGGCCAGCTGCAGCCTTGGGGGTGGGGATAGGGGCTAAGGAGATGGCTCCGTGGGTAGAGTGTGTTAGGTGTGCATGTACTCATGACCCACTAATAACTGGCCTGTGTGCAAATGTTCACGTGTGTTCCTGCATACATTCCTCCATATCCCACACATGTAAGGTACGTTCTTGGGATGTATACAAATATGTGTGCATGTAGTTGTGGCACTTGGTAAGTAATATAAGGAAGGTTGTTTATGTTCTTGGGGCTGGAGAGACGGCTCAGTGGTTAAGGGCTTTGGTTGCTTTCGCAGAGAGGACCTGGGTTCAGTTCCCAACATCAACAGGCAGCCCACACTGTCTTTACCTCCAGTCCTGAGGGGTCTGATACCCTTTTCTACCCTCCTCTGGCACCAGACACACAGTTGGTGCAATACATACATTCAGGCAAAACACACTCTCAGAAACGCCCTCTTCACCCAAGACCTCCTCCAGGCTGACCCCAAAAGGATACATCCATCACGGCCACCATGCTTCGACAAGTGTCAAGGCCAAAACCATCAGTTTTCAGATCCGGGTCTGCGGGCAGAGCAGGTCGGAGGTCGGAGGTCAGAGGTCACAGTCATCCCAGCCCACATGGCCTGTAAACCCTCCCTAGGCCCTGGCGCTGGCCACTCACGTCGGGTCACGACCTTGTTGAGGATATTCATGAGTTCTGTGGCACTGACTTCCATGTCCTGGGGGCGGAAGTTAAGGGAGGAAGATGGAGACAGTCCAGATAGTCATAGAAGAGGTCACAGTCAAGTAGGACAAGGGGCCCTGAGATACTTACGTCGCCGGCCAGCTGGGCAAAAAGTCTCCTGAACTGCCGGACCTCCTCGCTCTCATTGGCCTCAACATTGGAGTAGTGGCTACATGGCGGCTGCAGAGAGAGGAGATCTCAGAAACAGGTCCCTCTCCTCCATCCACGTGTCCCAGGGAAAAGCGGGAGCGGGCTGGGCAGTGTGAGGGCCAGGGAGCCTGAGGTGAGTGTGGCTAAGCCTTGGGGCCTTCAGAGAGGACATTCTTAATGGCAGGAACATCCCGATAGGAATGGGGAAGGTGGTGAGGCCCACAGGCCTCGGGTGGGAGGGTCTCTCCTGCCCAGGGCGGCTTACCGGGGGCTCCGGGTTGTACAGAGCAGCGGCCTCGCTGAGGGGAGATAAAGGGGCGGGGTTAGAGCCTCCAACGGGTAGCAGAACGGTCATCGCAACCCCTCAAACTCCAGCCCCCCTCTTCCTCAGGGGGCCCCTCCTCCTCCCGTCCACCCAGGTCCTTACCGGCCCCAACTTTCAACAGCATGGACCTACCGCTTCTCCTTCGCCATCGGGCCAACCCCCCCCCACGAGCCCACCGTCGAGCAAGAGTCTCGGAGGGACATCCGCCAATCACAGACGTCAGAACCGTCCCGGGGTACCAATCGGTACCCCGAAATCCCGCCCCTTGAGGAACCGGCGCCGGTGTCCCTGTGCCCCCCCACATCACGTCGCCCCCGGCCCCAGCAGCCCACACTCCCCCTGGGGTCACGGCCCTCCAGGCCCCGCCTTACCTGATGGCGCTGATGACCCCGCCCAGGATGCGCATGGCGGTCCCTCCTCCTCCTCCACCGCCACCGCCGCCGCCGCCGCCGCCGGCAGCGCCACTGATCAGGCCTCCCAGCACATCCCCCAGGCCCCCGCCGCCCCCGCCGCCGCCGCCGCCCTTCAGGAACGAATTCACCAAGAACATGACTGCGACTGGGTCCTGGTGGGGAGACGGGGTGGTGAGGAAGGGAGGAGTCAGCAGTCGCCTCGCCCCGAGCCCAGCCCTTCCCGGGGGAGAGAAAAAAGCTGCATTTCCCCGCAAGTGGACTGGGGCGAAGCCGAGGCCTCCGGAAGGGGGCGGAGCAGGGCCAGCCTCGGCTAGGCCGGGGTACCCCTGTGGGGGGGAGTCCGTGCAGGGCCAGCCTCGGCTAGGCCGGGGTACCCCTGTGGGGGCGGTCAGTGCAGGGCCAGCCTCGGCTAGGCCAGGGGTACCCCTGTGTGGGGCTCAGGAAGTCCCTGCCGGATGGATGATAAAGCTCGGGCTGTGCGCCCCAGGGTCCTGGATAACGGGGTCCCTCCCTCTGCAGACGGGAACTCGGGCCTCGGATCGCGGCTCCAGACGCCCCAAACTGTTTGTGGGGCGCCCCTCGGGTCTCTGGGCTGATGTTGGGGTGCTCGGGAGGGGGTGACAGGGAGGACCACCCCACCCCCGACCCGAGGCCTGCTGACCCCGGCTCCGCGGGGTGCAGGGCTCACTTACGATCCGGCGGTCCCAGACGGCGCTCGCCCGCTCTCCGGCCTCCCGCTGTGTGCGGCTGGGGAGGGCGGGGCCGCTGACTCAGGCGGCGCCTCCGGGTTAGGCCTCCTCCTGCGCGGTCCTAGAGCCGCCCATGCCGACTGCGCCTGCGCGGGAGCTCCTCCCACCCCGCCCCTACCCCGGACGGAGCGAATCCCTCCCGCTGCACCTTCGCCAGAAGTTCAAGGCTGCCCATACTGAGTCGCCATGAGTACCAACGAGGCCCCAGGTTCTGGCGCGCCCAGGGAACTAGGCCCAGGTCACCCTTGGTTCCTTGGCTGTCCTAGGTTTATTATACATCCCAAGCTAACCTGGAGCTCGAAGCAATCCTCCTGCCTCTGCTTTCGCTATGCTAGCATTACTGTAACGCCCTGTCGCGTGAGTCTCTGTTGCTCATCGCTAACAGGATGACCCGATGTCCGTGAGCGATGGCCTCCTCGTCTGCAGACTGGGAGCCTATCCAGGCGCGGGGACGCACACCCGGAACGCCAGCACTTGGTGGGAGGGAGCAGGAGGCCATTCTCTGTACATCTCAGGTTTGTGGCCAGCCTGGGCTACACGAGACCCCGTCTCAGAAGGGAAGCAGGCTGGACACGGGTTCCCCGGGATGAAGTGAGAACTGCGTAGTACATGGCACCTGTGGTTAGGCCGAGCAGCACGTTGCCCCCTCAGCCTGAGCTCACCCGGATCCCCAAGCTCACTTACCCTCGCTCACCCTTAGCCAGCGAGATGACTGCCAGTTCCTGAGTACTTTGCACCTGCCAGCTTCATGGCAGCCCCGTGGGGCGTGTCCAGTTATTGTCCCCGTGCTAGGTGTCTGCCTCCCCTGCTCCTCTCACTGCGGCCCTTGCTCAGAGAATCTCCAATAGCTTAATATGATAATCACTCAAATGACAAGATCACAGTCGCACCTAAGGGCTTGCTGGGACCAGGCCAGGTAATGGCTAGTCAAGCCTGTGTGGGGGAGGCAAGGTATAAAGGGAGGGAAACTGCAGCTCTGAAAGGCAGGGCCACCTGGGTGAGCCAGTAAGTCATCTGCTGATGACTGAAGTGGATTCCCTTCCTGCCGCGCCCCTCCCGGCCTTGCCGGGCGGCCTCTGTTCTCCGTGCTGACCTCAGGCTCAACTCGGTCCTTTGCCTACCTCTGCCTACAAACGCTTCTGTGTTTGCTTTTGCCTGTTTGTCTACGTCCTGGCCGCTGGAAGGGAGCTCAGGCGTCTCTCATTTACGAAGTCCTCTTCCTTCTCCCCACGCCCACCCGAGACGTGGTGAGGCTGTCAGACCCACCCTGTAGTAAACATGGTGACACATGCCTAGAATCCTACGGCTCAGAAGGTGAGGCAGGTGAGCCACACCATAGGACCCTATCAAAAACAACTTAAAAAGTACTTCAGGAAGAGGCAGTCGGATCTCTCTGAGTTCGAGGTCAGCCTGTTCTACAAAACAAGTCCAGGCCAGCCAGGCCTACCAGAGAAACCCTGTCTTGAAAAACAAGAACAAAAACCAAACAGTGATTATTACTTTTTAAGCACTATGGAGGGCGTAACACACCTTTAATCCCAGCACGCCCAGAGGTAGAGGCAGGCGGATCTCTGAGTCTGAAGCCAGACTAGTCTATATAGCGAGTTCTAGAAGACAGCCAGGGCTGTCACAAACACAAAAGGTTCAGGGGTTAAGAGCACTGGCTGCTCTTCCAGAGGACCCAGGTTCAAGTCCCAGCACCCACATCAAAGGACTCACACCTGTCTGAAGTCCCATTCTAGAAGATCTGATGGTCTCTTCTGGCTCTGAAGACAAGACACTGGCAGGAACGAGGTTACCAAGACATTCACTCAAGCAAAACACGCAGAAAGAAAACCAATGCTTGCCGTTTTTTCATAGCACCCCCTACCTAGGGTGAGTGTGTCTCCCCAGCTCTCAGTTCCCAGCATCTGTGAGCTTTAGGTCTTGTGGCTCCTGTCTATGCTACTTGTGTCTTTGGGTAACTCTCAGAGGTGCTTTTTAATGAGTTTTCCCCTGTGTGTGTATGCTTTGTGGGGTTATACAAAATAGCACACAGCCCAGGCTGGCCTCAATCTCACTGACAGAGAATGGCCTTGAACTGAACTTCCTGTTCCCACCCCGAAAGCCCTAGGGTTATAGGAGTGTGCCCGGTCCTGCGTGTCTTATATTCCATCTCCAGGTCACCAGCCTGAAATTCCCTGGCTTCAACCTGGGCAAGGCCCCAGGCTCTGGGCCTGGACTCAAGGCTTCTTTGTCTCGATTTCTGTTTATCCTCTCCTTGGGGGATTTGGGTAAGGGCTCCTCAGCCACTGAACTCGTCCATTCCCGAGCTGCTGTCCACACCGGCTCCTTCTCCTTTGTTTGTTTTTTGCTTTTTGTTTAGTTTTTTTTTTTAATTCTATTTCATGTTTCTGAATGTATATCTGTGTCTGTCTTTCGGGTTCTGGGATTTAAGTGGGGATCCTCTGCAGAAGCAGCAAGCTCGTAACCACTGAGGCATCTCTCCAGCAACTTGTGGCTCTCCGTGTACCACAGGCTGTCACTGAACTTCTGGTAATCCTGCCTAGCCTCCCTAGTGTTCCCACTACAATCACACTGCACTCCCAGCTGATTGTCTGCGAGGCCCCCACTGGTCCATGCTGGTCGCAAAGCTAACTGACCTCTGTCTGCAGACCCTCGGTGCCGCCCCTTCCCCAACAGCAGCCACTACCGCTGCCAACCATCCTTTTTTTGGGGGGAGGTTATTCAAGACAGGGTTTCTCTGTGTATCCCTGGCTGTCCTGGACTGGCTTTGTAAACCAGGCTGGCCTTGAACTCACATCCGACTGCCTCTGCCTCCCTGAGTGCTGAGATTAAAGGCATCTGCCACCCTGCCAACCTTATCCTCCCTAGTCTCTGCCCTACCACCTGCTAATCAAGCGAGTGCAGCTGCTCAGGCCGGTGTCCATCGCGCCCCCTCCCGCCCACACACCCAGAGCTCTGTTCCTGCTATACTTCATTCCAGAGGAGTGAAAATTTCCTCCCTAGGGAAGGCAGCTCAGAGAGTGCATGCCTGGCCTGCATGAAACCCCAGCACTGGAAAGGGGGGGGGGGGGAAAGGTTCTTTTTCACTCTAGACCCAAAGTCCTTACTGATCGGTCCTGTCCCTCTAAGCCAGTCCAGGGAGGATAGGCATGGTGACACACACCTTTGATCCCAGCCACTCAGGAGGCAGAGGCAGACAAATCTACGTGAGTTTGAGGCCAGGCTGGTCTACACAGCAAGTTCCAGGACCTGGATATTCCCATCTGAAGCCTCACGCACAAAAATGCGTAGGAGGCGCCGCCAGTGTGCGGTGCCCGATAAGCTCCTTTCCTGCACTTGGGATGGGGCAACTCTACCTCCAAGGCCTCTCTGGCCCTCCCGTAGAGCTGCCTGGCAGTGTGAGCGAGGGCAGTCTGCCCAGACCTCTAATTAACCTCCATCACTTTTTTTTTTTCTTTAATGAAACAAAGTGTCATTGTGTAGCCCTGGTCTATACCTTGAGTTCCAGGTCAGCCAGGGCTACATAGTGAAACTTTGTCTCAAAAGCCACACAGAGGGGTTGGGGTGCTGGAGAGATGGCTCAGGGGTTAGGGGAATCCACTGCTCTTCCAGATTAGCTGGGAAATGTTAGGGTTAGGGTACCAAAGGCACTCCATCCGAGCCAACCTCTACTTTTTGTTTGTTTCACTTGTGAATTTTTCCTGGCAATATTTTTAGGCGTTTCTGATCATGCTGGATGTGCAAATTAAAACATTGTTTACCGGAGTGTAGACCTGTGCATGTGACTTCGTCATTCGTGGAGATGAGAGAACAACTCAGGAGTCAGCTCTCTCCCACGTCCCAGAGATGTGGGGAGTGAACTCACTCTGCCAGCCTGGCACCGTTCCTGCTGGTCTCTCCGATATGGAAATTTTTATTCCGTCCATTTTTCTTTCTTTCTTTTTTTTTTTTTTTTTTTTGCATGTCATATCAACCCGGAGAGAACAGGTGCCTCCACCGCCCGCCTGTGGCCGGGCCTTGGCGTTCCTCACCCACTTTTCTCCTGGAAGGAACCCGGTGACTCCCACGGGACTTCCCACATAATGAACTAGCCGCCAGGCTCTCGAGGCTGCTGCCTCAGAGATAGCAGGGCCGTAGGCAGAAGCTGTCTGAGTGCCTTGGCATCTGTCCCGGAGTGCTTGAGCGTTAGTCCATGTGGAAGGACGAAGTCAAAGTCTGCTCTGTGGAGTCAGCGGCCGTTCTCAGCTCTGTTTCCGGGCTTGTTTTAATCTTCTCTACCCTATAGTGCGCATTTTATACACCCTGAACAATTCCCCACCGCCCTAAAAGCATCATTTTCCCCCCGTGTATAAGATTCCGTCATCTAAGAGCTAGCAGGAGCTTTTTCCCATTCCTTGAACACACATTTATTGATCTCTGACTAAACCCAGGCATAGACTATGGAGGTCCAGTGATGAGCAAAACCCGTTGTTCTAGTTTGCTTTCCGTTGCTGTGGCCGTGACCAAAAGCAATGTGGGAAGGAGAGGGTTTATTTGGCCTACAGGCTAGAGGTCAAATGGGAACGCCAAGGCAGGAGCCTGGAGGAAACCACGGCTCCGTAGCAGGCTCTCCACAGCTCCACAACCTGCCTTTTCACACAGTTCACCTGCCTCGGCGTCTCGACCCACAGTGCACTGCGCCTTCCACATCATTCATTCATTAAGAAACTGCACCCCAAGCCGGGAGGTGGTGGCGCAGGCCTTTAGTCCCAGCACTCGGGAGGCAGAGGCAGGAAGATCTCTGTGAGTTCGAGGCCAGCCTGGTCTACAGAGTGAGTCCAGGACAGCCAGGGCTACACAGAGAAACCCTGTCTCAGAAAACAATAACAAAAACAAAAAGTTGAGTGTATACCTTTAACCCCAGCAATCAGGAAGCAGAGGCGGCAGGTGGACTTCTGTGAGTTCAAGGCCAGCCTGGTCTACATAGAAAGTCCCATGACAGCTGGGGCTACACAGTGAGGCCGTAAAGCGGGGCTGTCTTGAGGCTTGGCCGTGGCTGGCCGGCGCTGCAGGCCTGCAAATGCCAGCATGTGGGGCACAGAGACAGGAAGAACACAGGTTCACTCGGACTGCTTAGAGATAAGGAAAAGCAGGGCATAGCAGCGCACACCTTTAGTTCTAGCACTTGGGAGGCAAAGAGATGGGTCTTTGTGAGTTCAAGACCAGCCAGAGCTACATAGTAAGACCCTGCCTTGAAAAAAACAAAATCGGGCTAGAGAGATGGTGAGGCACAGTGGTTAAGAGCACTGACTGCTCTTTCAGAGGTCCCGGGTTCAATTCCCAGCACCGCATGGCAACTGTATGTAACTCCTGTTCCAGGGGATCTCATACTCCCACACAGACATACATGCAGGCAAACACACACATACACACACTAAGAAAATACAAAACCAATAAGAAATAATAAAGACAAAAGTATTTCTGTGACCTCTTGAATCTGAGTATCCTGTGAGCTCTTTGGTCAATGGACAGGACAGGCGTGACAGTGTGTAGAGGTGACGGCCTGTGGAGGTGACAGCCGGTGTCTGAAGCCGGCTCAGAAAAAGCTGTGTTTCTGCCTGCCATCGGGGCACTGCTGTGGAGAACGGGAGGTTTCAAATAGAAAAGTCCATGTGCTCAGCAGCTGCCTCTCTGGAAAGGCCGTGTCAGGTTTCCTGGTCATGGTCCCCTGGGTCCCGGCCAACAGCCGGCTCACTACAGCCAAGTCGGTGAGTCACTTGGACATCCAGCCTTGTCATGCTGACAGAGAGAAGGCTCTAAAAGAAGAAAGAACCAAAGAATTAGTGGAAAAGTTGGATATTTTCTTTTTCTTTCTTCTGTTTTTCTCCCCTGGGGGGGTGGGGGGCTTGTTTTTTTTCAAGACAGGGTTTCTCTGTGTAAGCCCTGGCTATCCTAGACTTGCTTTGTTGACTAGGCTGGCTTCGAACTCACAGAGATCTGCCTGCCTCTAGATATTTTTCTTTTTTGCTATGTTGAGGTTGGGGACCCGGGCCTTGGGCATGCTAAATGAATGCTTTCTACACCCCACAGCCCTTGGACAGTTCAGCTCTATTTATTCAGTGTGTATGTGTGTGTTGTGGGGTTGGAGTACCATAATGCGTGTGTGGAAGTCGCAGGTCATAGGACAGCTCTTGTAAGAGTCACTGCTCTCTTTCCGAGCTGTGGGTACTGAGAACTGAGCCCAGATGCCAGGCTTGGCAGAGAGCACCTTCACCCAACGACCCATCCCAGCTGCCGTTAGTTTATCTGAAACCATGTCTCCTGTACCCCAGACCGGCCTTGAACTCTCTCTGTCGCTGAGAATGATCTTGAACCCCCATTCCCTTGACACCACCTCCAAATCCCTTTTAGTGGCGCTGGGGTAGAGCCCGGGGCTTTTGCCTGCTGGTCAAGCATTGTGCCAACCACGTTCTAACCCTCTTCAACCATGATTTAAAAACCACCAAAACAGGCTTTATAAACAGGCTCTAGATCTAACTCCCAAATAGTCAGATATGGACTGAAGCTGAGGCAGGAGGGTTGCCATGAGTTCATGTCTAACCTAGGGGGCATACCTAGACCTGGTCCCAGACAAAACAAAACACCAAACAGCCAAAGCTGCTGGTGCTTTTTTTTTTTTTTTTTAAATCCCAGGTCTTAAGGGACATCGGCAAGTGGCTCTATGGGTCTGAGGCTGGCAAGGCTACGCAGTGAGACCCTAGGTCAAGAAGAATGACAGAAGTGAACAAGCAGCTGGGTGTCGCAGCACATGCCCGAGCTGTGCGCATTTTCACCCTGGGAAAACAAACACATGACTGTTCACCCCAACAGGGCACTGCTGTAGGTAAGGTTGTTCCGGGGACTGTGGGCTGCTGCGGAGCGCTTGCTTCACAGCTCTCCTCTAAAAACCTGTCTGTTTATTACCATTGGGGGCCTGCACATACGGAAGTCAGAAGACTGTGCAATCCGCTTCTTCCTCCACTTTTATGAGGCCCACGGGGATGGAACTGGGGTCCCCACACTCGGCAGCAAGCACTGCTGACTACCGAGCTCCTTCACCAGCTTAAGTTTACTCTCACTGTCTCCTTTCCCGCTGAAGATCCAAGCCAGGGACCTCATGCACACCGAACAAGGGGCCAACTCAGGAATCGCCCTCCTTTTACAGACGGGAGCCCCCACAGGGACCCCAGATGGGTGTGTGATCTTACAGTTGCCCTGCCTCAGCCTCCTCAGTGCTGGGATTGCAGGCAGAGGCCACCGAGGTCAGATCTTTTTTTTTTTTTAATTCTTTACAATTTTATTTTACGTGTCTGACTGTTCTGCCTGCATGTATGTCTTTGTGCGTGGTGTCCTGAAGGACAGAGGAGGACACTGGATCCTCTGTAACTATTGATAAGGTGAGCTACCCTGAGGGGGCTGGAAACTGAACCCTGGGTCCTCTGGGAGAGCAGCCAGTGTTCCTAACCATTGAGCTATCTCTCCAGCCCAACCAGCATCAGATCTTTTATTTTTATTTTTTAGGAGGGGTAGTTTTCAAGACAGGGTTTCTCTGTATGTGTAGTCTTGGCTGGCCTGGGCTCGCTTTGTAGGCCAGGCTGGCCTTGAACTCACAAGGATCCACCCACCTCTGCCTCCCCAGGGCTGGGACTGAAGGTGTGTGCCACCATTGTCAACTTTTTGTTTTTGAAAAATTTTCCAGCATTGGCTCTTAGCATTGCAAAGACAACCAAAGCTGGGGGCAGTGCCTCAAGCCTGTAATTTCAGCTCTTGTTGCAAGGCCAAGGCCAGCTTGACCTGTGTAAAGAGAACCAGTCTCCCAAGGAAAGAAAGACAAGAAAAAGGATGAGGAGGCAACCTGTAGCATTTGCATCTGGTGGAATTCAACACTGCTCATAAAATAGTATTCACCCCAAAACTTGAAGGAGTCTGGTAATCGGAATTCTGCCTCCTGGCCTTGGCAGATGCGGGTCTTATCTAAAGTTCCATTTCTTAGAGACTGTCCTTGGCGGTCTCTGCAAGCGGGGTGTTCTGAGCCTGAGAACTAGATAGCAAGCTCCCTGCAACCCTAAAAACCAGATAGCAAACTTTGTGTAACCTTGAGTGAACTCTTGGATACCTTGCCAGGTGGCGCAGATGTGTTGCTACTGTAAAAAAAAATCACTCGTACCCTTTGCTTTATAAGTGTTGTTTGCACATTCAGTAAACTGAGACCTTGGTCAGAAAGCCTGTCTTGTCTCCATTCTTTGCGTCTCTGTCCCCCCTTTTACACCCCTCTTTCAGGTAGGCCCTGTTCGACTAGCCCACGGGACGGGTCAAAAACCGAACACTACTCTTCATCCACAAATTGAACATGAATGCAGCCTTTTAATCTGTCTATTTACAGTGGACTGCCTGGGAGGTGTCTCAGGGGGCAAGGTCACTTGCTGCCAAGCCTGACCACCTGAGTTCCATCCCAGTAACCATAACTCCTGTGACATACCGGAGGGGGAGAGCTGACTCCGGCCAGTTGCCCTCTGACCTCCCTAGACCCACCAGGGAACACAGGCACACACACAAAATAAATAAATGCTAAGAAAACATTCTAAAGAACACATTGAAAGGCATCAAGAGATGCAACTAGCTAAACTAGACTGTGGGAAATCCCAGAACATACGAACTGGAGGGGGATGGTTGCGGAATACTTAGGAGAGTACAGTGGTGCATGCCTGTAAACTCAGCACTCAGGGAGGCAGAGGCAGGCGGGTCTCTGTGAGTTCCAGGCCAGCCTGGTCTATAAGTGAGCCCAGGACAGAAAAAAAAAAAAAAAAAAAGCTATCTGAATACAGCATGCGACCCTTGATTTTTTATTTGCATAAATCATAAGTAAAAAAACATTGATGAAACTTTTGAATACTAACCAATTATTAAATAATACCTTAAAGGGCTGGAGAGATAGCTCAGAAGTCCAAAGGTCAATTCGCAGCAACCACATGGTGGCTCACAACTATCTATAATGAGATCTGGTGCCTCTTCTGGTGTAAAGGCATACATGCAGGCAGAACATTGTATACGAAATAAATAGATATTAAAATAACAATACCTTAAAATTAACGCAACTTCTTGAAAGATTTACTAGAAACCTTTATCTTTTAAAGAAACACACACAAACATTTCTGGAATGGACATTACTCTACCCAAGGGAGGCAGGCACGGTGGCTGTACAGGCCTGTGATCCCAGCCTTTGGGAGGAAGAAGCTGGCTCACCACCGGCTGCATAGTGAATGTCAGGACCGCCACAGCTGCCAAGCATGACCCGGTCTCCAAAAACCAAGGAGATTACCACATTAACTAAGACAACGGGTGGTGTGTACTGAACAAGATAAGATGGCCATACCACAGCTAACGAAACTGATTCAGGCGTGGCTTGACGGTGCAGGCCCGTAGTCCCAGCCCGCACACCAGCTGGAGATCAAGATAGCCCGGGCTAAGCCAGGACAAGAGTTTCAGGACCGGCGCCTGCGCAGTAGGCCGTCCTCACAGTGGCCGGCCATATTTCCCACTATTCCTGGCAAAGACAGGATTGAATGGGAGTGAGGTGGGGGCGGGGAACCAGGAAACACAACTACCTAAGCTAGGGCACAAGTAGGGAAAAGCTCGATGTCGCGATGCTTTCTGGGAAATGAAGTCCTCTTAATTTGCGGGCGGTGCTGTCCTACAGGACTGTGGGCCTCCACAATGGCTCAGCGGCTGGGCGGTACGCTGCTGCCCCCTGGCGGAGCCCGTGGGAATCTTTTGTGGAAAGAGTAGTCAAACCAACCAGAATGTTAGGGATGAAAGGGAGAAAAGCCTTTCCCCAAAGGCTGCCGCGAGGGTTGAGCGGACCGGTGCGGTCTATTCTCACTGCCAAAGTTCAACTTGGTGAAGCAATGAGTTTTATTGGGTTACTTACAGGAACATGGGTGACGTATAACTTCCAGGAGCAGAATTGACTCATCAAAGTCAGCTGCCTCATCAAAGCCCAGTTCAGCATAGGTGACAGCTCGCGAAAGCTGGGAAGCCGGAGCACACGGCAGTCTGCAGGAGCTCAACAGGTTGGAGAGTGTCCTTTGCAGGTGGCTCAGTCGGGCTAACCTGCTTCCGGCATGAGGCTAGGCTTGTCCGAGTGATCTGAGCAGGCTTTACGGCTTCTCTACGCTTGGGAAGAGGCCAGTGAATCTGGTCAGTTTCAGGGACTTCCTGAAGTTAATGTGAGTTGTTCAGTTTTTGTCTCAATGAGCAACCCAGGAGCACTTGCTATTCCTGCGGCCGATCAGGTCAGGTTTCCAGCACCTACATGATGGTTCACAACCATCTGCAGCTCAGTCCCCCGGGGATCCAGTGTCCTCTATGATCTCTGTGGGTACCAGGCACACACATGGTGCACATCCACACAGGCAGGCAAAATAGCCATACACATAAAATAAAAACATACTCTTAAAATAGAATATTACATTTAAGGACAAGGCTCAGCAGGAAGTGGTGATGGCTTGCATCTTTAATCCCAGCACTTCGGGAGTAGAGGCAGGTGGGGCTCTGTGAGTTCCAGGCCAGCCTGGTCTACAAAGCGAGTTAGGACTCATAGATTCACAGGGCTCATAGCCAGGACTACACAAAGAGATGTCGTCTCAAAAAAAATGGGGGCGGGGAGGTTGGGCTCAGCATCGGAGGGTAAGGCAAGAAAATTAGAAGTTTAAGATCTGCCTTGGCAGGCTGGAGAGGTGGCTCAGAGGTTAAGAGCACTGGTTCCTCTTCCAGAGGTCCTGAGTTTAATTCCCATCAACCACATGGTGGCTCCCAAGCATCTGGAATGACATCTGGTGCCCTCTTCTGGCCTGCAGGCCATGGTGGAGCACACCTTTAATCCCAACACTTGGGAGGCAGAGGCAGGCGGATCTCTGTAAGCTTCAGGCCAGCCTGTTCTACAGAATGAGCTCTAGGACAGCCCAGCTACACAGAGAAACCCTGTTTCAAAAAAAAAAAAAAAAAAACTAAAAAGAAAGAAAGAAAGAAAGAAAGGAAGGAAGGAAGGAAGGAAGGAAGGAAGGAAGGAAGGAAAAAGAGTACCAGAGAACTTCCCATCATTAATCTCAGACTTCCACACGCACACCGTATTAGCAGACACACATACCAACATGTGCCTACATACTCGGACAACAGACACACAAATGGAAAAGCTAACCAACAAACTGTTGGAAAGTTGGGGCAATCCTCTTGCTTGCTGAGTTAAGGGCTGTGGGGGTAGAGGTGGGCTGGGCATGAGCCAGCACGTTCTGTGGATTCATTTCTTGGAAAGTCTGACGGAACTCAGTGTGTGTGGTGAGTGTGTGGCTTTCCACGCTTGCTTTCTGTGTGCAATGTTTCATGGCTGCGTTTGGGGTTGGCACCAAGTTTCCATGTGTTGAGTGTTCCAGTAGTGAGCCCACGTGTTTGGGGGGGGGCAGGGAACAGTGGCCGTGTGTCCAAGGACCCCATGGCTCTCAGGCACTTCCATTTCCTTCTCACTGTAGCTGTTCCCACTTTTACTGCTTCCTCAGCCCTTAGGAGGGATAATTAAGCAATTACGAAGATTATGCCACCTTCCGAAAAGTCATTCTTCCCGGAATCCCTTCAAGGAGCTAATGAGGGTTATTATCTTACATGCAGGTCCATGCTTAGTGACTCACACTCTCCAGAACACAGCATACACCTGAGGGCACAATGTTCTCCACCAGGCCTCATGATGCTGCCAAGAATGGCTCCCTGCTGCTGCTTACTTATGGCCTGTGCTCTCTCTCTCTCTCTCTCTCTCTCCCCAGCTATCTATCTATCCAGCTATCTATCTATTTATCTAACTAACTATCTGTTCTCTACTTGGGATAGAACTGTATGTTAGGCAAATACTCTGCCATTGAGCAATATTCCAAGCCTTCATTTTACTTTACTTTTTAAAACCTTTTTTTTTTTTAAACATAAAACCATATGGCATGGGTCTAGACAGATGGCTCAGAGGTTAAGGACACTGGTTGCCAGTTCAAAGGTCCTGAGTTCAATTCCCAGCAATCACAGGGTGGCTCACAATCATCTATAATGAGATCTGGTGCCCCCTTCTGGTGTGCAGGCAGAACACTGTATACATTATAAGTAAATAAATCTATGAAAAAATAAAAATAAAAAAGAACGTGTGGCATGGATGATCTTTCAGGATGATCTTGGTAAAGTAACTCATGGTGGGCTGTGTTGATATACACCCTGTCCCAGCACTCAGGGAGGCAGAGGCAGGTGAATCTCTGTGAGTTTGAGGCCAGCCTGGTCTACAGAGTGAGTCCAGGGTACACAGAGAAACCATGTCTTGAAACAAAACAAAATAGTAGTAATAATAATAATAATTAATAAATAAATCAAGAAAGGGGGAAGACAGACCATCTGGACAGAGTGGTGGCATCCGGGTGGCCCCAGAGATGGCTTTGTAGCTTATCCTGAGCACTGGGAGATGACCTCACGCTTACCAGTGCCAGCTGCTCTACTGAGGACCCGTGTCCATCCCAACATTGACCTCGGACACCTCACAAGGTGTAGCTTCAACTTCTTGCACACACAGCACACACACCCCTATAAATTTCTCTTAAAATTAAATATTCTGGAACCAGGCATGGTGGCACATGCCTTGAACCCAGCACTCAGGGAGGCAGAGGCAGGCGGATCTCTGAGTTCGAGGCTAGCCTGGTCTACAGAGCGAGCTCCAGGACAGCCAGGGCTACACAGAGAAACCCTGTCTCGAAGAACCAAAAAAGTACCAAACAAATAATTAAATATTCTGCTGCTATAACAGCCCAAAATAATAGGGGCCAAAATAAAAGCTCAGTTCCTTCTCTTTTGTGTGTTTGGGGGGGGGCAGGGCTGGAATTGACTCACTATGTAGATTAGGTTAGAGATCCTCCACGCCTGTCTCTTAAGCAACAGGGGTAAAGACGTGCACACCACACCCTGCAGTTTAGTTCTTTTCCTCTTGAAGGCTCCCATATTCCCCAAAGCCAGTGGTCTCTGTGTCAGCAGCCAGTCCTCAGCACACACCCATCTCCTGACCCCCACCTTCTAGTACCCCCACCTGGGTACTAGGAAAGAGGGGGAAAGGGGCAGCCTTTGCCTCGAAGGAAGAGCGACAGCCAGGCGTGGTGGTTCACTGTAGTCCTAGCAGTCTGGAGTGGAGGCAGGAGCTTAGCCCTGGGTGATGATGACGCCGCGGGAGGGACTTGTTCCTGTTTTGCCTGTGTGCAGTCCCAAAGAGGCCAGAAGAGGGCGGCAGACACCCTAGAACTATAAACTACTGTTGTGAGCTGCCATGTGGGTGTTGGGACTTGAATGGTGGTCCTCCTCTGGAAGAGCGGCCTGTGCCTTTAACTTCTGAGCCGTCTCTTCAGCCCCTATTTAGTAAAGAAGCAAACCAAGCCAGATCGCGTGGCACAGGACTGCCATCTTCCCTACTCAGAGCCTGAGGTGTGGACTAGCGAAGGAGTTCATGGTCAGCCTGAACAAATAGTGAGACCCTGTCCCAAAAAGCACAAAGAACTGCCAGGCATGGTGGCGCACGCCTGTGATCCCAGCACACAGGGAGGCAGAGGCAGGTGGATCGCTGTGAGTACAAGGCCAGCCTGGTCAACAGAGTGAGTCCAGGATAGTCAGGGCTACAACTCTGTCTAGGAAAAAAAAAGCGCATAATGTTCTCATTACTGTCTGCCCGGCCCTTCACAGTGTACCCAGTACATGTTTTTTTCTTTAAAAAACAAAACAAAACTCCAAAGGCTGGGTGTAGTGACTGACATCTTTAATCCCAGCTTTTGGGAGGCAGAAGCAGGTGGATCTCTGTGAGTTTGAGGCCAGCCTGGTCTACAGAGAGTTCCAGACCAGCCAGTTCTACATAGCGAGACCCTGCCTCAAAAAGGTAACTAAAGAGAGGTTCATCAAGATGACTCAGCAATGCTAAGACCCTTTACCCAGCTTCCATCCCAGCACTTCCCTGGTGGCTCACAACCACCGGAAACTCCAGTTCCGGGGGATCTGACACCCTCTTCTGGCCTCTGCAGGCACTGCATGCACGTAGCACGTAGAAATCAAGAGACTTCTACAATGTCCTGGATTCTGATTAAATAAAATGGTCCTTTTGGAGGGCCAGCTCCCAAATAATGACACAGAGACTTTTTATGAATCACTAATGCTTTGCCTGAGCTTCAGCTTGTTCTCCAACTAGCTCTTAAGGTAAACTGTCCTGTTTATATTAGTCTATGTTCTGCCACATGGCCTGTTACCTTTCTCTTACTCTCAGAACTTGTATCTTCCCCCATGTCTGCGTGGGGACTCTTTCCCAAGTGATTCTCTCTTTCAGGGTTTCTCTGTGTGTAGCCCTGGCTGGCCTCGAACTCACACATATCCGCATGTCTCTGCCTCCCACATGCTGGGATTAAAGGCTTGCACCTCCATGGCCTGGCTCTCACCCGATTCTTTCCCAGAGGTCCTATCTCTGCCAGAAATCCCGCCTTCCTCTCCTTTGCTATAGGCCATTCAGCTCTGTAGTAAACCAATCAGAAGGTGCTGGAGGGAGCATTAACAAACTATGATACAGCAGAACACGGCCAAAGTCCAGCTCGGAATCAGCTCTGCGGATGCAGAGATCAGCATCTGAATATGCAAAGACAACCTTTACACGGTGCGCAGGAACATCACTCCAACAATTTAATGCACAAATCTCAGGGGGAAAGGGCCACGGGCATTCAGCAGAGGGGCTCTGTCAGGGCGCGGTCAGGGGTCCTGCATCACATCTCATCCAGTCCGTAGTCTTCCTCTGGGAAGTCACCCACGGTGACAGCTGAAGGCTTGACAAAGGCACCGTACTTGTCCTGGCATTCGAAGTACCGCTTCCCATTCACACTGCGGGCAGCATGGGAGGCGGTGGTGAGGCCAGGCTACCCCTCTGTCAGCCGGCGTAGGCACGCTCAGCCGGCAGCACAGGTGGACTTCCACACGCATTGCGCACACACACGCCTCAGGGGCGATACGTTACCTGCCATCATGTTTCCCTAACGGCTCATCATACTGGACACCAACCCAATAGCCCGGCTTGAAATCCGTGAGTCCTGTGCAGGAGAGAAAGAGTAGTGAGCTCGCTCGCTCCCTCACGCTTTCTGGGGAGTGGAAAGGCTGCCGTAGAGACAAGGCCTTCTACCTCATACTCCACCTCCTTCCCAGACAAAGACGGCAGCCTCCTCCTCACTGTCTTTTTTCCTGCTTCTGCCCCATTCACTGGAGACCTCCAGGCGGGGCAGGGCAGGGCAGCACTGATACATTGCCACAGAGAAAGGCTGACGTGGCAATGTCGCCACAGAGAAACCAGGGCTACACAGACTGTCTTAAGCAAAAGGTCCGGGAACTTTAGGAAGCGCCCCTAGCTGAAGACGTGGGTGTAGGTCTACGAGAGCGCCCTGCCGCTGGTCCCTCCATCTCTCTGAACACTACCTCCTCTGTGATGCTCTGCTCAAGTGCATGGGGCCAAATGGCTAGAGACTGAACTCTGGACCCATCAGCCAAAGGACATCTTCCCGTGAGTTCTATCAAGCTTCTAGTCAGTGACAAAGACACGTACCTACATACATGACAGTGCCCCGGCGAAGGGACTGGCCAGGTGCCCGCACCTCACAGCGGCTACCCACAGAGATGGCACTGGCTTGGGCCTTCTCCTCACTGAGGCGCTGGGCGGCCTTGGCCTCCTGCTGGGCCTGAAGTTCTTCATTGTATGGGCCTAGCTTGCTGCGCTTCATGAAGGATCGAACTGTGTCTGTGGAGAACAGATGTGGTGTCAGTCAGCCTGACCCTCACATGTTCCTCCCTCGAAGGGATGGTGTTCACGGGGAGATTCTATTCTGAGTGTTGAAGAGCTATCCCCAAATGCCCTGAAGCCCCTCACCACAGCTCTGGCCTCTCCCCTTCCCTCTGCATCTCCCTGCAATTCAGAACTAGAGGGGTGCCCCCTGCTTCTAGGCCCTCATTGGCCCTGTTTCTCCACCCATCGCTCTGGTCTCACATTCTTCCTCATTTGGCTCCTGACAGCTCTCCCGGCTGCCTCCCCACTTTGACCTGCCCTCAGTGCCGGCTCCAGATGCCACGCTACCCCGCACACATCCCACTTGCCCCACCATACGCCATCTTTACAACTACTCCCTCAAACCAATCCCCAACCCATCTCAATCCCCCTCCTTTAAGGCCCCTCTCTGCCTTCCTCACACCATCTGCCAGCCTCCCTTGCCATTCCATGCTGCCTTTCTATGGGTACCACCAATCCCCCTCACCCCTTTCCACCCTCCACAGCTTAGCCTGGGATGGCCCATGCTGTATGGCCCTCGGGCCCAGCCCATGCATTCAGTACTTTGCTTCCGTTCATAGGCCTCTGGCGAGAGCTCGAATTTCTCCACCTTGGACACGTCTTCATACTCTCCCAGCCGGACACCACTGTGGTCAATGACCTGTGGTCAGAGAGGGAGGCCAGTGGGGACCAGGGTCAGGAGGGGGAGACATGGGATGCTGGCACAAAGTCACATGCTAAAACAGCCTGGACACTTTGGCAGAAGCCCTTCTCTCCTCTCCTGAGCTCAGACTTCTGGAGTCAAGACAGATCCAGATCAAAGTTCTAGCAAGAGTTCACCCTTAAAGTAAATTTCAGGCTGGAGAGAAGGCTCAGTGGTTAAGAGCTCTGTTTGCCCTTCCAGAAGTCCTGAGTTCAATTCCCAGCAACCACATGGTGGCTCGCAACCATCTATACCCTCTACTGCCCTCTTCTGTCACACCAGTCGGTGTACATGCACATAGAGTAATAAAAATAAAGAAACAAAATCTTAAAAAAGAAAGACAACTTCGCCAGGCATGGTGGTACTTGCCTTTCATCCCAGCGCTCAGAGGGGCAGAGGCTGTGAGTTCGAGGCCAGCCTGGTCTACAAAGCAAGTGCAGGACAGCCAAGGCTGCACAGAGAAACCCTGTCTTGGAAACCAAAACAAAACAAAGAAAAAGAGGAGGAAGAGAGGTCAAACTTTTATACTGAGCTATCAGTCCACTTGGGAGGTGAGAGACAAGCTCAGGAAGAGAGAGCTAGCCATGGCTACACTGAGAGTGTGAAGCCAATCAGGCTACACGAAATTATCTCAATAAACAAAACAAAACAAAAGAGGGTCTGGAGAGACGGCTCAGCAGTTAAGGGCACTGTCTGCTCTTGCAGAGGACCCAGGCTCGGCTCTCAGTACCCACAAGGCGGCTCATAGCACTTGTGACTCCTCCAATTCTGGGGCACCCAGTGTCCTCTTCTGGCAAAATACTCGGACACATAAAACCAAACAAATGAATCTAAAACACAGTCCAAAACCACAAAAAGGGGAAAGGATGGAAGAATAGTTGCAGTGAGATGACTCAGGGAGATGTGGCTCCCGATCCCCAACCTGTCCGCTGACTTCAGTTCACAGGACTCACAGTGAAAAGAGAAGAATTGTTGGCCTCTGGGCGCGCTGTACCGCATCCGTGTGTGCGCATTAAGGCACACAATACATATAAACGAAACAAAACAAGCGAAAATCCTGACTCTTGTAAAGGTGCCATTTGGAAGATGATTTTTTTTTTCTGTGCTAACAATTAAACTTAGGCCTTGTGGTTGCTGAAGTGCTGAAGTGATCACTCAGTTTCTAGTGTGTGTGTGTGCGTGGGCCAGAGGACAACGTTGTGGAATTGGGTCTCTTTCCTTGAAGTGGGTCCAGGAACTGAATTCATGTTGACAGGCTCCTCTAACTAGCTCCTATCTTTTTTCTTTTCTTTTAAGGGTCCTACTGCTTATCTTAGACTTGCCTAGCTCCTTCTGCATGCTGAGATTACAGGTGTGCCTCACCATAATACCACACCAGCAGGTGCCATTTTAAGCAAAGATCTAAAGAAGTTCGCCATGGGCATGAGGAAAGAGAACTATTCCGACAGAGAATAAACACGAGCCAGGAGAAGGATTAGAGGCAGAGCTCATGCAGGCTGCCGGGTGGAACTGAGTGGGGAGAGACAGAGGCACACAGAGCTCTCTTGTGTTCTCGATGCTGGCGGCTTGGCCAGCCTTATTCTCACGATGGCTCACCTCAATTCTTTAGGGCTCTGTACTTTATTTCCCTCTACACAATATCCTCTAGATAACTGCAAACATCCACCCATTCCTCCAGGAAGCCTTTCCGGTTACCCCCGGGTAAAGTGTGTCCCTAGCCCAGTTCAGACAACTCTGGCCTCTCACTGTCTACTAGCCACCTGCTTCTCCCCAGGCTGATCTGCGGGTTCCATGAGAAAAGGGCCTATACTGGCTGTCACATCGGGCAAAGCACTGTGTTTGTGGAGTATGTGAATGAATGAATGTGGTGCGGGGGCCCCCGGGCGGCCTCACATGGATGCGGCAGCCGTCATCTACAGGATAGGAGCCCAGCAGCGCGTCCTCCTGATCCAACTTGCTGTAGAACTTGTCATCCGCTCCATACAGTTCCAGTTCCATGCAGGAGGCAGGGCTGCCCACCACCAGTTCCAGTTTACACTGCGGCAAGGAGGCGGGATGAGGAGAAAGGCCTTCGGCGGCCTCGTCTTCCGGCCATCTACGCTGGTACCCCCGCTCTTCCAGAAGATCCCCGCCCCGCCCCCTCGGCTCTCCGGAGCATCCTCCTCGGACTCTGCTCTCTGGGGCTCCCACGTCGCGCAGGCCGGGTGCCAGTCCCTGCGGCCTTCCCTCAAGCCCCGCCCACTCGCTTCAGCCCCGCCCCTTGCCCCGCCCACTAGCTTCAGTCCCGCCCCGGCTCTTGCCCCCCCCCGCTATTTGCCCCGCCCACTCGCTTCAGCCCCGCCCCCGCTCCTTGCCCCGCCCACTCGCTTCAGCCGCGCCCCGCCCCCTGGCCCCGCCCCCGCGGCCACACCTTGAGCTCTGCGACCGTGAGGCTGCGACTGTAGCGCTTCTCCGAGCGGAAGCTGTTGAGGGAGCTGCTGATGAACACCGTCACGGTGGGCGCCGATATCCCCGCCAGCTCCATCCCGCCGCGTCCTGGAGCGGCCCGCGGTCCGGTCCGGTCCAGCCGCCTCACACCGGCTCCGCAGCGGCCGCCGCTCCTTCTGGGATATCAGTCCCGCCCCCGGCCCTGAGGCTGACCAATGCGGGCGCCACGCCGGACACGTCTGGCCAATCGCTGCCATCCTTTCTCCGGGGCCGGGCCGCTCCTCGGTCCGCCCAGCCAATCCCGGGGCGCCTTCCGTGCCCCTCGGGTCTTCCAATGGCCGCTCGGGAAGCGGGCGAGGCGGGCGGGAGGAGGCGGAAGGCTCGCGTCCTCCCGGGCCGAGAGGCGCCCGGCCTCCCCGACGTCGCGCGGCCTGGCCCCGGAGACTGGGAAGCGAGGTCCGGAAGTCGGAAGCGACCGCCAGAGCAGTGCGGGCCGAGGCGAGCCGCCAGCCCGCCCTGCGCAGGCCGGAGCGCGCGTGCGCGGCCTGGCCCTTCCCGCGGGCCGGAGCGCGGCCGCGCAGGCGCAGGAGGGTCAGCGGCCTGGTCGCCATGGAGCCGGACGGGACTTACGAGCCCGGCTTCGTGGGTATTCGATTCTGCCAGGAATGGTGAGGCCCGGGCGGCCGGTGCGGGCAGGCAGCGAGGGTTGGCCCCGGGGCTGACCTCTGACCTGCCCCCTCCACAGTAACAACATGCTGTACCCCAAGGAGGACAAGGAGAACCGCATTCTGCTGTACGCGGTGAGTGCCGGTTCGCGCCCCCGCGCTGCTGGCTGGGCCCCCGCGCTTTCGCCTCTCGGCTGGCCCTCGGCACACCCCCTCTCACGCTTTGCCCGCTCTCCGGGCGGCACCCCGCCCTCCCGTCCAATCCCGTCGGGGGTCTGACCTCCCGCCACGCTCCCCTCCCCCCGTCGGCAGTGCCGGAATTGCGATTACCAGCAGGAAGCCGACAACAGCTGCATCTACGTCAACAAGATCACGCACGAAGTGGAGTGAGTGGCGGAACCCCGGCTTGGGGCCCGGAGATTGGCTTGGGACGCCCCGCCTAAGTGTAATTCCGCGCTTCCCTCTCCCTCCAGCGAGCTGACCCAGATCATCGCTGACGTGTCCCAGGACCCCACGTTGCCGCGGACCGAGGACCACCCGTGCCAGAAGTGAGTGCGCGGCGGGCTCAGGGGAAGCGGGGTGGCCGTCCTCCCGGGGTCTTTCCCACTTGGAGTAACTGAACCATCGCCTCAGGTGTGGCCACAAGGAGGCGGTGTTCTTCCAGTCACACAGTGCCCGAGCTGAGGTGAGTGGCGCACCTCTTCCTGGGTGGCTGGGTGCTTCCCCAGGGGAGGGGACGCTGGTTTTAGCTTGAACCTGTGCTGCCCGGAATAAGGGTTGGAAAAGTTCCTTTGTTATTTTGGGCGGGAGAACCCCACACTACTCTCCTCTGGTCCAGACCCTTCCTGACTGAACGTTCTTATTGCCAGGATGCCATGCGCCTGTACTATGTGTGCACTGCCCCGCACTGCGGCCACCGCTGGACCGAGTGACCTCTCCTTCCTCCATCTGTAATAAAGGCCAGTTTCTACGCTAGTGTTTCCCGTATTTATTTGTCTCACGGGTAGGAAGCCGGTGTGTCAGGCTGCGAGGTGCAGTGTGCGATGCTGCGCGTAAGCCTCGGGTCGGGAGCTGGTGAAGCCGCAGTCCTCACACACGTGCAGCTTCTCCCTGCGCTCCCGGTAAGCATAGCTGGCCGGCTGCCCGTGCACCTTGGCGAGATGAGCTTCCAGGGAGCAGCGCTGTGTGAATGCTTTCCCACACGCTCCACAGCGGAATGGCCGTATTCCTGCAGAGATGGGCAGAGAAGGCCATGGCCTTACATTTCCTGTCTTAGTCCAGGCTGGGCACGCTATGGTCATGACCCACCGGCTACCTGCCGACCTGTACTTAGGGCAACAGGAGCCAGACTGAGTCTGCTCCATCCCTCAACAGGAAGTATCTCCTGAGAGAGGGAAGAGCCTTAGCAACCTGGAAAGTTCCCTTGACTGCTCTGAATCTGTAGTCTTAGATTTTATTGATTTATTTTTGAGACAAAGTCTCACTGTGTAGCCTTAGCTGGCCTAGAACATGGATCCGCCAACCTCAGCCTCCCAAGTGCTGGAATTAAGGGCAAGTACCACCAAGCCTGGCTTACTTTTTCAATTATATTTTGGGGGTGTATGTGTATGTAAAATGCCATGGTGCAAGTGTGGAGATCAGAAGACAAATTGCAGGAATCTGTTCTTTCCTTAGCCCACGCAGGGTCCTGGTGACCTCAGGTTGTCATGTTTGGCAGCAACCGCCTTTACCCATTGAGAAATCAGGCTGGCCCCCAGAACCTGAATTCTGTACAGCACCCCTCTCTACCCTCTGCCAGGCCCCTTCCCTGGTGCCATAGCATACTCTCCTCCTGTGAGGTACTCGGTGTCTCTCGTTGCTGCGTCCCTGCTCACACCCCGGCCCGGAAACCCCACACCCTTCACCTCTCTGTGTCATCGTCCTCACCATCCTGTCTGTCCCTGCTCTTGCTCACCAGTGTGAGTCCTCATGTGGCGCTTGAGATCGAAGGCATCGTGGAAGCCCTTGCCACAGCAGTGGCACACGTGACGTCGCGCTGGGCTGTGGCACTTGAGGTGCCGGGTCAGCATGCGCTGCAGTGGGAAGGCCTTGGGACAGAGTGGGCAGCCAAGTGTCCCCGGGCCCCTGGGAGCAGAGGTCAGTGTTCCCTGTGAGGACTGCCAGAGGGGTGCAGGAGTTAGCACGGCCAGATGGACTCCCCAATCCTCAGCCTTTGCTGCTCTGCAAGCAATTTGCGGTGTGCCCAGAGCTAGCGACGGCTAGAAGAGTGACTGAGTAGCAGGGACAGGTGCCACCCTCTCCCCACGACCTTTCCTGACCGATTCCCATCACTCTGACCTTCATGTCCCTCTATAGCCAAGAGCACACTTTGCTAATACAGGCTTTCCTAGTTTTATCTGTGCCTGCAGCTCCCACCAGGAAGCAGCTCCGTGCGGAAGTAGACTTCTGTTCTTCTTGCTGAACACCTAGCAGCTTGGTCAGGCCTGCCAGATATTGGTGACCTTGCACACACTCAGTTCTGACTAGTATTGTCCTTCCAAAGCCAGTACAGTCGGCCTACTCCTGGGAGGCTGAGTTAACAGCGCCCATCCACATCTGTTACCTTGTCCAACGTTCCGACATAAATCACCTGTACTTAGCTTTTGGAATCCTGTTTGCAGCCGCTGGGCACAGATCCCAGGAGCTGGACCTTCCAGCTGCCACCTACCCCAGGAATATGGGTCTTGACTGAGAGGGACTGAGTTGGCTGCTGGGAAGGGGGTGGTGTGCTGGGTGAAGAGCAACAGGTCCCGAGCTGGAGAGTGTGCAGAGGACCTTGAGTGAGGGGCGGCCAGCTTCCCGTGCTCGAGTGGAAATTCGTCCCAGCCTCGGCTGCCAGCTGCAGACTCACCCCTGTCCACGTGTCTCTCAGACCAGAAGCTCTGTGCGCTGGTGCCGCTGCCAGGCTGCTGCAGTCTGGGAAGAGAAGCCAGATGGTGACGCCCTGTGTCTCCCTGACCCTTGACCTCTGAGCCCAGGGAGGTGCGTACCTGGGATATAAGCATCTCCCCGGAGCTGGTCAGGTAGACGGCCCCAGTTCGGTGGCTGTGGACGCCGACTCCTCACAAGGAAGACACGAGGCATTGCTCACAGGGCTGCCTCCTCCATCTGCTGCCTGTCAGACCTCAGCCCCAGAACTAGGTGAGGTCAGGAGACCCGTGGAAGCCTCATTCTCTTCATGCAAATTTGGGGAGCAGCCTTAGCTGGCTCTAGTTTCCCCTGCTGTGGGGCCTGTGGTCATGGCTCCTCCCCTCGGCCATGTTCCCAAGGAGCTGCAGTCTCCTGAGACGCCAGAGGACCCCCACCCCACCCCCAGGGAAGCATGAGAGAGAGAGAGAAGAGCCTACGCTGCTCCTGGGGACGGAGAGGAGAAACACATGGCTCCATTTCAGCAGGTCCAAGGACCCCAGGGAGTGTTTGCCAGGCAAATCAGTGCCCCGGACACCCATCAAGCTGCCTGCTTATTCAAATCACCGCAGCTGTCCGAGGATGCGGTGGGGACAGCTGTGATTGTCCTGTGCCATTGGTGTAGGATGATGGCAGAATGTTAGTTCAAGGCAAAAATAAAGATCCGACTGCTTCCTCAGGCAGGAAGCTCTAGCTCTCTGATCTTCAGATTCCAGAGATGTGCATCATTCCGGCCTAGGGCATTAGAACTATGGTTTGTCAATGTCCGGTTCCTAGTGAGTGCTCCGGACTCTTCCCGCCCCTGAGCTGCCACACTTTGCTGCTCTCCTGGATCAGTCCCTACCTGATGTCTGAACTGGGAGTTCAGAGTTGTGAACACTGGTTTATCTAACCATCTACGAACTTAGTTCCACACTTGGTTCAGCTTACTTTGTAAGTTCCACACTTGGTTCAGCTCTGAAAATGAGCACACTGGGCCATGAGGGAGGCCGCAGCCGCGCCCAGAATGGTCAATCGTGAAGAACAGTGACCCAAGCTGGGATAGACAGAACTCAGAGGAACTCTTGGAACCAAAAGAAGGTTCTAATCCACCCGAGGGCTGGGGTAGGATTCATCATCAGGCTTGCATGCCAAGTGCCTTTACCCCTTGAGCCATCCCCATACTTCGGTTTTCAATAGAGGGTCATGTGAAGCCCAAGCGGACCTTAAATTGTTAAAGATAAAACCTAATCCCCAGTCAAAGGGAACAGTCATTACAAAGGTTTCGTGGGAAGAAAAGGTACATTTCACTTTTTTTATATCAAATTGGCACAAGCCCAAGTCATTTGGGAAGAGGGAAAAATTGAGAGAATGCCCTCACCAGCCTGGTCAGTGGGCAGGGCTGTCTCTGGTGAGCTCTTGATTAATGTGGGAGGGCCTAGATCACAGGGTGGTGTTGCCCCTGGGCTGATGGTCCTAGGTGCTGTAAGAAAGCAGGCCAAGCAAGCCAGGAAGCAGCACCCTTCCATAGCATCTGCATCAATTCCTGCCGCCATGTTCCTTTCCTGCTTCTTTGGGAGGATGGACTGTGAAGGGGAAGTGAAGTAATAAACCATTTCCTCCTGAGTGGGCTTGATGGGTTTTTGGTTGGTTGGTTTTTTGAGACATGGTTTCTCTGTGTATTAGCTCTGGCTATTTTGGACTCGCTCTGTAGACCAGGCTGGCCTCAGATTCACAGAGAACTTCCTTTGCCTCCTGAGTGCTGGGATTAAAGGCTGTACCACCACATCCAGTGATTTTTTTTTTTTTTAAAGCAATCCATAGAAACCCTAAGACATGAGGGTTCAAAGGATTCACATCTCCAGGCTTATGTGGGAAATGCTTTTACCCTCTGAGCCAGCCCACCCCCTCCCACCACTTTTAAACAAAATATAAAAGAGGGTCTTTTGTTTCTCCAGCTGGCTTCCACTTACTCATATAGCCGAGGACAGTCTTGAACTTGTGATCCTCCTGCCTCTACCTTTCAAGTGCTAGGATTGCAGATATGCACCACCAGACCTATCCTATGTAGTGCCAAGGATGGACCCCAGAGCTTGGTATACGCTAGGCCAGCACTCTATTGAGTTACATCCTCAGCCTGGGAAGGATTTCTTTGCATTTCCTATGTTATGATTTGAGTATGAAAGGCTTGTGTGCTAAAGAATTGGTCTCATTGGCTGGTGAATCCAGCTGAGGGCTGATTAGCTCACCAGAGTTCCAAGCTCACCAGTGGGTTAATCCATGGATGGATTCCTAACCTGCTGGCATTCCTGAGGTGACTGGCAGGAGTTAAGGCCTGGCTGGAGGGAATGGGGTGCTGACGGTACCCAGACTTTACAGGGTGAGCCACCTTCCGCTGCTGCCATGAAGTCTGTTTTGCCTTCAGCCCACAGCAATGTGGCCAGCCAACTGCAGCTGGAAGCCACCGCCTAAACCTGTTTTCTCAGGTACTTTCATAATGATGTGCCTAACATGGGAGGGGCGGGCTTTTGGATTCGTTGTGGGGGAGAAGGGAAAAAGCCTGGCCTTTTCTGCATGCTGAACCTTGTCAGCTTCTCTCTGTAGGGCCTGGGTCAAAGTCACCTCCCAAGGAACCTTTGAAAAGGATTAGTGTGTCCATGTGAGTGCAGGGGCCTCAGAGGACAGGGGCACTGAACAAAACTCTTCTGGAAGAGCACCTTCTGCTCTTAACTGTGAAGCCAGCTCTTCAGCTTTTTCTTTTCTTTTTTTTTTCAGGGTGGAGGAAGTCAAGGAGTCTGATGCAACACAGGCTGGTCTCAAACTTAGTATATAGCTGAGGATGGCCTTGAACTCCTGATCCTTGAGTCTCCACTTCCCAGGTGCTGGATATCAACCACAGGTGTGCCACCCACACTCAGCTTCTTCATCTGGCAAATGGCTGTAAGACGTCTTTCTGTTCTGGTGTGCGTTGATCTCCACAGAGCACATGTTCAGCATGAGGCCAACCCAGGATGGACACATAAATTGCAATGCTTAAGAAGTCGTGAGGCCGCCGGGCAGGCTCTGGGTTTCAGCTGAGCTGGCGGAGAAATGGGGCTGAAGTGGCTCTCACCCTGACTGGATTTTATAGTACCATGGTTGGTGTCTCACTACCTAGGAACCATCCTGTCGGGACAGTGCTGGAGTGGTATGGGGCACAGAAATGAGTGTGCAAAGGATGAGCTGACACACCCGCTGGAGGGCTTTTTTCCTCCCAGGTGTCCTCTGTCCTTGACCATGCAAGGAGAAACCCTGGGTCAAGCTGTTGTGCAGCAAGATCCTTCAGCTCTAACAGTGTGGGTTTGTTGCTACTTTTTGGCTTTTCGGGACAGGTTTCTGTGTAGCCCTGGCTCTTCTGTAGCCCAGGCTGGCCTCGAGCTCACAGAGATCTGCCTGCCTCTGCCTCCTGAGAGGTGCACTGTTACTATGTGACCACCCACAAGGGGACCTTCAACAGCATCAGAGGCCTGTGACCCTTTCTTCAGGAGAGTGGATGGGATGAAGCTGGTTAGGATGGCCCTGTTTGTTTTTTAAGATTTATTATTTATACAGCATTTATGCCTGTGCACACCAAAAGAGGGCATCATCTCTATAGACGGTTGTGAGCAGTCATGTGGGTGCTGGGAATTGAACTCAGGACCTCTGGAAGAACAGCCAGTGCTCTTAACCTCTGAGCCGTCTCTCCAGCCCAATGGCCCTGTGTGATGACCTCTCGGCTGGATTCCTTTCTACAGGAACTTGGGACAGTATGTGTGAGGCCATGAGACTGGTCTTCTTAGGAACATACTATGTCTGAATGCCTAGTGCCTGTGGGAGCTGGCAGGCTCATGGAATGAAGCAGAACGCAGTCCTATTCCTGGTGAAGGCATTGCAAGGCCCAGCACCCAGTGGCTTCAATCTAGCGCTGGCTGCTCAGTGGCGCCAATTCCTGCTGCAGAACCGACACTAGCAACCGGGCTCTGCAGGGTCCAGTGTGGGTCTGGCCTGGGGCTGTCAGCCAACAGCGCACCACGTGCCGAGGGCAAGGTCAGGCCCATGGTGACCACAGCTGCCAGTGGGTCTGTAAGCACCCTCAGGGGTAAGGCTAGCTCCTCCTTGGAGTACAGCTGGGCTTCAATGGGCACAGTGCCACCTGACCCCTGCAATAGCTCAGTGTGCTGGGACAGGCCACACGGAAGCCAGGATATTCATTCAGCATTATGGCTGGCCCCGAGCTCCCTGTCAGCGGGGCCTGGAGCTAAAGCAAAGCTATGTTTCCAGGCCGGCTCATCCACACAGGGGGCCTCTATCCCCTCTCTGCGTCCACTGAGGAGGGCTTTGCAGACAGGACAGGTTGTGGAAACAAGTGTCAGTTTATTTGCTCATAAATCTATTTCTTCGGAACAGGAGGGCTTTGGCAGAGGAGCTGCAGGGTCTCAGTCACCTCGCGCCTTCCTTCGTACAGCCTGTACTAGCAGTTCTGAGTAGTGTTCCAGCAGGGCCTGCAGGTTTGGGCTGGCCAGGGGACAGAGTGTAGGTGAGGACGGAGGATTTGGGCTAGGTAGAGTTTGAGGTCTGGCCAAGTTAGGGGCAGCCATCCAGTTGCTGGCTTCCAGCTGGCTGTGGATCCAGTGGAACGCGGAGGCCAGCTCGGTCTGTGCCTGTTGGTGCTCGGCCCCCGGCTGGTTGCTGGAGACCAACTGTAAGGGATGGTGAGCTTATCAGGGGCATCCAGGTGGTGGCAGGGAGCCCTCTCCTCACTCCCAGCCTGCCGTGGGTTCCTCAGCTTACCATTCGGTAAAGGTCCAGGGCTTCTTGGAAGGCAGTGCGCAGCCTGTGCAAGACTGATTCCACACTGCCCAGATCAAGGAGTGCCGGGGGCAGGGCCTCAGCGGGGAGCCCCGGCTCCCCGGCGTGTCCAGGGCTGCCTGGGATCACACTTGGTGCATCTGTGGTGGAGAGGAGTGAAGAGCTAGGATACTGTGATTTTCCAGATGGCCTGAGGGAGGCCAAGCGGCTGGGCCAATGACTGTTGGCCCTGGACCACCTTCTTCAGTCCCTGAGGCTCCTTCTCCCCATGGGGCTCTGGAGGCCATAGCCTTGTCCGTAAAGCTCTTTGTTGCCATCCTAAAACGGAAGCTACACTGCTGACCCCTTCTCTTATTTCTCTCAGTAGCTTGTGTCATCTTGAGATACATTTGACACTTAGATTTTTGTCTGGGCATCCCCCCTAGTGAAAAAAAATCAACCCTCTGTCCTTTTGTTTGCCAACATGTCTCATGTGCCCAAGGACCTAAAACTAAGCCCAGCATATGCTCATTGGCTATGTTAATGCATGAGTGGCTGGCTGGATGGCACAGTCCCTGTGACCAGGCTGGGTGTCCCACTTGGGAGATGCGTCCCCCAGTGGAGGAAGTAGGCTAGGGCTCTGCGGCCCGAGGGCGGTACGCACCATTGGTGGGCTCCAGGGGGGCAGCGGTGCTCCCCGGCATCCTGGACCGGCTCTCTACAAGTTGGAGGTTGCTGGGGTGAGCAGGAGTGGCTAGGGGCACAGAGGCTGAGGCCTTTGGGAGAAACACCGAGCTGTGGCGTCTCAGGGTGCTCACATCTACGGGGCCGGGGGCTGGGAAGCTGGTCACTGTCACCGCCATACCAGGCTGGACGTCCACAGGCTCCTGAGACCGTCCATGTGTGGTGGGTGGCTCCACAGTGGGTGGACAGAGGAGCTGGTCACAGACACTGGATAAGGCCAGCTTCAGGTTGGCCCGGGCCTCATGGTTGCCCCAGGAAGGCAAGGCAGGCTCTTGGCCTTGAATGCTAGAAGTGGAGGTCACTGTGGTGGGGTCAGCCTGGAGTTCCTGGCCCAGGGACACCAGTTCTCCCATGGATAAAGGCTTGTGAAGTGCCCTGGATAGCTCATCTGTCACAGGGCCCTCAC
Organism: Pachyuromys duprasi; assembly: GCA_028658305.1. NCBI lineage: Eukaryota > Metazoa > Chordata > Mammalia > Rodentia > Muridae > Pachyuromys > Pachyuromys duprasi. Next base: position 3,759,073 of record CM053758.1, read on the forward strand.
TGTCCCCAAGAGAGATGCTACGTGTTCTCTTGGCATGTGAGCTAGCTGTGGTCTCCAGGTAAGAACACAAAGAGGGGGCACAGATGCTCTGGTCCAGGCCTGTAGCAGGTACAGATGTGGGTGTTAGAGGCTTCCTGTCTGTGGGTGGCATGGAGGAACAGACTCGGGACGCCAGGTCTGCGAAGGATGTGGCTGTGAGGAAGCAGACGGTTTACTTGCACACCTACCTCAGAGTCCTGCCCTAGAAAGTGTCTGAATGGACACTGCCCATGGCTTACCTGGGCATCCAGGGCTGTCCCTCTGGGGGTGGGGACACTCACTTGGTAGACACAAGGCCTCCAGAGTCTCCTCAGCTTTCTGCCCCAGTAAGACCTGCAAGTACAGTCTATGATAAGGACTACGTCTCCTGGCTTGCAGCCCTGTGTCCTAAGAGTGACACCAATACTCACATTGGTCCCATCTGAGGACATGTAGCCAGTACCTGCTCTCAGGAGCCTTGCTCTGGGCTGGCTGCCCCCTTGGCTTGTGGGCTTGACCTCTGGAGACTTCATAAGGTGCAGGGGCAGCCGGGGAGGGAACCTGGAAGGAAGCCAGGTGTGAAAGACACGCTCATGTGGTCTTAGCTTGGGGTCACTGGGGGTAAAGGGAGGGGCAGGGGTCACTGGCTTCTACCTGGAGGGCTTCTGGAGGCGTGAGAGGAACTGGGTGGAGATGCTCAGCCGGGGACTGAGGAAGAAGTCATCAACCTCTGATATCTTTATGTCTCCCAGTGGTCCACGAAAGAGCTCTATAGAAAGACATCCACGGGACCTCAGGCCTGCCAACATCTCAAATGCCTTAGGTGTGGAGTGTGGGGCCAAGCTGTCTGCTCACCCACCTCTCCTGGTCTTCACCACCCTACCAGGAAGACTATTCCAAGGACACCCACACTGTGCCTGGCACCGGACAAACACACACACAATATGGGTACAAGGTCAGATCCTACCTTCAGTAGGGGCATCAGTAAGGGTCTCAAAATGGTGGCGGAGGAACTTCTCCTGCTCAGGGGTCTGGGGTAAGGAGCTGCTGGCCAAGTCTGCCACCTCAGGCTGAGAAAGCTCTTCTGTACTTAGGTGCTCTGGACGGGAGGCGGGTGGAGAGGAGTTGTCAGTACTGTGAGTCACAGCAGACGCCACTCGACAGTGGAGAAATCCAGGCTCGGCTGTCACACACCCAGTTGCTACCAGGTTGAGGAGGAAATGCTAGTCTTCCATTGAGGAAACTGAGGCTCAGGGCTCACAGGGGCCTCTACCTGGCTTACCTGGTTCACGGGGCATCGCTCTGGTGAGGCGAGGGCCAGGGTCTGTGCATGGAGCTGAGAAATGGGCAAAGCTGCACTCCAATTCAGCCTCCGACTCCCCCGAGTCTGAAGGGACAGAGTGGGGTCAGGAGAATGCTCTGGGGAAACAGGGCACACTGCTCAGCTGCTTTGGGTTTTGTTTCTGTCTGGAGGATGGGGGTGACATGCATCACTGCACGTTTTTATGGGTGTTCAGCTGCTGGCTCGGTGTCTTCTGTGGCATTCTGAGTGTTGGAGAACTGGGCCCTCACAGACCACAAGGGCGCCTGCTTGCTCCCCACTCACCCTCGGGTGGGCTCTGGTCCTGTGGACTAATGGAGGAGACCCTGAGATAGGGGCCGCCCTGCTGGTCCTCCGGCCCTGCCTCGGCCTCGGCCTCCGCGTACTCCGTGCAGCACCGTCAGGGATTAACAATTAAGTGGTATTAACAACTCGTCCTTGCCCACACCCCTGAAGTCCACACCTTGCTCCTAGAGCACACCTCAGCCTCTCCTGCCTCCTCCAACCAAGGAAACGGAGGCTGCAGTGGGGTGTGAGAGCTCCTCACCTCGCCCATGGCCACTCCCACAGGCCACTGGAGAGGAGCGCTCTTCCAGGTGGGCACTGTCACAAGGGCACCCCCTCTCCAGCTATGGCTCCCTTGGCGCACAGAACATTCACCTGTGCCTGCCTTTCACTGTCACCTCCGCCTCTGGGGAGCAGAGGATGCGTTCTCTGGTCTCGGTGGATTCCCTCTGTAGAGGCAAGAAGGAGGGATGTCCTCGGCTGTCCTCTTGGGAATTCTCTGACTGAGAGGGAAGAGCAGAGCCATTCTGAGGTGCAGGGTTACCCAGACCCTTGACCACTACTGCAAGTTACACCACAGAACAGTGACCCCACAGACCCCACCCCGGACACCCCACACCACGTTAGAGACAGTGTGACGTGCACCACTCAGCCAGACGTCTCCACCCGGGCATCAGCAGTCCCTTCACAGATGAGGTGTAGGTGCTGTTGTAGATATAAACATGGTCATGTTTTGGTCCCAGGTGTGGGATGTGAGACTGATTCAGATGGTCCACAGCAGCAGACTATCTGCCTCATGTGGGGTCTGAGAAGAGCTCTTTGCAGCTGCAGATGGTTTAAATCTGAGGACTCTGAAGAGGGAATAAATGCCAGAGCCCAGAAAGGAGAAAGAACAAGCCTGCTCCTGCTTCCCCCTTGCTGTTCTTGGTTGCTGTTGTGTGACAAGAAGTTGAAAATCTCCTGAAACAAGGACTGGACTGGCTCCGAGGAACCTGATGACCCTGACCAGCAGGAAGCAGCTAAGGAAGAACTGCACCCTCTCTTCCACTAACCCTTTCTCTCTCTTACCTGGTGTTGGGTGTTGGAAGGGATGGAGTAGAAAGACATAAGAAACATAAATATTTAAAAACTAATGCCAACAAGCTGTGGCCTAAGGCCAGAGGAGGCCTAACTCTCTGTCTGCTTACAGGACAGTCAAGAATAAGCAAAGCCCTAGCTGGGTAGGTGTGGTGATACACACATTAAATCCCAGCTCTCCAGAGGCAGAGGCAGAGGCAGATGGCCAGCCCAGCCTGTCTCAAAACAACATCAACAAAAATACACAAAGCAGTTCAAGGGGAGAGGTCAGAGCACAGGCTCCCTCAGATGGGGTGGGAGGTGCTGACTTAGGGTTACAAGAGATTTTCCAGGAGACAGAAAATGTTGTGTGTGATGAATGGCAAGTACCTCTGAGCAACGAGGGTAGCTCAGCAAGCCTTCTCCCTGAGACATATGTCCATTACCGTGTGAGTACTGCACCACAGTCAAGAGGAAACATACATATTAGAACAGGGAAAGCTCGCTTTCCCTACTCTAGAGGACTAAGAGCTGGGCCCTGCATCTGTGAGACCTCTGAGGCAGGGCACACAACAGGTCCATTTGTGGAAAAGTAAGACAAGAGAGGCAAGCCTTTTACCTCAGGTCACAGAGGCAGGGAGGGGCTAATCCAAGGCTCTGCCCACTTGAGCACTGTCCATTTAGAAGAAAAGCCTGTTCGGGGCCCCAAGCTCTTAACCTCTGAGCAATCCACTTCCAAAGCTTATTGTTTGCCCTGGACTCACCCTCCTGCCCTCTACCTTCCCCTGTAACCCTCTCTCCTCACCCCTGGAGAGGGCAGCCACAGAGCAGGCACTGCTGGTGGGCTTGGGGGACAGGCTGTACCTCACTTAGCAAGCCCGCCAGGCTCGGTGGATCCTCTGAGTCCAGAACAGAGTCTTCTAGGTTCTCGGGCTTCATGGGTGTAAAGTAGGAATCCAGGGCTCGGGCATCCAGGATGGTCTTGAGGGGCTCCTGCTCAGCCCGCTCTGCCCAGCGGCCATGTGGCTGGTATCTGCGCTTGGCGTGGAAAGCTGAGCTGTCTGTCACATCATCATCTCCGAGCTTGAGGGACAGGGACGGCAGGCAGGCGGCTAGCCCCGTGCTCACTACACTCAAGGAGGACTGCACAGAACTCACCCCGTCTCCTGGCTTTACACCCCTTACGAAACAGCTTCCTACGTGCTCTCTTCCCTGCCCTTCTATTGTTCTTGCCCTCACGCTTTTCTTTCAGATAGTCATACCTACAGGCCATGATGGCTAGAACTTCGTATGCAGTCAGCTCTCTGAGTAGCTGGGGTTGCAGGTGCCCACCAGGCTCAAAACCTCACAGGGCTGTGCACCTCTCTACATGGCTGTCTCAGCTACTATGTTGGGGACTTTTTTTTTTTTTTTAAGCTTTGTTATGCATACAGTGCTCTGCCTGCATGTACACCTACATGTCAGAAGAGGGCACCAGGTATCGTTACAGATGCTTGTGAGCCTCCATGTGCTTGAACTCAACAGTACTCTTGACCACTGAGCCATCTCTCCAGGCCCCAGGGTACTCTGCTTCTGATCCCCCTTACCTGGCCCTCGTGAAGCCTTACCAGCCATGATTCTTTGCAGCTTCTTAGGCCCCAAACAGTGGCATCTTTCCCTTCCCCACCCTCAGTCTATCCCTCCCACTTCACTTGTATTCCACCAACACATTCTGTTAGCTTAAACAATCCAAACACAGCCCATTCCTATTCTACCAAATGTGCCTCCTACCAAAGCTCCTGCTGGAGAGAGTACATTTGTGGCTTGTGTTAATCCCACATTTTCTAATGTCCAGCTGTGAGACAGCGAGCTGAGTAGGCACTTAACTTCTCTGGGCCTCAAGTTTCCTGTCTGTGAAACAGGGATATAAAATCCCCGACTTCAGTGAAGTGCTTTTGTTTGTCTGTTTTTTGTGACATATTTTCTCTGTGTAGCCCTAGTTGTCCTAGAATTTGCTCTGTAGACCAGGCTGGCCTTGAACTTAAGAGATCCACCTGCCTCTGCCTCCCAATTGCTTGGATTAAAAGGTGTGCACCACTACTGCCTGGCTGATTTTTTTTAAATATTCAAATAACTTTATTATGTTTCACAATATAAAATAAAATTATTTTTCAGGAAATTTAAATATAAAACCCAACAATAAAATATAATAGCTAGTTATTCATACAAGTGAAGATTGAGTGAGAGACTGAAGAAGGGCTTGGAATAGAGTAAGCGCACTGTGAAAGTTTGTTGATTATCACTGTAACTATAATGCAGGGAGAGGGCCTGGGTAAGCAGAGCCAGGTCCTGCCATACAGGCTTTGACTTTAGGCCTTGGGTTGGAGTAAACTCATAAAACTTTTGTTTTGTATTTTGTAGTCCTGGAAATTAAACCTGAGGCATCACTGAGTTATAATCCCAACTCACTGGCTCTCTTTTTACTTGTCATTTATTATTTTGTTTGTTCCTGAGACAGGGAGGGTCTCATGCACCCCTGGCTGGCCTGGAACTTGCTACGTTGCAGAGGATGAACTAATCCTGTCAGGTGCTGGGACAACAGATGTGCATCACACCTGGCTTATAGAGTGCTGAGGATCAGGCCCAGGGCTTCGTGAGCACTAACAAGCACCAACTGAGCTACACCCCAGCCCTATTACTGTGTTACAGTCTCAGATAGGCCAGGCTGGCCTTCAACTACGGATCCCCACCCTTCTTCCACCTTTCAAATGCTGGGTGTGAGTCACTGTCACCCAACTATTTTACTTTGAATAGCTGGGTAGACTGTTGGCCTGTACCAGCAGCTCTGGCTAGAGCGAGGGCTCTGTGAGCAGCCTCTCCCCGCCAGCTCCCAGCCCATCCCTTCCTCTCCAACACTACCACGGTACTTTCTCTTTTCCTCACAGCCAACGGAACCGCCCCATCTTTGAATTCTCGCTAGAGTCCCTGTTTTCTTCTCCTGCCTGATCCAGCCCCCACCCTCTCTTCTAGGCCTCTTGCCTGCCTTCCCTTGGCCTGTTGTTTCCCGTCACTACATTCTCAGGCTCCACAAGACTTCATCAGATGCCTCTTGGTACTGAGCTGACATCCCGAACAGTCCTTATTTCCCTTCCTGGTGTCTCCTCTCTTACGAGGCTCACTTCCTTGGCTTACTTAATGTGGGCCTGCTCCTCCCCCACCTCCCTTCACAGCTGAGCAGGCCTGGAAGGAGACCATCTCTTGCCCTCTGGGCCCCTCCAATGGCCAGAACAGTGGCAGGCATGGGGCAGATGGTTGTGTGAACCAAGAGCTGCCTCAGATCAGACTGAAAGGATAATGGGGTTCTTCCAAGGAAAGGACTTCCTGAAGGGAGGGCGTGGGAAGGGCTCCTCCTGTGCCATCCACTAAGTCTCCCATCCTCCCAGTAACTCACCAGGCGCTTCGCCCAGAGTGGCAGCTTGCTATTGGTCAGCAGGCACTGAGGATCTGCGGACATACATGGATACACAGAGAGGTCAGGCAACCCCAGAGATGAATGGACCACACTCACAACTGGGCATTCTCCAAAAATGGTAGCACTGGAGCCTGCAGGTCACTAACCTGAATCTAGATAACAAGGTATGCTGTTAAGCTCCTAAGACTGACGGAGTCTAGCTATGGGGTGGGGTGGGTACAGGGCGTAGTCTCAGCATTCAGGAGGCCGAGGAGGAGAAGCAAGAGCTCCAGGCCAGTCCAGGCTACAAAGCCTGATTTAGAAGACCAAAACCAAGACCGTGGGGGAGGGCCACTGGTGGGGCTCAGCTGTGGTGTTGTCCTGGCATGTGTAGGACCCTGATCTCAATCCCTAGCACGATGGGGAGGGGAGCATAGGCACACCATTTTGGTTAGGACATCCAGCTGAATTTGGAGCACTCTTGGGGTTCCCTTTTAAAAAAGGTAAATAAAAAAGTGCTGATGTCAGGCCCCAGAGTGTCTGTTTAGCAAAAATCCTCACCAGCCCAAGTAGGGGTCTAGGAGAGATGGGTGCCCCTTCCACAACAACACAGAATGAAATTAGAAAAACCAAGTGGGGAGATGGTGTTAATCCCAGCACTCGGGAAGCAGACGCAGGCAGATCTCTGTGACTTCCAGGCCAGCCTGGTCTACAGAGAGCTAGTTCCAGGACAGCCAGGGCTACACAGAGAAACCCACCTTGAGAAACAGACAGACAAAAAATTAGGAAAAAACTAAATGCCCACTTGCATGGGGAATAACTCTACTAGGATGCTGTTAAAGATAGGCTTTACACCCACTCCCATTCCATCAGATAAATTCTGAGGAGAAAATTGTGCAACAGTAGCTACAGTACACTAAGACTCACAAAGAGGACGCATCACATTCACAGCACACAAATTCTTAGTGTTCAGGGCCAAGCCAACAATCCAAACCAGCCTAATAAGAGTGGTCAGCATGGAACAGGAGACGTGGAGTAAGGGAGGTAAGCAAATCACACCTGCTTTTTCCAGCTGAACTTTCACATTACTGTTGTGTTCAGGAAGCCCTGGACCTTCCATCCCTTAGGGAGAGCTACCCTAGGGAGAGCTACTCTACAAGCTGTTCTGTCACTGTTTCCAGCCTCTCACAGCATTGTGGCCAGTGAGATCTATGGGAAGCCTACAGGTGACTTCTGAGGAAAAGCTTCCTCTTTATGTATTTGCGTATGGGACTGAGGACTGAACCCAGGATCTCACACACACCAGGCAGATGCTCAACCAATGGCTACGTCCTCAGCTCTTTTTTGTGACACAGGGAGGGTCTCACTAAGTCCCCAGGCTGGTTTTGAGATTACAATCCTCCTGCCTCAACCTCCTGAGCATCTGTGACTACAGACGCACCACAGGGCCTGCTGGCGCATCTCCTAAGGGAAATATGTAGGAGGAACAATCTCTGCTCTTCAGCTGATCCCGATGCTTGGAGCACGAGCAGCCATCCTGCAGGAGGGCATATGCAGGGGAGCAGGCACAGCTGACCTTTCATCAAATGGAGCTGGTGTGCTCTCTTTCGCAGAGGAGCGGCACCCTGCCTTTCCCTGGGAAACCCTTTGGGGGAAACTCCCTTAGCCACAGCCTGCAGGACGACCATGGCAACTGATTCTGAAATGTGTCACAGTTTATGCCAGGAACATGAGTCGCAACTGCAGAACTTTGCTTGAGTATTAGAAAAGTGTTCATTTCTCTGTAGGGTTTGTAAGCTACAGCTGATAGAGGCCTCTTCCCACCTCGAAAAAGGACAGTCTGCTGAGGCACAAGGGCAATGTGAAGAAAAGAGGAGACAGAGGTGGAGAAGATCTTCCTTTTCTTTTCCGTTGGCCTGGAACTTGCATCTGCCTTCTTCCTCCTCCTAAGTGCTGGGTTGTAAGTGTGAGCAACCATGCAGTTGCTCAGCAAAATTTCTCTCTCTCTCTGGATACAAGGTTTCTCTCTACGTAGTGCAGCCTGTCCTAGAACTTGCCATGAAAACCAGGCCAGCCTTAAACTCAGACAACTTCCTAATCTGGGATTAAAGGCATACACCACCATACCCCACCCAATATCTTTCTTTTTTTAATAATTTCTTTATTTTCATTTTATGTATATTGGTCTTTTGACTATAAACATTTGTGTGAGGGAATCAGATGCCCTGGAACTGGAGTTACAGACAGTTGTGAGCTGCCATGTGGGTGCTGGGAATTGAACCCTGGTCCAGTGGAAGAGCAGCCAGTGCTCTTGACCACTGAGCCATCTCTCCAGTCCCTGCCCCCCCCCCCCTTTTTTAAATTCTCATGTCAAGAAGGATAGCCTCAGCTCACTACGTAGCTAAATGCTGGGTGACAGGCATGTGCACAACACTCAGGGGTAAAGTATCTTTCTTGAAATACCAGCTGACTACCTGGACCCAGCAGAGCTTAACACTAGCATTCTAGATTTTTCAGTTTCATCAACCAAAACATTTTCTCGTTAGCTCAACTATACACCAATAGTTTTGACCCAGGCCATGGTCCCCTTCCCTGACCTGGATCCAGGCTCTCTTTGGATGGTGTTTTCAGCAGCTCTTCTGGGTCACACTCCTCCTCCATCTCGTCTTCCGTCTGCTCTCCAGGGCTCAAGGAGCGAATCTCGCTGGGTATGCATGCATATGTCTCCTGGCTTCGGGAAGGACGCAGAGAGGAGAGAGGTGAGACGGGGACCCATCCAGAGCTTCGGCTGTGACTCTGCTGGAGCCGCGTGGCAGGGTACCAGCCTCAAAGCTCCGCAGCAAAGGGGACCCGTTCCCTTGGTGCCTCAGCCTATGCCATTTCCAATACCACCTTAGGCACTGCCAGTTCTCACAGGCACCTGGGAGCCTGCATGGAAGCGATGGCAAAGCCTCTATGGTGAGAGGTAGACTGGGACAGGCCCAGAGCAGAGAAGAAACCTCTAAACATTCCTGCTAAAACTCAGTATTCCCCATCTCCTTCAATCATAAACTAGAACTTGAGCCAGGCTCAAGTGGCTCATACCTAAAATCTCAACACGTGGGGACTGAGGCAGGAGGACTACCTTGAGTTCATGGCCAGCCTGGGCTAGATGGCAGACTGTATCTACAGTCACTATGGGGTTCACTCCAAAGTAGTCTGAGGCATACGACTAAGGAAATGTGCTTGGGGGCTCAGGTAAGTGAGGGAACAGCGCTGCGCTGAAGGATAAGAGCACACTCAGGGTCCCCTCTGAGCACCCCTCTCCACTGATGGGGGTAGGGCCTTCTGATCCCCTATCACTGTGCTCACTAGGCATGAGGCTTCTACACTTTAAAACTTTTCTTAAGTGTGTATTTGGAACTGTTTCTAAAGCCTGACGTTCCCACTCGGCTAAGACTACAGGGCTTTCTTGGCCTTGGCCACTTCCCTGGTAGGGCTGGCAGGACCTGGGAGGGTTGCTCCATTTCTGGTCCTTGGGCTGCTGTTGCTGCTCTCGGTGGTTGATCTCTAGTAGGTGCTGCTTCATGCTGGTGGTGATCTCTGGGCCCAGGTGCCAGATGAACACACAGCTGCACAAAGCAGAACAAGGAGCAGAGGAAAGGGCACGTGGAAGCCGCTGCCGTGCCTGGTTCCCCACATCACCACGGCCAAGATCACACTCCCCAACACCTTCTCAGCTTAGCCCAAGGGCTTTGGACCCTGCTCAAGGTCCGGGGATCCCAGCAAACCAGGGCCTGCTTTGGGGCCTCAAGACTCAAGAAACATGGCTTTGGGCAGAACGGTGGCAAATCAAAGGGAGAATCAAGAGACCTCCTCAGGACTAATCAACCTCAGAGGACAGGGCATCATCTCCCCTTTACAGAGCAAGCTGAGGCTCGGAGAGGGAAAGGATCTGTTCAGTGTCACAAGAAAATGATGTGACTCAAGATTCAGACTGTCCAAAGGGAGAGTGAGCTGGGAGCCTTGCAGCAGTGTCCGCAGGCTGAGCACAGCATGCTGGGACCCCATGACGAATGCCTACTCCTAGCGGGAGGCTCACCCAGGGGCAGCCCCCACCCTTGCCTCACCTGTCTCCAGAAACTGTGATCAAGTGGCGGCAGTCATAGGTGAACTTCATGCCAGTGACAATTTCTGCAAGGAAGAGAGAGGCCATCAGACTCTGGGTCAGACTGTGGAAGCAGGGATGGTGGCAGGGGTAGGCACCTTCCTGAATGGTCAAACACCTACCTGAGTGGCCAAACATCTTGGCAACACACTCGCCTGAATAAAAGTCAATCACTGAGATGCTTTTGTCGGAGCAGCTTGTGGCCAGGAAGGTGCCCGAAGGGTCCACGTGGACCTGAAGGAAGAGTCACTTTTCACCTCAGGGTACTTGTTTAATCCCCATTGGGAAGCGTGGCCAAACCTCTCAGTGTTATCCCTGACTGAGCACCCTTCTGTGCTGAACACACAAGATGCTCTTGTGACCCAGCCTGGCAAGGCAGGAAGTGCAAGTGAAGGATTTGCAGCTACCAGAGCAGAAATGACGGGGCCAGGCCCTGGGCCATGTGCTGGTGCCTGCAAACTTAACCCTCTCTTCAACCCTGCTGCTTTCATTAGAATCTAACATGAAACATGATTAGACACCTGCCCAAGGTCAGTCAGCCTGAGGCACAGCTGGGATCTGTGAGGTGTGTCCACCTGTCCCGTGTCCTGTGGGAGGACAAGCTGGGAGAGGAATGAAGGTCTCTCTGCTTCTTATAACCACGCCCTGTTGCCACCCAAACCAGAGCCCACTGTGCAAACAGAGGGTCCCTCCATCTACTCCAATTCGAGCACCCTTAGCTGGCCAGGCCTGAGAGGGTGCCATTTAGTGTGGTATGTGAATAAGGACACAGATCTGAGGAGGCAGGGTGGCTCTGTTGGGGTACGAGTGTGGTTTCTCACACTTACCTTCAGCAGGGACCCTTCGTCGCCCTGGGTGCCCTTGTAGCACTTCTTCTGTTTCCCACTCACTGTGTTGTAGACCCTGGGGAAGCGGGGATGCCATGTGGGAGCAGAAGACATCATCCTTTCCTCCTGGCCTTGCTGCCCTCTGCTGCAGAAGCCCCTGGCACCTCTTGTTTCCATCTGATGCCTAGGTGGGAGCCCCACCTCGAGCTGAGGCTATGTCCCGGAGCACCGCTGGCCTGAGTCTCTCTTTTACACAGTGCACTAAGGGCCTAGCTCCAGGTGGAAGGACCACATGAAGGAAGTATAGAACATAGTTCCCAGGCCAACCCTGATAGCCCTGAGCTTCCTTCAGGCCACCCAGATTCCCAAGGTTTGCTTCAGCTCAGTCCTGAGCTCTACGCACTGTCCCCTCTATGGACTGTGAGCTCCATGAAGTGGGCTGGGCTACCTCACCCACTGCTTTGCTAGTAGCATTCTCCAGACCAGAGAGGACTCGAGTAAGAGGTGAAGAAGCTCCGAGTCTGTGACTTCTCCATTCCCACACAGGCCCAGGAGAGCCCAAAGGCTTTAGCAGGCTGATGGCAAAGCCTGGGGGCCCTGCTCGTCCTCTTTGTGAGATAGGGTCTCATGAAGGCCACGGTGACCTCCCACTTGCTATGTAGCTAAGGCTAGCCTTAAGCTCTGGATATTCCTCCTGAGTGCTGCGATTACAAGGAACATAGACCCTCTGACTGACACCCTCTTCCCCTTGAAATCAGGCCAGGTCCTCCTGCAGTCTCCCTCAGCTGCCGAGAGCTGCTGTGACCTTGCAGCTCTCACAGAACTGAGCTCCTTTCCTCCCCCTGACAGCAGGGAGACAACCTTGAATTATAGCTACTTTTATCAGTGCCTTGTGACTTCTAGGTCACATGAAACCTCCTACCCTGAGCCCCTCTGGAAACCTCTAGGACAGAAACCTACTTTGTTTTACACAACGGAAGGGCCTGCCACTCCTTTTGGGGTCCCACAATGCTGCCTCTGATGTACCTCTCCTAATCTTCTGGAAACTGAAGGGCCTACCGCTCTTTTTTGTCTCCACTGTGCTTTCCATAGTAACTGCCCTAACTCTTCTAATATTCTCTCTCTCTCTTCCCCCCTTTAGGACTCCAATGACACAGCCAGGAGTGGTGGTGCACGCATGCAGTCCCAGCAGTCTGGGAGGTAGAGGCAGGCAGATGCACAGAGAAATCCTGTCTTGAAAAAACAAGAATCTCATCACACTATGTTAAGCATGAGGCTGTACTGTCCTAACATTCTGGGAACTGTACGTCTGCCACTACCTTCAGGACCCTGTCATATTACATACATGCTGACTCTTTCGTAGTGCCTCACCATGGCTGCCTATGGCCAAGAGCCTTTGGTTCTCCTAATAAAGCTCTCTGAAGGCTGCTCTCGCCTCAGCTCCCTTTCTCAGAACCTGCTGTTACAGTGGTTAGGATACAGGCCGTGTTGAAGCCTGACTTATGAGAAACATGTGCTGGGTCCGTCGGTCTCAGCAGTTTTGCAGGGACCAGAGGAACAGGGAGAAAAAGCAGGCAGCCAGGGAGAAGACAGTCAGCAAGTAAGTTAAACCTTACTGAGCCAGGTTGGATACAAGCTGGGGCCAGGCCAACAAAAGGCACAGGAAACTCCTCACCTAACATTGCGGTCCTGGCAGGCCACTGCCACGTACTTCTGTGTGATGTCAATGTCCATGTCATACAAGGTGGTCTTCTCTGCTACGTGGTGGGTACGGACAAAGTGCAGCCCATCCGAGGTCTGGCAGGGCAGGCAGGACGTTTAGAGGGCACCTCTGACAGGCCCCTGACCTTAGTCCCCAAGGAGGCCACCCCCCTTACCTGCTGGGCACTGCGAAAGTAGATGCTCTTGTCAGCTCCGCAGCTGATCATCTGCACATCTCTGGTGCCTGGAAGAGGAGGCAGGGGCTGGACAGGACTTCCCTATGCCACTCAGGAGGGAAAATGAGGAGCTAGGAAATCCCACTTCAGGGCAAGCAACCGACTCTTCTGGTATCAGAAAAGTTAATAGCAGAGGAGAGGCCTCTTAAGACACGGTGTGAGGCAGGTCTGGGCAGAGCAGGAATACACAGGGGACAGAGGGGACAGCAATTTGAGAGCTGGGGGGGGCGGGTGGTGCATGTTGACCCCAGCGCTCTGTAATCTACCACTTGGGAGGCTGAGGGCAGAAGAAACACAAGTTCTAGGCCAGCTTGGCTATGGAGATCCTTTCACAAAAAAACAAGCACAACTAAGGGCCAGGGATGAGCTCAGTGGTGCAGCCCTTGTTTGGTGTGCTCAAGGCCTAGCACTGCAGGATAAACAGTGTGTTCCAAGTCAGCCAGGGCTACACAGTGAGCCAAGCTCAAAAACAAAACAAACATCCAACCTCTGAGGCGCTCTCCTGCCACCTGGTCCCCCACCCCACCCCAGACAGGGTCTCTGTGCAGCCCTGGCTGTCCTGGAATTCACTCTGCAGACCAGGCTGGCCTCAAACTCAGAGATGCCCCTGCCTCTGTCTCCTGAGTGCTGGGATTAAAGGCGTGCCTACCACTGCTGAGGTTCCCCCCTTTTTGTTTTTTGAGACACGGTTTCTCTGTCAGCTTTGGCTGTCCTGGACTACCTTTGTAGACCAGGCTGGCCTCAGACTCACAGAGCTCTGCTGCCTCTGCCTCTGTGAGTGCTGGGCTCACAGGCACGCATCACCATGCCCAGATCCCATTCACTTTTAAAATAACCGTACTGACATTTTCATAAATCAGTGAACCCCAAAGCCCAGTCTTTAGATCCACTCCTCTCTGTACATCCCAAAGAGGACTATCTGCTGAGGTCCAGGAAGCGGGAGGGGAGAACTTACCAGAAAACTTAATGGCTGTGATGGAGGAGGAGTGGTCGTCCAGGGTCTGCTCCAGGTTGTAGTTCTTCTCCACATTTAGCACGTGGATGAGCCGGTCCCGACTGGCTGAAGCCAGCAACGTCACTCCTGTGAGCAGGGAGGACAAACCGGGTGGCCAAAGGCTGCGGAGGAGCTTCTGCCTCCCAGATAAACAGGTGGACTGAGACGGCCAGGCCTTGAGGAAGGGAGTCTTTGGCTCTGGAGCTGTGGCTAAGATGCCCCAAACCAAGAAAGGGCCAAGTCCTGGGCCCTGGATGGTCTGTTCCCAGAGCCCCCACGTCCTTACCACCAGCTCAGCAAAGGCAAATCTTGATGTATGCGCACACATTTATCTTAGACACTTCTGCACATAGCACCCCCCCCCTGGTGAGTCCTACTCTGTGGGGTGCCATGGGAAGCCCAGGCATTCTCTTAGCCTCACTAAGGCCATGTCCCAGCCCTGAGTCTTGCCTACCCATGCCTTGCTGACAGCTTTCAGCCACAATCCTTTCACTGGGCCTCCCGACTTATTGGCCCTCAGACTATGCCTGCTCTGATCACCTAGTAGAGCTGAATTCTAACAACACAGCTGGAGGCCAGAAGAGCTCAGGAAAGAAATAAGAGGTCTGATGGGCAGGGGGTATGAGGATGGAAGAATGAAAGATAGCATGGAAAATCATCACTTGCCACCTCGGGATTTATCTCCTAGATGGCTAAAGTGGTGGTTTGATAAGAAATGTCTGCATAGGCTCACGTATTTGAACACCTGGCTCCCAGCTGATAGTCCTGTGTGAGGAGACAACGGAACCCCCAGGAGGTAGAGCCTTGCTGGAGGGGGTATACCAGTCACTGGGGACCAGCTTTGAGGGTTTACAGCCTCACCCAGTTTCTGCCCTCTAGCAGGATGTGAGTAAGAACCCCTGTATAAGCAACATCCTGGTATCAAAGTAGAACACACCTATTTGGTAAGTGTACTACAATGTTTTATATGTGCGTGCATACACATGCATGTATGGATGGATGCATGTGACCAAGATGGGACCCAAGACCTCTACAATGCTAGGTAATGCTCCACCACTGGGTTACAGCCCCAGCACACAGTCAGGTACATGGAGATGGTCTTCTCCTGAGGGTACTGCAGGGGGCCAGGCGACATCATGCCTGGACTCTCACATCACCCAACACAAAACCAAAACATATACGCTCTTATTTTACCCTGTGTGTGACACACATACACAGAATGGCGAGGGGAAAGCAGAGGAGGCAGGCATACATTCTAAGGGTTAGACTAGATTTAAAGGAAAAACCTGCATCTAGATGAAAGGTTTTTAAGTAATCTTGAAATTTTCCTGTAGGAACTTAGCATTTACCCATTCATTTTTTATTTTATTTTTTGAGATGGTTTCTCTGTGTAGCCCCTAGCTGTCCCGGAATTCTCTCTGTAGACAAGGCTGGCTTTGAACTTACAGAGATCTGCCTAACTTATCTCCCGAGTGCTGGGATTAAAGGTGTGTACCACTACTGCCCAGCTTGGCACTTAACTTCTTTTAAAAAAATAATTTATTTAATTTTATTTTATGTGCATTAGGATGAAGGTATCAGATCCCTTACAGACAGTTGTAAGCTACCATGTGGTTGCTGGGAACTGAACTCAGGTCCTTTGGAAGAGCAGACAGTACTCTTAACCACTGAGCTATCTCTTCAGTCCCAGTACTTAACTTTTGCTGTGGGCTCACCTGTCTCAGGCTTGGAATACTCCAGGCATAGCACCTCAGCGTCGTGGGCCTCCACCTTGATCAGCTCATCCATGAAGTGCAGCTCGTGGATCCTAGGAGACAGAAACACACTGCCAATTGTACCTGCCCACAGCCTGGCTCTAGGCTAGCACTGCAGTCTCATGGAGTTCAATAGTCTGAGATACCCAACCCACCTCCCATCTAGAACATGGCTGTGGTAAAGGGAATAGGGTAGAGCCAAGGAGACCACAGGTATGAACCTACTATAGTTCACAGGCCAAACATACCCCCAGGGACTGAGGATAGTCCTTTGTAGCAAAGGGCATTTTTACAGAGCTAAATAACATAGGCAGTCTCTGATGGAAAGGACAAAGGGTCAGAGACTATATTCATGGATTTAACCTTTCTTTTTCTTTTTTGATTTTCAAAACAGGGTTTTTCTGTGTAGCCTTGGCTGTCCTAGAACTCACCATGTAGACCAGGCTGGCCTAGAACTCAGAGATCTGCCTGCCTCTGCCTCCCAAATGCTGGGGTTAAAGGCGTGCACCACCACACCTGGCTCATCCCTCATTCTTAGCAGTCTCACACGTAGACTTTCCTTATTTCTGCCACTATAGGAGTTCCTCTACCGCCTGCCATGTGAGTTATAGTCCAGTCTTTCCTGGTCTTTCTGGTCTCAATTAACCCATGTATAAAAGATCAAAAGCAGGGCTCACATACAGCAGGCTTGGGGAGGGATTAAATCTCTTGTCTACCCAGTGCTCAGCCATCACCAGGCCTGGAGCAAGAGTGTTCGCCCATGTTAGCACCTATACCATTTGCCATTCAAGGAAGTGCTGTAACCAAGAACAGTCTAATGACACACTCACCTCACTTACTGCAGTGATTTATATCACAACTGCCAATAATTAAAAAAAAAAAATCACAGACTTTCACATGAAAAATGAAACAAACAAGCAAAGCCCCTAGGACTAAAGAGATGGTGAGGAAGGGCGCTTGCTGCCAAGACCAGTGCTTGCAATCCCCAGGAGCCACACTGGAAGGAACTGGCCCTCACAGGCTGTCTTCTGACTTCCACATGAAGACACAAGTAAATTACAAACTGTACACTCGTTACCCATGGGTAGCTGGCTGCCCCTTTGGGGGCACATGCTTTGCAGTTTCTTCCCCACTTGCAATTCCTTTCAAGGCTCAGATGGCCTTAGCTGCACTTACCATCTTAAACCTGGTCTCCCGGACAGAGCTCATGTGCTGCTAGCACACATTAGCTAAGCATGGCTGCTCACGCCTGTCCTACAATCCTAGCACTCTAGAGGCTGAGGCAGGAGGACTGACACAAGTTCAAGACCAGACTGGGCTGCCATTCGGGGTGCCTACAGTACGAGGCCCCGTCTCAAACCTGAACACAGGGCTGGGGATACAGTTCAGCGGGTTAAGTGCTTGCTGTGTAAGTGTGAAGATCTAAGTCTGGATCCCCAACAGCCATGTTAAAAGCTAGGCACAGTACAATGTGCCTGGCACTTAGCACTCGGGGACAGAAACAAGGGGATCCCTGGGGCTTACTGGGATCTAGTGAGTTTCAGGATCCGTGAGAGCCTATCTCATAAAATACGTATAACAGAGTGACAGAAACAAACGTTTCTGTCCAAGCCTGACTTCTCCCTCAGTACAGGCACGCACAGGCATGCACACCCACATATACACATAAACTACACGCCCAGACACACACAGAGACAAATAAATGAATAAATAATACAGTGAAAATAAAAACAAATCTGGATATAGTGGTACACAGCTGTCATTCCAGGACTCAGGAGGCAGAAACAGGAGAATTAGGAGTTTAAGGCCATCCTGGCTATTTAAGACTGTCTAAAAGAAACACACCAGGCGCTGGAGGGGTGATTCACAGTATGCAGCACGGCTGCTCCTCCAGAGGACCTCCTATCACCAATGTTGGGTGGCTCACAAGCACCTGTAATGTTAGCTCCAGGGGATCTTAAATCCTTTTAGTCTCTTCCAAGGAGACATACAGACAGATAGACAGACAGTCAGACAGACAGAGACACACACATACACACAAACCAACAACCAAAGCAAACAAAACCAAGGCCCTCCCAGCTGAAGTCTTGGGGTGCTGCTGGCACTGCATTACTACCCATGGTCCCTTCCGCCCAGCCAGCAGCTGAGGTACAAGACCAAGACTCCTCCCCAGTACCCTGAGAACCCCTGCTGGGGCCAGGAGGTGACCAGCAGCCACCACCAGGGTCACTTGCCTCAGATTTCCACTGCGGTCGCCTGAAGCCAAGTGCTGGCCGTCAGGACTGACCTGCATGACCCGAACCCCAGCTTTCATGTCCATGGGTGTGCCATTCTCACTGCCCCGGTCTGGAAAGTGAGACATGTCCTGCAGGTGCTGGATGTCATTCTCCACATACACCACCTTCAGCAGGGTCTGTGGGACGAGAGGCCAAGGTCAGCACTGAGCTGGGTGCCTCCCCTGGCATGATCTTCCTGAGGAACAGAACTCAAGCTGGGAGCTGCACTGCACTGTCTTCCTTGCAGCTAAACGAGAGTTTGGACACTGAGAGGGACAGCAAGCGAGAGTGATTCCATGGGAGGTCTTCCCCCTCTGGCTCCACGGGCCCTGATACAGCGGCTCAGAAGGATGACAGCTAGCTTCTATGTGACAGAATGGAGAGGGGAACCCTTGTGTCTCTAGGAGCTTCCTGGAGCTGGATGAGCTACCTCCAGACTTCTTTCTCTTAAATGTGTCTGAGTGTTCTGTCTGCGTGTAGGAATGTGCACCATGCATGCGCTGTGCTGGAGGACAGAAAGTCACTAGAGCCTCACTAACTGGAGTTAACTGGTTGTGAGCTGCCACAGGGTGCTGGGACCTGAACCCTGGTCCTCTGAAAGCAACAAGTGTTGCTGCACCATCTCCCTCTAGTCCACAAACCCTTTTTACACATGAGAAAAACACACTTTCACAAGAGTTTTAAGATCTTTTTCTGTTGTTTCTTTGTTTTTGTAAGACAGGGTTTCCTGGAAACCAGGCTGGCCTCAAACTCCTGATCCTCCTGCCTCTGCTTCCCAGTCACGGGTTTATAGGTGTCTGACAGCGCGCCTGGCAAGTTTCACATTTCTTATCACACAGAAGAGAGTGCTGCTGATTGCAGAGGGCAGGCAGCAAAGGAGCAGTTACCATTCATCCCCGGCACTCGAGACCTGCATTATTGCTGCCACGCTGACCTTTCAAGGTTTTCACACTCACCAAGTTTTGTGTCGCTGTGGGGCCTTTGCACAGGTTTTTCCCCAGGTATGGAGTCTGCCCCTCCTCTCTTTACCCCTGTGCCTCCATCCTAGCCTGAAGTGTTTCTCTCAGAGGAAGCTGCTTCTGCTGGCGGGGCTCTTGGGCTAGCATGCTGGTGTTACACACTGTATTAGCATCCTGTCATTTTCTTTCATGGTGCTTCCTGCACTTGTGTTTACATACGACTTGAAGCTATTGACTCACTGTCTGCCTCTCGCTAGACTTGGAGGTGCCACAATGGCAGGGTGCTGTAGCAAATGGCGCAATAACTGACTCGGCTCTCCACTCTCCAGAAAAGTTCTCCTGCTGACCTGGCAGTGCCACGAAATTTTCTCAGCAAACTGCTTCTCCCCAGCCTCTCCCTAGAATCCATCTCGCACACCAGCTGGTTTCCTGTGGGACAGCCTCTTACTTGGGTAAGTCCCTGCCTGGCTCTGCTCACTGTACTCTCCATGAGTTGCTACTCAAGACTTGGAAGCAAGACCATCCCCAGTGGGTGTGGGGGGCTGCCTGGAAAAGCCGCACACACTTGAATAGCAAAAGCTATGTTGGAAAGAGAGAAGACAGATCTGCCACCCACTACAGAAAGGGAGGGAGGAACAAAGAGACAAGGGATGAAGAGTGCTCCATCCATTCCTCCCCTGGGGAGGCCTAACGTCCTGGTCCCACAGGGAGGCTGGCACACTCCTAGACCCCAGACTGTAGGGAAGTCACTCACATCGCTGAAGATGTTTTTCTGCCATTGAGTGTCACAGCTCCTATTCATATTCCAGAAGCGGATGGTGTTGTCTGAGGAGCAAGTCAGAAAAGAGCCGGACGGCAGGCAAGCTCTCTGATCTTCAAATTCAGGATACACCTACAGTCCCAGAGAACAAGGCAACACTGGAATGACAGACGATGATGACGTTCTGTTGCTAAAGCTTGAAACAGTGGTGGGCTATACCTGCAATCCCATTAGCCAGGAGTTGAGGCAGGAAGATCAGAAGTTCATTTCAGACTTAGCTACATACTGAGTCCAAAACTAGCCTGGGCTACTTGAAACCTTGTCTCAAACAGAAAGAAAGAAAAAACATTTTGAGGACTATATATTCTGTCTCAAAAAACAAGCCAAGAGCAGTGGTACTCGCCTTTAATCACAGCACTTCAAGGGCAGAGGCAGGTGCATCTCTGTGAGTTTGAGGCCAGTGAGGGCCACACAGTGAGACCTTGTCTGAAAATATGTGTGCATGTGTTTCCCAAATCGAAACAAACAAAATAGAAAGAAAACAAAAGAATGTGACCGTTTTCAGAACTGAGCAATTGCCACTCTTCAATTCTGGTATGTGTGATGTAGAAAAAAACAACAAATGAATAATAGGATATTCTCATTCTATAATTTCCTGTGCCTTTGACAACTTAGATGTCACTAAGTGCCCTGAATGATTTACTAATTCGCAGGCTGGGGATGGAGCTCAGTGGTAGGGTACTTGTATAGGATGAATAAAGCTCTAAGTGAAAAATGAAAGCAAAAACTAAACAACAAAAATAGTCATGCCAATTCTGACTGAAAAATTAAGCAGGGTTTTCCCAAATAATGGCTGGGTCTAGGCCTGGGCCAAAATATGCACAAGATGAGGCTAGAGCATCTTGACACCCCACCAGCAAGGTGCTGTCAAAGATTATCAGGGTTGCTTCCAATCCCTGAAGCCAATGTAAAGAAGTTCCCACTCGCCGAGAATGGGCAGTTTGAGCTCCAACAATGTTAATGGTGGCAGACAAAAGCATATCCAGTAAATTAAAATATACGAATTTATATAATGCTATGAACCAAACAACCAGGTACCTTCAACAGACAGATAATCAATTGGTTGTAAGGGCAAGCAAAGAAAAAGAATCAAGCATCATTCTGCCATGACTACATCAAATGTCCACCAAGTGACCAAGTGATACAGAACAAGACGTGACTCATCTATGTGAGTGGGACAGCAAACAAAGAGAACAGATAGCATGAGAAGATCCTACAGTGAACTTCTCAACTAAGAAAAGGGTCTGGGCATTGGACCTCAATGCCTGCTAACAACAGTCAATTAACTTTTCTCTTTAATTAAAAAAAAAAACAAAACTTTTTTTTTTTTTAATTTAAAAGAATTTTTTTTTTGTTGTATTTTTTCAAGACAGGGTTTCTCTGTGTAGCCTCTGCTGTCCTGGAACTTGCCGTATAGCTCAGATTGGCCTCGAACTCACAGAGTTCCACCTGCCTCTGCCTCCTGAGTGCTGGGATTAAAGGCGTGTGCCACCACTGCCCAGAAAAAACTTTATTTTCATTCTATGAGTGTTTATCATGCATGCATATACAGCATGTGCACACAATGCCCACAGACGCCAGGAGAGGAACTGGAGTCAAAGGCCATTATGAGCCACCACCTCACACCCAACCATTCTCTAGTCTCTAAACAGAGCTTCTGAGAGATTTTCTTCCTCCCATTCTCTTCATCACAGGATCTCACTTTCTGTACAGCCCTGGCTGCCTTGACTGAGATCTGGCAGCCTCTGCTACCAGGGATTAAAAGCATGCATGGGCACCCACCCTGTCCAAGTTCTTTCCTTTCTTTGAGACAGGTTCTCATGTACTCCAGGTTGGCCTTAAATATTCTGTATGGCCAAGGATATCCTTGAACTCCTAATTCCCTGCCTCTACATCAAGTGCAGGGGTTATATGTGTGTACCACTAAACCCAGCTCAAGTTGTGTCTTTTTTTTTTTTTTTTAATTTTTATGTGCATTAGTGTGAGGGTGTCAGATCCCTTGGAATTGGCATTACAGACAGTTGTGAATTGCCATGTGGGTGCTGGGAATTGAACCCAGGTCTATTTGGAAGCACAGACAGTACTCTTAACCACTGAGCCATCTCTTCAGCCCCAAGTTGTGTCTTTTAACACAATGGTTAAAGAAGTGTTCTAAGCTCTAAGGGGAATATAGGAGTTGGACAAAGGAGAGAAAGAGGGTCTCACCTCCACATTCCAGACAAAGGAGCTGTGGAAAAGCTCTGACCATATCTTACAGACTTCACTGATGTCCTTGACATCCCAGACGTAGATGCTGTGGTCCTTGTAGACACAAGTCAGCCACTGGTGGATGGGGTCAAAGGTCAGTGCCACTGTATCAGGGTAGACTGCTTCTGCTTTTCTGTGGAAGAGGAAGCTACCAAAGCCATGAGGGTCAGTCGCCATCAGCGCCAGCAAGCCTCCTGTCTCTGTGGCTGGCCACCTTCTTACTCTAAACCCGCCTCTTTTCTCTCAATTGGCCTCCAATACAGGCTGTAAACTGGAAGTACCCAGCCAGCTTCGAGAGCACTTCTGTTTCATTAAAATGACTCTGTTTACTATGTATTGCTCCATTAGAAATAAAAACTAAGGCTGAGGTGTTATAAAAGCATGCTGCATCATGAAGATCATGAAACAAAGGCAGTGATACCCATTGTAGTTTAAAGTGGCTTGTCCTGTGGGTGGAGCAAAGACCACACAC
Organism: Pachyuromys duprasi; assembly: GCA_028658305.1. Lineage (NCBI taxonomy): Eukaryota > Metazoa > Chordata > Mammalia > Rodentia > Muridae > Pachyuromys > Pachyuromys duprasi. The sequence continues at coordinate 3,781,616 of CM053758.1, forward strand.
TTGATGGTCATCGGTGGTGACATGACCAACAGCATCTGCCACCTGGAATTTACGAACCAATAAGAACACTGAACATACATTTGAAGCCAGGTATGGTAGTGCACACCTTTTACCCTAGTACTCACTGGGAGACAGAGGCAGGCAGATCTCTGAGTTCAAGGCTAACCTGATCTACAGAGTGAGTTCAAGGACAGCCAGGGCTACACAGAGAAAACCTCTCTTGAAATAGATAAGTGAATGAACGAAAAATAAATTCAAGGAAGAATTAGCTATTACTGTAACTAGGATGCAGAAGCCATCATTGTGTCTCAAGCCTCCTTAAGACCCAGGTTAAGACATCAAGTCTAAGGTGAGAATTCTGGAATTTGGGTTTCTTTAAAAAACCCAGAAATAACAGATAAAATGTGCTTTCATTTTAATCCCGGTGTAGGGAGGAGGGGCTGTTTCAGACTGTCCACAGCAGCTGACTATGCTTTGCCTGGTGCTCTAGCAGGGGCGTGGTTTTGTCAGCTGCACACAGCTTCTGTGATCGTATGACGTTGGAATTAAAGGGTATATAAATTCAAGGGCCCCTGGAAATGGGGGAGAGGGCTGTTAGTTATTTAAAAAGGTTGGTTGCAGTCTGTTAGTATCCATGGTCAAAGAAGAAACAAAAGGAAAGAAATTAGATTCAGGGATTTTCCTAATTCCTCTCTCTCCTCTATCCTTGTTTCTCTTTTACCTAGAGTTAAGGGGTAAAACCAGGGGGATAAAAGGTGGAAAAAGAACCCACAAAAAACTGGGCAGTGGTGGCACAAACCTTTAACCCCGGCACTCAACAGGCCGAAACAGGCCGTCTTTGTGAGTTCAAGGCCAGTCTGGTCTACAGAGTGCCAGGACAGCCAGAGCTGTTACACAGAGAAACCCTGTCTTAAAAGATAAAAACAAAACAAAGTAGCAAACACTAGCTACACAGGTCTGAAAGGAAAGTTCTTGAGAGAACTCTCAGTCACTGTTTTAAATTCTGAGGGTTTGTTTTTGATGTTGTTTCATGCAGGGGCGATTCACCTACATGTATGTCTGCATCATGTGTGTGCTTGGTAACCACAGAGGGCAGAAGAGGAGTCAGATCCTGCAGAAGCTGGACTATTGTGAGCCTCCATATTGGGGGCTGGGAATGAGCGGCCAGTGCTCTTAATCAGAGTCATCTCTTCAGTCCCTCTTGCTTTGAGATAGGATCTTACTGCGTAGCTGGCCTGGTACTCTGGCTGTGTAGACCAGAGACACAAAGATCTGCTACAGGTGTGTGCCACAGTGCCTGGCTGAGTTATTGACTAATTATTTTATCCCCATTCCATTTAAGTCTAGATCCTGTCCATTTCTGTTCAGAGGGAAAATGAGCATATACCTCAGGCTTCCTCTCTTCTGTCTGGATTCATTAATAACTGATCCAAAACCGCAGTGCAAGATGCTGAGGTGCAGGCTCCAGACCTTGGATTTCCTACAAAGGCTATGGTGCACTAAGTACTTGTTGTGTGCCATTCAGTTCTCACTGCTAGCAGGAAAGCGGTTCTGTTTTGCAGACGAGGAAGCAAACTCAGGGCACACTGATGAGGCCCATGGCACACTACAGTAGGTGGAGGAGCTGGGCAGCCTGGCTACTGCAGTACGCCATGGTCTGCAGCTTGCTCGCCTGCCTTCTCTTTTCTTTACACACCCAGCCATGCCTTCCAGCTCTCTCCTGTACAAGTTGCTGGCCTAGGAGCCAACAACTACAAAGAGGCAGCCCACCACAGTTAGATACCATGCCACTTTCCACAAACAAGACTTGCAGCAAGGTAGCACGCCACATCGCGGGCCTTCCCTTTGTTCTGGATATGGCATTCAAATGATCCTGCACTCAAGGGCTTACCATGAACCCCTGTGGCTACCCCATGAAGCTCACAAGAGACACAGGGTGACCTAGCTGACCTCCATCAGCCCTCTAGCCTTCCAGTCCCCAAGCCCTTTGATAGTTCTGCAACTTGTCACACCTGGTGCACTGTCCTCTTACGGAGTTTGTGCTCGCTTCAGACCAGATGCTCACCAGCCAGAGCCCCTTCTAGTACTCTTCTAAGTCCCTGCTTTCTTTTGCCATCTGCGTACTCTTCATGGAGCTCCCTTCCTGTACTGATGTTTACTGGAGTACAGGTTTTCTGTGCAAAATATTTTGTTTTTTGTTTTTTGTTTTTGAGATAGGTTTTCTCTGTTTAGCCCTGGCTGTCCTGGACTCACTCTGTAGGCCAGGCTGGCCTCAAACTCACAGAGATCCTCCTGTTTCTGCCTCTCAAGTGCTGGGCTTAAAGGCGTGAGCCATGTTGCATGGATGCTGGCAAAGATATTCCTGGCCCCAGCTCCTGCTTTCAGCCTTGGGATGTCACGGAGTAGCTCTTAGGAAATGTTACAGGGGCGTGCTTTCTGTTGTCATCCTCCTGTTCTGAGCGTTTCTTTCCTGATGTAGGAGTGTCCCCTTACCCTGGAGCTTGCCTTTGAAGCAGGAATTTTATGCTTTCTTTGCTGCCATGAGTTTTCAGAACAAGAGCAATTAGTATTTATAATATGGACACTCAAAGTGGATGGCTGTGCAAGCATGGCCGGCTGCCAGTGAACAGATTCTGGGTAGACCCTTCCTCCCCCAGTGCAGGACAGTACCTGGAGTCCAGACCCTGTGCCACATCTATTCCTAGGTAGTGGGGCTTCGGCAGGTTGGTAAGGTAGTGCAGGCTGTGGGCCTGGAAGACACGGACTATGCCATCTGTGCATCCACAGAAGATCAGCTCCTCGCTGACACACAGGCAGGAAGCCAAGGAAACCTGAGGAGACACACTTAGGTGGACTTGGTGTTCTATGTGACTTTGAAATACAGCAACAGGTACCACTGACGACGCCAGCATGTGGGCAGAGGCAAGACTGGGGCAGCGTTGTCACAGCTGCGCACAGAGGAGCTTGACTGTGCGTGGAAGTTTGTCAGGGGTGGAGGGGTGACTCAGCAGCTGAGAGCTGCTGTTCCTGCCGAGGACCCAAGTCCAACTCGCCCACACGGTGGCTCACAACATCTATAACTCCAGTTCCAGGGGATCCAATACCCTCATCTGACCTCCACAGGCACTAGGCACTCAAGTGGTACACATGCATACATACAGGCAGAATACTCATACACATAAAATAAATAAATCTGAAGAATGTATGTATTCAGCAGACCGTGACTTTGGGTTCAAGTTTAGACCTGGACACACAGACAAAAGGGGTTGCACGCACCAGACTCTACACACAGACTCCAGGTTTCTACAGGAACTTCATTTATTAGTCATCTGGTGCTCTGTGAAAATCTGTGTGTGTGTGCATATTCTTGGTTTTGCTTGTTTATTCTTTAAGACAGGGTCTCACTGCGCGGCCTGAGCCACACTGGAATTTTTTGGCATTCCTCTGGCTGTAGCACCAGACCTTACCAAGTAAAAGGTGCTTCCTTGCACAGCAGAGGTGAACAACTGCAGCACTAGGTGCTTCCTTGCACAGCAGAGGTGAACAACTGCAGCACCAGGTGCTTCCTTGCACAGCAGAGGTGAACAACTGTAGCACCAGCGCGTGAAAAACTGACCTCAAAGAGCACAAGTTTGAGGCCTGAGCAAAGTCATGAGACCTTGTCTAGATGAAAGAAACAAGCAGCAGAGCTTTGAACCTGCTTAAGTTCTAGGAAAAAGATTAAAAGAAAAAAATGTTTACAGCTCATCAGTTCCAAGTACTTATTACTCTTGGAGAGACTGGAGTTTGCTCTCCGTGCCCACGCCAGGCAGCTCAGGGTCACCTAGAACTCCACAGCCAGCGAATCCTATGCTGTCTTCTGGCCTCCATGGGCTCCTGCACTTATGCAGTGACAGAGGACCAGAGCTTGGTTCCCAGCACCCAGTGGTCAGTTCACAACAGTCTGTAATACACACACACACACAAGTCAAAATAAACTTAAAAAAATGATGCTTAGGTTCCTAGAACACAGATACAAGTTGGAACATGCCCACAGCCTGCACGTCCTAAGGCCAGGCCTGTCGGCCCTCAGCAGAGGCCGGCCAGCACAGCCGATAAAAAGCATGTCTCCTCCACCCATTGTCAACGTTAACTGAGCTTAGAGCAGACTGACAGCTTCGACTCAACTTTCAGGCACTGGGAGAAAAAAAAAATAACCTTGCAATTAGTAAAACATTGACCTTCAGTCTAAAAATGTACATATTTGCACAAGCTTTTCTTTTTTGACCGAACAGTAGGCTCAACATACCTTAAATTAAGAAAAAAATTCCTCCTGCATCCTCTGAGCATCCATTCTGAGGAGGGCGGTATTTCCGATAAATGCACTGATTTAGTTATTTGTAGAGCAAAAGGCGCTCTGTGCCGCAGCACATGCATGGCAGTGAGAGGTTAATCCATGGGAGCCGGCTCTCTCCTCCCAGCGAGGCTCGCAGGCTCATTTACTTGCTCGGCCAGCTTACTGGTCTAGTATTTGCTTTTACAGATGAGGACACCGAGGCTCAGGAAGGGAGAGTGACACACAGAGCCTGTGTGGTCAGCCATTAACCCGAAGCCAGGCGTGCACAGCGCACACTCAGGAGGCTGAGGCGAGAGGACTGTGAGCTTGAGGACACACTCAAGTGCACAATGACGGGAGGACCCTGACTTGAAGAAAGGCCCCCCCCCCCATGACGGCTGGCGCAGTGGAGTGCCCTGGATGCACTGAGGGAAGAGCAGTCCCCGCTGGCTGCTGGCAGAGAGGGAGGTGGTACCTTCAGGTTGATCCACTTCTCCAGCACCCTCTTCTCACTGAACTGGCAGAGCAGGCCAGAGTAGGACACACAGAAGGTATTGCCCGCCATCTGGCCCCGGCCACAGGCGACGTCGCAGAAAATGTTGTTGTGCAGCTCACCCAGAATGCCTGAGCGCCCTACCAGCGGCACTGTGCCCGTCACCTGGAAGCACAGCAGGGCATGTTAGGGACTGGCCCCTGCCCGTGCTCAACAGGGCCATAACAGGGCCTTTAGGACACAGCTAAACAGAAGGGCCTTTAAGAAAGTCCTCCATGCAGAGGAGGAAAGGCAGAAGCCACACTCTGGGCAGAGGGGCCAGGAGACAGTGGTCCAGTAGTGGGCTCTGGCCTAGCGGCAGAGTCCAGCAAGGCTTACTAGACAGAACCTGGATGCCCGAGAAGCTAGGTGACCTGGGAGACCGCTGGCTCCATGCCCCAGGAAGTCATAGGAGCCTGCATGGCTAGTGACTCCAAGACCTGGCTGGAACGAGGGCAAAACTCACCTTTGCTTCAGTGGAGACTTCCAAGAACCAAAACCTCACATGCCGATTGCCAACGGTGACAAAATAGCTGCTGTCCTCAGAGAAGGAGAGGGCGATGACTCTACACGACACCTTGTTGGAAGCCACCACAACGTCTTTCTGGAGGAATGGGTACAGAGGCGCTCACCTACCCACTCCACACCTTGGCCTCCCTGCGCCCCCATTTTTCTTCGACCCAGCAGTGGTCTAAACTCTGGGGAAACTGTGTGTGACCCCGGTCATTCCTAGTCCCCAAAGGGCAGAGGAAGGTCCCCAGAGAAGACTAGGTGTCAGAACTCTTACCAGGGGTCAGCTCTGCAGCCTCGTGCTGGGAATGTTGGCAGCTGGAGGTAAGACCCACACAATCTGTGGCTTCTATACGTAGGGCGATTGCTCTGGACCCTTCCCTGAGTCCCTCACAGGATAAGCTATGGGCTTCAGCTCATGAGGGAGGTGCTTCCCCGACCCTGCCAGGGTGTGCTCAAGGTCACATGGTGAGTTATAGGCAGGACTGGGACCTCAAGTCCTCCTACAGCTGTGCCAAAGCCCAGCCTTACGCGCATGTCAGGGAGCTGCAGTTCACACCTCAAAGAGGTGGATGCTCTTAAAACCATTTCACAAGTGAAGAAATTGTAAAGGCGCTTGTCCAAGGTCATAGCTAGTTAACATAAAAATAATACTTCTGTCATATACCTCACAATACAAGTGCTTTGCTCCCCATCTGTTCCCTACTTCAACAAGGACCTGATGGCCCAAACTCTTCGCCATGAGGTGACTTCAGAGACAGAAGCCTCTTGGTAAGAATGGTGTAACAGAAGGCTGGTAGGTGTCCAGTAAGCACTTTCCCTGGCTGCTGTGTTTAGCTCCCAGGGTCTGAGGTGAGGGACTCCCTGGCTGCCCATATGCCCACACGCCCACCGGGTTCTCACCTTCCAGTCCCAAACATTAAGGACCATGTCATGTTGGTAGCCCATGGACACGATGTGCTTCATATTGGGTGAGAAGGCCACACAGGCCACACCATACTTGTGGCCCAGCATCTCTGCCACCTGAGTTTTCTCCTCCACATCCCAGACACGCACGGCTGGTCTGTGCCCATTCTGGGGGTTGGGGGTGGATGAGTCCATTACTATTGCTGAACCATGTGTCTAGAAGGCTGTTTAAGCTGAAGTTGACACTGTTAGAATTTGTTCCCAAAAGCTACCTCCCCCATTTGACACAGGGTTCTCTAAAACCAGAAGGAGCCAGTTCAGGGATTTTGCAAGCCTGCTGGAAGCAGAAGGGATAGCTCGGAGACCTTGCCCGCCCACTCAGTGAAGACTCACCTCTCCTGTCACTATGTACCTCCCATCTGGGGAGAAGGCCAGAGCACTCAGGGACTTCCTGGAAAAAAGAAAAGGAGTCGACACTGGTTCCACCAAGAGTGACTGCCCTCAGCATTCTGCCTACTCCTGGTCCCCAAGGCTGGGGAAAGGCTTGGAGAAATGAGTGCCAGCAGCTCCTACACTGCCAGCTTGCCTGTGTGCCCAGCATGGCATTCAGGGAAATAGAACAAAAGCAAAGGTCTCTTCCTCCCTCAGGAGCAAACCCAAACACTGCAGACCCAGGAGGGAGCCTGCTTCCTTTCCCCCAGTGTACAGTGAGCATCCAAGACCCTACCCACCTGTAACATAGGTGCAGGAAATGGTACAGACTGGGCTGAACTAGAGCAGCGGTGCTCATGGGTAGACCCTGGTATAGATGGTACAGATGGTACAGACACAGCTTACCCAACAACCAAAATGTTTCTACTACTCTGTATGCGCATGGATGTACGTGGAGGCCAGAGGGCAGCCTTCAGAGTGGCTCCTTAGGAGCTAACTGCTTATTATCTTGAGACAGGGTCTCTCATTGGGACACAGGGCTAACAATTCGGCGAGGCTGGCCGGCCCTGTGTCTACCTTCCCAACAACACTGGGAAGATAAGCACATGTCAGCATACCTAACTTTTTATGTGGATCCTGGGACCTGGATTTGGGTCCTCACACTTGCACAGCAAGCACTTTACAGACTGCGCTGTCTCTCTCTGGCCAGTCTCTGATGCCTGTAACTAGCCTGAACATGGGCTGACTAGCTGGCATGTCTTTTGAAAGAAGGACCATGCTCAAATTGTACAGCTTTAGCTTCTCCTTAGTTTCAATCCTGTTTTTATTCTTGTTTTTGTTTTCTTAGGATCTCATTATGTAGCTCAGGTCTTATGTCATGATCCTCCTGCCTCAGCACACTAAATGCTAGGATTACAGGCTCATGTGCTTCTATGCGACTCTGACAATTCCAGATAATTTACCATCCTCCCTGGACTGACTCAAATGACATCCAGCTCCCTCCTTAAGATGCAAGGGTAATGAAGTGGCTTGTTATCGCTTCCTCTTCCCCTTTCGCTCCCCTGTCCCCAGCATGTGGGCCCATGGCTACTCTGCTAGTGACTTTACTCTTCATCTCTGCTGTGCCTCTGCCCTTACTAATTTCCTTTACATGGGAATCACCATTTCCTTTAGGTCGTAAACTCAGGGACATCTTCCAATGTAGTTTTCCCCATTCTCTTTCCCAAGACTCCTACAAGCATTTTCTTCTCATAATCAGCTAGTGATCTGCTGGTGGGTTTATGGTCTGTTGTCCACACTGTCAGATTCTTGTCTCTGCTCACTGCTAGGTTGCTAATACCTGGAACAGTACGTAGCACAAAGCCAGGTCCTGGGAGCTGGGCATGGTGACACACACCTTTAATCCCAGCACCTCGGGAGGCAGAGGCTGTGAGTTCAAGGCCAGCCTGGTCTACAAAGCAAGTCCAGGACCCCCAAGGCTACACAAAGAAACCCTGTCTCAAAAAAAAAAAAAAAAAAAGGAGGCCCTGTGGACATGGCTGAGTGAATAAGTCGCTCTGTGAGGAAAAGGACTGGGCCAGTACCCTGGTCCCCCAATCCTGCCCCATGCCCAGCCTACCTGGTAGTGTTAAAGATATGCTGCTGCTTGTTCTCCTTGGGGTTCAAGATCACCACCACACAGCTGGGAAAAAGAGGAAAATGAGTGTAAACTGGGGGGTTGGGAGCAGCACTGGGCGCAGGGGTGATTTTGTTCCCAGAGAAAAACCCACGTGTCAATAAGGCTCCTTCTGGTTTTGTTTCTGGTTTTGGTCCCATCATGTAGCCCAGGCTGGCTCTGAGGCACCTGTGCCAGGATGGTTCTGGTGTTGGTACTGGGGATGGAACCCAGGGTCTTAAATATGCTGGGCAAGCACTCTACCACCGAGTTACAACTCGGGCTTTTATAAGGCTCCCTTTGGGTACAAGGTTCTCTTTCTGGCTTCCCCTTCCTTCAGATATTAATGCTGAGAAATCTTGGGCGCTTGTCATTATTAATCTGTTCTTCAACAGAAACAAGCACTTCCTTTGCAGGAGCTATTCTGGCAGGCCCTAGGCCTACACAGACCTTATGCTATAATTGCCTTCAGGCCTCACAGCTGCAGGTGAGGCCAGGGCGCTTTAGATGAGATAGAGAGGACCAGAGGCAAAGCTCTTTGCACAGGCCACCCAGCAGGTGAGAGTTGGAGTGGGGATGTAAACGTATACAAGCTGGATTTAAGGGCTAGCCTGTCCTCTATCCTACTGTTTCCCATGGTCTCACTAACAGTTATTCTTTATTATTATGAGGCTACCCGATCCTATGTTGCTGGGGAAGGGGAAGAAGGCTCTTTCACTGCCTAAGCAGTTTGGGGCTAAACCAGTATGTCTGAACTAAACTGGATCTCCTTCAGTTCCCTCAACTAGCCATGTGGAGTGTACTACTAGAGAGAAACAGAGGCTTTAGGAAGAGCACATGCAGAAGAGCTAGACATGAGCTTGGGCTTTAATCACTAGATTTTCCCATGATTGCTACCACCTCACATTTACAGTCACGATTAAAAGCCTTTCCCAGGGCTAGAGAGGTGGCTTAGAGGCTAAGAACACTAACTGCTCTTCCAGAGGTCCTGAGTTCAATTCCCAGCAACCACATGGTGGCTCACAACCATCTATGAGATCTGGTGCCCTCTTCTGGCACGCAGACACACAATACAAAATAAATCTTAAAAAAGAAAGAAAAAAAGGCTTTCCCAGGTCTGACTTGCCAGGCACAGTACCCCCAGAGTCCTCAGAGGAAGCAGCATTCTACAGATGGGAAAGCCAAGGCCCACAGAGATGCACCATCGACTTCAATTCCCAACCAGTGACCAGCTGCTAAAGCCCACCCATATACTTACCCTGCTAAGTAGGCCACATGGCCTGTGCCAGGGTCACAGGTTAGACCACTGCTGTTCTGAGCTGTGATGCCAAGCACCTTCTCAAGTGTCACCTGCAAAGAAAAGGGCTGTCAGAAATACCTGCTCTGCCAGGCCCCATGCGGCATAGCTGCCTCAGCCAGGAGTCTAATTCCTGCTGCGTTCCACACATAGCTGAGCTTCTGAAGTCGTGCTGGTTACCAGCAATTTTAACTTGACCTTTGACAGCACTCCCCTGTCTGCTGCAGGAGGAACAAGTGCTAGCAAGGAAGAACCTGGGCCCAGTGACTGTGTGTCAAAGGATGTCTGTGGACGAAAGACTTAGATGCTGACAATCTGTGTGAAAGAAGGCATCACAACCACCCTATATACAGATGAGCCACAGATCCTACAGCTGGAGAGTGGTATGGCTGGAGCGCAAACCAGGGCACTCCAGGCCACACAGAGCCCTGAGCAAAAGCAGACAGTGTTCCCTAATCACATTCAGTCTACAGTTTTCAACAAGTAGAGAAATAAGTCAGACTAAAAAATTTAATAGGTTGAAGATACAGCCCAATAACAGAACATGCCTAGCATGTATAAGGCCTTGGGTTTGAGACCCAGCACCGAAAAAAAAAGAAAACAAACCTCTTTGAAACAGGGTCTATTTGTGTAGCCCTGGCTGTCCTGGAACTCACTATATACAGACCAGGCTGGCTTCACAGTCACAGGGGTCCACCTATCTCTGCCTTCTGAATGCCCAGATTAAAGGCATGTGCTACCATGCTCAACTAAAAGATTTTTTTAATCTCAAAGTAAAATTATATGTACCTGATCTCCATTATGGTTGCTAGAAAAATAGATAAACTACAAACTGACAGACGTGTGGTACTTTCATATTTTAAATATACTATGTCTAATTACGGCAAACCATTCTTGTGCCCATGTCAATCACAGGAATGGAAGGGCTAATGCTACTGAGCTCTAATCACAAGCCAGGCACTGTTCCCAGACCTCTGAGCAGGACTCCTGAACACTCATGGCAGCCTAAAGATACAACCCCGGCCGCCCCCTGCAGAAGAGCCAGCAGCCCCACAGCGGCTCCCCATCCGCAAAGAGCACCTGCCAGGAGGCTGGCACAGACAGGCAACGGCACTCAGAGTGACTTATGTACTCGTTCGTCTTACTGGGCTTTAGTGTGACGGAACATTCTTAGAGGATGGCTTTCACAAGCCAGCTGACCTCTGTGAAGCGCTATCAAATGAGAAAAATACATGACAGAACCAAAACACAGTAACAAGACTGACTGACAGAGCACCGGCAACGTGCCTGCCAGGTATTGTTCTGAGGCTTGAGTACGTGAACCCAAAGAACGTCACAGGTACCCTAAGGGAGGCAAGGAGGCACACATCGGCGATCTCAGTACTTGGGAAGCAGGAGGGCGCCAAGTTTGAGGCTTGTCTGGGCTGCATAATAAGATCCTTTATTAAAAAAATCATAAAACCTAAAGCTAGTATGGTGAGAGGGATTCTACATCATTATTCTTTTTTACAGCCAGGGGTCACTAGGCAAGTTGGGAAGGTTCCTAACTTGCTGCAAGGAACAGAACTAATACTTAAGCTGAGGCCTTGAGTCCTGAGGCCTTGAGTCCCTCTGTATTTGCTCCTATCACTCTCCTACAGACAGTTTCAGCAAATGTCAAGACTCTGGGGGAAAGTTAAAGTGGGGTGCATGCCTCTATGCCACGTGGGTGTCTTTACACTGTGTTCTAAGAACACCTCTCTGGACAGGAATGTTCAGGCTGAGACTTGAAGGATGGGAAGGAGCCAGAGAAACAGACTATAGCAAAACACCCAGGCAAAGGTCTCATCAAATGCAACGTCCAGGAGGCAGAAAAGAACTTACAACTTCAGGAGAACAGAAAACAAGCCAATATGCCTGAACCTCAGCGAGAGGGAAGCCACACAAGGTACAGTCAGAAAGGTGGACAAAGACTAGACGTGGTGGCTCGTGCTTTTAATCCCAACAGAGGCAAGTGCATCTCTGTATGTTTGCAGCCAGCCTGTATGTAGTGAGTTCCAGGATAGTCAGAGCTACATAACAGAGAAACCTGGTGGGCAAAGACCACTTATCTAGATCCCAGCAGCCTGGGGGGAGGGGACACCAGAGAGGAAAAAGCCACCAGCAACTGCCACGGATCCATCCTTTATCTGGACACTGTGTATGCCAAAAAAGACAAAGTCGCAATTTCATCTCCCTCCAACCCCATGGTATAGTTTCATTTCCAGTTTATAAAATGATTTGCGTGCCCAGGCAATGACTGGAGAACCACTCTCAAGGTGTTGCTGGGGGTGGGGGTTGGAAAGAGGGCTCAGCAGTTAAGAACACTTGTGGTTCTTCCAAAGGACCTATAACTCCCTGGAACTCCAACACCCTCTCCAGCCTCCAAACGCCCCAGGCAACCTCATGGTTTGCAGACACACATGCAGGCAAAACACCCAAACACAGAAAACGGTTGCTTTGGGGCCAGAGAGGTGGCTCAGTGTCTGAACACAGTCTAGAAATGGAATTGTGTGAGGAGACTTCTTGTGAGAAAACTCCAAGAAACCGACAGGAGTCTTATGACCTCAGTGTCTTCACAACCACAGGACTGGATTGTTCTTGGGTTGTACTTTCATGCCCCTCCCAGGTATGGCAGACAGGAGTTTACTTCAGATGATGCGTTACAGCTGAGTGTTGTCATGTGTGGATCTGCCTCTCTGGAGACATGTTTTTGCCACATGGGGCTTGCCCTTGTGGTTGTGCCCTTTACTCATGTGACTCCTCTCAACCCTCAGAGTACAAACTGTGTGTTGCTCTGACTAAAGTTGCCTATTGCATGAGGCTTTAGTTCACCTCATTTCTGGGACCCATTCTCCCAGGTCGCACCCCTCTAGAGCAGTTCATGGCTTAATAGGAAAAACCCGTTGGGGCTAAGGATGGCAACTTGAGTTAAAATCCCCAAAACTCACACGGGGAGAGCTGACTCTCAAAAGTTGACATTTGGCCAGCCTGGTCTAGAGTTCCAGGAGAGCCAGGGCCACACATGGAAACCCTGCCTGGAAAGACACCCCCCACCAAAAAGAAAAAAGTTAATCTCAGCCTTGGATATTTACACCATGCTACAAAATCCACCTTCCCCAATAAATAAATGTAATATAAAAATGTAAAAAAATGTTCTGCTAGCCTGGCACAGAGGTACACACCTAGTGCTGACTAGGGAAGCCAAGGCAGATCTCTTGTGAGTTGGAGGCCAGCCTGGTCTGCAGAGCGAGTTCCAGGCCAGCCTGGGATACACAAAGAAACCCTATCTCATTAAAAAAAAAAAAGTTTTACTAATAGCATTCCTTCTAACTAAAGTCATTTCTTTCTGAGTTTCAAAATTTGTGGAGGAGTCCTGTACACCCTTCCCTCCAGGGAGCGCCAGTAAGATTTTACAAACAATTACTGCCATTCGCCGTAATTTTGAGCCGTAAAAAACAAAGTGAGGATCTGTTCTGGTGAAGGAAAGAGAAAGAAATCAGGAGCCGAGAAAAAGGAGGACCAGAAATGTTGAGTAAATATGGGAAGAGGCCTTAAGGCCCCAGGGGAATGATGTCAACACAACAGGGGCCTGGCTCCACAGCAGAGGCAGGACGAGCCCCAGCAGCCCGCCCTTCCCCTCACCCCGGGGACGGCACGGCCGCGGCCATTGTGGTCCCCAGCCCTCTCCTATTAAAAAAAAAAAAAGGAATGAAATGCATATAACCGCACTGAACGGTAAAGCGACACCAGGGATAATTTCTAAGGGCAAAACAGAACGCAACGTGCCAAGGCTCTGGGCGGCACCCAGCGCCCAGGGCGGTGGGAAAAGGGGAGGGGCCTTCGCCGAGGGGGCGTGGCTTCTGGGCCAGACGCGCCGGGGCAGCAGGAAAAGGGGAGGAGCCTTCGCCGAGGGGCGTGGCTTCCGGGCCAGGCGCGCCGGGGCAGCGAGGGCAGCGCCGGGCGAGGCCGAGCCCCTGAGGCGCGACCAAGCGGGAGCGGGCGGGCCCCGAGCCGGGCAAACAGGGCGCCCAAGCCTCTCACCCGGTTCTGCACGGTGTCCTCGGGGGCCGCCGCGAGTCGCGTCCTCCGCCGGAGGCAGAGCGGCGGGGCAGGAGGCGGGGAGGACTGGTTTCTCCGCGCCGGAACTCCCGCCATCACCGAGGGCAGCTTCTCCATCGTGTCACTCCGCGTGTAGCCTCCGGCCGCCAGGGCCGCCGTCATCCTGCCCGAGACCAGCCCGCGTCCGTCCGTTACGCTTCCTAACAGCCGCCCGTAGGCCAGCACCCACTCGAAGGGCGAATGGCCGCGGGAAAGCCGGCGCCGCCGCCCATTGGACGCAGCGGGCGGCCCGTCTGGCCAATCGCGGAGCTGCCGGGCGGGCTCGCTGGCCAATGGGAGCTAAGGGGCGGGGCTGAGGGTGAGGGCGGGGCCACGGCCCGCCGGCGTCCGGGCTGGCGTGACCCTCGGTTTGGGTGCCCAGCCGTCGGCGTTTTCTTCTTTCGGAGACGTCCGGCTTTTTAACTTTCGCGAGGCTAAGGCCTCCGCTTGCCTTTTGCCACAGTGTAGGCAGGCCGTCCAAGCTGGGCCGGTCTCCCGGATGTGGGTGGAGGGTGGAGGCCGAGAGCGGTGGGCTCGGCGCAGGCTCGGGGACAGCACCGCTCCGCTCGTGACTGCAGGCGCCGAGGGCTCGGCTGGCGCGGGGCAGGCTTTGCGCCCGGGCGGTCGGCCGCCCTCCCTCCGCATGCTGGGGGCGTAGCCGCGGTGGCCCGGCGTGGGGGGGGGGCACGTCTGGTGCGCATGCGCCCTCAGGTTCCCCGTCACGTGCGGAGACATCTCCGCGGGATGATGCTCGGCGCGGGTGGGGGTTGCACGCGGCCGGGGCGGGGCAGGACTGGACGGGGTTGGTCAGCGGGGCCCGAGGACTGCAGGGAGGGCTGGGCACGGGCGACCGGCCAGTGAGCGTCGGCAGGGGAGCGCGGGCCGGGGCTCTGGGAGGCTGGGCCCCCGGGCCCGCCTGTCTTGGGAGCCAGTGCAAGAAAGGTGCAGAAGTGGTAGGGTGAGAGGGGTGTGTAGACAGAATTCTTGTTTTGTTTCCCCCTTAACCGGTTTTCCGGGGCATCACATGCTTGGGGTAAGCAACATTGTCTCCACCGCCAGAATGTCAGCCAGCCCTCTGAAGCCAAGGAATTTTATCTCGTCTCCTGTTAGTCCTAGGTCTAAACTGGCACACGAAATATTTTAGCCCAGCAGTCCATGTCCCAGCCCTCCTTTGAGGGACCCTTGTTCAAGGTAGAGAGGGTCATGGGAGACTTTACACCTAAATCCATGAATTTTTTTGATTTTTTTTTTTTTTACACCCTGGTGTCATGTGGGCATGACATGTCACTATGGGCGTGTTGACACCCACGGAATCCCAGCACTTGGAGGCAGAAGGATCAGGAGTCCAAGGTCAGCCTTGGTTACATGGTCAGATTGGTTTGGGTTTCAAGACTCCCCAACTCAAAAAGCCAAAATGAAAACTAGGTGTAGTTTAGATCATGCCTGTAATTCCAGATCATGGGAGGTGGAGGCGGGAGGATCCATAGTTGGAGATTAGATTAGGAGTTTTAGGCCAAACTGGGTTATGTAAGAGCCTCTCTCAAAAGCCAAAAACTTTAAAAAATAAACAACACTGTAGAACACAAAAGTCATGACAAATCTTGTTCCTGCTATCATGAATTCTTTCCCCTTTTCTTTATTGAGACAGGATATCTCTGTGTAGACCTGACTATCCTGGAATTCACAGAGATCCTCCTGTCTGCCTTGTGTGTGCTGAGACTAGAGGTGTGTACCACCATACCTGACTTAGAATTTACAGACAGGTTGCTGGGCATGGTGGTTGTCTTAGTTAAGGTTTTATTGTATTCTGGGGTCCACTTAAATTCAATGTATCCAGCATAGCTCAAACACCAAGTCAATCAGGTGACAAAATTTTATTGTAATCAAGCCTCTACTGATGGACCAGGGTGGCAGAACAGACTCGGAAGCTGAACTGCGACCCTGAGGGGATGAAACCATAGAGTGAGAGGAAACGGGGAACTGTAGCATTGTCCATTCATATTTTGACATAAGAGTTTCCATCACTATAGGAGTAGCTTTCTGGGCCTGAAAACATGAACTTGTTTGCCCCTGCCAGCAAGATGGAAAGGTTGTCCTTGAAGTGTCTAGACTCAAACAACTGTTTCTTTACAACAGAAGCTGTTCAGCTATTGGGAAGTCCCCAGTTCCTCTCATGCCTGGGACCTTGAACTTAGTATCTTCCTATGATTAAGTAGAGTCTGAAATGGTGGGTACTTGGAGTAAGCTTCTTTTGTTCATTCCCAACAATTGCTATGAAGAGACACCATGACCAAGGCACTTCCCCAACCCCAAGACAGGGTTACTCTGTGTAGTCTTGGCTGTCCTGGACTTGCTTTGTAGACCAGGCTGGCCTTCCAACTAACAGAGATCCACCTGCCTCTGCCTCCCCGAGTGCTGGGACCAAAGGTGTGTGCCACCACGCCTGGCTCAAAGCAACTCTTTTAAGAAAAACATTTAATTGGGGCTGGCTTACAGTTTCAGAGGTTCAATCTATTATAATCATGGTGAGAAACATGGTGGCTGTGCAGGCAGACATGGTGCTAGAGAAGGAGCTGAGAGTTCTACATCTTGAACCACAGGCAGAAGCAGACTTCAAAGCCCACCCCCACGGTGACACAGTTCCTCCAACAAAGCCACATCTACTGCTCCCTATGGACCAGGCATTCACACACTTGAGGCCTTGGGGGCCGTATCTACTCAAACCACCACAATAATGTAAAGGAAAAGGACTTTTTATCTTTGTTGGTGATTACCAATGACTGCCAGGCTGTTCTTCTCACAGGCTAGCCCATTTCATCTTAGAGTCTGTGAGGAGTTGGTCTTGCGTGAGAAGCCACTTAAGATTAAGATGAAGACCAGCAAGGTGGGTAAAAGTGTTACTGTGGAAGCCTGACGACCTGCGCTCAGGCCTTGAAATCTGCAGTGGAAGAAGAGACCCCACCAGTTCCTGAAGGTTGCTCTCTGCCCTACACACATGTAGATGTATATGGTGTGCCCCTGTCCATTCCTTTCCCTACACTAATAGTAATACATTTTTTAAAAGGGAAGAGGAGCCAGGTGGTGCACTCCTTTACTTCTTGCCCTCAGGAGGCAGAGGCAGGCAGATCTTTGTGTGTTCAAGGCCAGCCTGGACTACATAGAGAGACCCTATCTACCACCCCCAAGAAGGAAAGGAAAAACAATGATTCCCAAAGAGATTCAAAAGCGGGCTGGGTTCCAAGTGGGAAATAAGGTGAAAAAACAGTGAGAAATGGCTCCTAAGAAGTAAATTGAAAGCCTGCCTGGGAGTCAAAGGAATGTTAGTCCTTTTTAGGTCCTTTTGGGCTTTGTTCTAGAGGGTTTTTTGTTGTATTTTGTTTTGTTTCTGTGTAACAGCCCTGGCTGTCCTGACAGCCTGTAGACCAGGCTGGCCTCCAACTCTCAGAGATCTGGATGCCACTGGCTCCTGAGTGCTGAGATTACAAGTGTGCACCACCACACTCTATGTTCTAGGGACTTTTTTTTTCCTTTAAGATTTATTTATTATCTATACAGTGTTCTGTCTGCATGTACACCTGCATACCAGAAGAGGGCATCAGATCTCATTATAGATGGTTGTGAGCCACGCTGGGAATTGAACTCAGGACCTCTGGAAGAGCAGCCAGTGCTCTTAACCTCTGAGCCATCTCTCCAGCCCAGTGTTCTAGGGACTTATTATTAAAGAACTACGTCTTCCTAACAGCCACAAAGTCCTGAATTAACAGTGGCTTACTAAAGTTATGAAGTTCATGGAAACAGCACCATGATGTTCCACTGTGGTCACAAACCCCCCAGTCTCAGTGGCTTGCTACAGCCCAGGTGTAGCCCCTGCTCACACTATGTCATTTGCAGGTCACAAGTATCCCCGGTCTGTCGCATTTTCGTTGGTGACTCGGCCTGGAGGAGCTGCCCTAGTTGGAAGCTGTAGTCTTACAAGAAGACAACGGAGAGCTCTACGCAGTGGCTCCCAGGAAACATTATGAGTGGCCGTGGCCTGTATGCTGTCACTCATTCTTCAGGCAGAGTAATGTGTATGTAAGCGGCTTGTTGATGCGTAGAGAGGATATCTTCATGCGAGGAGAGGCAGCAAAGCTTTTGAGTGGTACAGATCCCCCACAGGATCTTCTTTCTCCTTAAGATTTATTTTTAATCTTTTTTTGTTTGCTTTGTTTTTCGAGACAGGCTTTGTCTAACAGCCCTGGCTGTCCTGGAGTCACTATGTAGACCGGGCTGGCCTCAAACTCGCAGAGATCTACCTGCTTCTGCCTCCCGAATGCTGGGATCACAGGCGTGGGCCACCACCACCACCAGCACCACATCCTGGCTTTATTTTTAATTCTTCATGTGTGTACTATATGCATGTGGTTGCAGGTATCCAGGGAGACTGGAGACTTTGGATCCTCCTGGAACTGGAGTTCCCTGTAGCCATGAGCCTCCCAGGGTGGGGGCTGGGACCCAAACTGTAAGCACCGTGTACGCTCTTACCTGTCGAGTCATGTCCCCATCACCCGTGCGTCTCCTGTGTGAGACGAGGGCAGAGGTTAGCGCTCCAGCCCTGCTGTGAGCAGCTCCGTCATCCCCGAAGTCATCCTTGGCCTCTGGCTCCAAGATGGCTGCCACGCTCTGCCATTCCCAAAAGAGAGGAGACAAAGTCTCAACTCTAGGGAGCTCCCCTTACAAGCCATTTCTAGGAAACATGTTCAGTGGTAGCTTTGTCATTATTGGTACCCAGCGACTGCAAAGAGGCTGGGGTTGTGGTCCTCTAGCTCTACATCTAACTACCATGAAGAAATCGCTAGTTATGTTGATAAGAAAGAAAAGCCCTTTGGAGAGTGTTGTTCTGTCCTCTAAATGTGACCATCCAGGCTGGCTTAGGTGGCAGGGAGGTGAACACTTGTCCATTTACTGTGGTGGTCAGAGGGAGGGCCGGCCATCAAAATGCTGCTATGTAGAGGAGTGCGAGAGAAGAAGACTAGGCCACATTGTAGAGAGGTTCCTTATGCTACTTGTTTTTCTTCTTTGTTCTTTGAGCCATTCAGATTCCACTGGAGAGCCCTTTCTCATTTCCACATCCCACACCACAGGAAAGCATGTATTGGCCAGAACACGGGTACATGACTCACCTGCAATAGACTTTCCCCAGGAAATGCTCATGACCTCAAAAATTGGACTTTTGTCAGGAAGGAAAAAGAAGAAGGTGGAGGCTGGGGTGGTCAGTGGCAGGCTCTTGGGCAGAGAGGGAAAGGGTGTTTCGTCAGCAGCTCTCATGCCTGCGTCCAGGAAGCACAGGGCTAGTGAGGGCATCTGGCCCCCAGCGGAGGCTGAAGGACCGCGACATCCAGACTCCCTCCCGGCTGTGTGGGTCATACTGTGTCTGAGTCAGCCTTCTGGCCTCTGACCTGCAGCCCCTGCTCTCCCTGGCTTTTGCCCACTCATCGCTCCACCCTACCTACTTCCTCCCTAGTACTCTTTTTAAGTTTTCACGTTTCCTTTCCACTTTCCTCTGGCTGCTTGATTTAGTTTTAGTATATAGCCTAACCTGCTGTGTAGCCCAGGCTAGCCTCAAACATGCAATCCTCCTTTTCACTCCCCAATTCTGGAATTGCAGTCATGTGTCACCACGCCCTACTTGCTGTGGTGTTTTATACAAATAGAAGCAAAGGTGAATGTACATTCTTATTTCCCTTTGATTACAGTATTACTTTGTATAATGTGTTTGTATGCCACATGTGTCCATGTGCCCACAGATGGCAAACGACGGCATAGAATCCCCTGGAACTGGAGTTATGGGCACACGTGAGCCTGCTGCTGTGGGTCCTGGAAACAACTCCAATCGTCAGCAAGAGCAGCAAGTGCTTCTAACCACTGAGATATCTCTCCAAATACCCTCCCCACCCCACCGGCCCCAGTCAGTTTTCTTTGTTGTTTGTTTTTAGACAGCTGTAATGGACGTTCTGGGTTGTTTGTAAACTCAGTTATGTTATATATTTTTTTGTTTTAATCTCAAGTGTGGGATTTTAGTTTGGACTTTAGTTTGTCCACAGTGGGGGTGTGGTCTCTCTCAGCTGGTAACGGCCTGCCCTGTGCAGCATGGGAAGGGGCGTGGTCTAGGGCTCTGAGGATATAAATATAAAGAGCCCAGAAAGAGCGAGTGTGGCATGAGGTGGTGGTATGTGGCATGAGGTGGTGGTGTGTGCCGAGTGGCAGTTTGGAGAGACCAGAGACATATGGTGTGGCAGCTTAGAGACGGATGGAGAGAAACATTTCAATGCAGCGGCTTGGAGGAGACTGGTATAGCCCCCCCCCCCAAAAAAAACCCATTGACCCTAAACATCTGGGAGAAGTAAAGGGGTCTGTGCCCCTTCTCCCTACTAATCTCTCTCCTAACTAGGGTTGGGAGGTTGGACGGGAGAGGCTTGAAGGAACCCCAAATAAAGTAGAGTTTAAAAATGAGCATAACAGACAAGACCTCACTATGTAGACTTGTCTGACCTGGAACTTGTTGTAGAAAACAAGCTGACTTCAAACTCACAGGAACCCACCTGTCTCTGCTTCCTGCTGAGATTAAGGGTGCACACCACCACACCCAGCACTAGTTTTCCTTTTGTGGTGTCATTTCTCTTTCATGTGCCATTTTTTTGTTGTGGTTTTTCCATCCGGCCCCAAACTCCCAGAATAATGACTCAAGAGACTCAGAATATTTGAGTATTTTTATTTTATTTACAAACACCTGAGCCATACAGTTAGGCTCTTCGCTGAATAGCTTATAACCCAAAATAACCCACTTTACTAATCAACATTTTGCCACATGTCTGGTTACCTCTGCTCAGGTACCATGGGTCTGCTCTCCTGCATCTTGCTCTAACCCGGAATCCTTTCTGTCTGCCGGATGGCCCATCTTCTATTTCCTGCCCAGCTATAGGACATCAGATTTATTATTGACAGGTGAAGTTTCCTTATAGACACAAGATATTTTCTCAATAATTTTAATATTAAAATTGATCAATTTCAAGAAAAGCATTAAAGAAATCAGTGTGGAAAACCTTGTGTGAGTGATCTAGGGCTGTGTAGCAAAGTAGCTCCATTTTTAGTGGCTTAGGATAAATATTTAATGCTCCATAGTTTCTGGCAGCTTCCAGAGGGTGAACTAGCCAGAACTCAGTCATGTGGAAAGCAGGAAATGGAACACTCTGTGCTCTTGCCTCAGCCTCCTGAGTGCTGGGATCACAGTTTCTGCCACCTTTCCCACTCTAAATCTATTTTAGAAGCAGAAACCAGTCCAATGCTTAGCAACAGTGATTTCTGTGTGTGTGGACGCACGTGTGTGTGTGTGTGTGTGTGTGTGTGTGTGTGTGTGAGAGAGAGAGAGAGAGAGAGAGAGCAGGTGCAGGTGCCAGGGAGTCCTCTATTACTCCCTGCCTAATTTTTTGCTTTGAGATAGGGTCTCTCGTTGAACCTAAAGACCACCATGTTGGCTGCACTGGGTGGCCAGCAAGTTCCACCTGTCTCCACTTCCCAGCACTGGGTTCCAGCTCTGCTCTGCCATTCCCTGCTTTTATGTTGGTTCTGGGGATCCAAACTCATATCCTCATGCCTGCACGGCAAGCATTTTACCCAGTGTGCCATCCCTCCAGCCCCACAGAATTAAATCTTACAGCTATCCAATATAGTTTATTACGTCTTTCTCCAGTCGTCTGACACTGGGTTTTCACTGGATGGTTTATTGTACATGGGGTCTACATCTTGCACTTAGGTTAATGTTTTATCAGTTTTTTTTATTACATTTGCTTGTCCATTTATGTGTGTTAGGTATAGAGGGGAGATCAGAAAGTAACTTGCAAGAGTGAGTTCTCTCTGTCCACTGTGGGGGTCCTCAGGCTTGATGGGCCCCTCTGTCCACTGAGTAATCTTGCTGGATCTTGCATGTATGTATGTATGTATGTGTGTGTATGTATGTACATATGTATGTATGCATGTGTGAATGTGTATGCATGCATGCATGTGTATATGCATATGTATGTATGCATGCACGTGTGTATGCATGTATTTTGAGACAGAGACTCAACCTTGCTTTGTAGCTAAAGATGCCCTTCAAATTGGACTTCAGATCCTCCTGCTCTGCACCACCACACCCAGTTCATATGGCAATGGAGGCCCAGGGATTTGTTCCAGATACGTAAGCACTCTACAAATGAGCTACAACCCAGGTTATTTTTTTAAGGGGGGGGGGTTTCTTACTGTGTAGCTCAGGCTGGCTTGAAATGCTTGGTAATCCTCCTGCCTCAGCTTCCCTAATGGTGGGATTACAGGTGTGTTCCACCATGTCCAGCTGTAGACGTTTCTTGGATGTGTATGTGCACATGTATGTACACACACACACACAGAGAGATTTATTCTGTGGAAGAATCCCTGCTATACAGATATGAAAGAAATGTTTTCCCTTGGCTTCAGGTTCTCACAGTCTAGAGACCCACTTCTATAAGGTCGTCCCTCAGATCCGTGCACAGGGATAAGAGGTGGAGGCTGTCGGTGGGAAGCGGTGGCAGAGCCCAGCTGGGAGGAGGAGGACTCAGTCGGGATGAGAGGGGCAGTGGAGGCAAGGTGGTTGATGCTGGGGCCTCCAGAAGGGCTGACCATGAGAGAGCCAGTCTGCGTGGGGGGCCCGAAGCCGGAGCTCAGGGTCCTTGGGTGTGAGGCCCCTCAGGTCAGGGAGCATGGGGACCTGTGCCCTTACCCAGTGATTCCACCGTGTTGGTGGTTCCCGCTGCAGGGTGGTCCCAGGCTGCAGGCCTGGCTGCAGCACACGGGCCATGACCGCTGGGTCCCCAGTGGCCACCAATGCTTGTAAGCAGTGATGGGAAGTTCGGTACCTGCAGCCTGATGTGGCAGCCTCCACCTTCTCCAGGGCATCAATGACATGAGGTCCCCTGTAGAGGCTGGGTCCCATCCTTTCCCACCTGGGGAATACCCATAGAATATGGACTCCAGCCCCCTGGCCCCCAAAGGAAAGTCCCTCTTTGATTCTGTCCTTCGTCTCCTCTTCTAGAGCCAAGAACCAGGAGCACCAAGAAGCCTGTGGCACTTCTTCCACCTGGGTAGGAGGTTTCGTCCTCCTGTGTCCCTGGAGCCCAGCAGCACAGCCTCTACCCCAGTGTTGGGACCTGCATCCGGAGACCCTGAGGCAGCAGCCACAGTGATCCTGACCCCCTTGTTCCTCCCACTGGAGTCCCCAACCAGCACCTACAAGCTAGGTTGAAGTCTACTCTTGGGGCACTGCACCAGCGAGTTCCCAGGTTGCAAAAACACCAGGCACAGCTGTGAGCTTTGGAACAGCTGGCCCAGCAGCTGCACAGGGAGAGCCTGCTGGCCTGAGCACACAAGGGTCCCTTATGCTAGGGGAGTGCCACGGGGACTCATACCAAGGGCACTTGCTCTGCTTGCTGGGTCTCTGCTTTAAACCAGGGCCCAGTGTCTAAAGAGCCTTCCATGCCTTCAGGGGCGGCAGGAGCTGCGTGGCGGCAGAGCACTGGCCTGCAAGGGCCAGGCCCTGGCTTCCCTCCAGCAACAGCTAAACAAAGCAGGCCTTGAGAATCGGTGCAGGCCTGAGGTCTCAGCGTGGAAGGCAGGGAGGCAGGGGGGTGCCAGCAAGGCCAGCCCAGGCTGTGTGCGGCCCTGTCGGACAAGCAGACACTACAGTCTGCTAACACCGGGCAGCCGTCAGGCAGAGCTGGGAACTGGCTGCTCAACTGAGGCATAATTAGGAGACACGTTTACGGAGCATGTTCTCCACTCCAGACCGTGACTTACCGAAAACTGTAATGACCGCTGCCGCTGCTCTCGCGCCAATTTCCAGATCTAAAAGCACAGAGTCCTAACTTGCCCGAAAGCAGGTAGGTATAAAACGGCAGAACCAGGAACCCAGCCAGCGCATGTGACCCCGGAAGGAACTGTCCTACTGGGGACAGAGCTCAGGCTGAGGCGTGGGCTTCTCCATGGAGTTTGCTGGGATCCCTGGGGTGACATTGCTTCTCTCTGCTTTCCTCTGTCCCCATTCAGTCTTTGCCAGCTACTAATTCATCTTATCCTACCATCTCCTCCTGTTATAGGTGATTTAAAGTATGGGCCAATAATGCTTAATATTAGCCCTATAATTATTACGGCGGCATTATCCAAACCACTATTATAATCAATGAAAGACACAGACACCTGATAGATTTTATAATAGCCTTATTTCACCTGGGGCATGGCATATTTTACCTCCTAAGCTACCTTCACCTGCTAAGCCCCCATCCCATCACATCTGCTCTAATAATTTCTATTTGGGCTACTTCCCATCCATAATTCCATAAATACTTGCTTATTCTCTCATCTGGGCTGCCTTCTCCATCCATGTCATATGGCCATGTGCTCCTCCCCACACTAACTGATGGGCTCCTCTGTCCTTCCTCCTCTGGTACCTGTCTCTTCTTCCCCAAAGCCCACGAACCTCAGCCATACCCCTCACTTCTGCCCTGCCTAGATGCAGGCCTTTTAAATCAGGGATAACTGGGGAACGTTCCTTCTCATCACATCGGTACAGAGATAGTTCAACATTAATAACAGTGCCCATTGCAGGGCGGTAACCAGATCCCCAGGCACTGAAATCAGCTTTTAAAAACACAGTTGGACCTTCCTCCAACATCCTACACATTCACCGCCTTTCTTCCTGTCTCCACCTTGCTGTGCCCCGCCTGTGTGCCGTTCCCCATGTCCCTCTTCATCTGTCTCTCCATGTCCTTGTGTCTCCTTGTTGGTTCTCCCTGCCCCGCCCCGACTGCCTCTGGCCTCACCTCTGCTGCCTTGTGTCCCACATCTTCCCATTCACGTTTCGCTGCTTCTGACATCCCTGGCCCTCCTGTTCCTCACAGTATGCCCGTCTGTCTTCCTTGTTTCCTCTGTCTCCACCACTGCTTGCCTGGCTGTCCCACTACCTGGACCTGAGGAATCTCAAACCTTCAGCACCATCTGTGGAAGGCCTGACATAACCATGGTCTTTGCCCGAGACCCTACACCCCAGCCACTCAGATCCCCGGCGTGGAATGGTTCGAGTGACAATGCTGAGAGGCAGAGATAGAAGATGGAAGGAGAGTTATCACCACACGAGGCACTGGCCCGGCATGTGGCCCTCACCTGGGGGGGATGTCACACTTGAGCTTTGCATGTGACCTTGGACCGAGTGGGCCCTTGTTCCTGGACCGCCCACATCCTCCAGACCGCCCATGCCCTGCCACCCCAACACAAACCTTAGCAGTCAGTAAAACAAGCTGTGAGCACACAAAGGTCATTTGCTCAAGGGGTGCTGTGCCAAGCCTGCTGTGGGGTTGGGGACACAGCAGTGAGCACTGCCCCAAACCATCCCTGCCTTTGAGTCTGTGTCTGCTTGAGTAGAAGGTAACTAGTAAACCAATAAACCAGAAGGCTTCAAACTGATAGAGTGAAGAGGTGTGATTGACAGCAGGTGCCTACGGCATCTGGGTGGAGAGAGCCTGTGTGGAGGGCCAGCAGAAGAACAGCTCTGCAGAGGCCCTACCGTGTGAAGGCGGCAGGGCTGCTCTACCGAAGACCTAAGGGGGTTGGTGCAACACTTGTAAGGAGAGCAAGGATGTCACCGAAAAGGTTCAGGTAGGTACAGTCTTAAGAGCCACACAGGTGTCTGGGGGAAGAGGCCCCAGGCGGAAGGAAGAGTGAGGCTGCAGGGTGAGCAGTGAACTGAGGAGAAAAGAAAAGGCAAAGGTGGAGAGGCAACAGGCAAGTTCAGGTAGGGCCACTGTGGGCTATGGTGGACCACACTGGCCAGTGAGTGTCTGAGCGGTAATGGTGGAGGAGGAAGGGCTTGTGGTTGGCTCTGAATCGCAAGGCCTTCCTCTTCGGCCTCCTAAGTGCTGGAGTTGCAGGACTGTGGCTGCTAGCATTGGCTATGGCAAGCAAACATGCCTGCGCCAGGGGGAGCCCGCCTTCCCCCAACCCCCCGATGTGGGACACGTTAGTAGGGAGCCAGTTCAGCCAGGCTGGGGACACAGAGAACAGAGGAGGGTGCTGCTGCCCAGTGGGAGAGGAGCAAATATGAACCTGGATAAAGGCTGGGGGAGCAGAAGAGGGAGTTCCCAGCCTGCCCGTTAGGATGAAGAGGTGGAGGGCGGTGGCCCCGGCCAGGGTGATGTGGGGTGCAGCAGGCAAGGCCAGCCCAGCTGTGAGGCTGAGGTGATCCTAGGCTGGAAGTGATATGCATTTTTAGAGGCCGATGGGCCCCCTGCAAAAGTGATGCTTGGTTCCAGCTTCATGCCACCATCCTTGTGCAGGTGGCTTAACCTGCTGTGTAACCTGTCTGTCCTGAGAAATGATAAGCGTGAAGACGAAGATAATTTAAAAAGAAAAGAGCCCTCTGAGACGGCTTACTTTTGGGGCAAGCGTCGACGGAGTTAGGGCTGAGATTCCAGCGGGCGGAAACACCCAGCACCAGGCTCAGACCATTGCTCTCACCGGCATGGTTTGCTGCGGGGAGGAAAACACCGCGTCTGTCTTCCCACCCATCTCTTTTTAGTTCTTCTCTCTACCTCACCCCTCTCCAATCTCTATGCTTGTCACATCCTTCCAGGGCCCGTCTCCCCTGGCTCTGGAGATCCCGAGTGTCTAGCCCCTACCCGCTGCCTCCAGCCTTTCTCAGCATCTCCTCCCCCGCGTTTTGCCACTGCGCATGCCCCGCCAGCGCCCCTCCTTCTCTATCCCCACCCCCCCACCCTCCGCCAGCGTCTGGGCCTCGGCCCCTTCTCTCTGTCTCCCTCTCCTCCCCCATCGGTACCCCGACACTGACACCCCGTTACTCCTGCAGTCTCTTCAGTCCCAGCCTTGCTCTCCAACCCCCGCCAGCGAGGTAAGATGGAAGGCTGGGGAGAAGGGGAGGGGCGAAGCATCCTGTATCCCTAGATAAACAAACCCCGGGAGGGGGCGGCGGAGACCCAGGGGCCTGGCACCCGAAGAGAAGAATGGGAAGCTGGGCCTGAAGGAGGTGGGCCGCGTTGGGGCGCGTATCCCTGTGTTTTCTAATGAGTAACGGGGATCACTGTGGTTGCCCAAATCCAGAGCCGAGGGCTAGGGGACCACCCGTGGTTCTTGGAGCTTCCGAGGGCTTGGATCCCCCAGTGCTGTGGGGCGCCCTCTCTAGCTGACCTCTATCTTCAGGATTTGCCTCCAGGCCACCCCCCAACTTTGCACCGGGCCCCCCAGGGCTACCGAGGACTATGACTAAGACGGATCCTGCCCCAATGGCCCCTCCGCCCCGGGGGGAGGAGGAAGAAGAGGAGGAAGAGGATGAGCCGGTTCCCGAAGCCCCCAGCCCCACCCAAGAGCGCCGGCAGAAGCCAGTTGTGCACCCCTCAGCACCTGCACCGCTCCCCAAGGACTACGGTAACCACTGTCCCCACCCTGGAATCCGCTCACCTAAAGCTCCAGCTTTCGGTGAAGGTGGCTTGGCTGAGCTGTGTTGATGGTGGGGGCATGCTGAAGGTGGTCCTCGGGAGTCTTAGCTGCAGAGCCCTTTAGATCGCTCCCCTTCGCTAATTACATTCATCTGTTAGGGAACGGGGTTGGAAAAATCCTAGTCTTCCATTCATGACATGCCAATGTAGTCGTTTAGTCATTCAGAAAACACTGAACAACAAGCTACGGTGAACCTAACTTTGTGCTAGGAACCGGGGCTACGGCACAGAGCAAGGTTCTTCTCAGGCTTTGCTGAGAGGACTCCCAGGCTCCAATCACGGCCACGCAGATGAGGCTAAATATGAAATGACAGGAGACCACGAGATTGCTCTTCTCCAGAGCAGAGTGCTGCAAGAGCTTGTAAAGGCGAGGAGGGACCGTGTAGGGAAGACCCAGGTTGGGGTGAGGAGGAGGCAGCCGCAGGAGAATCAAACACAGGAGCCAAAGGTTCTGAGTGGTGTGAGGCAGGAGCTGAGGGCAGCTAGGGGGACGGAGTGTCTGTTCCTTCTTGGAGGGCTGAGGACCTCCGGCTTCATGATGAGGACCCAGGCGTGAGCATTGCTCCAAGAGAGACCCAACAAATGAATGCCCACCTTACCTTCCATGTGCACAGCGGAAGCATCAAAAGGCAGAGACTTGCAGCGTGAGGCACGGGTAGTGGCGCTGGCCCTTTTTGAGCGGGTGTGTCGCAGGCTGAGCCCCAGAGCCTGAGGAGGAACTAGCTGTAAGCAACCTGGAGAAATAGCTCCAAGTGGAGAAGAAGAGATGCAAAGGACTGAAGGCAGGAATGATTTTGGGGTGGGAAGACCCCAAAACTACGTTTAGGGGGTGATCAGAATGGTGCAATATGACCAGGGGTCAGATCTGGAAGGGACTTGAAGGCCATTCCAAGGACTTTTCCTAGATTCTGAGTGTGAAAAGGAGAGAGCTATGTGTGTATGCATAATCTAAAAATAGAGGGGTGACAGGTTTGGCGGATAGCCTCGCTGTTGCATTTTAACTGATGGTGTGAGTGTGTGTGCACGTGTGCGGTGGTGGAGAGGACATTTCAGTAGTTAGTTCTCTCCTTTCACCGTGGGAGTCCCAGGTCATGGGGCTTGGTGACAAGCTAGTGCCCTTGCCAGCAGAGCCATCTCGGCGGCTCTTGGTTGGGAGATGGAGGTCAGTGGGGGCTGGATTCGGGAGAAAGGCTTGAGAACCTCTCCAGAGAAGGTGTTCCCAGCACCTGTGAGATTCAGAAACTAGTACTGGGTTCAGGAGGTATCGCCTATGGGCATGCCACCAACCAGAGGTAGATCAGAGCGACAGATTTCAGTTGGATTAGAAAAGTGGAAAGAGGGCTAGCTGGAGAGATGGCTTGGTTGGTACAGTCCTTGCTATGCACGCCTAAGGAACTGGCACTCACAAGAAGCTGACTTGGTTGGTACAGTCCTTGCCGTGCATGCCTAAGGAACTGGCACTCACGAGAAGCTGACTTGGTTGGTACAGTCCTTGCCGTGCATGCCTAAGGAACTGGCACTCACGAGAAGCTGAGCAGGGCTGCTGGCAGCTATAGTCCTGTGTGGAGGAATCAGACACTGGAGGGCACCTGGGCTGACGTTGTCTCAAAAGCAAAGTGCCCAACGGAGGAAGACAATGTCAACTGCCATTTCCGCCCTGCACACTCTCCAGATGTGTGTTCACAGAGACACACACACGGTATCAGTTGGGAGCTTCGGGCATAGTCGGAGGGTCCACCTCAGGAACTCGGAAAAGCATTAGAAATTGAGCGGAATCTGGCTGGAAGTCCCGGAGCCTAGGCTAGGCCCTTGGAGTAGTCCTGCTTGTAGAACAAAGGAAGGGAAATGTGGCTTATTCCAGAGAGAAAGCTAAAGGTGGTGTTTGTGTGTTCAGTTCATATTTCACTTCCGAAGAGATCTCCAGGCCTTCCCTGCATGCTAGGTGCTGTGTGCAGTGGGCACGACGTGGGCACACCCAGCTGTGAGGAAGAAGGCACAAGGATGGCGGACGGAAACAGTGTTTACATGAAGTGTTTCAGTGAATGAGAGATAAAGAGAAGGGCTTGCGGGTTCAGCAGCACAGAGCGCTCAGCTCAAGTGGATTCCATCCCCAGCAGAGAGAGGAAGAGGAGAGAGGGAAGAGAGAGGAAGGGTTGAGGAGGAAACACCGAGGAAGGGATGTGCTAGCCACGTTTGGCATTTGCACTACACCAAGACACACAGAGCACATACAGGAGGGCAGGGCAGACAGGGTGGAGTGAGGCCTGTCACTGGGGAAGACGTCTGCAAAGATCCGCAAAGCCTCAGGAAGGCCCGAGGGAGGGCTGCCCACATGGGCCGAGAGCAGTACAGAGAGGCGAGAATTTGCTTGGCACATTGGAGGGACAGAAGGTCAGTTGGCTGAAGGGGACTCAGCAGAGGAAAAGAGCACAGAACATGTAGGGGGCCAGATTGAACAGAGCCTTGCGCACGGCGGGGAGGCCTTTGGACTACACTGGGGAAAGAATGGGAGCCAGAGGAAGGTTCTGAGCCAAGAACGGCTGTGACGTTAGTGAACGGGGAGAGATTCCTGACTCATGGTCCGTGGGTGCACACACTCGCAGGCACGCACGCTGAAGCCCCTGCTTTGTGCCACCAGAGCAACACTTACCAGCATCTCATTCGAGAAACAGACGTGCCGTTGGGCACCACCCTGGCTGGCCTCAGGTGGGAGCCTGGCCATTTGTGGTTCCGTTTCCTATATGCTATACAGGGCCTACCTTTTTAAAGATTTATTATTTTATCATTTTTTAAATTACATATCTGCCTTTGTGTCCGTGTGTGGGCACGCACGCACACACACAGACAAGAGTGTGGGTACCTGCAAAGCCCAGAGGTGTCAGGCCACCCTGGACCAACGCGGGTAGTTTTAAGGCCGGCGCTGGGAACAGAACTAAAGTCCTCTGCAAGAGCAGCATGCAGTCTTCAGCACTCTGTCATCTCCCCGCCCCCGCGTACCTGATTATCCGTCTTTCTGTTGAAACCCGCTGGTTGTCTAGAAAACACCCGTGGGTTGGCTTCGGCCTGCGCGCCACTCCTTCCAAACCGAGCACTCCTGAAAGGCCTCCTTCCCTCAGGCCGCAAAGGGGGAGGCAGCTGGCCCAGGGTGACTCTGCCCTTCTTTTCCCAGCTTTCACCTTCTTCGACCCCAATGACCCTGCCTGCCAGGAAATTCTGTTTGACCCGAAGACCACCATCCCAGAGCTGTTTGCCATCGTCCGCCAGTGGGTGCCGCAAGTCCAGCATAAGATAGACGTCATTGGCAATGAGGTGGGAGCCCTGTGGGAGGCTGGGGAGTGGGGAGACCTGGTTCCGCCGTGTTTGGGTAATCCTGTGTGGTCATCCGGTGCCCACAGATTCTGCGTCGTGGCTGCCATGTGAATGACCGTGACGGGCTCACTGATATGACGCTGCTCCACTATGCGTGCAAGGCTGGGGCCCACGGAGTCGGTGAGAGCCCAGACCCCAAAACCTAGGCTCCCAGCCCCGTTACCCTCAAGACCACTGAGGACTCGGGCACATCCGGAGCCGGCTAAGGCCCCAAAGTGCAGGAATGAGATACCAGGCCCCTCCTGACACTTTGGGGCTGACCCTGGCTCTTTTGCAGGGGACCCCGCGGCCGCGGTGCGTCTCTCACAGCAGCTGTTAGCGCTGGGTGCAGACGTGACCCTGCGCAGCCGCTGGACCAACATGAACGCGCTTCACTACGCAGCCTATTTTGACGTGCCGGACCTTGTGCGCGTGCTCCTGAAGGGGGCGAGACCCAGGGGTGAGAGGGCGGAGCCTGGCGGGGGTGGGGCAGGGCCTGGTGGGGGTTGGAGTTTCTTGGATGGAGGAGTGTGAGAGTAGGGGGCCACGAACCAGGTAAGGGGAAAAGACCAAGATAAATGGATAAGGACTGAGGCCTGACCTTTAAGGGAAGCAAGGGATAGAGGGGCAAGGCGTGTGGGGGTGGGGGTGGGGATGGTTGCGGATGGACAACAATGGGATGGAAGGGCCAGTTGGGCATGCTGCCTAGAGGCAGGGATCCCTGAGCTGGGGGGGGGGACCCCCCTCGGCAGCTGCTGTAGGAGGTGGCTCGCTCATCACCCTCCCCTCCCCTTTCCACCGCCCAGTGGTGAACTCCACGTGCAGCGACTTCAACCACGGCTCAGCTCTGCACATCGCTGCCTCCAATCTGTGTCTGGGCGCCGCCAAGTGTTTACTGGAGCATGGCGCCAATCCAGCACTGAGGGTACCGCACCCCTTCCTCTCCTCCCTCCTGCCATCTCCTCCCCCCTCCCCCACAGGCCTCCACGGAGGATCCAGACCACTCCTACGACATTAGGAGTGGTAGTGTTCACTGTGCAATAAATAGGTCACTTCTACTTATGATAAGCCCCGTTTTCCACCCGTGAATCCGAGGTAGGGGGAAAAGGATTGCCCAGGATGGGGGCATGTTTGTTTCTTGCAGTCCTGCTTGACTAGGATCGGTGATGTGGCAGGTCCCAGCCTAGAGTCCTGGAGGTTGACTTTGACCTGTGTCTTTTTTTTCACTGTTTGGTTTTGAGATAGGGTCTCTAGCTGGCTGGAACTCTCTGTGTAGACCAGGCTAGTCTCAACCCCTCAGAGATCTGCCTGCCTCTCTCTGGCTGGCCTGGAACTCCCTCTGTGTGCTTGGCGGGCATGCGCCACTACACCCGGGCCACATCTGCATTTCTCCGTTTCTTCCTGTTCCCAGATTAGCCTAGGGTGTAGCCTAGCTTAACTCCTGCTTTACCCAATCTGGGGAGGTTAGGGTGTGGTCTCCAAAGGGGTATGGCTTGTCATACTTAGTCCCTATCCCTTCTGTCTGACCCACAGAATCGAAAGGGACAGGTGCCAGCGGAAGTGGTCCCAGATCCTATGGACATGTCCCTTGACAAGGCCGAGGCGGCACTGGTGGCCAAGGAGCTGCGGACGCTGCTAGAGGAGGCTGTGCCACTGTCCTGCACCCTTCCCAAAGTCACACTACCCAACTATGACAACGTCCCGGGCAATCTCATGCTCAGTGCGCTGGGCCTGCGTCTGGGAGATCGAGTACTGCTGGATGGCCAGAAGGTCAGCGGTTGGGATGAGGGCTGGGGGGAGGACTCGGCTTTCCCATCCCCCCAGAGCTGGGCCGCAGACAGACTGTCCCCCTTACGCACCTCTCTGTCAGATGTCACCGTATATTCTCGATGTTGCTGTGAATAACAGGTGGAATAGTGTACATATAGCACGCTCCATTTGTACTATATGTAACCCATGCTGAGCAGGAGGCGGACCTGTCCCCTGACAGTGACAGCCGGTGCAGCCATGTCTGAAACAGTGATCAGCACAGCTCTCTTGCCCACCTGTGCCTCCCCCTGGAAGGCTTGTGTGAAGTCAGGGCTTTGAATGGACATTAGGTGGACGCCAGGGTGAGGCGTCCTACAAGGGAGAAGAGGGGCAGAAAGCGCCTTGGGTTAAAGCAAGTGGTGGCGAGGGTGGGGAGAGGCAGAGAGAATGTGCCTCTGCCCGGGCACCTCGGCTTTCCTTCGCTTGCCCGGTGTCCCTCGTGCCAAGCCTGGCTGTTCCTTACAACTGAGGGTCCTGTCAGCCCCAGCTCCGCTCTCACGGAGTTCTGCTGGAAATGGAGGCGGGAAGTACTGTGGCAGCTAAGGTCATTCTGGTGGCAGCAAGGACTGTGGAAAGCATTCGGTGCATGGATTTGGGAAACTGACCCTGGCTGGAGGCTGGAGAGGTGTTAGCCGGAGTGTTCTGAGAGGGCTTCCCGGAGGAGGTGATGTCCAAGCTCTGAGAAAATAGCTCACACAGTTACGACTGCTGGTAGCAAGGAACAGGGTGAGAACAGAGGGATTATGGGGCAGGAGGTCGTGAGAGAGATTAGAAGGGGCTGGATCGCACTGGACCTGCAGACCCCGGGAAGGGAGTGAGGCAGGGTTTTGTTTTTTCATCTAGTGGTAAACTGTGAAAGTCATATTTTGGCTCCTAACCAAAAGCTCCTGGGCCCATGAGATGGTCCAGAGGTAGAGATGCTTACCATACAGATCTGGCAGCCTGAGTTCAAACCCCAGGATCCTTGTAAAGGTAGAACTGACTGCGCAAAATTATCTCCTCACTCCCACATGGCTTGTGTATCCCCTGTACACATCATTCACATATGTGGATGCATGTACGCAATACAGATAATAATTAATAATGAATATCAGATGATGATGATGATGGGGGTTTGATTTTGTAGTTGTAGTTGTTTTGTTTCTTTGGTTTGTTTTCTGAGGCATGGTCTCTCTATGTAGCCTAGGCTGTCCTGGAACTCTCTACATAGACCAGGCTGGCCTCAAACTCAGGAGATTCACCTGCCTCTGTTTCCCCAGTGCTGGGATTAGAGGTGTGCATAAACACACCTGGCAATTATTTTATTGAGACAGAGTGCAGGTAGTCTTGGATGGTCAGGAATTATCAATTAGATAAGTTTGACCTCAAACAACCAGAGATCTTCTTGTTTTTTGTCTCTCTAGTCCTGGGATTAAAGGTGTGTACCAACATGCATGGCTGATAACTTTTTTTTGAGACAGGGTTTCTCTTTGTAGCCTTGGATGTCCTGGACTTGCTTTGTAGACCAGGCTGGACTCGAACTCACAGAGCTCTGCCTGCCTCTCCTTCCCAAGTGCTGTGATTACAGGCTTGTACCACCACACCCAGCCCTGATAATAACATTTTAAAAGAGCTCACAGTATCCTAACCGGAAAACTTCCTGTAACTCGCTGGACAGTTTGGGGGTATGAGTCGACTCTTCCCATTTTATGTCCCAGAAGAGGCTCCAAGAGATGGGGCCCTTTGTCCTGAGATGTGGGGTACCCAGCACTGTTAGCACAACTACCTTAGGCTTAGCAGCTTCTCCTTTGGCTTTGTCATACACCAGGAATGGGTCAAGGGGCAGTGATCCCCCTCTGCGTGTCTGTTTGTCCACCTGTAAATGAGATGACAGTGCCCACCTCAGGGAGATTGGGGGTGGGTGTCTTTAGAAGAGTCTGGTATATGCTAGGGGTGCTTTGTGTGCAGACACAGTCCTGCTTCCCACATAGACTTCCAGAGTCAGCACAGTTAGCTGGCCAGCTCTGTCTGTCTGTCTGTCTGTCTATCTGTCTGTGGTGCTGGCGACAGTCAAGCACTCTCTCACTGAGCCACAGCTCTGGTTTTAATAAGCGTGTTCTGTAGGCTAGGAGTGAGGGCCGAGGGTCGTAGCTCAGTGGGAGAAAGCTCGCCCAGCATGCATGAGCGCTATGGAGAGGAAATGGGTGGCTGTGTGTGGTAGTACACCCCTGCAGCCCTCGCTCTCCAGAGACAACCAGGGAAGCCAGAAGTCCAAGGCCAGCCTGGGCTGCATGACTCTGACTCAAGAAAGAAACCCCAAAAACAAAAACACAGACAAACACCAGGTGTGTGAAGGTGAGGGAGCCTGACCACAGTCACTGAGAATGAACACTTTAACTAAGCATTTAAAAAATGTGTACAGGTATGTTTTTAAGTATGTGCACAGGAATGCAGTGCCCCAAGAGACCAGAAGAGGGCGATGGAGCCCCTAGAGCTCCCGTCACATGTGGTTGTGACTTCCTGACATGGGTGCTGGGAGCCACACCTCTGCCATCTTAGCAGCAAGTGCCCTTAACCGCTGGGCCATCTCTCCAGCATCTTTACATGTCTCTCCCCTACTCTTAAGTGAGGTGTGATGCCATATGCCTGAAGCTCCAGCACTGGGGAAGACAAAGGCAGGAAGAGGTCCAGGCCCAACTCAGAGGGGCACATTAGCTGAGATAGGGTCTCACTTTGTAGCCTAGGCTGGACTGGAACTTGGTATGTGATCGAGGTTGGCCTCAAACTTCTGCCTCAGCCTCTCAAGTGCTGAGGTTGCACGAGGCAGCAGACCTGGTGTCAGTCAGTCGTATGTCACCTGTGGTTATGACTCTTCACTGCAGTAGGCAGGACGGTTCTGTGACACTGGGCTGGGGGAGGGAACCCAGGGCCATCATGTGAACTAGGCATGCACTCTACCATGGAGTTCTATATCCCAACCCCCCACCATCTTAATTGAGTACAGTCTTTGTACCTGTTTGATGGATAAGGAAACTGAGGCATAAAGAGACCTATGTAATCACAGGGCCAGTGAGGGCGAGAGCTGAGATTTGAATCTGGGTCCCTGCACCCACCCTGCCATGATGTCTATCTGTCAGTAACCCACCGCGGTCTCCAAGTCCCCGGCCAAGCCGTGTCATCCTTGTTTCCCCAGACGGGCACACTGCGGTTCTGCGGGACCACTGAGTTCGCCAGCGGCCAGTGGGTGGGTGTGGAACTAGATGAACCAGAAGGCAAGAACGATGGCAGTGTTGGGGGCGTCCGGTACTTCATCTGCCCTCCCAAGCAGGGTCAGTCTAACGGGGGCCCAGGGCGGTGGGGTGGGGGTATGCTCCATTCTTCTGAGGCTGCTGTCTGGGGAAAGGGGGTGAGGCGCAGACACAGTGATGGCAAGGGTCTCTTTTGGCTCGGACGATGCCTGACCCAGTCTTTGCCACCCCTCTCCCCCAGGTCTCTTTGCTTCTGTGTCCAAGGTCTCCAAGGCAGTGGACGCACCCCCCTCATCTGTTACCTCCACACCCCGGACTCCCCGGATGGACTTCTCCCGTGTAACTGGCAAAGGCCGAAGGGAACACAAAGGTCAGAAGAGTGTCATCAAATGGGTGGGAAGAGGCAGCCTTGGGGACACTGTGTGGGTAGCTCAGCTGCTATGATTCTGTTTTCTTCGACTCCAGCCGTGGAGAAGAAGCTGACCTCCCACTTCAGTGACTTGGTTTTTTATTTGACTCACTGCTGGTCCAACCCAGTTCTTTGAAGGACCTCTGGGGTTCTCAGCCTCCTGAGACTTAGTTTCCTCTCAGCCCCAAAGTCCTCTCCCAGTTTTAGGGAAGAATCGTCTCTACGGGTTACTCGTCCAGCAGTTTGTGGCTTTTATGAAATTCAACCTGTCTTACCACCATCCCCCCTACCTCTGAAATATGTGTCTATGTATGGACAGGTGTTGGTATAGGGTGTTGTATAGGTGTTGTATAGGGTGTTCTCCTATATGCATACCTGCTCGTGGCGCAATCCCTCTGCCTCCTCAGTGCTGAGAGTAAAGGCGTGCTCCGCCGCTGCCCAGCCCCCACTTTCTGTTTTGAGACAGACTCTCTCCCTGAACATGAAGATCATGTATCTGGCCAGGCTGGCCAGCACACACGCTAGAGGGAGTGGCCTGGCTCCGCCCTCTGGATGCCTGCCACGGCCTCTACCTTTTCACCTGGGTTCTGGGATCCAAGCTCAGGGTCTCCTACTTGAGCTGAGCTTAACCCTGCTTACTTCATTTTTAGATGGTGTCCCACTGGGTTGTACAGGCTGATCCCAAATACCTTGGCTTGCAGGGGGGTGCTCATCTTTAATCCCAGCACTCGGGAGGCAGAGGCAGGCCTATCTCTGAGTTTGAGGACAGCCTGATCTACAGAGTGAGTTCCAGGACAGCTGGGGCTACACAGAGAAACCCTGTCTCAAAAAACCAAAACCAAAACAAAACAAAACAAAGCAAAACAAAAAACCCAGCTTGGCCTAAATGATCTTGCCTCAGTCTTCTGAGTCCTGAGCCTATACTCACACACCACTGCCTTCAGCTTCTTTTCTTTTAATTTTGGCCATGCTGGAAATTTCATTCAGGACTTGAATATATACTAAGCAAGTACTCCTGAGCCATACCTCCAACTTTGTCAATGCATTTTCTTTCTTTCTTTCTTCCTTCCTTCCTTCCTTTCTTTGTTTGGAGACCAGGCTGGCCTTGAACTCACAGAGATCCACCTGCCTCTGCCTCCCTGAGTGCTGGGATTACAGGTGTGTACCACCACGCCCGGCTTGTCCCCACATTTTCAAAGGAGAATTTTGGAGCTCCTGACTTCTGCCGCAGTCTTCCCTTTGGGCTACATATCTTCGCCTTCCATTCCCAGGGAAGAAGAAGTCCCCATCTTCCCCATCTCTGGGCAGCCTGCAGCAGCGTGAAGGGGCCAAGGCTGAAGTTGGAGATCAAGTCCTTGTAGCAGGCCAGAAGCAGGGGACTGTGCGCTTCTATGGGAAGACCGACTTCGCCCCGGGTGAGGGTGCACTCCGGGCTGGGGTGGGGCTCAGATGGACAAGGCCCTGGGTTCCATCCCCAGCACTGAGGCTGGGGTGTTCTGGCAATCCCCTGCTGCAGGCTACTGGTATGGTATCGAGCTGGACCAGCCCACAGGCAAACACGACGGCTCTGTGTTCGGTGTCCGCTACTTCACCTGTGCCCCACGACATGGCGTCTTTGCACCAGCTTCTCGCATCCAGAGGTGAGCCCCGCTCTGCCCCTCCACTCAGGAAGCCACCTAGAGCCCGTGTCCCCCCTCAGATGATCCTCTTGGAAGACAGGACAATGTGTCTCTTCCCTTTGGGCTCCCTGGGGTTCAGCTCCTCGCCCTTCATGCTTCTGAATCTTCTGTGTCTTCCCAGGATTGGTGGATCCACTGATCCCCCTGGAGACAGTGTTGGAGCCAAAAAAGTGCATCAAGTGACAAGTGAGTTGGGGACCGGGATGCAGGGAGGAATGTGGGTCTTAGGATGTTGTGGGTTCTCAGCTATATATTAGTGACAGTCTCTGGCATTTAATTTGATGCAAATGGCTCAGAAAAATATAAGAAAGGGTCCCAAGGAAGATAGGTACTGTAGATAAAGGAAAGTTAACAAGGCTATGAGGGTTTGGAATACAGTTTAGTTGTAGAGCACCTACCTAGAATTCCCCAGTGAGTAGCTGGGGTGTGGTTCAGTGGTAGAGCCCCTGCCTAGAATCCCCCAGTGAGGGGCTGGGGTGTGGCTCAGTGGTAGATCTGTCTAGAATCCCCCAGTGAGGGGCTGGGGTATGGCTCAGTGGTAGAGTCCCTGCCTAGAATCCCCCAGTGAGGGGAGGGGGTATGGCTCAATGGTAGAGCCCCTGCTTAGAATCCCCTAGTGAGGGGCTAAGGGTGTGGCTCAGTGGTACCCCTGCCTCAAGTGCCTCAGTGAGGGACCAGGTATGGGGTATGGCTCAGCATGCATAAGGCCCTGGGTTCTATCCTCAGCACTGAGAAAATAACAAAAACTATCTGTGGGGCTGGAGAGGTGGCTCAGTGGTTAAGGACACTGGCTGTTCTTCCAGAAGACCTGGGTTTAATTCTTGGTGCTCACATGTAAGTTCACAGTTGTCTGTAACCCCAATTTTAAGGAGTCTGACACCTTCATACAGACATCCACAAAGGCAAAATACCAATGCATATACCATTTTTTTTTAGAAATCTGTAATACCAATATTTATGAAGTTGAGGGGGAAGGATTGCAGATTTAAGACCACCTTATCTAAGTAGTGAGACTATTTAAAGAACAAACAAACAAACAAACAAACCCCTGAAACCTAACCTAACTAACAAAAACAAGGATCTAAGCAGGCATTGGGGAATGTGGGATTTGATGGGAGTATTGGAGGTGTGAGTAATTAATGGGGGAGGGGAAAGCATTAATATCAAGTGGTCCAGATGCATGTTGAAATTTAGTCAAGGCCTGGAGACACAGGTAAATATGACTGTGTGTGTGTGTGTGTGTGTACAGGGGTTTGTTGATAACACAGGTGAGTCTACTGTCTCCTCACCCAACACCTTGCTTTCCTTTCTAGTGACACAGCCCAAACGCACCTTCACAACAGTCCGGACCCCAAAGGACATTGCATCAGAGAACTCTATCTCCAGGTGTGTGGCAGGTCTTCCAGCAGAATGCTAGAGACATCTGCAAGGCCATTGGCTATGGGTGTGCGGGGGGGCCCACTTGGGTGGGAAATGGAAGTGAAGTTTCGAGTAAACTGGATGTGAGGCACATGCCTGCAGTCCCTGCATGCAGAGAACAGGCGGGTCATGAATTCCATGCCTTTCCTGGTCTACATGGTGAGACAACGGAAGGAAAAGGAAAAAGAGAAAAGAGGCAGGTGGATCTCTGTGAGTTCAAGGCCATCTTGCAACTTCCTTTGTGGTCTTTGTAGTGAGTTCCAAGACAAAAGCCGATCTCAAAAAAAAAAAAAAAAAAAAGCCAGTGCTACACGCCTTTAATCCCAGCATTGGGAGCAGAGGCAGGTGGATCTCTGAGTTCAAGGTCACCCTGGTCTGCAGATTAAGTTCCAAGACAGCCAGGGCTACAGAGAGAAACCGTCTCAAAAAACCAAACCAAACCAACTAACAACAACAAAAACCCAGAAGCAATGGGGAGGCCGAGACAGAAGGATTGCCCTCAGCCTGAGAACATCTTACACAGTGGGACCCTGTCCCACAAAAACAATGAAGGGGAGGGAGAGAGAGGGATGGAGGGAGAACGTATTTTTAGCAAAGGGCTTTCGCTGACTTCTGGAGACTTTAGCTGAAGGAAGCAGAGACCCCCACCCCCCCCCCCAAACACACATTGCACAAGCCTACAAAGGCACACCCAGAGGCACGATGCCAGACCCAGGGCAGTGAGGAAGCTCTGTGTGACCTGGCTCTTGTCTTGCAGGTTACTCTTCTGCTGCTGGTTCCCCTGGATGCTGAGAGCAGAGATGCAGTCCTAGAGGCCCTGGAGTCCCCACAAAGAGACAGAGTCCCCTCTAGCATCTCCTGACACAAGGAGCCCCCAGTCACCCCCAGATAGCGATTCCCAGTGACACCTCCAGAATAGAAACCCCCTGTTAGCCAGCCCTCGAGTACTGAGGTCCCATTATTAACAGATCTCCCATGACAGCTCCCCAAATACAGACCTCATGTTACCCCAAAAGATATCCCTGAGTAGCACCTTCAGGCTAGTTCCTGTCCCCCACCCCTCAGAGCAGACATCCCCCAATAAACACTTCCACATCACCCAAGTGATGCCGACCCTCTCCATAACAGGACACTCTTGAGTTCCTCACCAGTGGATGGGAGTCCCATGAATGAAGACCCCACCCTCCCCTTCTCCTTAAGCATAGGCCATACCTCCCGGATAACCCACATCACTTTCCCCCTTCAACATGAGTCTCCTCAAGATGTCGTGACCCCAAGGTCACCTGAAAGCCCTTATCAGAGATGCCCCCCCATTCACTAAGTCCCTGTTCTCACCCCCCCAAAGAAGACACCCACTTAACCAGCCCAGTCACCCCAATTTACAAACACCAAAACAGTCCTGGAAGCGTGAATTGCAGGACACCAAGTCTTCCTGCCCCGAGAAACCCCCAGTGCCTTGTATGAAGCCCACCCACGTGGCCCACAATCTCTGTGCTGGCCAAGGCTCCCAGAAAATTCTCTATTTTTTAAAGTAATAACTTCCCCCTTTGGGGGGAGTCCCCAAATTTGGAGACCCCATTCTAGAACTCTGGGGAGTTCAAATTCCAGAGAGAATATATATTATATATATCCCTAATTCCCCAGGCCTTCAAGTCCTCCAATCCCTAGAAGATCCCCGATTTCTAATTCCCAGGACTCCCCCTACCCAAGTCACGGAATCTTCAAATCCCCAGGGAATCCCAAATTTAAGACCCCAATCCCAAACCCTCAGGAAATCACCCAACCACGAGGTCTGTGGGACCGGGAGGAAGGAACCTGTTGCCAGGAGACCGTCCCTGGCTCTCAGGGCATCTCAAACCTGACTCCCAGGCACCAGGAGACCCCAAACAGCAAGTCCCATCTCTGGACCAAGAATAGACGACTAACGCCCTCAGTCCATGGATCTTCTGATCTCCCAAACTCCAAATTCCATGGGCCCCAGCCTCAAGGGAACCCCCAATTCCCAAATCTCTGATTCCTAGTACGTGCAGGGCCCCAGGGCTCTACCAGGACCCCAAATCTCGGAGTCCCTATTTCAATCTACCTTCCGGTCACAGGTCCCAGACACTAAATCTAAGTCCAAGGACCTCACAGCACCTGGGCCAGACCAACAGCCTGAGGGAGAACCCGAAGGCCCCATGGGTCCAGAGCAGACCTGGGGGCCCGACCACCAAGAACAGCTCACGACTGCCCCTTCACTGCATGTCCCTAAACTCAGCATGACTCCTGTCCTCTTCAATAAAGACGTTTCTATGGCCTTCGCGTGTCAGGTCACTGGGGGTTACCGCACCGACCCCGGGGTTTTGCTGGGGTGAGGACGGCGGAATGTTTCCCTGTATCGAAGGCATGGGACCAACAACTTGGCCTGCAGAACACTAAATGCCCGTCCCTTCCCCGTGATCTCCTTCGCTGAGGTTCTCACCAGGGCCCACGCTGCTCCTGTGTTTTGCGTCTGTTCGGTCCTGGAGTCCCGATTGGTGGGAACCAATCCCGTCCCTGGGTGCGGGCCGCGGCCTGTCCCTCGAGCGAGGACGGCGGGTGCCGAGTGAGAGCGCTGATAGGCTGGAGGGCGGGCCCGGAGGTTTCTCTCCGTGTGGCCAGTGGTCTGCATCGTCCTGCGTCAGCAGCACGGGGCGGAAGTGGCCGGGGGCGGGCGAGCGTGTTGAATCTGGAAATTAGAGGAGGCGCCGTGGACTGTCGGGTTTTTGGGGGGGTGGGGGTGGGGGTCTGCGCGCGCGCGCGGGGGGGGGGAGCTTTAGAGGTGAGTGTCGGAAGGGACGAATGCGGGGACCTAAGGGGGCTCAGAGTGTGGAATCCCGACCCTCCGGGGTTTGGGGAGGTTCTGCCGGGAAACCAGCCTCGGCAGCCTGGCTCAGGTCCGAGGGTGCTGAAGCGGAGGGGGCGCTCGGCGAGGGAAGTCAGAGGGGGTCCCGAGTGGGGAGGAGTGGACAAGCCTGAGAGAGCTCGGATTAGGGGGCAGGGGTGCTCGGAGCG
Source organism: Pachyuromys duprasi (assembly GCA_028658305.1). Lineage (NCBI taxonomy): Eukaryota > Metazoa > Chordata > Mammalia > Rodentia > Muridae > Pachyuromys > Pachyuromys duprasi. The sequence goes on from CM053758.1 coordinate 3,823,858, forward strand.
GGAGGTGCGAAGGGGCCGAGGTGAGAAGAGGGTCCTGTGCTCACGCTTGCAGGTCTGCGGCGGGCTCTCGAGGGAAGGTGCTTGTTAGAGTTGTGGGCCCGTGTGGGCCCGGCTCGGAAGGACTCAGGTATGGCGGGCATCACGTTGGAGTCTGCTGACTCCGATATCGGGGCTGGGATCCGGGGGTTGGGCGTGGGGGTCATTGGGTGGCTTTGAGAAACTGAGGACCTCAGCTTTGAAGACTGCCGTGTACAGAAAGTATGAGGTCTGGTCCCCGATGGGGTGGAAGGAAGGCTGGTCACAGCTTGAAGATAGGCCTAGTGACTTACCCCTCCCACAGGGCGGCACACAAGGAGTTGGTGTCCATGGAGGAGCAGGACGCCAGGGTCCCGGCACTGGAACCGTTCAGGGTGGAACAGGTTGACAGGACTCGGGTGGAGAGGGGGAATGTGGGGACAGAAGGGTGTGGGGTGGGGTGAAGTTACAGACTGATTGCTGGGTTTGTTGGTTGGGACTGCCTCATCTCTCCTCAGAGCGTGCCTACTTCTGGCCCCCAGGGCTATAGGCTCCTTAAACTGAGGTCCTGGCCTCTCTGAGGCCATCCTAAGTTCCTCCCTGAAGGGAAAGGTTGCTCAGTCCTGACAGGGTCTCTGTGTTGGGCAAGGCACCACCTCCCAAGGCAGGAGTTCTCCACCGTCTTGATGCCGCGACCCTTTAATACAGTTTCTCATGTTGTGGTGACCCCCAACCATAAAATTATTCTTGTTGCTACCTCATAGCCGTATTTTCGGTACTGTTATGAATCGTGATGTAAACGTGTGCTTTCTGACTGTCGGATCTTTCGACGCAGAGGGGTTGCGACCCACAGGTTCAGGACCCCTCTCCTAAGGGCGGTCTTTCCTTTATAGGCGCCGTCTCTAATCTACTACGTCCCTGATTTCATCTCCAAGGAAGAGGAGGAGTATTTGCTTCGACAGGTGACCCCACTGCCCTTCTAGTCTGTCTTTCCCACCTTCCCATATTCCCCTCCAACACCCAGCCCTGGAGTGAGAGCCCTAGCAAGGAGGTGCCTTTGAGCACTGCCCTCCGTTTCTCTTTCAGCCGTTGCTCAGTCTGTCCGAAAGAGCTTTCTTAGCCAGGCATAGTGGCACATACTTGCAGTCCCAGGGAGGCTGAGGCAGGGGGATCCCAAATTTCAGGCCTTCTGGTTCTTTTTAGATTTTTAAAAATTTTCCCTTGTATGTTTTGTCTGTATGTATGTACGGCATGACCTCTGTTCAGTGTCCTAGGAGGCTGGGCCCCTGGACACTGGAGTTTCGGAGGGTTGTGAGCAGCCATGTGGGTGCTAGGAAGTGAACCTGGGTCCTCTGCAAGAGCAGCCAGTGCTCTTAATTACTGGGCCAACTCTCCAGCCCCGTATTGTGAGCTCTTGTTTGAAACAGAACAAAACAAAGCAAACAAAATAAACAAGAAAAAGCTTCCCTTAGAGGCGTATGAAAAACCAAACGTGCGTGCAGGCGTGCGTGTGTGCATTTGTCTGTTCCTGCTGGGGGGTGAGCTCTGGGGCTGTGCACGCTAGGCACACGCTCTGCCATCGAGGCACACTTCCACCAGCCCAAGGATACAGTCATGAAGCTCACATTCTCTACACTGAGGTAGCCCAGTCTGACCTCTAAGGGTGCTGCTGCAATCACATCCCTGACAGGAATCACCCGGTACAACCCCATAGCCTGGGGACCCAAGAAGTGTCAGAGCTCATTCTCCCTGTGTTGAGATCTCCCAAGCTGGGCGCGGTGGGGCATGCCTGTGATGCCAGCACTGGGAGAGCTCAAGCCCTGTGCCCACGTCCAGCCCAGTGCAGGGCTGGAGAGCTGGCTCAGGGGGTGCTCAGTTATGTAGGGATTTTTGAGGTCAGTCTGGGATACATGAGATGCCCCCCCCCCCAAAATAAATTCTGGGAACATACCACACCAAGAGAAGAATTCCATTTCCAGCTGTGGATGCAATCTGGATAGAACATCTGTTTCCCCATTGTTTGTCAAAGCTGATGCAGCTGACTTGCCTAGGCAAGTGTCCCTGTGTTTTCCCTATGTCCTTAGGAGTGTCCTTGAAGCTAAGCTCTGGATAGAGCAATCTTCCTCAATAGAGGAGGGTTATTTTTCAGTCAGGGTTCTATGATTAGATGCTCTCCCCAACCAGAACCTTCAAACAGGCTCTAGATGGCCTGTCTTCACCCCACATGAAGGTCCTTGTCCTGAAAACCCTGTTCCCTACCTCCTAGGTTTTCAATGCCCCAAAGCCAAAGTGGACCCAGCTGTCTGGGAGGAAGCTACAGAACTGGGGTGAGTGTGCCTGGCTAGGGAATGTGGTCTGGGAGGGGTTTGTGTCCAATAGGTCAAAATATGTGGCGCTATCTCCAAGGGTCCCAGGGGTCCCAGAGCCAGGAGGTTCCAGGGGTTCATGGTGGTCTTGAGGGATAAGGAGTTTACTAATAGTTGGGAGTATCTCTAAGGGCCAAGTGCTTTGAAGAAAACTTGAGAAATCTCAGTGGGTAGGGATACTTCCAACCACTGGAATATCCCCATTGGGGGTACCAGATGCCGTGGTCCTTGATGGGTGCCCTCAAGCCTCCGTTGCCCTCTGCAGGCGGGCTCCCCCACCCCCGGGGGATGGTCCCTGAGCGACTGCCTCTGTGGCTTCAACGCTATGTGGACAAAGTGTCTGACCTCAGCCTTTTTGGGGGACTCCCAGCCAACCATGTCCTTGTGAACCAGTATCTGCCTGGGGAGGGCATCATGGTAACTGCCCATCTTCATCCCAGTTCCCTTGGTAACCGCCTCCCCCAGGTCTCCGAATCATTACGTCTGCCTGTCTGCCCGCCCTCCCTCCTGAGGCACTCCTCTCCCTGTCCCAGCTTGGGAAGCCCACTTTGACTTAGTGGCTAGGGTGGCTCCTGTCCCAGCCCTCCCAGGTGCCCCTTCCTCCCTAGCCTCATGAGGACGGACCGCTGTACTACCCGACCGTCAGCACCATCAGCCTGGGCTCACATACGGTCCTTGACTTCTATGAACCTCGGCAGCCGGAGGACGACGTCCCGACGGAGCAGGTGGGTCCTGAGGTGACGTCCCAAGCAGTTGGGAGCATTCTAATAGCTGACCACCCGTATACTCCAGGATAATCTGACCCGACCTGCCTTGAGTGTATTCCTGGCACCCAGACGTGTTCCCCTGTTCCTGGTTGGTTATCCCTGCTTTCTCCCGGATCGCCAGCCCATACCCGACCAGTCAGCCATGATACTGGCAGATGCCCAGTACTTCTCTGGGGTATTGGGTAACTGTGGCACTTCCACAGCCCTCTTGAGCTCAGCACGGTATTCTGACAAACTTTTTTTTTTTTAATTAATACTCTTGTTTTTGAGACAAGATTTATGTAGCCCAGGCTGGCCTCATATATGCCATCTTCCTGCCCCAACCTCCCAAGTGCTATTGTTACAGGCCTGTGCCCCATGCCTAGCTCCAAAACACATTCTTATAGCCTCAAAATACCTTAGTGTGTCAGTCACTCAAGGGTGCCTCAGTGTTCTCCCAGCCTGAGCAGGACACCTTAACAGTAGTGTCCTTCCACTCTAGTCATATGTTCTGTGACCCCCAGGTTCTCCTTAGCTCATCACATGACTGTGTTGGGGATATTCTGACTTGTAGCTTTTAAGTAGTGCATTCTTTTATAGATTCATTTATTCATTATATAGTGTTCTGCCTGCATGTGTGCCCACACACCAGAAGAGGGCGCCCGATCTCATTATACATGAGTATGAGCCACGATGTGGTTTGAACTCAGGACCTTTGGAAGAGCAGCCAGTGCTCTTAACCTCTGAGCCATCACTCCAGCCAAGTCAGGCATTCTCAATACCGCAGTGTTCACAGAATCTCCCCGATCACCCTGGCCTGCTGTTTCTCAGCTTCGATCCCTGCATTTCCCTCCTTTTCATCCTTCCACCCAGACAGGCTACCTGCAGTACCTTTCCTGACTAAAGCCTTCCAGGCTCCCCACCCCCATATTCTAGTTCACCTGCTGTCTAGCATCCTAAGTCCCAGGATAGCTGCTCCCTTTAACCCCTGTATCAGAGCCTGGCCCAGATCAGCTCTGTGTAAGTGTCCCCGGGACCACCCATTTCTGTCCCAGCCCCTCAGATGCCAGCTGAAGCTCCCACAGTGTAGTGACCCTTGATATCGTCATCTGTAACGGAGGCCCTGCCTCCTCCCAAAGGACTGGACACACACAGAACTTCCCTTCCAACAGCCTCATCCCCAGAACCTATAGATTACCTCTCCTCGGCCACCGAAGAAAGCTTCCATCCCCCAAAGCAAACTTTTTCTCCCGGGGACCTGCTGACCCTTGTCCCCTGCCCAACTGCTGACGCCCGCTGACTTATCACCCACTCCCAAACTCGGGATATCTACTGACCACGGGCTGGTTCCCGCAGCCCCGGCCGCCTCCACAGCCCATCACCTCGCTGCTGGTGGAGCCGCGCAGCCTGCTGGTGCTCCGGGGCCCAGCGTACACGCGCCTGCTGCACGGCATCGCGGCCACCCGCGTGGATGAGTTGGACGCCACCTTGCTGCCTCCCAACGCTGCCGCCTGCCAGACTGCGCTGCCTGGAGCCCGGTTGGTGCGCGGCACCCGCGTCTCCCTGACGATTCGCCGCGTGCCCCGAGTGCTGCGCGCCAGCCTCCTGCTGAGCAAGTGACTGCCAGGCAGGCTCCAAACTCCGTGACCTTGGAACCCTAGGGCCGTGGTAGCTGTCCAGGGTTATTTATTTTCTGGTAACTGTGGAAACCATAGAGAAGACGCCATTCCAAATAAACTGAAAATACCTTTGCTTGTTTTGGAATTTTTTTTTAAAACTAGGTGGGAACGGATGCTTTGATTTCTTTCTTCCTCCCTGCCCTCCTCTTCAATGCTGGGGATGGAACGAAGGGCTTCTTGGAAGCTAGGCAAATACACTAAACTATAATCCCAGCAACAATTTATTATTTTTTAGTTTTGAGACAGGGTCTTCATAAGTTGCCCGGGCTAGGCTTGAACTTGAGATTTCTCCTGTCTGATCGTCATAGCTCCCAGGTGCTTGGATTTTTCAGTGTCATTGTACCTGGGACTTTAAATGACTAGGGTGGTGTTGACCTTGATTTTAACAAACCTACTTTATTTAGGGTTGTTAAAAGCTTCTGCCTCCCTTCCAACACCCGGTCGGAGGGAAAGAAGGTTAGTGGGGATGGGTTTGGGGGGGGGGGTGGAGTTCTCTCTGCTGCTTCCTGCTGGGTAGGGTGGAAGGATTCTTTGGGAGGTAGTACCAATATCAGTCGTTCAGAAGTCCAGGTGAGCAGCAAGCCAGCAAGCAGCGAACGTAGCAGCAGGAGGAACCTGAAGCAAGCAGCCCTCCCCCAAGCAGCAGCGCTGTGGTGTTTATACCCTCAAAGTCCTCAGAATCCAACTAATTCCACCTGGCAGAGACCACACTCCACACAAGACACTTAACACGTGTGGACAAAGTAAAACCCCTAACTTGGAATTTTAGCAAGAACATATTTACATATCACGTATCTGGTACTCAGATACATGGGTCCCTGAAGGTGACAGGATCCAGGGTCTTGAGGGGAATGGGTGGCGTTTTCTATCTCAAAGCTTCCTGGGATGGCGTTGGGAAGTTTAGGTTCTGCTGGGGAGGAAGGAGTTAAATGCCTCCGCACCTCAGCAGGGCATCAGATTTCTTGGTCCAGGTTCCTCCTGGAAGGGGAGGAGCCAGATTGGCCCCTGGGCCTCTCAGTAGCCTCAGGCTTGGGTAAGTCCTGCTGTGGAAGCGTGGGGGACTAGCCAAGGAAGGGACAGTTACTGGATGTTCTCACCTGAGGCTCCCTGAGCCCACAGCCATGGCCCTGTCCCCACCTCTTGGCCATGGGTTCCCCTCAGAGCCTCTCAGCCATCCCCTGAGATCCCCTAGGGACGTTGCTGCATGTACCATCTACCCTGTGCCTGGAGAGGAGGCGAGCAGGTGGGGATTGGGCCTTGATTCCCGGTTCCGATGGGAGCAGTGGGATGGGCCGTGTGTGACCATGATTGAATGAGGACGTGGAGAAAAGTGGGGGTGGGGTGATGGAAAGGGGGGCACAGGGGCTCATCTGGCTCCATCAACATTCCTTACGGGTAGGCCAGAGCTGGCCCAGACTTCCTTGGGTCCTCCTGAGCGCGTCATGGGTGAGCTAAAGAACACTGAGCCTACCACCAGCCCCGCAAGACTACCACTGGCTTCCCATGAGCATCAAGATGGGGGCAAGCCCTGTGAGGTGAGCTGACCACCCCCTTTGTACCAGCCCTGGCATCCTCTCTGTCCCCCTGAACGTGTCTCTCGCTCTGGGGATGGCATGGTGATTTTTGAGAAGGTGTTAGGTGTCTGTGGAGGAAGGGACACTAAGGACATTTTGCTTGCCAATCAGTGTAGAAGCATTTCAGTTATACTTTTTGTGTACTCAATTGTGTGTGTGCACAAGTGCAGGCAGGTACACCTGTGTGTCCGTACACGTGGAGGTCAGGGGTCAGTGTCACGCAGTCACTCTCCACCATATTCTTTGAGACAGGGTCTCTCACTGAACCTGGTTAGGCTCGCTGGCTGGGGCGCTCCAGGACTCTGCTTGCCTCCGCCCCTCCCGCACTGAGATTACACTGATCCCGCACTGAGATTTTGTGCTGGTGACTTGGGACATCCTTACTTGCACGGCAAACACTTCACCGATTTCCTCATTTGAGACAGGCTTGCACTATGTAGCTCAGTATGGCCTTGAGCCTTCAATTCTCTTGCCTCAGAGAACTTGGGTTATAAGTATATTTCACCAGCTCCAAGGCAGATGAATTTCAGTATTTTACCAAGCAGGAAGTCAGAATTTCAATAATGGCCGTAGTATAACCCCCCCATTCCTTTTGGGGGTACTCTGCTCCACTGCCCTTCCCAGTTTAGGTCCATAGAAAGAGGTTCCTGGAAGGGTTGAGAACCTGAAGGGCCTTGAGTTAGAAGTCTCCAACCTTGGAGTGGAAGGCTGCCAAGTGGGAGCAGTCCCAGTACTGTCCTGGAGATGGGCATTGCCTCAGAGACACACCCACAAGGCAGCAGCCTGCTTGGGAGTAGGGGCTGTGTCGTATTGGTCCACTGGCCCTGATTTGGCCCCGATTTGGCCCCCTGGAATCCCCAGCCCTCTGTCTCTGGCCTGGAAGTACTAGAAGCTGAGCAGGACAGCCTACATCTTTGTCTGTTGAGGCTGAACTTCTGGCTACAGGACCTGGAGCAAGGCCTTAGATCCTGGACACTGGCCCACAGCAGGACTATCCAGCTGCAGGTAGGCAGCAGGAAGCCGGGACACGGGAGAGTAGGCAGTCCTGGGTGTGCATGCAAGCTTTCAGGGGCGGAGGGCAGGTTTATCGCGTGTTCTGACTTCTTTCTGCACGGGCCGTGGAGGAGGAAGTAAATAACTCCAGGTTCTGGGGGGCGGGGTATGGTTGTCTGTTCTCACTGTTATGAGTGTGAAAGTGTCTAACCACCTGTCCCAGGCCCTACAGGCAGAGCTACGAGGGGCAGCTGAGCGTGTGGATGCCCTGCTTGCGTTTGGCGAGGGTCTGGCGGAGAGGAGCGAGCCCAGGGCCTGGGCATCTCTAGAACAGGTCCTGAGGGCCCTTGGCACCCACCGAGACACCATCTTCCAACGGCTCTGGCAGCTGCAGGCCCAGCTGATCAGCTGTAGCCTGGTAGGACCTGCTCCGGGTGTCCCCAGCCCACACCCTAAACCCCTGACTCCCATGACATCTGTCCTCTGCCCCAGGTGCTTGAGAAGGCCAACCTCCTGGACCGGGACTTGGAAGTTGAGGGAGACCCAGATGGGCCGGCACCTGGCGGAATCTGGGGGTCGTGGGCGCCGAGTACCTTCTCCACTCCTGCAGAGTTGGAGTGGGACCCCGCAGGGGATGTTGGGGGTCTTGGGCCCTCGGGGCAAAAGATATCTCGGATGCCAGGAGCTCCCTGTGAGCTGTGTGGCTACAGGGGACCCCAGAGCAGTGGACAGGGCCTTAAGGTGAGATCAGCGCCCCCTCAAAGGCCCCCTACTTGGCTGGGTACCTCAGGGTACTATTCTGCACCTTCTAGCATGGTCTTTCCCTTTCAAAGGACTTGGCTCTGCCTGTCCCTCTAAGCTTCTGTCTTTTGCTCAAGACTTCTTTTTTAAAGAGAGAGTCATGCTATGCAGCATAGGCTGGCCTTGAACTCCCAATCCCCCTGCCTCAGTCTCTTAGTGCTGGGGTTACAGGCACGCACAGGCACGCACAGGCACGCGCACCTATCTTTGCCTGCCGTAGCTATCACCATGATTCTCTTGTGCGCTGTCTCTTCCTGTCTCCATGAATCCCTGTTTGGGTCCCTCCTCTTGTCTGTCTGTCCCTTCATTCGGATCCCCCTGTGCTGCAGACAGTGCTGGCCCTTCTCTGAGCACACCAGCCTCACTCCCCTAAGCCGAGCAGCTTCTCGGTCCAGTCTCCTTCCGGGTCACCTCTTCAGAGAGCTGCTGTGACCTAGCATTTTCTCCCATTATTTCCTGATGTTCCTCACCTCGAACTTGACCTGAAATTTACTTGCTAAAGCCTTGCCTCTCTGGGTAGAATGCTATGCTCCACAGAGAGCAGAATTCTGCCCGTTTCCGTCCCCACCAGGCCTCCTAGAATTGTGCTTGTTGTGTAATAGACACTCATTAAATATTTGTCGACTGAATGAATAAGTAACGTTTCCCTCCTCTTGGTTGCATGGGCTCTCCCCCCTTGCCTTTCCCATGAGATATGTGTGTACCTACGTGTTTCATCTCTGGCACCTCCTTCCTGACCCTTCCATACTTCCATAACCACACTACCAGTCTCCCAAGAAACACGGAGCTTTCTCCTCCCACAGGACCTGCTCTCACTGGGGCTCAGCCACAGGAAACACTTAGCAGCTCACCATCGAAGGCGTCTCCGGAAGGCTCAGGTGAGCTGTGCACACTAGGGGATGCTGATGGCAAGTCAAAGAGATCTAATCCATACTGCCTGCCACACACACACACACACACACACACACACACACACACACACACACAAAGGAATATTTTTTTCCCTCTGTAACCCATGAATTCAGGATCTAAAGTGTATTAGGGCTCCGTCTCTGTCTTTTGGCCTTGTCCTCCAGCCCCTCCCTTTTCCCTGGTTTACTAACCTACCCCTATGACCTGCTACCAGGACCAAAGTCCCAGGCCTGACTTTACTTGGGGCATAGGCTGCAGAGTGCTCTGATTGGCCAGGTCTGAGTCACATGTCCTATCACAGACAAGGGAAAAATGGAAGTCAGCTTAAAGTGACCCTGAAGATCTGAGTTTAGAGCCACCCCTACCCCCTCACAGCCTTCCATCAGTGTGTACAGGGAAAGGGCAATGGATGCATGAAGGACAGGTACGGACACCCTCCACACTGTGGGGTTCAGGAGTACCAGGAAGGGAGAAGTAAGGCTAGCCCTGTAGGTCTGGAATAGCGAGAGGAGGTCCCCACTTGAGCGTCACTGTCATTCATTCTGTGGCTGTCTGCTGTCTGTCCCCAGGACAAGAAGAGGCAAGCATCTCCCAGTCCGCCGGATGTGATGCTGGAGGTGGATCATAGGTGAGCGGCTTGAAAGATGGAGCCAGGGGTGTGGGAACGAGCGATCATGGTGGCAGCCCACCCCGGTTTTTAACACTCTGCGTCTCTTCTCAGGGTCCCTGCTCCTGCATCCAGGCGGCCTCTGACCCTCTTCTTTCTCCTTCTCTTCTTCCTCCTTGTGGGTGCCACGCTGTTGCTGCCCTTGTCAGGGGTCCCCTGCTGTTCTCATGCCCGGCTGGTCAGGACTCCCTACCTGGTGCTCAGCTACGTCAATGGTCTCCCTCCAATCTGAGTCCACAGCCCAGACATGCGTATTAAAGGGTGGCTTCCAAAAGATGTCTGAGAATATTGAGTGCTTGAGAACTTGGAAACAGATTCAGCTCTGAAGTATTTCGACAGCCCCTTCTATACCCCTTTGCCTTAAGGGAAGAACACAAAGCTCAATGAGCCTCTGTTATTTGGGTTTCCCCAAACTGTAATACAAAGGTTAAAGTTAGCCCAAGCTGTTAATTTGAGAGCTGATGCTGGGAAGAGAGGTAGGGAAATGAGAACATGATCCAGGAAAGGCAGGGAGTCGACACTGGCTGGCTTTAAAGAGCTGTCGGTTGCTGTAGACGCCCAGAGAGCCAAATGGCTGGAAGTGCTTCCACACTTCCACACCTCACTGGTAAAGTCTCTTCCTGACGTTCTGCCCATCTGTCCATCCTTCCTGTGACACAAGTCTCTGGGGGAGAAAGGCAGAGCTGCCACAGGAAGCTAGGGGCAGGTGCGAGGCGGGGGCAGGGGCTGCCAACACCTGTCTCGCATCCATGTTGGAGATGTTCCCACATTCCGCACGGATGAGTGCCGGCCGGGCAATCACTAACTCAGGGCTTGGGACACTCTCCATCCTGGGATATTTCCCCCCCTTGGTAGGATCTTACTGCATAGTCTAGGCTGACTTTGAACCCCCAGTCCTCCTGCCTCAACCTCCAGAGGGCTGGGCTAACAGATGTGTGCCATGAGGCCTAGCTATTATTTCTGTTTTGTGTTGCTTGGAATGGAACCCAGGGCCTGGAGCATGCCAGGCAAGTGCTCCACCACTGAGCCACCCCTCTAGTCCAAATGCCTGGCGTTTTTCCCACACCAGGCTGCAGTCTAGTCTCCTTGGATCTAAGCTGTGAGGCACAGCTTAGATGGGAACAGACAAAGGCAAGAACCAGGCAGAGCTCTGTGCTCACCCCAGCTTTACCCTGAACAAGCTCCTCCTCCCTGAGCTGGTCTCTGAGCAGTGCACAGAACACACACCTCCCTTAATTCCCACAGCCCCTGACAAGGTCCCACCATAGCCAGCTGCAAACAGAAGTCAGGGCTGAGGCCCCACAGGAAGGAGTGACCAAAGCCGAGTCCTCTCTGACCTCATGGAAAGGCCAGTTTAGTTGTGTGGTTAACTGAGAAATTCAAGACCTCTGGCATGACTAGATCCCAAATGACGTCTCCGTCTCTGGCCCCTCCCCCATTGGTCTTTGTCCACACGCTAGTTGTCAGATTGTCCCGTCAGTTTAAAGGTGTAGGCACTAGTTTTTAACTTTTTGGGGGGGGGGGCATCCTTAACGCCTCTCGCTCCCTTCCTTACTCTCCAACCCCAGGTAGTAGAAAAAGGTTACAAGGGAAAGGGGATGTAGGCCTCTTTAGACTTAGTTCCGGTTGGCTAGGGTCACCAGGTTCTTTGGGAAAATGCTAATCTCAGTCATCAGGACATCTAGCCGTCCAGCAACAGCAAACAGCAATCACCACAGGACAAACAAGCAACCTTCTTCCTCCTCCGACCATCTCCTCTGGGTTCTGGCATTTACACTCTCCCAGAGTCCTCAGAATTAAACTATCTCCAGCTGGCCAAGACCAGGCCCCTCTCTGAACTCCAGGAGGCAATTAGCAGCTGTGGACAAACTAAGGCAGCTCTATTTCCCACACGTGGATTAAAACAAAAGCCTGTTTACATTAACATAAAGAACCAGCACTTTCACTACATAAAAGATCATTCTTTCTCTAAACTTGCACACTGAAGTCCCACAGAGGGGCCCCCTGGCTTAGACTCTGCTCCCCTTCACCAGGGGCTGCAGTCAGTGCTTCTGTACCCATGGAGGATAACATGGGGAGGTGTGTGTCTTCAAAAACAACAAATGGTTACTGGAAAAGAAAGAGGGGGCGTTACTAAGGAGGTCTGGGAAGCAGGAGCTTCAAGCATTGAGAGAGTGCAAACTTGGGCCTGGAGAGATGGCTCAGCGATTGAGAGCCCTGGCAGCTCTTCCAGATGGACCTGGGTTCAACTCCCAGCACCCACATGGCAGCTCACAACTGTCTGTAATTCGTTTCAGATCTGACACCCTCACACAGACATACATGGAGGCAAACATCAATGTACAGAAAATAAAACCAGTAGCTAAGCAATGTATCAGAGAATCTGTCTAAATTATTTGTGTGCACACATGAATATGGACATCAACGTTCAAATTGCCATAGTTCTCATCTTCTGTGTGGCTCCTACGATTTGATCTCAGCTCCTCAGGCTTGTCACCTTGTTATCCACTGAACCATCTGTCTTTTTGGAGACAGGGTCACTCTATGTAGCTCAGGCCCATGGAGCCAGGAAGAGGTGAGACGCGAGCCTGGGATATGTAAAGGTTGGGCAGAACTTCACTTTTACAACTGGCTTTTGAGAGGACACCAAGGGCAAGACTGACAGGGTCACCTCAGGGCTGGAGGTAACCGTCAAGTTAGAGCACTCGCTGCGCAAACACAAGGCCCCAGCTTCACGCCTAGCCTCACACACAGAGCATGTGTAGTGGAAGAACACGCCTGTGAGGTGAAGGAGGTACAGGCAGAAGCTGCAGGCCATTATCCCTTACACAACCAGACACAGGTCTGCGTCTCAAAAACAGTAAAAACTAAGCCAGCCAGGTTCACCTTGATGAACAAAACTGAGGCTGAGTGAGGAACAGGTAGCTGGCATCCCATGGGGAGGGTGACAAAATTGAGGTAAAAGCCATATATAATGGGTCACAGCCTCTTTTTCTGTCTCACGCCGAGCTGGGGCCCACCTGCCTCCCTTTTCTTCCCACCTGCCTCTGGCATGGCGGCACATGCCTACAATCCCAGTTTAGAGGCTGAAGGAGCTCAATGCCGAGACCAGCCTAGGCTACGTCATAGCAAGACCTTGTCTCAAACAGAAAGCAAAAAGATAAAAACAAAAACCCTTAAGGACAGAAAAAATCTTAAGGCAACCAACAAGGACGTGAGCACACCTCACATTTATTCCCTTTATACAATAATCTTGAGGAACATGAACTCCTGAGGGACTGCCTCTTAGAACCACGAGGGATCCTCCAGGGGTCGTTGGCCGATTGGCTGGGATGAGCTACGGTAACCTCTCTCATTTGTCAGCTTGAGTGGGATGGCGAAGTTTCTCACGGTTCATCAGGATATTTTATTAAACTTGCTCAGCGTGGTGGCTCACGCCTTTAATGCCAGCGACTGGGGAGCAGAGGCATGCGGATCTGTGAGTTCGAGGCCAGCCTGGTTTACAAAGCGAGTCCAGCACAGCCAGGGCTGTTAAACAGAGAAACCCTGCGTTAGAAACAGCAAAGGGAGGGGGTGGGTGGGTGAGTGTGTTCTCTGAAGTCAAGAGGGGTGTCTCTGGGTGTCTGGGTCCCATTAGTCCGAGGGAAGGAGGAAGTGCGTTTGTACTGTCTTTGACTTTGGGTTGGTGCATCAACAGCAAATGCTGTGCGGCCTGCCGGTGCCACGGGCTGCCTGGAACCTTGTTGGTGAGGGAGTGTCTGATCTCTCATCGCTGTCTCTCCAGACATCAGCTCCCGATCCTCCCCAAACAGTCAGGAGGGACCCTTCTCTGGGGTCTGTCTGTCACCGTCCATCGGATCCCGTCTCCCGCGCCCCTGTGTTTTCACAAGGGCTCTTCGGGCCGTCACTACCGTCCAGCAGGGTCTCCTGGGCTGTCGCGTCGCGGGGTTCCTCCGTCGGGTCCTGCGGGCGCACGAAGGTCCCCAGGGCCGTGGCGTGGCCGGAACGCAGCAGCTGTAGCTGGCGCCGTCCCCGGCGGTACAGATACTCGATGCGCAGCACGTCGGAGCGCGGAAGGCTGGCGTGCTGCCGGAACTCGGCCCGCACCCGCGCCTCGGCGCCCGGCTTCCCGCGCCCGGCGCGCAGCAGCTCGCGGTACAGACTCAGGACTTGTCTCTGCAGGCGGCTGAGCCGGCCCATGTCCGCTGTGTCCCTGCCGGCCGGCCCAAACACGCCGGAAGGACCGCCGCGACACACAGGGCGGAGAAGCTTAAGCGGCAGGGCAACGGCCGCGTCCGCCAGAAGTCCCGCCTCCTGGTAACCGGTGCCTCCGCACCCGATTGGCTGGTGCTGTGTTACGTCATCAGGGGGCGGCGTCTCTGGTGCTGGGGTCCACCCTAAGGGGTGTTGATGTGCTTTAGTGGACTACAGTTCTGGAGGTTTGTGAACTTGAATCCAAGGAATGGGAAGGACCTGAGCGGGTACACTCTGGTTGGGAGTGGAAGAGACAGTCCTGAGTCCCGGGAGGATGGAGAGTGAAGGGTGCGAATCCGTGGGTCACCAAAGGGCGTAGTGACATTGGAAAGGGACAAGCAGTTTTTTTAAAAAAGATTTATTATTTTAGGGGTTGGAAAGTGTACAAACTGACTACATGACGGCTCCATGGTATGAGTAACGGGAAGAATTTCTGTTTGCTTATTTTTTGTAGATATGGGAGAGAAGGTAGCCAGAGGCATCTAGAAGAGCCCAGAACAGAAAGAGAAAGTAGACTGGATGCAGCCCAGGTTGTCTGCGAGAGAGGAGAGAAGACCAGGGGATATTGAATAGAGAAAACATGGAGAAGTAGGAGCAGAGTAGAGAGAGAGAGAGAACAGTGAGAATAACAGGGTTATAAGGAGACTAAGTTGTTGGGGGAGGGAAGCCCGCAAGCTGGAGGGAGTTTAAGGTAGAGTGTTAGGGCCCGTGAATCGCGGAAGAAAGGCTCCTGACTCAGATGGTATGCAAAAACAGAGTGTTTATTCTGTAGATGATTCCAGCGTGCTGGAGTCGCCACCTTCACAAAATGGGGGCAGCCTAGACGTGGACTCAACGGCCTTATTTATAGATAGCCAGGGGAATTCCAGGAATGATTAGGTGACCTTTATTTTGATTGGTGGGCAGCTAGCCAAGGGGTACGGTACCAATCAGGATTGATCAAGAGCTCAGGGACTTTCCAAAACGATTATTCAGTTAATTGTCTCTGACCCAAGCCAAGTGTCAGGGCCAATGTTTGGCCACTCCTAGTGAGTTGGTCTCAGCCCATACCTCAGGAATGGACCTTTTGCAGGAAAACACTGGGATCAGGGGCCCAGTGGTGGGACTCATCCTCCAGGGTCAAGGTTAAAATATGTATTGGCCCTTCCCATCTAGGATCTGCACTCCCTCCGGTCCAAAATGGCTTTGGGCCCCCATTTTGACCAGGAGGTCATGACCCAGAAGAGGATAACGGCACCCTGATGTGACCATAAATGAATGGTCCCATTCCCAAGTCCACCTGTCTTCTGGTAGACCATGGGTAGGCCTTGGTGCCTGTGGAGCCTGAACTCAAGTCTCTTTGTCTGAAAGGGGTCCTATTGGTTGTTTTAGGACTGAACATTGAGCTCCAGTGTTCACCAAGAAATCCACAGGCTTCCTCCACCTTCAGGCCTAACCAGGGCTGGTATAGGGGCGTGAGCCCTGATGTCCTCAGTCACTGAGTTCTTCTAGCTCCAGGACCTTTGACCTATAAGTCTGGGCTCTCTTGGGACATTCATTTTTCCAATGCTCCTTTTCCTTGCACTCAGCATTGATCTTTCCCAACGGGAGGCTGGAGCCTAGTGCCCCCAACCCCTGGGGAGGAGCCCGCTTACCTCCTTCTCTCCCTTAGGCCAGATTCATCAGCTCCTTTGTGTCAGCTTGGGTCACAGTGGGCCGCAGACAGGATCTTTGCCAGTCCAGGGTTCCGTTTGTCCTCGGGAGTTTCCCTGTTGTTGTAGACCTTTTCTGGTAAAGCAACCAACTCAGTTAATTGTTTACCTGTGACTCCATCTAGCCGTCAGAGCTTGTGTTGGAAGTCTGGGTCGGCCAGATTTGCAAAAGCCGTGTTGATAGCTGATTGGTTCTCTTGGGCTTCTGGGCTGAAAGGAGTGTAGGTCCAGTAGGCATCCACCAGCCTCTCCAGGAAGGCGTGTGGGCTTTCATCCTCACCTTGAACTATCTGAGTAACTTTAGATAAATCTGTAGTATGTGGCAGATGATAATACAGATACCAACTACTCCATTTTCACTTTTGTCAGTGCTGAAGATTAAATGTAGGACCTAATCCTAGTTAGGGTCGCTACGGCTGTGATGAAGCACCATGACCAGAAGTAACTTGAGGAGGAAAGGGTTTGTTTTGTTTACATAACCAAATCACACAGTAGGGTGAGGGAAGCCAAGGCAGGAACTCCAGCAGCAGGAACCTTGAGGCAGGAGCAGATGCACAGGCCCTGAAGGACTGCTGCTTACTGGCTTGCTCAGCTCGCTGTTTCTTTCTTCCTTCCTTCTTTCCTTCCTGTCCTTTCTTTTTCTTCTTTTTGTTTGTTTTTCAAGATAGGATTTCACTGGTCTACAGAGTGAGTTCCAGGACAGCCAGGGCTACACAGAGAAACCCCGTCTCAAAAGAAAAAGAAAATGCCCAGGAAGGCTGGAGGTAGTTGTTGACCCCTGTGATCCCAGCACTTGGGAGGTAGAGGCAAGCAGGTCTCTGTGAGTTCAAGGCCAGCCTCATCTACATAGTGAGTTTCAGGACTGCCAGAGCTGCACAGTAAGACCCTGTCTGGAAAAGCACCTGACACCCCTCCCTGACTCCCCCCCAAAAAAAAGAAAAAAAAAAGGAAGAAAGAAAAACAGATGTGCTACAGGCTTGCCTACAGTCCAATCTTTTGGAGGCTATTTTCCAATTCAGGTTCCTTCCTCTCAGATGACTCCAGCTGGGGTCAGGTTGACATAAAACAAAACTGAGAGAAAGAGAGAGAGGGAGATGGAGAGAGAGAAAAGAATGAAAAGAAAAAGAAAAACCAAGCTGGGAGATGGTGGAGCACACCTTTAATCACAGCACTTCGGGGCTGGAAGCAGTCGGATCTCTGAGTTCGAGGCCAGCCTGGTCTAACACAGCATCCAAGGCTACACAGAGAAACACTGTCTCGGAAAAAACAAAAAACAAAAAAAACCAAGCAAATAAAAGTTGACATAAAACTAGCCAGCACACAGCCCCACTGTGGACCGCACTGAGATTGGGGCAGCAAGGCCGGGTAGCTGCGCCTGCGCCTCAGCCCAGTCTCTGTAACTGCAGTCAGTTTCTGGGTACCAGACTGCGCTCAGCGGTAGGTAACCGCCCCCACACCAGTAGCTGCATTTAGCCGCAGTCACAGACACAGGTGGCAGCACTCAGCCCCAAGCCCTGTCACACACACATTTGTCACACAGCAGTAGCTGCCACTTGCGCTGTGTCCAGCGCAGCTCTTGCTCTGTGCTCTGGGACCCTGTGAGCACGAGCTACGGGAGCCATCGGGAGCCATCTCAAGGCCGGGGTCGGCAGTAGTGCCACATCCCCGGGGCGATGCAGAGATGGAAAGAAGCAAGTGGTACAGACAGCATGGACTAGACAGCAGAGAGTTACGGGCGGAAAGGGAGAGAGGTGTTGGTGTCGGGGGGAACAGCCTGGGGTAGGAGGGAAGAGACTAGAACACAAGGAACGGGGTCCCCAAAGCCTCAATGATGTCACGCATGCCAAGCTGTCTCTTAGGTCAGGGAGGCAAGGGGAGGTCCAGGAAGATGACAGAAGAACGGGGCCTGTCCCTGGAGCACTGAGGATCAAGGTGAGGAAGTGGCTTTGGGTAGCAATGGGGTGCTGGGGTCAGAAGGGGAGACAGAGAGCAAATGGAAAATGCAGTGGGCAAGAAAGATGGGTCAAAGATAGTTCAGCCGGAGTACTCGAATCAGAAAGTTGAAGTCTGTGCCTGCACAGAGCTGGCAGGCCCAGAGAAAGAGGAACTGCAGGGCCATGGTCACCCACACAGAGCGAGTACCTGGGGAAAAGGATTATCAGTCAGGAGGGGTCATGGGCAGGGACAGAGGAGTGCTTGAAGGAGGCATTAGGACACCAGGGGCTCCGGAATCCATCCGAGCCATGCTGTGACTGGTAAAGACGAACTCACTAATCTGTGTCAGCGTGCTTGACAAGCTGCCTGGAAAGCTGAGGTGGGAGGGTCAGAAAGCACGCCATCCTGGTCTCCATAGCTAGCTGAAGAGCAGCCTGGTCACTGAGTCCCTGCCTCGAAACAAGCAAGATGGGTGGTGGTGAAACTAGTGGTAGAATGCGTCTCCAGCGCGGGCAAGGCCCAATCTCCAGCACTGTGGGAGAGGAGGAGCGTGAGAGGAAAGCTGCATGCAGTGATCTGGCAGTAATTGCTCCTGAGCCTGAGGCAGGAGGTTGGAGTTGGAGGACAGTCTGGGCAACACAGTGAGACCCAGTCTTAATTGGAAAAAGAAAAAAACCAACAACACCAAACTAAGAGACATTAGAGGTTGGTAAAAGGAGACAGTCATTAAGGATCATAAAATGATTCAGTGGGAAGTTGGCCAGAGGCACGGTGGCAGCCATAAAGGATTCAGTTGGGGGATCAATGGTGCATTAATTGGATGGTCCGTCCTACTGAGAGGTCAGCGGAAGCTAAATGAGGAGTAAGGACAGAACAGTTTGAGGGGAGGGGCAGTTGGGAAGCAAGGGGAGGTCCAGGAAGATGACAGAAGAACGGGGCCTGTCCCTGGAGCACTGAGGATCAAGGTGAGGAAGTGGCTTTGGGTAGCAGTGGGGTGCTGGGGTCAGAAGGGGAGACAGAGCCAGAGTACTTGTATCAAGCCCTGGGGAGGTCTGGCAATAGGAAATTCAAAGCTGAGTGTGCTGGGGGTGGCTGCCTGTAATGTCTCCTTGGGAGGTGGAGACAGGAGGTCAAGGTCGTCCTCAGCTGCACAGTGAGCTCAAGGCCATTTTGAGATGCAGAAGACTGAGAAATTAAGACAAAAGAAAAATGGTAAGTGCAGAGCCAGCGGGGGAGGGCTCAGCAAACACGCCTACAGAAAGGAGCACAGCAGCCATTCGAGCAGACGCTTTGCTACTGGAGTCCTAAGACAGAGCCTGATTCTGGAAAACCGACAGATCACGTCTAAGGCAGTACAGTGGCTCACACACAAAGGGAGTTAGAGGCCAGCCGGCTTACACTGTGGGCGCCACAGTGCCCACAGTGCCTGCTGCTGTGAGGAGGCACCGCGCCCAAGGCAACTGCAGCCTGATCCCAGTCCACTCCCTCCTTCCTCCCAGCCCCACCCTCACGGCCCCCATTCCTCCCTCTCCTCAGAGGAAGGAAGGACACTAACGGGTCCCAAGCCACCCTGGCACCTCAAGCCTAAAGCAGGACTAAGGGCTGTTGCTGAGGCCAGACAAGGCAGCCTAGTTAGGGAAAAGAGATCCAAAGGCCAGCAACAGAGTCCCATTGTAGGGAACCCACAGGAAGACCAAGCTGCATATCTGCTACATCTGTGCAGGGGTCCAGGTTCAGCCCCTGCGTGCTTTTTGATTGGTGGTTCAGTCGCTGTCAGTCTCTGTGGTGGAAGGCAACTTTAAAAAGAAAGTATGCAGCCAGGCGGTGCTGGCACACTCCTCTAATCCCAGAATTTGAGAAACAGAGGCAGGAGGGTCTCTGAGTTCCAGGCCATCCTGGTCTACAGAGTGAGTTCCAGGACAGCCAGGGCTACACAGAGACACCCTGATTGAAACAACTATTATAGCCTGTTATTTGAGACAAAGCTGCAGCTGTCTTTGTATTCAGCTTCCATTTTGTTTCTAAGGTGAAATTAAGTTCAAAATTTTAAACTTTTCATTCTGCTTTGTGGAAGGGGCTGCTCGTAGCTGGCATGAGCCAGCCAGAGGGTAGAGCTGCCCTTCTGTTTATGAGTCAGTCGCGTCATAGCTCATACTTTATCTACATACGTGGCCACACTCTGGTTAGGCCTCATTATGTAGTCTCACCTGGCCAGGAGCTCACTGTGCAGACCTTTAATGCCTGGTGCCCAAAGAGGCCAGAAAAGGGCATTGGATCCCATAAAACTGGAGTTACAGACAGTTGTGAGCCGGCATGTGGGTGCTGGAAACCGGCCCTGGGTCCTCTGGGAGAATGCTAAGTGCTCATAAGCACTGGGCCATCTCTCCAGCCGCAGGACAGGAACCTTAATGAGTGTAACTCTGCCTAGAAAAGAAGGGGACCAGCACCCCCAGTCCTGCATCAACAATACTGGCTAGGGCAGAGACAGAGCAGGCAGGTAAGGTACCCGCATGGCTGGCCAGCTGCTATTGGTCAGCTTGTGATCTGCAGGATTAGCCAGTCAGGCTTGTTCTTGTCTCTGATAAGAAAGTTGCTGTTGCCTGGAGGGTTCATCTCAACCTGTAATGTTAGGGTCTGAGAATCACTGAAGGAAGATCCTAGACTCAAGCAGCATGCAAAAGCAAGGAGTGTTTATTCTGCAGAACTTTACTAGCATGCCAGGGCCACCATTCTATAGAATGGGACCACAAAGTGAGCAAGCAGGCTCAATTTAAATGCAATTGGGGGATTTTCAGAAGGAGTGAGGTAGCCTTTCATTTGATTGGTTAGTAGTGACTCAGGAGCTATGTGGGGGATTTAGGACTGGCTAAACATTAGGAGCTTTCCAGAATTGCTAAGGTCTTTTCCTCAGGTTTGCTGAATCATTATACTTAGCTCAAGCCCATGTGTTAACCTTTAAGCTGATTGGCTGCTTTTGAGCTGCAGTTTTCCCAGAAATGGTTTCTTTATGTTCCAAAAATCAGAAACTTAGGCCTAGTCAAAAAATGAAGCCTGTCATGGAGTCAGATTAGCCAAACAGATTGGGACCTCCTGGGGTTTTTTTGGGGGGGGGCGGTTGGAGTTATTAGACCTCTCAGAAACAGATCTATTGCTCCTGGAACCAAAGAGGACTGCAGCTCAGAAAAAAAAAAAAAAAAAAAAAAAGACAAAATGGAGGCAGAGATGAAAGTTTTTGTCCTGTTTTAAACTACCCATTAGGCATGAGCAGGCCCAAGCAAAGAGTCATTGCTTTTTTATCAAAAGAAGCCTCCGATTTCCTAGGGCTGGGGCTGGGGCTCAGTGGCAGAGTGTGCTCTTGTATTGCATCCTTAGCACTCAGAAGACGGGGAAGGAGGCAGAGGGGAAAAGAGAAAATTGAGAAGCTTTCATTTTTGGTTGTGAGCCATCTCTTGTTTGTTGTGTGCACACCTTTAATTCCAGCATTCTGGAGGCAGAGGCAGGCAGATCTTGAGGTTGAGGCCAGCCTGGTCTACAGTGGGGTCTCAGGACAGCCAGGACTACATGGAGAAACTGTCTTGGGAAAAACAAAAACAAATACAAACCCCCAACAAAAAACAAGAACAAAAACCTCACAAACAAACAAAAACAGAAGAAAGGAAAAGAAAAGCAAGTCTGTGTGTCTTTGGTATCCTCCCACCCCATATCCCCCCCCCCCCCCGCATCCCCCTCTCCCATAGCCCGCGCTGGCCTCAAACTTGCTATGTACCTGAGGCTGGTCTTGAACTTCTTGATCCTCTTGCCCCCACCTTCCAAGTGCAGGGACTGCAGACACGCTATCACGTCTGCCCTTGGCTTGCTTGGTTCCTGTGCAGCCCAGGCTGGCCTCCAGTTCGCCTGCGCTGCCCTTGAGTGCTGAGGGCTAGAGGCACCCATAGGCACCATCATGCCAACCTATAGTTTCCATTACACTTTGAAGTCCAGCAGGAAAGTGACTAAAGGGCTATCAGGGGGAAAGAGGGGGTCTCTGGGGAACCTGTTGGTGACTGCGTTTGTTTAAAGTGATGTTGTATCGTTTTTGTAAGAAAAGCGAGGTCGAGAAGCAGACAGAATCAATAGGGCTGAGACTGCTTTATTGGAACATCAAGGGGCCACAGCCTTTCTGGGGATGAAGGTCGAGAGCATTTAGAGGGACTGAGGGACACACCCACCCATGTGTACGTGTGTGTGGAGTGTGGTAGCTTCCAGGAAGTTGCAGCTATTTTTTGTGTTCTGACTAGGAGCAGGGTGGGCTATTTTCAACACCCAGGCACATTGTTTCTGCAGAGAGAAGTACACAAGTCTTTTTTTATTTTTTATTTTTTTGGTCCTGGACTCACTATGTAGACCAGGCTGGCCTCGAACTCACAGAGATCCGACGGCCTCTGCCTCCCGTAGTGCTGGGATTACAGACCTGAGCCACCAGGCCCGGCTGAGAGAAGTGTTTACGGCTAGGGCTACTGCCAATTTTTCGTGCTTGGAGGCCATTACCCAGTTATCCTGGGTGGTATCCGCCTTTCATTCTCCTGCCGTCTGATACTCTACAAATCCGAGACCCAGCCTTTTATGAAATTCACCACTAAGCCACAGCCCCAACCCTGATCATTTCATTTTATATTGAGATCCCGGGGATTGAGCACAGGACCTTACAGGTCCTGGGCAGTAGCACTGCAATCCTGTTTTCAGCATGATCTTGTATAGAGCCCAGCCCGGCTTGGGCTGATCCTGCCTCCGCTTCGGAGTGATGGGATGACCGGGTACCATCACGCCTCTGGGTTCTCATTTTCAGCCTCTGGACCGCGGTGATTCCAGGACAACCAAGGTTCTAGGCAGGGATGCCCAAAGGCTCCAAGCTTGGCCAATCAGATCAGGCCTTCCTCTCCGGGGAGGTGGGGGGGCGTTATAACTGGCCAATGGCCGCAACCAATGGGACGAGGACGTCAGGCTTTGAAGCTGGAGAATTGTCTACGAAGTTGCCGGAGCCCTTGCTGCTACCACTAGGGGGAGGACTCCCCTCCGAATTGAAGCCAACGAGCACAGAGGGAAGAGAGGAGACCCAGAGGGAAGCGGCTTTCTCCTCTACATCCACGCAAGCCTGAAGAAAGGAATACGCCGGACCCCTGCGGTCTTTGAAGTTGTGTCTGCTTCCCGAGCCCTTGACTTCCTCTCCTCAGACCCTCGACGCTGCCATTACGTATCTCGCTCGTAGCTGCTGGATACCCTTGGGCAAGTCGCGTCCCTACGACTCCACCTCTGGCAAAGCTGGTTGGCTGGGTCAGGGTTGGACAGAAAGCGTGTATGGAGATCACTACTCTGTGCACAAGCATTTGAACCTAGACGTAAAAAAAGGACCGGAGAGCCGGGCCGTGGTGGCGCACACCTGTGGTCCCAGCA
>CM053758.1:3865460-3913092 GCA_028658305.1 Pachyuromys duprasi
GGGGGGGGGTGCGGGGGGGAGGGGCGAGTTATCTAGGAAAGGGGCCTCAAGAAATCACAGAAAGCCAGGTCTGAAATGAGCACACCAGACACAGGCTGAGGAGAACGGAAAATGAAGGAGGGGGTCCACCCCTAGCCCCAGGCAGGGCCAGCATTTAGAGGGAAGCGGAGTCTGCTGAGGAGTCTGAGGAGAGTACACTGCGCCCCAGGGGCTTCAGGGAGTAGGGGCCAGATGCAGCCAGAGTAAAATCCTTTGAACTCTCCTGCTCTCTAAGTCTTGCCGGCTTTGCATTCTCCGCCACCAGCGCATCCATGTGCGTTCTTAAGTGCTAAGATGTTCCAGGACTTAGCATGGACATTGTGTAAGCCGCCGTTCTGTGCTCCTTCCCCACGCCCACAGTTCGAAAACTTACAATTGAGAATTGAGAATGAAGCTCTGGGCTGATCCTGGGGGCCTTTCCAGGTTCTTCTTCAGAGTCATGGACACTCTCGGTTCTCTTCACAGGAAGCAGGGCCGCCCCCTCCCATACATACTGTTCTTGGCCACAAGCCTCCATCTCCTTTCCCACAGCGGTCAGGCGGCTTTCTGAAGCACACGCTGAGTGCTGTCCCTCCTTGCTCAGCCCCCTCTTTTGCAGCACAGGCAGCATCAGGCAGCCAAGCAGGTGGCAAGGTGGCCTGCTGCCCTGCCCGCTCTCCCACTTACCGGCCCGACCACACCTCTGTCCAGCTTGTCCTTCAATGGGGCAGGCCTTCATCCTCCTCTCCTCCCACCTCAAGATACAGCTTCTCTGTATAATGGCCCTGGCTGTCTTAGAACTTTTAGACCAGCCTGGCCTTAAACCTGGAGATCCCCCTGCCTCTGCCTCCCGAGCGCTGGGATCAAAGGTGCACCACCGCCCCCCGGCCCCTCTTCCTTTCTTGCAGGCCTTTACCCTGACTCTCCTCCATCCTTCAACATCTTCTTCAGGAAGGATTGGCTACATAATTTTGAAGTGCTGGGTGCAAAGGAAGGAAAATGATGGCTGATGAGCTTGTTCAAAATGTATTAAGAATTTCAAAATGAGGGCTGGGTATGGCTGCTTGTGCTTACAATCCCAGCACTTGAGGCAGCTGAGGCAGAAAGACTGAATTCGAGGTCATCCTGGGCTATGCAGGCAAGACCCTGTCTTAAAAAAAAAAGGGAGGTTAACAACTGGACATTAAGCCATTGTGAGCACAGGACACATAGAGAATCCTGACTTTGGCACATCTTGGAGCTCCCTGGGCTCCCACATTCCCCAGGACCAGCAGGGTGTGGCTCACCTATAGTCCTAGCACTTGAGAGGCAGAGGCAAACAATCAGGGCTTCAAGGCCACTCTGGCCTCCACGAGCCCCTGCCCCAAACACCAGAAAACCAAACTGGCCACCATCCCTCCTGCTTGTACTCTCAGCCCAGGCCGCTCTGGCAACCATTTCTATCTACTTGTTCCATAGGAGCTGAGGCCAGAGAGAACAGGGCCCCAGGCTATTGGTCACAAAGTCTCCAACGTTCTAATCCCACTAAGGCCCAGGAAATGCCAAGCACTGACACCCCCTCCAGGCATCTGAGGGCCCAGACTTTGCTGAGGAACCTCAGGATGGACCACTGGATCCCACTACCTTGAGGAGAGCTCTCTCTTCAGCAGGTCCTCCTTCCCTATCAGGCTCTCCCATCCAGGAGCCCACAGAGAAGGCTGTAGGAGCCTGGCTTCAAGGGAAGCCTGCCAGAGAGGATCATGGGTATCATAGACTCACACCAGCCTCAGTCACTCCAAGATCCCTGGCTAGGCATGATAGCACGCTGCCGCTAAGAGAGAGCGTGAGATCAAGACAGCACTCACCTAGCCTCAGCACCTCGGCAGCCTGGGTTTGGGCCCCAGAGTGCCCTGGGCACCTCCTTTACCAGAGGAGCAGGGCAAAGGGCAGCAGAGACTGTACTCTCCAAGCTCAGGGCTTTGATGGCTTCAGCTGGGCAAGGCTGCACAGAATCAACCTTAAATCCCAGATGCTGCTGTCCTTTGCTTCTGCCCGGGGTTGGTGGAGGTGGAGGGGTGAGGGGTCTGAGGGTCCGGCGAAGGTCCAGGCAGACCCCCCTCCCACCCTCCACTCACCCTGCTCACACACCTGCACTACGCTGTCCCTGCGTGTGGCTACGCTGTCCCTGGGTGTGGCTACGCTGTCCCTGGGTGTGGCTACGCTGTCCCTGGGTGCGGCTACGCTGTCCCTGGGTGCGGGTCTCCATTCTAGCCCTGTTTGCTGGACCTGGCTCTGCCTCATCAGCCCAGCTTTCTTGGCCTCTATCTGCTGGCTGGCTGTACTGGGCAAAGGTCCTTTCTATATTAGAGATAAATCAGCTGTCGGATCTATGGAGACCTGGGTCTGTCCCCTCGTCCCGCAGTTTCTACAATCTTCCCTTTGTTCTGGGTCAGTTGCTGGTAGTCCGCACTGTCCTCTTCTGGCTAGGTAAGGGAGAGCCTGCTGTTGTCTTACAGCTCTCCTCAGGTCTAGCCTGGTCTAGGTCATCTTTCTGCCAGGACTGTTGTAGTTTTCTTCCTCTTATCCTGCTTCCCCTTGGCCCTCCACACACAGTCTGCCGTGTGAGCTTCCTTGAGATCCAGGAAGAGTACTCTCCTCGTAGCTCAAAATCCTCCAGCGGCCACATACTCCAGATGTGGAGGGCACATGCCTGTAATCCCAGTGCTCAGGAGGCTGAGGTGGAAGGATCTCGAACGAGCCAAGGAGCTGGAGTAATACAATGTGTTCAAACCTTGGGCTAATGCTGCTGAGACCTTGGCTCAAGGAAACAAAACAAAAGAAACCTCCAGTGGCTTCTCACACCGTTTAGAATAAAACCCACTCTCCTCTCGTGGGTTTAACATCGCCTGCTTCCTGCTCTGATATTATACACAGTCCGCTCCCTCATCCCATTTCATCCCCGGCTTCCCTCACTCCGATTTTTCTCACAATGCATCCCTGTTCCGTGTCTATGGGATGCTATTCCCACCACCTTGTGCCTGTCACAAATGGTGCCAAGGCAGGGCAGGACTTGTGCCTGAATCTGCCCTCGGCCCAGCACACAGTTCAAATGCTAACCGGCGGCTTTAGGAACAGTGCACTCTGGCTCCCTCTCAGGGTGGGAACAGGTATTTCCTAGCTGGCACGGAGCCAGCCCTCCCCCACTCTGCCAGCTCCTATTGCCGAAGACCCATGCCCCCACTTTTGCTGATAACCTCACTCCGTCTTAACCACTCGAGAGCAACAAACAAAATGACAAGGGACCCCAGGATGCTGCCAGCACTGGGGAGTCAGATCGAGTGCCACGTTTCCATGGCTGATAGTGGACATTTTCAAGCTCTCAAGTCCCACCATGAAAATAGGTTCTGTCATCTCACCAGAACAGACTTTGCACCAAGCCAGGAGAGCTCCAGTCTAGTCAAGGGCTGTCTTCACCCCGATCCTCACATCCTCTTGTCCCGGTTGATTGACAGGCCCTAGTTCCCTCCATGTTCCCACCTGGCCTGGCCGTCAGATAAGCTACCCCGTCAGGGGATGCTGTGCTCACTATGGACCTCATTCCTGGATCTCTAACGAGGCCTGGCCTTTCCCATGCCAGTGTCTGAGCCTATAAACTTCCAGGGCCGTTGTGTGACGGGCCCTGGGGCAATGACCCAGTTGGGGACCAGCTCAGGAAAGACATGAGGCCAAGTGTGACTCACCCTGGGCCAGGGCTCACTCCCTGTCCACACTCGTATCTGCCAGATCACTTCAATGTGGCACTTGCCCCTCCTCCAACATTGCTCTTGCTGGGACCCTGCAACCTTTTTACCGTGGCCACTCAGGACATACCTCACCTGCCCCTCTGCCTGCAGTTGCCAAAAGGGTCTGTCTTTTCCTTAAATACAGAAACCTTAGTGGGTCAACCTTGAGACCCCTCACAGAGTCTTTTTTGGGAGTGTCAGGGCCTCATGCTGTACCTTCACTCTGCCTGTAAACTTGTAACTAATCCTCTTGCCTCAGTTTCCAGAGGTGCAAGGATCGTAGGTGTGAGTCACTGTATCTGCTAAGCCCTGGCTTCTATCCCTGGCTCCAACCTCTAGCCATATCTATCCCCCACTAGCCATCCTACTCGCCACATCTCCAGCGTCCCACACTGACCACAGAGCATCCTTCCCGGCTGTGCCCTGCTCCCTGGTCCTGACCTGGGCCAGCCTGGACAAGAGCCAGAGCCTCACTCCGGAAACTCCCGTCCCCTGGTGGTCTTTGAGCTCTGGAGTCATCTATGCAGATTTCCGAATGCCTCTGCCTCTTCTAACCCTTCCCTGGTCCAAGCTGGTCTGGACCCGCCCAGACCCCTACCTGGGCTTCCCCTGGAGTCCCAGTTTCTGATCCACTTTCCTCAAGCAGCACTAGAAAGATCTTCCTAAAGTCCAAACCTAACCCCACCCCCAGAATCCTCTACGGCTACCCACCACCATCAGGCCAGAGTCTGAGTTACTCACTGCGAAGGTCCTGGCCCCTCCCACTTCACCTCTATCACAGCAACCCAAGGCCTGGTAACACTGTTTATGCTCTGCCCTCTACCTGGAACCTTTCCATCTAAAGATGTGTTTCCCACTAGACCGAGAGCTTGGGGCACCGAGTCTCCAGCACGAGCCACAGCACATCGCAGTCTCCAGAACCTCTGTGGCCTGGATGGATAACTCTAGATGACTTTGCTCAACCCCTCTGCAGGGACCCCAGGCTGGACTACAGGAAGTTTCCTCAGAGGAGGTTCCCCA
The DNA here is from genome assembly GCA_028658305.1 of Pachyuromys duprasi. Lineage (NCBI taxonomy): Eukaryota > Metazoa > Chordata > Mammalia > Rodentia > Muridae > Pachyuromys > Pachyuromys duprasi. Next base: position 3,870,260 of record CM053758.1, read on the forward strand.
ACCCGCAGCCCCCACAGCGCCCCTCGGTCCCCACAGACAGAGACAAGGGCGAGGGCACGGCCCGAGCTTAGAAAAATAGGACTTTCTTGTTGTGCCCCGGTGCCCCCGTCACCCTCCCCATCAGAGTTTTAAAAACCGTGAGCAATTTGGTGAGTCTGAGGCCAGGTCCCGAAGGGTGTCTGGATCCTGCTGTCCAGGGGCCAGAGGAACCATGGAGGTGGGCCCCGCGCTAGGGTCCTGCAGGTTCATGGCTGGGCCCCCAGGGCTGGCAGTCCAACTGGACCACAGTATGGGCCCTGGGTGCAGCAGGCTCAGGGGCAGGCGCGCTGGGCGCGGGTCCGAGGGCCCCGTTGGTCTGGGAACAAACGCTGCTGACGGGCGCTGCGGCCTTGGCCTTGCCGGGCGGCTGGCCGCCGTGCACCTTGTAGCGCAGAAGCAGCACGAAGATGAAGACCAGGACTGAAGCCACGATGACTCCTCCCAGCGCGATGATCATGGTGCCGCCCAGGAAGGGTGCGTGCGGGGCGGCGCACGGCCGCAGCGCGGGCTCCGTGGAGAACCGGGCGCAGCCCACCGGCCGCGTGGCCGTCAGCCCCGTGGCGCTGTCCTCGTAGACCGCCAGCACGCACAGGTCGTAGGTGCGGCCCGACGCCAGGTCGGTCAACAGGAAGGAGCGACTGTCCGCCGGGATCATCCTGGAGAGGGCAGCAGGTGGGGTCAGGACCGCGGCTGCCTGGTACCCAGCGACCCCCCCCCCCCCGCCCTTGCCCATGCCTCCCTCCAGCCATGGTCCCTGCAGCCCTGCAGCCTCGGCTCACCCAGTCCCTTCTAACCAGCATCCTGACTTGCTTTGCTCAACGCCTAGCATGTCCGTGCAGGGGGCCTAGCCAGTTTCATTGGAACGCCCCCTCTTACCACTCAAATTCCCTGTCTTGCTCACCTGTGATCCCACACCCCATTTCTCTGCAGGCTAAGGCCTTCCCTTCCTCTTCCGGAGATTTAGTCCCTCACTCTTCTTTCTCGGGAGCCCCTCAAGCGTTCGGCCCTATTGGCACCTGTTCTGCCAACCCTTCAGCCACGCTGCCGAAGTGCCCACTGCTGGCACACCTCCGATTCACGCTCTCCTCTGCCCCCGATTCCTGCCCCCACCTCCCAGAGTCTTGCTGCGTAGCCAAGGCTATCTCACATCTTGGGAAGGTCCCCGCCAAAGCCTGCGCCATGCTGCAAATTACGGCACACCTGACCAGTGAACCCATTTCTCCAGCGACCCAGCCATCCTTCCTCCAGACTCTCTCCTTCTGGTCCCTGGTTGGCTTTTGTTTGCTTTATGCCCTTGAGGGGGGCACCGTTCCCGGGGCTCAATGTGTGGAGTGCACACAGCAAGCTGCTGTTCCATCTCCCAGCTCCAAAAATCCATTCACTATATTGTCCTCGGATTGAGGGCATGCCAGACAGTACCCCACAGGAGCAGATACTCCACTTGATCTTAGCCGAAAGGCAGGGAAGGGATTGCTTGTTTGTTTTAAGACAGGGTCTTACGGGGAGCTTAGTCAAGGTGAGCCTTGACTCCTGGTGATCCCCCTCCACCTCCAAGGGCTGGTGTCACAGACGTGTGCCCCGGGCCAGGCTGGCAGACTTCTTTCCAGCCTCTAACCTCCCTCGTCCAGCTGCTTCACGTTCCCCTAGTGTGCAGCAGCTGAACGCCCTCTGCCCTAACCACACCATCCCCCTGTACCTCAGTTGCTTAATTTCCTTCTCTCTTGCCAATGAGTTTTCCCCAGCCTCACTGTGATTTGTGTGTGCGTGTGTGTCTGTGTGTGTGCGTGCGCACATGTCTGCACGCCTGTGTGTGTGGTGTGAGTGTTGAGCCAGGCTTCGGCTGCACAGTTCCCAGGCTGACCTGGAACTCTCTCTCACTCCTCTTGCCTCAGTCTCTCCAGGGCTGACATTAAGGTGTGAGCTCTACGCCAGCTCTCATTTCCCGCTGTCTTTCCCACCCATTTCTTCTGGCTCTTTTCATCTCAGGGTATCCTGACAGAGAACCAGGCTGGTTTTAGACTCTGTTTTGCCCCTAAGCTGCTTTCAGGAGAGCAACACAAGGAAGTCCATAACTACCCTCGGCAGGATGGCTGTTTCTGGACTGTCCTACCCAACCCGGCCAGGTGGCCATCCCTCAGGGCAATCTCCTGAACAGCGCCTCAGAAGAGCACTGGAAAGCCGTGTGTGGTGGGAGGTGAAGGCAGGAGGGATAGGAGTTCAATGTCATCCTTGGCTTTTGTGGCCAGTTTGAGGCCGGCCAGGGCTACATGAGATCTGGTCTTAAAAGAAAGGGGGTGGGGGGAGAGGAGGGGAGGGAGACAGAGACGGAGCGGGACTCTGGAGGTGTGGAGGGGCAGGGAGGGAACCGGGCACTGGGTCTGCGCGGTGCTAACGCAGTGCCTGGAAGGTTACAGTCAGTTTGGGGCTGTACCCTTGGCCCAGCCTGGCATCGAGGACAGGGAGTCAGCCACAGCTACACACGCAAGGTCAGGCTTTGGTGGGGAGTGTCAGCCACCACCATTTCCATCCACTTGTGGTCACAGCAGATGGACCAAGTGCTATCTGGCTTGCGGACAGAAGCTATCCTGACTGGCCTTTCGGAGTGTGTAAACTTCAGGCTTTGTGTTTGCAGCTCTGAGAGGGAGATGGAAGCCCTCAGACTGGGTGTTTCTGCCCACAGGGAAAGCAGACTAGGTTTTTGCTTGTTTGGTTTTTTTTTTTGGATAAGGCCCATGAACTTGCTACCCTCTTGCCTCAACCTCTTGAGAGCTGGGAAGACAGACGCCCATGCGTTGACACATCTGACCCAGCTTAGACTTGATTTAGCAAACCCAAAATGAGGATGTTACTTTTCCCAGAGTGCTGACACGTGGGGCGCATGCTGCACGAGCCCAAGGCCTCCGCTCTACTTAACCTCTCCCCCCTGATTTCCCACTTAACCTCTGCTCTTATTTCCTCTCGATGCATCACCTCCCCCTTTCTGCCATCTCTCTTCATTTCTACCCATTCTTTCCCCCAACCCCTTCTTTCTCTCTCCTCTCCTTCCTCCCAGCCCCTCTCTGGGGCAGCGTTTACTATAAATCTCTGGCCAGCTTCAAACTCCCGAGGTAGACCAGGCTGGCCTTGAGCTTGTCACAATCCTGCTGATCGCTTTTTCCCTTCTGTAGCTCCCCTGGGAAAACCAAACTTCCTGATAAAATGTGTTTTTAGCCTCCCATGCCTCCCACAACCTCATTAACTTTTTCTTTTTTCAGTGCTGGGCCTAGACCTCAGCGCCACACGCCTTCTATCTGTAGCTACACTAAGCCGCCATTAACCATTAACTTCTTATTCTTCTGGCCCGATTTTTTTTTCTCCTTGCTGCCTGATCTCTTTGATGCTTGTCACCATTTGTCTTCACAGCCTTATTTCTTTACACATCTGCAGCCTTTTTATTATTATTACTATTATTATCATCTATTAAGAGTATCGGTCGATTTACTCTCCGTCTCTCATTTCCCTTCACCACATCTGTCCTATTTCTTTCGCCCTTTCTGCCCAACCCTGGTTCTCCTAATTCTGTTTGCCTGCACGTTCTGGTTTCCTTTGTAATATGCAGCGCGTTATTTCTCTGCTGTGGTTCACTATGGGGTGTTTCAGGGTGGACCCGCAACGACCCCACCCCCAAACATGCCGCCCCCCCACTGCCAGGCCCCTGCACCTGTATACAAGGATGTCGTCTGCCGAGCTGTTGTACTGGATCTGGTACATGCGGATGCCCGGGACAGGCCGCTGATCCGGCCACTGGACAAGAGCAGCTGTGGCCCCATGCTCAGTCACTTGGACGCCTCGGTCAGTGGGGGCCACGGTGTCCGCCACTTTGGCGGAGGCCGAAGCAGCAGAGGGCGGGGTGAGGGCGTCAGGATCCCCGTCCCGCGGGGGGTCACAGCTGGTGCTGTTGGCTAGCTGGGGAGGCGGAGGGGGACCCACGGTCAGCTCCACAGCAGCGGTGGCCTCACCAGCCGCATTGGCTGCAATGCAAGTGAAGACGCCACCGTCTCCCGGCTCAGTGACCAGTAACTCCAGGGTCCCGTTCGGGAAGGCACGAGCTCGGCTGGAGTTGCCCAGCAGCCGACCCTGGGGTGACACCCAGCGCACTCGAGGCTCTGGGTCCCCTACCGCCCGGCACCGCAGGGCCGCTGGCCGCCCCGCAGGCACCGCCAGGGGAGGCGAGCGGTGCGTCACCACGGGTGGCTCACACACAAACTCCTCCTCGCCCACAGCCCAGAAGTAGCGGCCCCCTAGAGCTGGTGGCGAGGCGCAGGCCTCGAGGTCATCCTCCCGGGCCAGGCGGCGGAGCCATACCAGCTCACAGTTGCAGTGGAGCGGGTTCCCCCCGAAGGCCAGCACCAGGGCAGAGGCTGGCGAGCCTCGAGGCCGAGCAAGCAGCGGCAGACGGGAGAAGAGGGGGTCGGGAGGGATGGTGGTCAGGCGGTTGGACGTCATGTCCAGTCGTGCCAACTTGTGCAGGCGGGAAAAGGCTCCGGCGGGCACCGAAGCCAGCAAATTGTGGTCAAGGCCCAAAGTATTGACGTTGCCAAGGCGACCCAGAGCCTCCCAGGGCAGCTGCTCGAGGTTATTGTACGAGAGGTCCAGGTCCTCCAGGGTCTCGGCGCAGTCGTCCAGGGCGCCCGCTGCCAGGGCCGCCAGCTGGTTGTTGCTCAGGATGAGGTGGCGCAGGTTGACTAGGCCCCGCAGCTGACCCTCGCCCAGCGAAGTCAGCCTGTTGCCGTCGAGGTGCAGGGCGCGCAGGGCGCGCAGGTCGGCGAAGGCGCCGGCTGCCACGTGGCGGATGGTGTTTCGAGACAGGCTCAGGTGCAGCAGGCCCGTCATGTTGGCCAGGTCCCGGCGGCGCACCGCGGCGATGAAGTTGTCTGCCAGGCGCAGCTCTGCCGCTCGGCGATCCAGCGAGGGTGGCACGAACAGGAGGCCGGCCCCTGGGCACAGCACGCTTAGGGGCAGCGACTGGGTCTGGCAGCGGCAGCGGCGGGGGCAGGCGCCGGAGGGGGCAGGCTGGGGTGGAGACGAGGCGGGGGCCAGCGGTAGCAGGCACAGAAGCAGTGGGAGGGCTGCCATCGCGGGCAGGGGTGGCCTGAGGAGAAGGAGAAGGAGCGTCAGGGCGGGCTGGGGCCAGACCAGGAGCCCTCGAGGGGCTGGGGTGACCCGAACACAAGAGATGCTTAGAACATGCCCAGAGAGGCGGGGATGGCCAGGGGAAGGGGGCGTCAGAGATGTGTCACGAAGGCACAGAGGGTCACAGGCGGTATGGTCAGGAAGCTGGCTGGAGATGGGCACGGGTGGGGAGACTAGGACAGATGGTCAAGGTGGGGAGAAGGTAAGTCAGGGAGTTTAGATGGCACCATAGAGAAGAGGTGGGCAGGTGGCAAGGATTATCGGTAGAGGTCAGGAGTGACTAAAGAGGAAAGGTGAGCTAAGAGAGGGGCCAGGTCAGAGGCGGACAGAAAGAGTTTTGACCTGGTTAAAAGCAGGTAAGACAAGACAGGGGAGAAAGGACAGATACGCCAGAATCTGAGGGGACCCGGACAACCAGTCAGAGCAAAGGACGTGAAGAGAGGTGCTGAAAGGGAAGGCAGCCAAGGTGGACACGGTCAGAGATGGCCAGATGCGGGTGGCCTGGGAGTTAGGGCTGGGGTAGGGGTCGTAGTGGAAGGAGGAAACTGGCAGGAGAGATGGACAGGGCAGGTGGACTGGCAGAGACGTCAGGGACAGCTGGTGATGGCCACAGACCATCACAGACCCGGCCTAGGGGCCAGGAGTGGGTGAAAGGCGAGGAAGCCAAAAAGACAAAGGGCAACAGAAGTGTCCGTGAGAGAAGCTGGGGGCAGTGGTGACTGGACAAGAGAGAAGTGGACACCGGGCATCAGGGCTGCTCCGAGTCCAGAGGTGGAGAAGGGAGCAGGCAGGAGGCTGAGCTGTCAGCCGGCGAGAAGGGCATGGAGAGCTAAAGTACCATCTGCTGGGCCAAGGGGGTCAGAGAGGGGCAGAGCTGGGGTCGTGTGTCCGGAGGGGGTTGGAGGCACATTCGTTACCCAAGGGGAACCCTCCAAAGTGCCACGGGGCACCTGGCCCTCACCCACTTCCACCTGTAGCCCAAGGGACCGCACCCCACCCCGAGTCCCTACCACCGTGGGCGTCTCTCAGCCGCCTTACCTGAGCTAGAAGCCACCCCCAGGGAGCAGAGTCCTCAGGCTCCGAGGGGTGAGAGGTCAGAGGGCATCCAGTCAAGCCTTCCCCATCCCCAGGGCCTCTGTGGAGGAACTGCCCTGTCTCCGCTCCAATCCGTGGTTATGGAGTCTCCAAACTTGATTCCCGGGGTCCCAGACCACTAAAATTGGGCCTCTAGAGTCCAGTTTTAGAGACCAAGGCCCCAGTGGCTCTTTATAGCACCAGGCTCTCAGTATCGGGCTGGAGATGCCAGGGGAAGTTTAGGGTCTGAATTCCAAGTCCAGTCTTGAAATCCGAAATTGGGATCCTGTTCAGATCCCAGGGTGCTGAGTCAAGATTTGGAGGTCTCTAGCCCCAGATTTCAGCACTCGGCTCTGCAGCGAGGACTTTAGGTTCCTCCGAATCCCATGCTTCTGATCTCGGAACTGAAGGCCTAAATCCCAGGTTTTAGTTCCCAAAATAGTAGGGTCCCAGGTATAGATTTGGGAATTCGCTCCCAGATGTCACCGTGTCAGCCAGACAATTCAGAGTTCAGCTCCAAATTTGGGGGCTTAGATGCCAAATCTTGGGGTCCCAGGTTCAAAGCTTGGGGGTCCATGCTCCAAAATCATGGGGTTCAGTTCCCAAACCTTGGGGTCCCAGGGACAGATGTCGGGATTCCAGCCCCAGATATTGAGGTTCAAGGTCCAGGTCTTAGGGTTCCATTGCAGGAGCTCAGGGTGCTGATCCCAAATCAGGGTCCCACGCTCGGGGGTTTCAGAATATCTGGATCCGATCGCCGGCTGCAAGAGCCCCCGATGCCGGGGTGCCGGCCCAGGGTCTGGGCAGCAGCGGCGCGGCTGGGTTCGTGGCCTGCGGAGGGGACCGGCCCAGAAAGAGTGGGTCCGCTGCGGCGGGTAGGGGGGCAGCCGGGCAGCTCTAGGGCCAGGGTGGGGCGAGGCCTGGGCGCGGACAGACGGACAGACAGACAAGGCCACGCGGGGACCCGGCCACCGCAACGCAGGCGGGGGCGCAGGGGGGAGGGGCCGCGCTCAGAGACCCCTCCCCCGCCGGGGCCGGGGCGGGGGCCGGGCGGGGGCCGGGCAGGCGGGCCGGGTCCGGGTGCTCCCGCGGCCTCCTCGCCGGGAACCCAGGGCCGTGCACGTGCACGCGCTTAAAGGCGCAGGCCCCGCGTGCGCGCCCGCGCTTAAAGGCGTAGGCAGCCCCCCTCCTCCCTGCTCTCAAAGGCGCGCCCCTAGCACCACCTTCCCTGGAGACGCCCTGGAGCTGCTGGAAATAAGGATATCCCTGAAAATCTGAGGCAGACACTGAGGCAAAGAGACAGAGCTAGAACAGGCAGAGACTAAAAGGATGGACCGGCTTAGACTGAAAGGCTGGACTGGAGTGGGAGATACAGACGTGGGAGAGAGATGAACACAGAGACTGTAAGAGACTCAGAAACAGACGAGGCAAGGACAACTCAGAGACACCCCCCACCCCCCGTCTCTGTCTCACACACACATCTCTGTCTTCTCTCTCCCCAACCCTGTATGAAGCACCTGAGCAACTCAGTGCCCGTACTCATTCATATCCTTGCTCATAGCCCTGCATCCTACCTAGATGCCCACACACCCTGACCCCTGTCTCAGCGCCACCTTCCCAGGGAGTCTTTCTATCTCGGTTCTGTCCAGTAGCAGATTTCTTCTTTTAGGCCAGAGGGGATCGGAGGGGCTCGGAGGGGATCATTTCACTGGTTGGAAGGGAGGAAAGTTGACACTAAGACCTGTGTCGCCTGAGATTAGGGGTAGAGCTCAAGCAAGGCGCGCTGACCAGAGGTTCTGTAGAAGAGAGGGAGAGAAGATAAGAAATGGGTCAGAGTCAGGAGGCTGGGCAGGCTGGCCCAGAGAAATGTGTCTGCTGTCTGCTCTTGTCTGTCTTTACTCGAATAGAAGACCCCGGCTGGAGAGAGATGTGAGGGGACAGGGGAAGTAAGGGTTGTTCTTTCCGATGGTTCCATAGGAGGAGGGGTGTGGCGTGAGGGCCCACAGGCCTGGCCTGGGAACTTGGGTGTAAGCATGTGGGGAGCATGGTCTCCCAGAAGCCCTGTTGCAAAGGAGACAGCTCCTGGGCGACCTGAGGTTGGCCCGGCGCTAAGGAGGCGCCTGAGCAGAGGAGTGGCGTGACCTTGGAAGTGGCGGATGTCCATCGACCCTGGCCTTTTCCAAGCTCTGCTGAAGATTTTGCAGCACACTCTTGGCTCCTTCCACTTATGCCTATTGAAAAATTGCAGCTAAAATTAACTCAACCCTGGGGCCCGCCTTTCCAGATCATTAGCAAAGTTCATCAATGATCCTGGCCCAGCACAGTGGGTACTCAAAAGCCTAGGGAAGGCTTCAGAAACTTCAGAGATAGTGCGGAGGTGGTGGGAAGACATGGAGGCCATCCCAAGAGTCGGAGAATCCATTGGAACTGGTAGAGTCGGAGGTTGATGCTGGGAAACGGAGGCAGGGAAGAGGGAAGAATTCAGTAGAAAAAAGAAACAGTACAGAAGCGCTTTGATGGTGATGAGGTTACTTTTCTGTCCAGCCAGCGCTCAGTTCTGCTGGGAAGCTTCCGGGAACCTTCAGGACACATCAGGATTGCAGGGCTAGTGATGCTGGTCTGGGTACCGGGTTTGAACGCTTGCTGGGACAAACCAGGGACATCCGCAATGTGCCCAGAGCTGCCCGCCTCAGCTTTGCCGAAGCCCGGTGGGTGCAGCGGTTGCAGCAGCCCACAGATGCTGAGAACAGGCAGGCAGAGGCAAGGATGCGGCCGTTAGCTCAGCAGCTGCCTCGACTATCTGGCCATGGCCACAGTAGTTAACGCCTGTGATGGTCAGTTGTGGCCATTAGTCTGCTTGGACTTAGAATTGCTCAGGAGGGACTGAAGAGATGGCTCAGTGGTTAAGAGAAGAGCACTTGCTGCTTTTGCTGAGGACTGAGGTTGGGTCCTCCCAGCACTCACATGGTGGCTTGCGACTATTTGCAAGTCCAGTTCCAGGGATCAGATGCCCTCTTCTGGCCTCTTCAGGCACCAAGCACGGGCATGGTGTACATACATATATGTAAGCAAAAAGCTCACTTAAAAAAAAATAAACAAATCTTTCCAAAAAAAAAAAGAAAAAACAGACTGCTTCCTGAGACCCAGGTGTAAGGGCACAGGCCTGTAATCCAAGCACTCGGGAGAGCATGCAAGAAAATCACACTGGTTTGAAGCCTGGACTGCATAGGTCCTGAATCAAAAAAAGTGAACAGGCCAGCTGTGGTAGCACACGCCTTTAGTGCCAGCACTTGGGAGGCAGCGTCAGAAGAACTGCTTTGAGTTCAAGGCCAGCCTGGTCTACTTGCCACATTCCAGGACAGCCAGGACTAGGTAGAAGAGGAGGAAGAAGAAGAAGAAGAAAAAAAAAAATTAGCCAGCTATGGTGGCTTACATCTATAATTCCAATGCTTGAGAGCCGAGGCAAGAGGACTTCTGAAGGCTCAAGGCCAGCCTGAACAACAAAGTAACTCCCTGGCCACCCTGGAGAGCCTGTCCTTTTGTGAAAAGCCACTAAGAGCTTGATTAGTGTGCTGGTGGTGGTCCACATTATGAATGGTCTGCTCTACTGGTGGGCTCCGAATTCGAGTAGACGGTTAGGGAGCGGCGGAGCCGTGAACGGTGAAGCCTGACCAGAGGGAGGAGGTCTCCGGGAGCCTGTCCCTGGGGGGCTGGATCTCACCTTCTGCCTTCTCATTAGAGCGCTGAAGTGTCCTGTCCACCATAAGGAAGCTTTGCTTCCAGTCAATAGTCCTCCCGATGTGACGTTCTGCTGAAACATGTGGGCCCCAGACACTGAGCTCTCCAAGACCATGAGCCAAAGCAAGTCTCTCCTTTAAATTTATTTCATTTAAAAAGATTTATTTACTTTTATTTTACATGTACAAGTGTTTCCTCTGCATGTATGTGTGTGAACACCCCACGTGGAACTGGAGTTATAGATGGTTGGTGCTGGGAACAGAACCCAGGTCCTCTGCAAGAGCCGTCAGTGCCTGTAACAGTTTGATTTTAGTTGTGTGTGTGTGTATATGTGTGCACACATGTTTGAAAGCCATAGAGACCAGTTGCCTGACACTTAGTAACACCAAGCGCTGGAGTGGACAGTTAGGGGGTGGTGAAGCTTGAAAGGCGCCCGGAGCAAGCGGGCCATTGGGACGTGTTGTTGTAGCTGTATCTTCCTTCCTCCGCCTGGCTGGTGGTGCTCTTAGCTACTGAGCCAGCTCTCCAGGCCACGACACTTCCCCTCTTTAGTTGCCTTTTTCAAGTGTTGGGTCACTAGAGAGAAAGCTAACTAACACAACCCTGCAATAAAAGCGGTGACCTGGACAGCCCAAGTCCTGCCTTTAATGAGCTAACGCGAGACAGAAGTCATGTCTCCTGGCAGCCCAGAGTGGTCAGGGCCAGGAAGGGAGAAGCCTGGCTTAGAAAGGATTGAGCACGTGATGAGAAAGCCAGGGTCATGGTGGACAGGAAGGTGACAGGGAAAGCAAGTGCAAATTAATGTGGTGAGCAAGCCTGGGCCAGGATGGTTCAGGCAGTGACTTAGGGAGGCAGAGGGGTGTGGGGGTCTTGGAAGGACCCCAAATCTGGGGCTGGAATCAGGGATCAATGCACTGAGACCAGGAGGGGAAGTCCAAGTGTGCAGGGGACTCGACTGAGCCTTCACGCCCTCACACGTGCAGCCTGGGGGTGTCCCTGGGTGCCGCAGCATACCATGTGGGTCCACACGTGCTGTAACCCCTCATTAGCTCCTTTAAGGGGATCCTGATGGGATGGCTGTTTGGGGGACTCTGCTTAATTGCTGCATTTGCTTAATTGCAACATCTGGAGAAGAGGACAGAAACAGTGAAACAGCAGAAAGAATGAGGTTGAACTGCAGAGAGCTGAGGAGGCCCTGGGGGTAGGGGTTGGGAAGCAGCCTGCTTGGATCCAAGCACAGTTCAGTGCATGCAGAAACTGGCCCAGCATGCACAGGCATGCCCAGGGCACACACCAGGGCGCACACCTGTACAGCCTGTACTCATGCTAAGGGCCATTGGAACACACGTGTGCTGGCATACATTCATATGCGGGGACACACATAAGTGCCCACTCAGGCATGAACCTCTGAAGTACATGAGAGGTCACGTGTGTGGGAACGACGCTCCATATCAAGATTCTCTCCCACTCATCTCCACCTCCTCCACATGAAATCGAAACATCCCAAGGGCTTCACTCAGGTAATCCCAAAACTCGGGAGGTAGAGGTAGGAGGATCCAGAGTTCAAGGTCCTCCTCACAGTAAGTTCAAAGCCAGTCTGGCTGCAGGAGACCTTGTCTCAAAATGCAAGGGGCTAGAAAGGTAGCTGGGCTGGCAGGCAGGGCACTTGGCTAGCGTGCACGGAGTCTCGGAGTCCATATGCAGCTGGAGATGGTGATTTCTACCTTAATCCTAGCCCTGGGGGGTAGAGGCAGGAAGATCAGGTTCAAGGTTCTCCTCGGCTAAGTAAGTAATTCAAGACCAGCCCAGGCTACGTGAGACCTTGTCTTAAAAAAAAACCAAAAACAACAACAAAAACAAAAAACAGGAAGAGGGTTGGAGGGTTGGCATCCTGGTTAAAATGCTCACTGCTCTTCCAGAGGACTGGGGTTCAGTTACCAGCACCCACGGCGACTGGCTCACAACCACCTGTAGCTACAATTTGAAGAGAACTGACTCCCTCTTCTGGCCTCCTCAGGCTCCTGTGCTGTCTCCCCCCTCCCCCCCCCAAACAACAACAAATAAATCTTTTTTGTTTGTTTTCATTTTCGTTGTTGTTGTTAGACAGGGCCTCGCTGTGTAGCTTTGGCAGTCCTGGAACTCACCAGAGCAGGCTGGCCTCAAACTCACAGAGATCCCCCTGCCTCTGCTTCTCTAGTGCTGGGATTAAAGGTGTGCACCATCACTACCTGACCAACAAATCAACAGTGACAATAACAGACCCTAAATACCCACAGGATGAGGACACACATGCAAATGTCCATTTCACACATGTATCCATGCTGTGTATATGTAATAAGTGAATGATGTCAGAGACTCTGCCAAAAGAAAAACACCATTTTATAAGGGGATTTTGGCTCCTTCCAAGTGAGGGTTTTGTTAGGTTTCCTATGCCTCAGCTAGCACCTACCCACCTAAGACCAGCCAGTGGGCCCGACTGGAATGAGCTCAACTTTGTAATTAGTGGGATTCTAGAGATTTATTTTCAAGATCAGGCCTGAAGGCACACCTTAACAGTGGGGTGAAAAGAGAGAGGAAGAAGTCAGGCTCTTCTCTCCCCAAATATATTGACCACGCCCAGGCAAGTGTCATCTTCTGCAGGAAGGCAACAGCCCAGGGCACGAGGTTCAGCCTCACAGGGGCGGAAGACCTAGTCATCCTGCTCCGTTCTAATGGCTTCCGGCTGGAACGGAGCCTTCCATGAGCATGTGGGAGAAATGTTTGCATTTGTGCAAGAACAGAGGGAAATATCTGTCATTTCTTTATAGGAAGTTTTTTTTTCTTTTCTAAACGATTTATTTATTTTTATTCTATGTGCACTGATATTTGTATAACTCCATGAGGGTGTCGAATCCCCTGGAACTGGAGTTACAGATGGTTGTGGGCTGCCATGTGGGTGCAGGGGATTGAACCTGGGTCCTCTGGAAGGGCAGCCAGTGTTCTTATCCATTAAGCCATCTCTCCAGCCCCCTGCTGCCAACTTTTAACTAGCAAGCACAGGCTCTTTGGCATGAAAACCCGAATATCACAGTAGATAGCCGAGGCTCAGTTCACACATTGCCTGCTACTTAAGCTCTATAGATACCAGGGGCCCACGTGGGAAAGGTCAGTGTATTCGTGTAACGCTAACTGCTGTAACAAATAGTTTCCTGGATTTTGGTGACCTCACACAATACTGTGTTTCTTTTATTATTTTCTAAACATTGTTGTTGTGAATGTGAGCACTTATGGTGCGTGTGTGGCCACATATGCTATGGCGCCTGTGTAGAGGTCAAAGAACAATTGTGTGAAATTGATTCCCTCATTCCACCTCCCCCTACCCCGCCCTTTTGATTCTGGGTCTCACTATAGCTCTGGCTACCCTGGAACTTGCTGTGTAGCCCAGGCTGGCTCATAGAGATACAGCTGCTTCCGCCTCACAAGTGCTGGAATTAAAAATGTGCACCACCGTGACGAGAACATTTTCAGTTTTCTTTTGGGGCTACTGGAGTAAGCCAGGGCCTCGCCCACGCAGGCAACCGCAATCGCTCTATTTCTGAGCTGCATCCTCACTGCTCTTACTGCCATTGTGCAGGTTTCGGGGTTTGAACTCAAGCCCTGAGGCTCGCTCAACAAGTGCTTTCACCTGCTGCTCCATCTCCCAGCACAATATTTCGGTCTTTGTTTTACAGAAGTTCCAGGTGTCCTTTCTTTGGTGACTCATGCGCCAGACTCATCCCCATTGTGACCCCATTATTTCGGCGGAAGCAATACGAGGGGGTAAATAGGCTGAGGCAGGATGGAGAGTTGCTGGATTCTTCAAGCTGCCCAGACAGGAGCCTCTGTCCTCCTGCCCATATTTTTATTGCAGAGAACTGGCCACACCGTTATCTGAGATACAGACAGAGTTGAGACTGTCGCTAGCTCCCTCCCAGCCTCAAGTCGGTAAGCGGACGTCCCCAGACCCCAGGTCCCACCGGGCTGGAGAATCTCCCTTCATCTGCTGTGTCAAGTCCTGCTCCAGGATGAAGTCTCCACTGTCACCTGCCTTCCGAGTACGTGACCACAAATCTTGGAGGACGCAGTGAACCAGACTTGAACTCTAGGTGGTTACAGGTTTTCTGGTACTATGATAAAACGCCCCTCAGAGGGAACTTCGGGAGGGAATTCCTTATTTTGGCTCTTGGTTTCAGAGGGTCCAGTTCACCATGTCAAAGAGGACATGGCCAAACAGAGCAGCTCGTGTTGGAGGTGGCCTGGATTCCTCACCCTGCTTTGTTTGCCCTGAGCTCCTAGCCTGTGGAACGATGCTCCCGATTCAGGAGAGGTCTTCACCCTCAGTTGCTCCTGTCTGGAAGCACCCTCACAGACACACTCAGAACTGTGCTTTAGCAGCCTCATAGAGGCTTTCAAACCCAGCCAAGTTGATGGTGGTGATTAACCATTACTAGCCTTTGGGGCGACGCTGAGAGATGATGGCAGGCATGTACGGCACTCTCCACAAACTTTCCTTCAGGAATAGCATGTGGGAGAAGGGAAGGGCCTTCCTGTTGACGATGGGCTTCAGGGATGTAGGAAAAGCAGTCTGGGGGCAGGAGACCACCTAGACCAAAGGGAATCAGACCAAAGGGACACAAAGGGTCTGCGTGCAGATCTCTGTGCTCATGGCATCCTTATGACTCTACCTCCTGACACAAACCATTGCTGATACAAAGCTAATCAGACATCTGATTTGTAGGAATAGAACCGGTGTGGATTCGTGTGCTAATTACAAGCCTGGGTTGATTGTAAACTTTGTCTTTGGAATGGGCTAAGTCCCAAAGCTGGAAAGGAATATCACTGGTAACCCCCAACTCAGAGATTCATAAGCTAATGGCCGTCTTGGTGCTAATGACAACCTCGAGATAATTTAAGAGGGGCCCGGGGAGATGGCTCAGTGAGTCAAGTACTCGCTGTGCCCCGTGAGGACCTGAGTTTGGATCTCCCCCACACATGTGAAAACCAGGCCTGAAACTGCAGTTCTACAGGGAATCCTGGACACACACACACGCACACACACACACACGCACACACGAGTTTTATCTTTTAAAAGGGCAGTAAGACATTCGTAGTCAAAAGAACGCAGACTTTGAAGCCTGATAGCCTGGGTTCAAATCCCAGCTCTGTCACAGACCTGCTGAATGACTGTGACTCTTCTCTAGGCCTCAATTTCACTCCTGTAAAAGGGCTTGATAATAGCTCAAATGGCCGTTGAGAGGATTAAATTAGCTAATACGTGTAAAGCTCTGAAGCAGTTCTTGGCCACATGAAAAGTGCTTATTCTGTAATAACCAACCATACAGCCAACAGTTGCTGTCCTGATTTCATTTAATCCTCATACCGGGCTCTCCTCCAATTTCATTACTACAACCCCTTCTTGGCTCAGGTCTCGTAGCCTCATCCTCTGTACTTGGCTTCCCAGAGGTTCCAGGGGACTCTGCTCTGCGTTCCCAACACTGTCCCCGCCCCTACTTCTCCCAGCTGGATTTTCAGACTCGGTCCTAACTGCTATTTGCCACCGGGAGGCAGCAGCACACCACGGGGCTGTCAGGAACGCTGCGCATTGCGGGACATGTAGTTTTGCTTGTAGATTAAGCGTCGGCTCCGGGGAGGAAGCAGAACTACATTTCCCAGAAGGCATCGCGACACCCCCTGCCTCACCTTGCTCCAGTTTCGCCTATTCAGTGGTCGCCTCCCAAACCGCACAGAGGGGGTGGGCGTACGGTGCGTGCGTGTGTAGAGACGGAGCTAACACCTTGCCCGGGAAGCCTGCTGCTCCCACAGGACCTTAGGTGTAAAATTAGACCCAGGTTCTGGTTTAGAAGCTGCAGGCGTCAACGCTTCAGATTAGGCCGGGGAAGCTAAGACATCGCTCACTGGAGAAAATGAAGGAAACCAGCACAAATACCCTAAAGCCAGTTTAGCCGCCACCAGGCTCTCCTGTGTCCAGACTGTCCCTTGTTAGCCCTGGAGCCTGCTCGCGGCTCCCGGATCTTCAAAGTGGAAAAAACGAAAAACAAAAGACAAAAAACAAACCAAAACCCTTTTCTTTTTCTTTCCAACCATGCCTCTGCACTTAAAAACCCTATTATGATAATGTTTAGCTGTACACAAAAATAGAATTATGTAACGATTCTCCAAGTCCCCATCTCCCGGCTTCAATTATTATCAACATATGGCCAATCTTGTTTTATTTATTCCGCCTCCCCCACCCAGTTAGTTTAGAGCAAATCCCAGACAGCCTATAGTTTCATCTATAAATACGTATCTCTAAAACATCGAGTTCTTAAAAAAACAAAACAAAACCCAGCACATCTAAAACTAACAAATTTTCCTTCATAGTATGGAATAGCAAATCTGCCTCTAAATTTCTCTGATTGTTTTGTAAACTATCAATTCTCGGTTTGTTCAGATTATAATCCAGAGCCTGTACATGATATTTGTTGACAATGTCCCCTCCCTTTCATTCACCGGAGTCTGATTTGATTGCTTACATCTTTTCCTGTTTTGTTTTTGTTTTTTCTTTTTGAGACAGAGTTTCTCTGTGTAACAGCCCTGGAACTCACTCTGTAGACCAGGCTGGCCTTGAACTCACAGAGAACTGTGTGCCTCTGCCTCCGAAGTGCTGGGATTAAAGGCAAGAGCCACCAACACCAGGCTTTACTGGATTACATTTCTTAGTGTCATCTTTTTTCTTTTACTCTTGTGTATGTCTGTAACTCCCTACCTTCTCCACTGAGGCAAGGTCTCTCAGCTGAACTCAGAGCTCGCCGATGGACAAAGCCACCTGAGCTGCCTTAAGCTGCTATCCCCTGTCCGGACCTTAGAGCTATGGAGGCCAAGGCAGGCTGTCACCTTTGCCGGTCACCTCGGTGGGCTCTGGGATCTCAACTGTTCTCCTGCTTATGAAGCATGTGCTTTGACCACTGAACTATCTACCCAGCTCTTTAAACACGGGGACCGGCCCTTTGTGTCCTTTGATATGTGGTGGTCCCCTGTACTTGCAAACAGGGTAGATGAAAAGGCTCAGATTCCGTGTCAGTGTGGGGTAAGCGGACTTTATGGAGGACTGTATCCATCTTTCTAAATACATTGTCTCCCTGTCTTCTCTGGGCTGTTCGTTGGTTGGTTGGTTTTTCCTTTGTTTGTGGTTTTTTGTTTTTGTTTTGGTTTTGGTTTTTCAGGACAGGGTATTTCTGTGTAGCCCTGAACTCACAGAGATCTGCCTGCCTCTGCTGGGATTAAAAGTTTGTGCCACCAGCGCCTGGTCCCTCCTCTGTAACGTTAATCGCTGACTTGTCAGCTTGGTTGTGATAAAACTACAGCCTGCCTTAGAAAGGAAATAGTTCATGTTCCCTCGACATCGTTCCCTTTTGTTTTACAGAAATGAATGTCTCTGTGTGCCCATGCGTGTGTGCTATGGCACACCTGTGGAGCCCAGCCGGTAACACCGGGAAAGGGTCTTCACTTTCCACCCAGTTTAAATGAGGTCTCTCTGGTTGTTTTGTTTTGTTGTGTGCTGATGTGTGCCAGGCTAGCTGGCCTGAGAGCTCCCAGGAGTTCTCCTGTCTCTGCCTGCCGTTCATCACAGGAGCACATGGGGTTACAAACTCATGCCACACAGCACAGCTTTCCACGGGCTCCAATCCTCTTCACACTTACATGGCAAATGCTTTACCTGCTGGGCTGTCTTCTGGAACCCCAGAATTGAAACTTTTCGTTGCTAACCGTTGTCACTCCAGAGAGAAGCGAGTTTCCATCTTCTACCCATTGGTCCTGCAATAGCTGGCCCTGGACGCCCTGGCTTTAGTCCACATTGTGCCCAGAGTTAGAGATGGGGACACAGCTCCGCGATGCCCCTCAACGAAGCCTGGGGAGCTCCCTTAACCGTTGAGGGACCTTGGCTCAGGTAAAATCTTTGGTTTTGATACTGAAAAAGATTTCAGGATTGACCAGTATAACATTAGTTAAAATTTATTTTAAAACATTTTTAAATATTATTTTAAAGCAGAGGTCAAGAGAAAGAGAGGTGTTCTAGAAGGAAGTGGAGCTTATCCGATGGCCTGAGTGTGAGCTTCTCAAAGAGTCTCACGCCACTATCTTTACGGCTGTCACGTTTAGGTCTTTGGTGACAGCTGGAGTTACTGTCTTTAAGGGGTTGCTAAGGGTGGCTCCCAAGAGGCCCGTGACAGGGTTACAACTGGTAAGGTGGAACTCTGGATGTCAGGGAGGCAGGAAGCGAGGATATCTGTGGTGTAAGCAAGTCTCAGCCTTGTTCACGAGAGTCGCAGAAAATGTATGGGAGAGGAGTGAGTGCGGACCCAAGGATTGAAGCCTGGGCCGTTTCTGTTTTAACACAGAAACAACATTGTCTGCGCATGGGAACTTCGGCAGCAAATGTTCACTGTGGTGAGGTTCTTGCTCCTCAGCTGGCGAGGGGGCTGCAGCCAGACTCCAAGGTAAGCAGCTCCCTTGCTTCCCGTCATTTTCCCTGTCTGTCTTTCTAGCCTTACGCACCGATGAGTGGTGAGTCCTCATTGAGATGTGCTGCTAGGACAAGATAGACTGGGATCATAAAGACTTACTGTGAAAAATACAGTGTAAAATGTCCTAATTACTTAAAATGTGGATAACATGTTGAACGGATAGCATCTTGATATGTTAATTATGAATACTGGCGACAGGGCTTACAAGCCCAGGCTGGTTTCAGATGCCTTATTCAGCCAAAGACAACCTTGGACTCCTGGTCTCTCTCTCCCAAGTGCTGTGGTTATGAGTACAAGCCACCATACCTGCCTTGATTTCTGAAGGATTAACTGAGTTATCATATACAAGCAAAACAGCTAACTTAAACTAATTTTATGTTTCTTTTATGCTTTAAAAAAGTGTGTGCAGGTGTGTGTGGAGGGAGGTGGTTCCCAGGCACGGGAGTGCTCCAGGGTGCACCGCTGCTCAGAGAGCTTGCTGGCGTCCGTTCTCTGTTTCCACCCTGTGGGTCCCGGGATTGAAGCCGGGTGTCAGGCTTGGCAGCAGGTGCTCTTCGCAGCTGAGCCATCGCACTGGCCCTGTCGCTCTTATGCTTTTCATCGTAGCCTCCCTGGTGTTCTCTCTCTCAAAAATCAGGCCAGCGACCCTGCAGCAATCTGGGAAAGCGCTGATCAGCAGGCCGAGGCAAGCCGATCTTGAACGATAACTTTGGTCAGTGCCTTACGACTTCCGGCCTGTACTGTGGAGCTTCCCCACCCCTTCTGAAAACCTCTAGAGGCTGAAACCTGCCTTTGAACTCTGGAACGTTCTTTCTCTTCGGGACCCTTGTCGTGTGATTTGTAGCTGCGATCTCTCTCCATGCTCTGCTCCTCAAAGCTCAATCATGGCTGTGCTGAGCCACAAGGCCCTCTCTCCTCCTAAAGTTCATCTGAGGACTTGCACTATTAGGAGCTGCATCCTTGCTGGAGAAAGTGTGTCACCATGGGGTGGGCTTTGATGTCTCAGGCCCGGTGGCTCATTTCTCTCCAAGTCCCTCAGTGTGCTCGGGGACACGCAGGGTTGAAATTCTTGTTAGCGCCACACTTAGCCCTCTGGGCTGCGTCACGGGTCCTCTCAGCTCCTTCCTGGATCTCCTCACCTCCAGGAGCCGCCCAGAAGGTTCTCTGCACGCTCCTGGGTCTGAGACCCTTCCCTTCCCTGCCTCCCCTCGGAGCTATGGGCTGTGCCTCTTCTTGTGCCCCGTGGATCGCCGTGGATCGACGGTTTCCTGTGCACACAGCCTTTGTCTCACGGTGTGTAAGTTCATGGGGTGTGGCTAAAGAATCTGTAAGCTCTGTAACAATCGTTGGCTTAAAACACAAACCTCCACATAGGTAATCTGCTGTGGTGAGTCAAGGCTGGTTCAGAGTCTACGGTGTACGTAACCTGATCCAGCTGCGGTTTTAAAAACAGATCTACTAGCGCCATGTGGCGCTGCTCCATCTTGGCTGATGACCTCGTCAAGACGGAGGCAAACACGTGACTGGCAGCCATCTTTACTGAGATGGAAGTGTGTGCTCCGTGTGACTTCACCGTCTAAAGATGGCCACATGGAATAAAGCAACTAGTATAAAACTTCTCGGTCCTACCGAGCCCCTAGTTTAGCATTGTTTTTAGACTGAGGAAGCAACAATAAGTCTCCAAATTATTTTGGATTGGTATGGATTTGTTGTTGTTGTTACTGATAAAAACTGAAGGTTGTTATAAAGCTTTACGTAGATTAACAAAAAGCGACTTAAGGCGAAGGACTGACTCCTTAATGTTGGTGTGCAGGCGATTCTGCTGGCCTGCCCTCAGGGACCTAGCCTTTGTCATCACCCGAGGACAGGTGTGGGGGGGTCCACCTGCGGCCTCAGCTCTGCCTGTTACTGCTCTTGCTCACTGGCTGCTGGCTGGGTCTCTCTGTTCTGTGCCCCGCCTTTTCCCCCACCCCCAGGCACCCCCTTTCTCTCCCTCTCCACCCCTCTCTCTTTGCCCTCTTGGCTCCTCACTGCCTCTACCTCTCCACCAGGTCCTCACTCTGCCCCAATAAACCTCCTTACCCTGGATCTGCTGCATGCCGGAATTCCTCAGGGGGCACCCCCTCGCCGGCCACATCATTGTATTTCATACCACTGTGTCTTTGCTAACTGTTTAACACCAGGCTTCTAGGAAATTTAGTTAAGTAACAGCATGGGTTTGATAAATAAGATTTATAAATTCCTAAGGTCTTCTCAGATTCTACAGTAAACCTCCTCCTCCATACCTAGGAGCAGCCATGTCCTTTCCTCTTATTGTATTATACTGTTTTCATTCATGCACATGCACATGCCCGGTGCCCACAGAGGCCAGAAGAAAGTATTGGAGCCCCTGGAGCTGGACTTACAGGCCCGTATGAGCCGCCACATGAGTTCTGGGACTGAAACCCGCGTCCTCGGGGAAAGTCGCCAGCGATCAGAACTGCAGAGCCGTCTCTCCCTCCCCTTCACCTTGTTTTTCAGGCAGGGTTTTTCACTAAGCCAGGACCTCACTGTCTTGGGTAGACTGCCTGGCCAGTGAGCCGCGGGTCCTGCCTGCCTCTGCCTTCAGTGCTGGGGTTACAGGCACAGGTGCCACACCCAGCTTTCTGCACTACGCTGGTGGATCTGAACTCAGGACCTAAGGCCACTGCAGCCCACTCCTCCCTGATCTTCACAGAACTGGCTCTCTCTTCCCGTGGGTCTCTCCTAGATGCCTTTGTGTTGCTGAGGCTCAGCAACCCTGCTGGTGTCCACACAAGCACCGCTTGTGTTTTTCATCCATTTGCTTTTTTTTAAAAATTAAATTAAAATTTTGAATCACAGTCTCATAGAGCTAGCCCAGGCTGGCCTCAAGCTCCCTTTGTAGCTGAGTATAGCCTCCAACTCTTGACCCTTTTTTGGCTTGTAGCTTCCGAGCACCGGAATTACTGGAGTGCACCACCGCACACAGCTAAAACGTGTAAATTTAATTAAATTTACATTCTTACGGAGCTCTTCCCCAGAGAGTGAAGCCCAAAGAAATCTACCACAGCAAGATGCTTTCATTCCATTAAACAAAGAAGGGTAAATCTTAGGGCAGGGAAAAAACAGGGTAGCTGAACACAGTGACTGCAGGATGGAAACGTGGAGAGAGTTTAGCAGCTCCCTGGTGCCTGGTTCTGAGGTGATTAAAAATTGTCTCCGGTAAAGGAGGATTTACGTTCTGCCTTGAGGCGGACGGATGACAATGACAGTGAAGAGTCCCTCTGCATTCCAACCTTCCCCAGCTCCACCAGCCTCCGTATTTAAGGCAGAAATATTGCCGTTTCCTTGGGGCCAAGTAGGAGCCACTGAAGTAATCGGAAATGAGCAGTCACAGGAAATTGCCGCCACCCAGGCTGGAGGAACAAAGAGAAGAAATGTCACAAGAGGCCGGAGAGGAAGTCACCCTGTAGCACGCACACGCTCACGCTCACCATGCCCACTCCCTCCCTGGTTCTATGCTTTCCCAGGATAGCTGTGGCCTGAGATGGTAGCACAGGAGGCCCTGAGGGTCTGTCCCCCGTGGATGCTGCCCAGAGTGGTCCACACCCTTCCCTGATGACTCTGCTACCCCATGTCAGGCCAGGTCTGCAACCCCAAGCTGTGCTTACCTATGGCTTCTGAGCGATTTCTCTTCCAAGGTGGCATCTGGAGACCTCTTATTTTCCTCTGATTTAGAAGTGTTTTTATTTTCTCTTTAAAAGATCTTTTATGGTTATTATTATTATTATTATTTTATGTGTTTGAATTTTTTGCGTGTACGTATGTGCAACACCGAGTACAGGCAGTTTCCACAGAGGCCAGCAGGGGGTGTCTAAAATCTTGGGCCTGTGGGCCAATGTGTGTGTGTGGGTTCCAGAAACCAACCCCTGGTCCTCTGAAAGAGCATTAAGTTCCTTCAACAACTGAGTCATGTCTCCAGCCCCCTTGCCTACCTTTTTTTTTTTTTTTTTTTTTTTTGAGACAATGTAGCACTTATCCCGACACAGACTTGCCATGTAGGCAAGGATGACAAGGAGCAGAATTCTGATCCTCCCACAGCTACCTCCTGAGTGCTGGGATGACAAGCATTTGCCACCCGCTCTTTCTGCTTACCATTACCACTCCGAGTCTCAAAAAGTTGCTCACGGTTGCTCCTTACTTTGGCATCAAATGCCAGCACTGGGCTGAAGTTGGAAGTGGCTCGTTCACATGGCTAACACACGTGGCTAGCTGTTGCTTGAGAGCTGTGTTGGCCAGAGCCGCTACACATGGCCACTCTCGCATGAAGAGCCTAGACAGCAGCTGGCCGCCCCCAAGCCCAGGACCCCAGAGGTCCAGGCAGAGGGACTTGTGGCCTTTTCTGATATAGCCTCAGATTCACAGGGCTTCACTCTGCATCTTTCTGATGGACAACTATGAACGCACACAGGATGAGGCTTCATTAAATCTACCAACCGAGCTGGGCTTGGTGTTGAATGGAATCCCGGCACCGAGGAAAGCAGAGGCAGGAGGATCACTCTGAGTTCAAGGCCAGCCTGGTTTACAGAGGGAGTCCAGGACAGCCAGGGCTACACAGAGAAACCTGGTCACAAAAAAAAAAAAAAAAAGCTACCAATGGGAGGAATGGTTGGGCCATATATATATATACACACACACACATATATATATATATATATGCACGTGTGTGTATACACACACACACACACACACACACACACATATACGCCTACGTTCTCAAACTGTAGCCCAGACTCTCCTGAAACTCAAGGCAGTTCTTTTGTCTTCACCTTGCAAATCCTGGGGTTTACAGGTATGAGCCATAAAACTTATTTCAAAAACAGTATTTATTGATCTGCTGTGATTAATGTTTTCTCTATTGATGCTAGACATTTATTGTTTAAAAGAAAAAATGAAAATCCCAACTGTTCTATTTTACCAATAAAGACTCAAGAGCCAGATGCTGGGGTGAAACCTGCTAGCTCAGAAGGCAGAGAGAGCACCCAGCTGACCTTCCTTCTCAGCTCAGGTCCAGATGGAAAACATCCAAAAGGCTCACTAGCTCAAATGACAGCCCAGGAAGAAAAGGCCAAAAACCCAAGGCCAAGGCTTGCTAGCTCAAGGCCCAAAAAGCAGGGAGCTGAGGAGCAGAAGCCAAAGCTAAAGCCAGAGCTCAAGCTAAAAGCCCTTTCTCCTCCTCCACGCTGTCTTAAACACCCTCAACTCAGAGTCCCTCCTACTCTGTAATCCCTGTCAGCTGGTTGCTTGATTTAGGCTTAACTTTATTAAATCCTGTGCACAGAAAGCTCTTGGATTAAAGGTCTCTGCTAGGGCTGAGCCACACCATAATCACCTGTTTACAATAAACAAAGTGCTTGGATTAAAGGTGTGTGATAGGGCTAAACCACACCAAGCAAGAAACAGGGTTTTACAGTTCACAATTTTGGGGTTCACAATGGGATCACATATCCTCCAATAGACATTCTCTTTAGATAATTTTTTCCATTCTAGTTGTTTCTTTCATTATTTTTATTTTTAAATGATTCTGGGGATCAAATCCAGAGCCTCACAAATGATAAGCAAGGATTCTTCCCAGAGCCACACTCCAGCCCCTCACTGGGGGATTCTAGGCAGGTACTCTACCACTGAGCCACACCTCCAGCCCCTCACTGGGGAATTCTAGGCAGGTGCTCTACCACTGAGCCACACACCCAGACCCTCACTGGGGGATTCTAGGCAGGGGCTCTACCACTGAGCCACACACCCAACCCCATTCTCAGAGCTTTGATGAATGTTCACTAATTATATGGCTGTAATTCCCAGCTCTGTTGTTACTCTGCTATGCTTTCTTATAGTATGTAAATGGTCTCTGCTTATATATTTTGCATATGCTCTCCATTTAAAAATGTTTTTATCATTTTTAATCTTATGTGATGAATGTCTTGCCTGCCTGTGTGTCTATGTACCATATACATGCTTGGTGGCCATGGAGGCCAGGGGAGGGGACCAGATTCTTTGGAACTGGAGTTACAGGTTTCGAGCCACCCTTGTATGTGCTGGGAGCTGAACCTGGGTCCTCTGCAAGAACAGCAAATGTTTTTACCTGTGAGCCATCTCTTGTGCCTTCCATATGTCCTGCACTTGAAGGCTGTTCTCATTTTAAAAACCCAGGTGAGGGTCTGAGGAGAGTTCGGTTGGTAAAGGGCTTGCTTGCTCAGACTGGAGCCCAGGGCTTCATGAACTAGTCAAGCATTCTGTGACTGAGCCACACACCTCCAAGCCCCAAATTCTTGAAACACAGGATCATGAACAAAAGAATATGGCTTTTTTGAGTATTTAAATTTGGGGGCAAATGACTTAATCTACAGAGCTATCCCACTGACCCATGGACGCTATTTAAGCCACTATTTGTTTTGTTTTGGTTTTTGTGTTTTGGAATGCGTCAAAGGCCACCTAATACAGAGCAGGCAAACTGTTTCATCTCTATCTGTGGGCTTCAAGGAGACTGCCTTTCTGCACATGAATGTGATCATCGCCCAGATCAGAGCAAAGAAGCTATAGTCCTTTGTGTGCTGATTCCATCCACACATTTACCTATCTATCTATTCACTCCTTCTTTAACCGGATATTTATCTGGATCACCCCAGCCACCCAGCCTCTTGATGGCACACATGTTCACATAGGTGATGAGACAGTAAAATCAGGGCGCTCAGCCTGACACGGAGGCACATATCTGTAGTTCCGTTTACTCAAGAAACTGAGACAGGAAGGTTGCTTGAGTCCAGGGGGTTGAGGGTTTGGAGAGGTGGCTAATTAGTTAAGAGCACTATTTGCTTTTGGAGAGGACCCAGGTTCAGTTCCCAGAACCCACATGGCTGCCTACGGTTGTCTAATTCCAGTTCCAGGGGCTCTCAGGCCCTCTCCCGGCCTCTTCTGGCACTGCACACATATAGTGCACAGACATACACACAGACAAACGCTCATACATAAAAACACATAATTTTTTATAAACAAAAATACCTCCTCCGGAACAAGATGGAGTTTATACAATTTTAAGCACACTTTTAGTGTTAGAATAGCCATTCTTGACAGTACGGTGCAGAACAGAATGCAATGTCATGCCAGTTGGATTTATGTCTGAGCCATTTAGGAGAACAATAGCAATTTGGAGTTCCATCTTAGCATGATAAGTGAAAATAAATTCCACATGGACTTGGGCAAAATGTGGGTAGAATATTTCACAATAAAAGTGCTGAAGATGAAATAAATATTTAATAACCTCTGGGTACAGAAAGACTTTCTGCACTTCAAAGCAGGAAAATGAATTGCTAAGGAGAAGATGGAGCCATTGGACTGTGTAAAGAGTTGGCTCTTCCAAATGCCTAAGAAGAACATGATTAACAAGATAAAATTAATGCATAATAGAAGAAAGAAAGATTTGCAACAAGATAGGAAAAAAATGGTTAGCATCCTAACAAAGATATTAATAAGTTGATGTGAAATTAATCTAAAAAGACCCACAACTAACCCAAAATAAAAATGGACAAATGGAAGATAATTCACACAGGAAATATAAATAATCCCCTCAAGCACAGACGTTCAGTGTAGTGCTTGCTTTGACAACACACAGCCAAGCAGCTCTCAACCTGGGGTCACGACCCCCTTCGGACCCAACCACCCTTTCACAGGGGTCATATCTCAGGTGCCCTACATATAGAATATTTACACTACAATTCACAAAGCAGCAAAATTGCAGTTAGGAAGTACCAAAGAAACAATTTAGTGGTTGAGGGTCCCCACAGCATGAGAGACTGTATTAAAGGTTGAGAACCGCTGACGCAGACTAACAGGTCAAAACGGAGCGTACCCCTCGGTGATATTTTAACGACAGTTACACAGATACTGAGATAGTCCTTTGTCAGTCATTGACGATGTGGTTCCCATGGCCCAGAAATGCCCAGGAGAGTAAGACCCGGCGCCCAGGGGAGAAAAAACCTGTACCCAGGGCTCGTTGTGTTTGGAGTGGGTTGTTCTCAAGAAGGATCAAGGGATCTGACTACAAAGACTAAAATGTGCACACCTGTCGCACATTACATTTCCAGGAAGTCAGTCTCTGGAAGCAATCCACACATAGGAAAAGATCTCATTCCAGGGATGTCTATGTAGTTTTAAAATATTTTATTTTATTTTTTAAGAATGACATATTTAGGCAGAACAGGACCCAGAGAATGTGTTTTATATGTTATACATGTAATATATGTTGTCAAAGATGTGAGCACTTCGGCAGCAGGAAAGGCGAGAACGAGGTGGCTGCTCAGGCCTTGGAGCAGCTGCTTTAGCAGTCCTAACCCAGAGCGGAGCATCACTGGCCAGAGCGGGAGCCAGAGCGGAAGCCTGGGAGCTCCCTGGAGCATCACTGGCCGTGAGCTTGGGTTGGAAGCCGACGGGAGCAGCAACAACAGATCCGGTAGCTCGGGGAGAAGAAGAGGAGGCAAGCAGGGACACGTGGCTTCCTCAGGGGACCTCTTTCTAGTGGGCTGCCCGCTGGTGGGTGCCGCTGGCTGTCGGTCAGTCCCCCTGCCTGTCCTGGTTTGTTTCTGTGGCTGAAATAAATCCCAGAACCCAAAGCAATGTGGGCAGGAAATGATTTCTTTGGTATCCTGATCACTGTCTGGCACTGAGGGAAGCCAAGGCAGGAACTCAAGTGGGATCCATGAAGGGAAGTTGCTTGCTGGCGTGTTCTCGGGCTCACATACCACCTGCCCAAGGACGGCACCAAGGAAGGCTGGACCTTTCCACACCACTCATTAATGGAGAAAATGCCCCATGGGCTTGCCTGAGATCAATCCGATGGAGATAATTCTTCCATTAAGATTCTCTCTTCCCAGGTGGGTGAGGTGGCGCAGGCCTTTAATCCCAGCACTCCGGAGGCAGAGGCAGGTGGAGCTCTGTGAGTTCGAGGCCAGCCTGGTCTACAAAGCTAGTCCAGGACAGCCAAGGCTACACAGGGAAACCCTGTCTCAACAAAAACAAAAAACAATACATTTTCTCTTCCCAGGTGTCCCCATTCCCCACGCACTCACATTTATACGCAAAGGCGTGTCTCCTAGGTTATTGCAGGAAGTTTCGAATGCAGACCAGCCATTACAAACTGGTAATAGACTTACTAGCTTACGAGTTTACCAGCCTTTGACAAAGAGCTATGAACACATGAACACACACAACACACTTGAAAAGGGGGAAGTGTGTGGGGGGAGATAGAGAGAGAGGAAGGAAGGAGTCAGAATAAACAAGTTGCAGTTTATAATAATCATTTGTAATAAATAATATAGTAACAATATTTCCATTTCCAGAGATCTCCTGGGGTCTTGGAAAGCACCCCCACATAGACAAAAGACACAGGGCAAACAGTTGAGGCATCTGATGGGAGCTGCATTGCGTCAGTGGTCTGGTCTGCTTCCCACTCTGGCTCCTCCATCCCTAGGCGAGCACCCTGGCCATTCTGGTGTAGGTGGCTCTTGCCATGTCTGTTTGCAGTAGGATGCGCAGAACAACAATTACACTCAATCCAGCCCACGGCATTTCTCAACACAGATGAACTGAGCCTTAATTTCTTAGGCCCCAAGGACTGAAGGTTTGCCTGTCTGGTTGCTTTCCAGGAGACAGAATCAATGTGTGACAGAGAGGTCAGCTCATGGGGCATCGGTCAAAAGGGATAAGGTCAATACAATTTGCGAACAAAAGGAAAAACTCAGCTGAGCGCCACAAACACCTGTGCAAAAGCCAGCACTAGGGCGTGTCAGGCAGGACAGTGAAGAGTCTGAGCCATTCTGGGATCCCTACAGAGTGAGTCCACCTCGAAAACCTAACCCAAACAACCAGAGCAGAGATGTTGTTTTCCAAGACAGGGTTTCTCTGTGTAGCCCCGGCTGACCTGGCGCTTGCTCTGTAGGCCAGAGCTGGCCTTGAACAGAGATCTGCCTGCCTCTGCCTTCAGCGCTCAGATTAAAGGCATGCGTCACCACTGCCAGGCCTAGTTTCTTCTCTTGTTCAACGTTGGCTAGCCAGGCGAGTTCCAGGTTCAGAGGAAGACTCTGTGCCTCCACAGGGAGGGGAGCAACACGCACATGTGCACACTCACACACACACACACAAATGGAGCGTAGTGAATCCCCATACCCTCACCAATAACTGTCAATTCTCTGTGGAACCCAGGCTGGCCTCAAGCTCAGAGCAATCCTCCTGCTTCTGCCTCCCAAACGCTGGAACTGCAGGCATGTGTGTAATCCTGGCCAGCATAAACCATTCTAGAAATGAAATTGATTCATTTTTCGTTTGTCTTTTGATTGGTTGGCTGGCGGGCCTCGGGGTGGGGTGTTTGCCTGCGTGTAAGCGCTCGAGCGTGTGCGCATGCCGCGGCACGCATGTGGAGGCCAACAAACAACCGGAGTCAGCTCTCTTCCACTCCGTGAGTCTTGAGCTTGAACTCGGGTTGTCAGGATTAACCGCAAGCACCCTTACCTGCTAAGCCATCTCGCCAGCCCCCAGAAATCTTCTGATGAATGCAAATTCTTGTGGTGTTTTTTTTTTTTTTCCTTTTGTCTGAGGCAGGGTCTATGTAGCCCTGGTGTCCTAAAACTTGCTGTGTAGACCAGGCTGGCCTCAGACTCAGAGATGTGCCTGTGCTGTGAGCAAAGGGGTGCACTGTGGCCAGCTGTGACGTCCCAATGATAAGGAGTCAGTGTATCGCTGTCACTTTATTACCATCAATGTTTGGAGGGGGATCTTGGCTCAGAACTGTTTTCCTTCTGCACCATTTATTTAGTCTACATTACCCTTAATTTTTCCCTTTTCATGTGGAGGTCTGTAATCTGCCTGTAACTGACATATGTGTTGGGTACGTGTGTGCCTCGGCACACGTGTGGAGGCTGAGGACAGTTTGCAGGGGCTGGGTCTCCCCTTCCACCACGTGGGTACAGGGATTGGACTCTGGTCCCTACTGTCACGCTGGGCACCTGTACCTGCTGAGCCACGGTGCGAGCCCTAGCCTCATGCTTATCCATTGGTCCAAACTGGCTGAGTCTATTTCCTGAGAAGACCATTTTCCCCTCGTCAGGTGGCCCCATTTATGTAAAGATATTTTTGACTTTATTCTGTTCAGGTCCACCAAAAACCGGGTTAATTCCCACAGCTCCACAGTAGGGTCACCCCCCCCCCCTTTGTGAGTAGGTGTGTGTGTTCATGTGTGTACGTGCACGAGGCGTGCACTTGGCACAGTGAGAATGTGGAAGTCCGTGAGTGACGTTGGATGTCAGCCTTTGCTTTCCATCTTGTTTAAGACAGCGTTTAAAAATATTTATTGTATTTTTAATTGTGTGTCTAGATGTGGGTGTGTGCATCGGGGTGCAAGTGTCTGTGGAGAGGTCGGATCCCCAGGAGCTAGAGCTACAAGTGTTCGTGAGCCACCGATGTGGATTCTGGGGCCTGAGCTTAGTACACAGCCTGAGCCATCTCGCCAGACCTCTAAGGCATGCTTTTCTGTCTGCAGACTTCCGGGGGCTCTCCCGTCTCTGCCTTCCATGAACCCACTATTGTGATTATTGAAGCACACGATCTCACTTGGCTTTACATGGGTTGGGGGTCCAAACTCAGGCCCCCATGCTTGCCTGCTATGCTCTTGCCCAAGCGGCCATCTCCCCAGCCTTCCAAAAGGTCTTGGTGTTAGGTGGCACCAGACCTCCTGCCTTGTTCTTTCTGCAAAGCATCTTTGCTGTGCTTGACTCTAGGGTCCTGTGTAAAATACAAGATCCTAAGAGAAAAGACAAAACAAAACAAAGCTTTTCATTTGGATTATAAGGACACCAAATACACAGATTGAAACTGACATCAACCCAATAAAAAGATATATCACACTATTTGCTTAGCTTTTTTTTTAATTTAAAAAGTCTTTTTTAATAAAGTTTCTTTGTACAGGCTTTTCATCTAGTTTATTAGATTTATAACTAGATATTTGAGCATATAGATGGTTATTTTTATTTGCTTTTGTTTGGTTTGTGGCCAGCACATAGCAATAAAATTGATTTTTGTATATTGACTTTTGAAATCCATTAACCTACGTAAATTCTGTTACGAATTTTAAGAAGTTAGTTGACTGATCTCCTGAGTTCTTTTATAACCCAGACCTTATCGTCTCTGAATAATGGTGCTGATAGCTTGCACCTGCTCTCTCTTTTTATTTCACCTGATGTGGGTATTTTGTCTGCACGTCTGTCTGCACACCATACGCGTGCTGGGTGCCTGTTGGAGCCGGAGGAGGGAAAAGAATGCCCTGGACTGAAGTTACAAACAGTTGTGTGCTGACATGTGTGTGCTGGGAATTGAACCGTGGTCTTCTGCAAGAGCAGCCAGTGCTCTTAACTGCTGGGCCGTCTCTCCAGACCCCACTTTCACCTTCTTGCTTTAAGGCAAGCTTGAAGTGTTCTGGATGAAATCAACAAACACAGCAGATGTCTCACTCCAGTTCTCAGAAGGCAAGGGTCAGGACTGAGTCACTAAATGCTTCCATTCTCTGCACAGTGCTGTAAGCTATAGTTCTCAGAATGCTAGCCATCCAGTTACATGGTTCACATCTGTTCCCATTTTGCTGAGATTATCATTTTTGAAGCAAGGTCTCAAGTATCCTGGGCTGGATTCCAACTCACTATGAAGCCAGGAGGACCGTAGAATGACCCTCCCGTCTCTATCTCCAGTGGGCTGGGGTTACAGGCATGTGCGGTTACGCTCAGGTTCACGCGGTGCTGGGAATCAAACCTGGGACTTTGACATGCCAGGCAAGCCTTCTGCCCTTGAGCTCAGCCCGCTCACTGAGAATTTTAATCACAAGTAAATGCTGAACTCATCTGGTGCTTTTACTTTTCTGCATGTTGAGGTAAGCATTTCTCCTCATTACGCTGATACGTGCTGAGTTACATTAATTGGTTTTGCGATATCTAACCAAGCTTATGCTGTTTAGAAAAAGTCTATTACAGGGTAGAGAGTTAACTCAGCAGTTAAAAGCCGACTTACTTTCTCCCAGAAGACCTGGGTTCAGTTCCTAGCACCCACGCTAGGAGGTCAGGAGGCTCACAACTGTCCCTCTCTCCAGCTCTAGGGGATCTTCTGGCCTCTGGACACAATGAAAACACCGCATTCAAGTGCATAAGCCCATGTGCAAGTATACATCCATGTAATTAGAGACAATAAAAATAAAAGTTTTAGTGGCTGAAGAAATGGTTCAGTGGTTAAGAGCACTGGTTGCTGCTCTTCCAAAGGACCTGGGTTCAATTCCCAGCGACCACATGGAGTCTCACAACTGTCTCGAACTCTTGTTCTAGGGGATCCAACTCTTCGGGCAGTAGGCACGCGTGTGGTGCACAGACATACTTGCAGACAAAGTACCCACACACAAAAAGTAAATACTTAAAAAACAAAACCTGAAAGCTTTTATTGGATGTATTAATTATACAAAATAACGGGTCTATGATATTTTCCTATGTGTATATTTGAGCTTGTTCACCCCACTCTGGCCTCTTCCCACTCCTGCTGGACCGGTCCCCTTCCCAGCTAGTCCTTCTATTTCATTTTATTTTTTAAGATTTAAGGGCAGTGGTGGTGCACAGCTTTAATCCCAACACTTGGAGGCTGAGGCAGGAGGATCTCTGTGAGTTCAAGGGCAGCCTGGTCTACAGAGAGGGAGTTCCAGGACATATAGTCAGGGATCTGTAGAGAGTCCTTGCCTCAAAAAAAATAAAATAAAAAGAAAGAAAAAAGAAAAATAATAATGATTTATTTTATTTTGCATGTATATATGTTTTCCATGTGTGTGTGTGTGTTTACACGCACGTGTTCCTGATGCCTGTGGAGGCCTGCATACGGCACTGAATCTTCTAGACTGGAGTTGCAGGTGGTTGTGGTCCACCATGTGTTTCCGGGAATCAAACCCAGGTCCCTCGCAAGAGCAACAAGTGCTCTTAACAGCTGAGCCATTCTCCAACCCTCCTCTCCCTTCTTCCTTCCCTTCTTCCCTTCCTTTCTCTCCTTCCCTCCTCTCCCTCCTTCCCTTCTTTCCCTCCTTCCTTCTTTCCCCCTCCCCGCTCCTTCTCCCTCCATCTTCAATGAGTTTAATGAAGGTCACTCACAGGGGCCTGGGTGAGGGGCTCTTTACAGGAGGACAGCCACCTTACTGGAGGCTACAACACTGAAGAAAAGGTCTCTCCTTCTCCTAGCCGCCATTAACTAAGTTAAGCTTAGCTCCTCAGGGAGGGGTGGAGCCTCATGATGCCCTCCCATCACTTCACTTGCCAGGGGCGAGTCCTGTGTGTGTGGGAGGAATCACAGCAGCTGAGAGTTCAAGAGTTCCGTAAGATACTTCCCCCAGCGGCTGCGTTCTTTCCACTCCCTCTTTAGTAATGTCCTCTGAGCTTAGAGCAGGTGGTTTCAGCCCTCCCGGTTAGGCTGAGCCTTCAGCCGGTCAGCTTATCCTCCACACCTTGATCACCTTAAGTCTCTTCAGTAGACTGTCGCCCACTACAAAAGGGAAGGTACTCTGACCCCCAGTTTGTAGGCAGAAGTGTAGTGACCTAGAAGGCAGTTTGGTGGGCACATAAAGTCCACTTAGCAAAACAACAACAGCCCCTTGCTTACTTCAGCCTGTGACCTCTCCTGATTTTGAACAGGTTTTATAGTGTGGATTCCCACTTGTGGAAAGGATACCAAATCCAATCGGAAAGAGGTGCACCCGTGGGCACATCTCGCCGAGCAGGTCTGTAGTAGAGCATGCTGGGCCCACGGCTGAGTAAGGCTAGTGATGTCTGCTCTGCCCAGCAGACCGCAGCAGCACATTCTGGTGCCAGGAGAGCCGCCCAGCAGAGAGGAGCTCCCAACTCAGTTCTAACTTGGTCTCTCTATGCCTTGCGACAAAGTGTCTGATGTCTTAGGCAACAGAGTCTTACCACACGAGCTCTGGTGGTCAACCAGAAGCAAGGGCAATAGCCTACGTTGTTTTGGGAGGCCTCAGGGCCTTCCATGGTGAAGGGTAGCCCACACCTGGCACTGCAGCCTTACAGTCTTGCTATAACTTCATTATAATCTACTTGAGTATTGCAGGTACCTCCTTCTTCTGGGGCTATGGCAAAACAAGTTAAACATGCTCTTTTATCCTATGTGGTTTCCGTATTTTTATCTCTACTGAATTTTAGACTAGCCTTTTTTTTTTTCAGAGCTTTCATTTCTGTTAAATATATCTATTGAATTTTAATTTCGGTATTGTACTTTTTGTTTCTAGAATTGCTGTTTTTGCATTGCCTCTGCTTTTTATGGCTTCTAGTTCTCTAACAAGACATTTTTTTAAGGTTTACTTTTTATGTTTTAATTACGTATCTGTAGCCTCTGTGTGTATTGCATATGAGTGCAGGCACTCACAGAGGCCAGAAGAGGGCGTCAGATCACTGCAGCTAGAGTTGCAGGCAGTTAAGAGCTGTCCAAAGAACAAAACCTGCCTTTTCTGCAAAAAAATAGTATGTGCTCTTAACCGAAGCTGAGGCAGGATTTTTGGACTACTGATCAGGTTTTTGTTTTTTGTTTTTTGTTTTTTTCAGACATGATCTCATGACTGGCCTGAAATTTGCAAGGTAGCGGAGGGTGACCTTGAACTCCTGACTCTCCTCCCTTTGATTCCTGAGGTCTGCTCCTCACCCGGTTAATAGTGCTGGGCTCAGAAGCAAGGCTTGGTAATTGTTAGGCAATTGCTTAACCGACTTAACTACATTCCCAGCCCATGACATGGCATTACCAATGCCTTTGGTAATGACACTCAGGAAACAGTAGTTTCCATTTCACTTTGAGGCAAAGTCTCTCTGTGTAACCCACACTGTGAGGTCAAGCTCTCAATCCCCCTGCCTGTGTCTTACCAGTGCTTGGATTACAGGAGTTTACCTTCTTGTGACCTTGTGATCTTACTTCTCTTGGGTAAATAGTCCCTGAGTTCGGGATCACTGTGGAGGCAAATGACTTTATAAAAACCTTCCAAGCCATCTCCCTGAGGGTCGGCTCTCTTTCACGTTCCTGCCAGTGTGAGACTTCCTGTTCCACGCCTCTGCGGTCATTCCAGTGGGTCAGCCATTCAAGGCATGGTGTCTTGCTGTACTCTCATTTGTATTTCCCTGGTGACTGATGATGCTGTTGCTAACCTCCTGCTGATTGGCTGTTAGTGCCTCCCCCTTTGCCAAGTGTCTGCTCAGAACTCCTGGCCACTCAGGTGAAGGCAGGCTTTCCTCCTGGGTGTGGGGTGGTAACATTAAGTTTGAGGTAAACTCGGGCTATGTAGGTTGGAGATTCAGACTCAAAAACCAAAACAGACAAGTAAGCAGGTGTAGCAGTGCATGCTTGTAATCCCAGCATTCCAGAGGTGGAAGCAAAAGGATTAGAAGGTTCAAAAAACATCCTTGGCTGCATGAGTCAGGGCCAGCCTGGGCTACACGAAAAAGAAAATCAGGTTGTTTGGTTTTGTTGTTGTTTTGTTTTTTCTTTTCTTTTTGTTTTCTTTTCTTCAGTTCTAGAGACAGAATCCTGGGCCTTAGACATAGTTATTGAGCACTTTACCATTGAGCTACACCCACAGGCTTATTTGTCTGTTTTTCAAAGCTTCCCAGGGCTGCTATGCGGAGCTTAGCCACACACCCAACAGACTGCCTGGGTTCTGGGAACATTGGCTTTTACCTTCCTCAGCTCTCGGCCTGCTGCCTGGAGAAGCCAGTCACTTTATAAACCTCAGGCCAGCTTCCTGCAGCACCGTTGCCAAGCACAACCCATCGGGTTTCTCACACTGCATCTCCTTCCTTCAACCAAACATAGAACCCCACCACCGCCTGACCAGAGGCCAGCGCATGTCTGCTCTCTGTGGCCTGCGCCCTCACAGCTGTAAGGGCTGTGGAAATTGCAAGATGTCACATCTGAGCAGGTTGTGGGAGTTCATGCCTTTCACAGTAGCACATAGGAGGTTAAAATATGAGGACCCTGGGCTCAAGGCCATCCGGGTTACAGAGTCCTGGGCCAGCCTGAGCTACATGGCATGACTATGTCTCAGAAAGAAGGAGAGAATGAAAGTGAAAGGCAGGCAGGCTATAGAGCTGGCTCAGTGGCTAGGCCTCATTTGGTCCCCTGGTACCCATTTGGCAGCTCACAGCTGCCTGTAACTCCAGGGCATCTGATGATGGTCTCTTCTGGCCTCTGAGGGTACCAGGCGTGCACGTGTTGTACATACTTACATTTAGGCACTCACATATACACATAAAAATAAAATAAATCTGAAAAAAGGAAAGGAAGATAGATAGATGGATAGATAGATAGATAGATAGATAGATAGATAGATAGATAGATAGTTGTTCTTTTGGTCTGTAAACATCCTGCTCTTAGATCTGAGAAGGTGGCCCAGTTGGCAAAGTGCCAGAGAACTCAAGTTTCATCCCTAGGACCCACCTAAGAGAAAAGCCTGGGCACTGTGGCTTCTGCTGTGTTCGTGGTCCCACAACTAGGGAGGCAAAGATGGGAGGATTCCTGAGGGCCAGGCCCCGGCCTGGCCTACTTAATGTTTTTCAGACCAGTAAAAGAAAAAAAGTAGACAATCCTGAGGGATGACAGCTGCGTTTGTGCTTGGCCACCCACCCTGAGGGGCGCAGGCTCAGCCTGTCCTTAGCTCATGTCCAGCAACACCTCTCCCCCTGGGACCCCCAGAACTTCCCATACATTAGCAGTGGAAGAAGACACCAGAGCCCCAACCAAAACCTATGACCACATCAGCTCTGACTTGGGTGGTGGCCTAACCAGTTTATCTTGGCTGTTCCATTGCATGTGTTCTGGGGACAAGGACAGGCATGGCTGGGGTTGGAGGAGGGGTCAGAGGGCTCATGCAGGGAAGCTGAGGAACAGGAGGAAGATTTAGGAAGGGGAGACCATAGGTCACCGCTGGACATGCTAACATCCCCCACAAGAACAATTAATGTGTCATGTGACCCACAGTGTGCCGGGCACAGTTCTGATGATTCTCACAAAGTCCTCAGGAGAAACTGACCTTGTGACCAGTGTGGCTCAGGTCCCCACACTGTTTGGCTCATAGGCAGGGGGACCTCTCCGCCCATACCCAGGCCTCTGACCGTCTCTCACTCGCTCAGGCTTGTACTAAGAGGCCCACTGTGGCCTAGAGAGCCACCACCCTACCCCAGCTCTAGACGTCAGAAGTCAGCGTCTGTATTCTTTAGGAACCAGATACCACCCGGCCTGGCGTGTCTATCAGAGTCCTACCTCCCACAGACGGTAGCATCAGAGTCTGTCGCATGACCACCAGCCGGCTTCCCCTTTCTCCTGCCAGGGTGTGACACACGGATGGGGGAGGGGAGCCTCTTGCATCTGGCTGGTGCCCGAGGGCTCCAACCTCAGGTTCCTCCTTCTCCAGTCCCAGCTTAGACTCCCACCGGGGACTAAAATAGCCCCCGCCTCCTCCCCACTTAGGCCCCCCTCTGCCTCGCTCCCAGCTGCCTCCCCTCTCTCCAGTGCAGCCCCGCCACATCCAGCGGCCACCACACGGCCACCGCGCGCCTCACCTCAAGCCCAGTTCTCTCTGCGGTGTGCACATCTGTGTTGTGAATCACACCCTCTTCGCTTTGCTGTGGTCGTCTTCTCTCTCTCTAACAGTGAAGTGGCCATCTTTAGGTCCCAGGTCCTGTCTGTCTTTCTTTGTTGTGCAGCTGTGGGCAAGCATCTTAACCTCTTGATAAATTGGGAGGAAGTCATCTACCTCAGGTGAATAGTGTGGGGACTGAGACCTTAACACACTTGGGAGTGTACTGTCATGAGTGATCCTGCCGATGGCTCTCTCTGCTAGCCCGTGACCATGGCAAGGATGTGAATGCTGAGTAGGAGCTGTAGCGGATGTGTGTTGGGCCCTGCTCCTGGAACGTCAATTGGCTGAGACCCCACGACCCTGACCCTGCTATGTAAGGACTATTTTTCTCTCAATCTTGTGGGTGAAGACATCAAGGCCCAGAGAGGTGAAGTGGCTTGTTCAAGGCTGCGCAGCCAGGAAGAGACTGAGCTGAACTTCAACCGCTGTTACCCACTGTCCCTCCTCTGACAACATCTGCCCCTTGCAGCCCTGGTCCTTCTTGTTCGACCCACAAAGTCCGCGGCACAGCCCCAGGGGCTGCGTTCTCTGCGGCACAGCCCCTGGGCTGCATGCTTTCTGTCGTGGGTGTCTATGTGTCCCTCCTCCCTGCTGCTGTCCCCTCCTCCAGCCGCCACCACCCACCTCAGACTTCCTCCTTCACTTGCTTGGACGTCACCCCACATCCCACCAGCCCCTGGACTGAGGCGTCCAGAACGTCTGGTCACCATGGGGACCCCGGAGGCCTCCTGGCACCTGCTGTTGCTCCCTGTCCTCCTGACTGTGGGAGGTGAGTTGGGGGCTTCTGTGGCTGCTGCCTGGGTCTTCAGCTCTGGTGGAGGCCGGGCTGGGCAGGAAGGGACAGGACAGCTAAAGGGGAAGGCTGGACAGAAGAAGGTTCCTCTAGAGCCTGTGGCTCTCTCCCTGAGCTAGAGGCCCCAAGCTTTGGAACCCGGCAGGCTCATTGGGAGGGACGTCTGAACTGGACCACCTGACGCAGGCATCGCACACTGGCTGCTTGGCTCTGCACCAGCTTGGGGTGCTGCCCTTTCCTGCCTTCCTCAGCTCCTCCATCCGCCATCCATCAGTGCCTCCATTTACCTCTCTTTTGAACACAGAATCTCAGATAGCCCAGGCTAGCTTCAAATATGCTACGTGGTTGAGGATCGCCTCAACCTTTTGATTCTCCTGCCTCCACGCCTCTCAGTTTACCTAATTTTTCCTCCTTAGGATTAAGTCCTGTCCAGGCCCAGAGTGGTAAGCCATGACACCCCCAATCTTTCTCCTCTCCTCTCAAAGACCTCCTCACGCCACCTACTTTCCTTCTAACCCTCCCTGACTATCAACCTATGTTCCCTCTCCTTCTCCCGCTGTGACACTTTTCCCAGAATGCAACTGCTCTCCTGTGAGCCCTGGTGTACTGGCTGGGATTGTGCTGGGTGACTTGGTTCTGACACTGCTCATTGCCCTGGCTGTGTACTCCCTGGGCCGCCTGGTCCCTCGAGCCCGAGGGTCTGCAGAGGGTGAGTGGGGCTGACAGGGCTGGTGGGGGCTTGTGGGAGCTGGCCTGGTGGGAGGTGGGCATGGGGGGAGCCTCAAGGTCACAAATATCAAAGGACTGAGCACGGAAGGGCTGGTTTGCTGGTGGTGTGGTTTGTTTGTGTTTCTTCTCTAATGCTGAGGAGCCACACGGGGCCTCATGTTTGTACTGCAAGCACTCTCTGCCAACTGAGTTACACCTCCAGGCTAGAAGGGCTGGTATTTTCCCTTTCTTATTTATTTATTTGTTTGTTTTTAATATTTTAATCTGTGTATGTGCATTTGAGTACAGTGCCCACAGAGGCCAGTGGGCGGCACCAGATGCCCTGGAACTGGAGTTACAAGTGCTCCAGCTACCCAGCGTGGGTTCTGAGACTTGAACTTGGGGCCTCTGCAAGAGCAGCACCTTCTCTTAAGTGCTGAACTGTCTTTCAAGTTGCTCAGAAGGGCTGGTTTTAAAACAAGACAGTGCCAACCCACAGCCTCGTCGTCCATCTTCACACCCGGTGTCACTCTTTATCCCCCTGCAGGGACCCGGAAACAGCACATTGCTGAGACCGAGTCACCTTACCAGGTAAGGCTGGCAAGTTCTTCTCTGCCTTCACTCCTGCTCCATCCTAGCCCCACACCCCATCACTCTCTCGAACACACAGACACACACACATACATACAGATACACACAGAGATGCACAGAAACACACACACAGACACATACATACATATACACGCACAGATGGACAGAAACACACAGACACACACATGCACATATAGACACACATAATATATACCCACAGACACATACATGCTCACATGCACACACACAGACACACACCCTCAGACACAGATACACACTGACACACACACACACATACACACGCTCACACATACACACCCCACACACAGAGACATACATGCACATACACACAGACACACACATGCAGACACACACAGACACATACATGTACACACATGCACATACACAGACACACACCATCACACACACAGATACACTCACACACAGAGACACACACACAGGACCCTTCCTGGCACCTTAAGGTCCCTTCCCCAGCAGGCCCCCCCTCCCGCCATCTTGAAGAAAAAAGAGTGTCTGCCAGCATATTCCATGATCAGCCGTCATGCCCAGCTCCAGTTGTGTGGGGGGGAAATAGACGGGTTCCGTCTCTGTCAGGCATGTGTCGATCTTGGAGAAGCCTGGTCCTCAGTCGGGCTGGGAGGAGCCCTGGATGAGGCGGAGAAGGGAACTTAGCCTAAGTGTGGTGTGTCAGGAGCCATACTCCAGCAGTGGTCTGGCATGCTGAAGCAGGATGTGCATTCCTCTGAGCAGCTGACCAAAGCAAGGCTGCCCAGAAAACTCCACACAAAAAATACGTGATCTCAGCACTTGGGAGGCAGAGGCGAGAAGATGGGAAGTTTGAAGCCAGCCTGGGCTTCTTAGCAAGTTCATAGCCTAAGCTACAGACTGAGCCCCTGTCTTAAAAGAGAGGTGAGGGTAGGGAAGTCCAACAGTGGCAGAGCACTTGCCTAGTGTGTGCAAAAAAACCCTTTATTTAATACCCAGCACCAGAACAAGATAGTAATAACAGCACACTCGTGCTGGATTCCGGAAGCTAGGTAGGAGTATTATGAGTTCATGGTCAGTCTGGCCTGTATATAATGTGTAAAAAAAAATAATAATAATTAGTCCTGGGCATGGTGGTGCAGCAGGCCTTTAATGCCAGCACTCGAGAGGCAGAAGCAGGTGGATCTCTGTGAGTTCAAGGCCAGCCTGGGTTCCCTAGAGACTTCCAGACCAGCCAGGGCTACAGGACAAATCCCGCCTTTGAAAAAATAAAGGTTAAAAGCGGAAAGGGGTGGGAATGCAGCCTACACTAGTCTAGCACGCACAGGCTCCGGATTGAATCCAATAAACAAACGAACAGAATTAATCCAAATTGGAAAGTCAAAGCTGGAGACAGCGCAAACTGCCGTTGAACTCACACCTAAAAACCATATCATCAGCCTGTCTCTCTCAAGAGCCCATTTATGTGTGTGTCTGTGCATGCGTGTATGTGCATGTGTGCCTGTCTGTATGTTTGTGTCTGTGGGTATTATGTGTGTGCATGTGTATGTATGTGCTTATGAGTGTGTTGGTGTGTGTTTGTCTGTGTGTGTGTACAGGCAGACCATAGGAGGATATCAAACCCTATCTTTACCTTATTTTTAAATTGCATTTATGGTACTGTTTATTTATTTATTTATTTATATGTTTGGGCGGCCATGTAGGTCAGAAGACGGTGTGGGTTTCAGGACCCTGACTCTGGTTGTCAAGCTTGGCAGCTTTACCCACTGAGCCGTCCCACCAGCCTCTAGCTGCCTTCCTAACCTTTGGGATGGGGTGGGAGTCACCACCCAGACTGGTCAGACACCCACTTTGTGACACATTCTCTGGGGGTCTACCTCACTGCCCGAAGCCAGTGTGGCCTATTCACCTCCCTGCTGGAGGAGGTTTCTTCGCAAAGCATAAGAAGCTCAAGTTTGGTGCAGGGTGGCGGTGGCACACGTCTTTAATCCCAGCACTCAGGAGGCAGAGGCAGGCGGATTTCTGCGAGTTCGAGGCCAGCCTGGGTCTACAGAGCGAGTTCCAGGACAGCCAGGGCTACACAGAGAAACCCTGTCTCAAAAAACCAAAAAAGAATCTCGAGTTTGGCAGCCTGATGCCAGAAGACCCAGCAGGCTGTCCAGTCCCTGAAAGCAGGGAATTTCAGGGCAAAATGTCAGCC
Organism: Pachyuromys duprasi; assembly: GCA_028658305.1. Taxonomy (NCBI): domain Eukaryota; kingdom Metazoa; phylum Chordata; class Mammalia; order Rodentia; family Muridae; genus Pachyuromys; species Pachyuromys duprasi. Next base: position 3,911,878 of record CM053758.1, read on the forward strand.
TGACTGATTTGCCCTTCAGTGGCTTCGCTGAGACCTACCTGGGTCGGCAAAGCATCCTCTTGGAGAGACTGATGTGAAGCAAATTAACAAAATCATTTTGGGGTGACATTGTGAAGAGACTAAAACAAGCCAATGTGATAACGGTGGGTTAGGAAATAAACTAAATACGGGGAAACTGAGACTCAGCAGCTTGAACATCGAGGGGCTTGGAATTGCACATGCAGAGACCCTGAGGGTGGGTCATAATGTCCAGGCAGAGAATCCAGGGGCATGCCGAATGCATCTGAATAAGTACCTGGTTTCCTTTCATGATTTAAAGTTTGAAAAAGCTGCCAGGGACCCTGAAGGGCCTGAGGAGGCTGGATTTGCTTTACTTGCTGGGCCCTCTCTAATAACTGCCGCCATCTTTTTTTTTAGGAGCTTCAGGGTCAGAGGCCAGACGTCTACAGCGACCTCAACACACAGAGGCAGTATTACAGATAAGCCCACACCGTGGCCGTCTGCAACCTAGCACCTGGATCCGGTCATTCCGGGTGCCCGCTCAGCATGCCCTCCCTGGGATCAGGATACCCGCTGGAATGCGGATCCACACAGTGCCCCCCCTGAGATGTCCCACCTTGCCCCATTTCTGTTTCCAAATAAAAGCGGAGCAGAAGCCATGGCTGAGTTACATGCGCGACTGGGCTAAGGCATTGGGTAACCGTGGGCCCCCAAGAAGTCAGGAAACAGCAACCTGGGAGGAAGTCAGACGTTGGGGAGAACAAGACAAGAGGTGTTTGTATGGCTTTATTCCAGTTCCAGGCACCCCCACACGACCCAGGGTGAGAGGTCAGAAGTCAAAGGTGGAAGCGGATGAGGTCAGCGTCTCCCAGGCATGTTGATGTAGATTCTGCCATCTTCTGTGGGTAGGGTAGCAAGAGCGTGAAGCCTGACCACCCACCACCCTTCCCACATCTCCACCCTCTTGGGAGGCCCCCTGTCTCAGCAGGGGCTTCCTCAGGGGCTCCCCAGACACCTCCCCCAGGGTTTCCCAAGCGCCACCTCCAGGGCTTGCCCGGGGATGCCCTTGTGGGAGACCCCTCTTCCCTAGGGAGCACTACCCACTCTCCAGGTCACGCCCCCAGGTTGACTGACCTTGGGCAGGCTTGCCATATGAGCGCATACATACAAACACCACCCCCACGATCAGGAGAGACAGCACCGCATCTGCAGCCA
>CM053758.1:3913192-3952289 GCA_028658305.1 Pachyuromys duprasi
CCCCCACGATCAGGAGAGACAGCACCGCATCTGCAGCCACCAAGCCTGCCAGCAGCGGCAGGGACAGAGGCCCGCATCCGGAGCAGGAACCTAACAGAGCAGCAGGCGGCTGAGGCTGAGATTCGCCCCAGGGAGCCCCGCCCCCGCCTCCTGAAGATCCCTGAGGGGGCACAGGGGTCGGATGGGGAAGGAATCCCAGATTCTTTGGAATTAGGATGTGAAATGGGGGGTGGGGTGGGGTGGGGAGGTTCTAAGAGAAGCCAGGGTGTCAGAACACCCAAGGGGCTGTGCCCTGGACACACCAGGAATCTGTTACACATTGAACTGGGTGATGGAGAGTCAATGGGACCTGGAAAGGGCTGGGATTAGGATATCCTGAGCCAGGGGCGTGCCCTGGACCAGACCTCAGGGTTGCAGGCAGCTGCTGAAGTTACAGGGTCAAAGGCTTGGTTCATTCCTCACCTGCTGGCGTCTGACTTGCGACCACTGTGGAAAGACCCAGAGAGTGGATGGGGGTGGGAAGGGGGGGGCAGTCCCGCGGGTGGGACACTCCACACAGGAGACGTAATTGGGAAAGGAGCTTCCCGGGCGCAGATAGCGACCAGAAAGGGGAAACAGACGTGACTCGGCCACAAGGAGAGCTCACAGCTCCAGAACCCACCCTCCCCAACCCCCAAGGACCCAGGGGCACAGGGAGGAAGGCTTGCCCCTCTGCACTGCTGACATTAGACGGCAGCCTTTCCGTCCCCTCAACCCTTTACCACTGGCTTCACCTGGGAGCAGAAGCAGGAACAGGAGGTGGCCTGGAGGGGCCATGCTGGGCTGGGACCTGAAGGGATCCGGCCAAAGACTGTGGTCCAGGGAAGTCCTCGAAACAGTAGGGGAGAGGCAGCTAGAACGGATGCTACCCGATGGTGACAATGCCACCTACTTCCTGTGTGTGGGTACATGTGCGCCTTTAAGACTTTCTTTGGGGAACAAATTCCGGGGAGTCAGAGAGCCCAGAGAAGCCTCTGTGATTCTCCAGGTGGGCATGGCAGCGGCCCACCGTGTGGCCATGACAGACATTCTGTAAATATTATGGAGGCAGAGCCAACAGCCTTGGGGCCGTGGGTATTTGAGGAAGGGGACCAGGGTGACTCTTGTTTCTGGGTGACATTAGAAAGATGGAGAGTGGGCTGACAGTTTGGAAGAGCTGATTTAGAGAAGAGAGGGCTGCCTACATTAGGGCACACTGAGTTGAGAATACCTGATAGGGGGCTGGAGAGGCGGCTTAGCAGTCAAGAGTAACTGGCTGCTCATCCAGAGGTCCTGAGTTCAATTCCCAGCAAGCACATGGTAGCTCACAGCCATCTCTACTGGGATCTGATCCCCTCTTCTAGGTGTGTGAAAACAGATCACCCCTACATAAGAATAAATATTTAAAAAGAAAGAAAGAAAATACCTGATAGATCTCTCTGGAGAAGTGGATGTCCCCACTTGGGGTTCAGAGCCTTAGGGATGAGTCTGGTCCTGGCATGTAAATGAGAGGGCTGCTGGCTGAAGGACACATTTAAAGCCATAAGACTGGGTGAGATCAACTGAAGAAGTACATGTATACACACACACTGCCAGAAGATGAGGAACCAGCTGGGGAAGCTGAGGGCAGAAGCCAGGATTGGAGAGACCCAACACAAGGCAGCAGTGTTGAAAGCAGGAGAGAAATTTAGTCATTACAGTTACGTGCTAAAGAAGGTCACAGAGTGGGAACTGAGAAAGCCGGTCCCCTAGTAGGCTGGGAATTCCTGTTTGGTTCACACCTCTCTATCCAAGCACCCAGCAAAGTGTCTTTAGAGTGATGGATAAGTGAGCAGGGCATGATGACCCCAGCCTGTAAGTCAAACCCTAGGGAGACCAAGGGAGGAAGATGTCTGTGAGTTCAAGGCCTGCCTGGCTGATTTAGCAAGTGCCAGGCCAGCCACACTACATAGGGAGACCCTGTCTCAAAAACAAAAGGAGGGTAGAGAAATGGCTCCACCGATAAAGGAACTTGACCTGTGTTAAAGACCGGAAATCCATACAAAAGGCTGGGTTTCTCTAGCCAACTTCAGAGCTCTGGGGAAGCTCACCCACACCTGTTTCCCTCTTACTTGGAGCAACTACTGAAACTGGCCGTAGCAGCACCCCTTTAATCCCAGCACTCGGGAGACAGAGGCAGGGGGATCTCTGTGGGTTTTGAGGCCAGCCTGGTTTATATAGTGAGTTCCACACACTAGAGCTACATAGAGACACTCTGTCTCAAAAAAAAAAAAAAAAAAAAAAAAGAACGAAAGAAAGAAAGAAAAAAACAAACAAAAATAATTGGTAGTTGGATGTGGTGGATCACATCTGCAATCCAACAGGTGAGAGATGGAAGCAAGTAGGAGTTCAAGATTATCCTCAACTACCTCGACTTCTACGATAGCCTGGGCTTCACCAACGCCCCCCCCCCCAACCTCTCTCTCACACTCTCTCTCTCTCTCACACAAATCAAAACTGAAACCAAAGGGGAGAAAAAAAAGTCATAAACGAAAGTTAATTCTAAAGAAGGAAAAGGCCACATGGGAAAGAGATCTAAGCCATCTCTATGACCTTTGCCTAAGGACTTCTCCAAGGGGCCGTGGGGTCCTCTTCTCCCCCAGGACCCAACAGTACTGCCCTGCCTATGCGCAGCCAAGTCAAGGCCTCCAGCATCCCCTCGGCCAGAGACACCAAATTCCAGGTCCCCAGTGTCCCCCTCTAGGGAGAGGTAGGATCCCTGGCAACCACCTTTCCAGGAAGACCGGAGGATAACACCCTTCAAAGCCAGGCTCTCACCTCCTGAGACTAAGCTCGCTCAAGCGCTCCACGGGGGACTCCCAGGACGGTGGGCGGGGTCCTGCCTTGAACTGGGCGTGGCCAAACCCCGAATTTAAAAACTCGCGGGGGACCCGGCTTTAGATCGGGGACCCGGCGGCGGCTCCGCGGGGGAAGCAGCGAGGCTGGCGCAGCGCCGAGGCCGCGGCCCTGGGGGCCCACAATCTGCATCCAAGAATCCGCGAGGTACGGATGGGGCAAAGCGAGGGCACGCGGCGTCCGGAGCGCTTGAGGGTTGCCCGGGGCTGTAAGCCGGGCCCTGGGACTTGGGGCTTCCCGGCGTTTAGGGGAGCTGGCTGAAGAGCGGCTGGACTTCTGGGAGCGCTGGGGACCTAGAGCGAGATCTGGAGTGCTGGGGGTCGGCGTGCAAGGGCTGGGACGTCTGACCCCGGGGCCTCCGGAAGAGGACGGAGTGACCCCGACTCCTTCCCCCAAGGTTGCACGGCATCCGTGGAGGTGCGCTTACGGGCGCAGGTTCGGGTCCCCAGGGTCGGGCGCTGGACCTCGGGGGTCCACGCTGGCCGAGGCCAGCCCCGCCCCGGGGACTTCCCAGGGCCCCGCGGGTGCAGTGTCCCCGGGCCGGGCAGGAATTCCCCGCGCTCGGGGATTCCACGGGTGCCACGGGCGCCCCGCTCCGCTGCGCGCCCCGCCTCCGAGCGGGACACCTGCGGCGCGCGTCCCGAGCGGAACTGGGAGGCGGAAGATTCCCTTGCGTGAGCGCCGTGACGTCAGCGCGCGGCGGCTCCCCTCGCCGCCCCCCGAGCCTCAGGCCCCGGCCGGCTTAACCCTTCACGCGCCGGAGTCCGAGCCGGGAGGCTGAGCCGAGGACCTGCTCTCCTCGGGTCGAGGGGCCCGGGCTCCTGGGCTCTGGATGCGAGGACGCAGCGTCTGTGGGATGCGGGGGGAGCCATCCGCGGGACGGTGCGCCCCCGCGACTCTCAGAGTCTTCGGAGGTGGGGCGGGGGCTCTGCGGCTCCGCATCCCCGCATCGCGAAGAACTACACGGCTGCCGATTTCGCGGATCGCGGCGGAGAGCGCTGAGCGCGGGGCAAGGGTGGTGGTCCCGTGACTGAGAGTGGCAGCTCACCTCCTTGTCTGTGCCCACCCTCTGCGGCCCGCTCCGCCATGCCCCCGGCCCCCACATGTCAGATTCTAGAACAGAGGAATAATCTGTCGTTGTTTTGAAACGGGCAGCCCAGGCTGGCCTCTGCCTTAGTGGGCAGATGAGACCGGCCCTCGTCCCCCTGCCACGGTGTGCCTCCACTCCCAGTTAAAAACCGAGAAGTCGGGAACCAGCATGTGCCTTTTCAGGAAGTGGAGCTTGGCAGATCACCTAACCCCCGCCCTAACCCTCCACTTCAAGTTGTTAGGACCCGGGTGGGATTTTTTACGGATGTGGCGCCGCTCCGCACTTCCTCAGTTTCCACTACGCTGGTGGAAAGCTCGGGCAGAGGAAAAGCGTGGAGTTAAAGGAAGGAAACGGCGGAGGCGGGCCCTACACTCAACATCTTTCTATTGGCTTTGTAGTTCTCCAGTTTTTCCGCGCGGGAGGGAAAGGAGGGCGCCCTCATCCACTCCTCGCCGCCCCCCACACCCCCGCGCCGCCGCTGACGGTGCTTTTGGGTGACTTAAACATTCCTGATGACTTCCTTCTGCCTTCCCACACATAGTGTGTCGCACTGAGCGCAGCCACTGCCCAACACAGACCGTAAAGAAGCTTCTGGAAGAACAGAGGCGCCGACAGCAGCAGCCAGAAGCTGGTGGGGTGCCGGTGAGTGGTCTGCAAGACCTGTGTAGGACCACATGGGAAGCTGTGTCGCTCGGGGAGATGGGAGTTGTAGTCCTGACTTGGATGCTCTACGGGTGGGGAATAGACCTGAAACGGTCTTCCAGATACATTCATTCACTCATGTTCTCATTTCCTTTACACTAAAGGGACACTTCTCCCCTCCTCTGGTCCAGCCCCTGACACCATCTGTGAACGAGGCAGAGGCAGGTAAGAAGAGAAAGTTAGTTCCCAGCCCCAACTTCTCTTACATTCTTAGACCTCCCAGCTCTTGGAACTCTGGGGACCCAGCAGTGATGGACAGCCTGACGTAGTTGTAAATGCCTGTATTCCCAGTACTTCAGAGGCTGAGGGGGGAGGATTATGATTGGGTTTGAAGCCATGTTTGTTTACTCTCTAGTTGTAGGCCCCCTAGAGCTAGCTGAGACACCTTGTCTTCAAAAAAGGAAACAAAGCAGAAAACCCTGGGATTTGACATTGGTTTTTCATCCATGAATATAGTCCTTCAAGGACCCTGAGCTTTGACACCCCAGGAATCCAGATCCCAGCTGTTTGGGACCTAGGGGTTCCTGGGACCACTAGTTGGTATCCCAGGACTGGGGGACCCGGCTCCTCTGTGTCTCAGAAGTCTAGTTGGCAGTTCCTCAGCAGACGCCAGGTTCCGTGTCCTTGGTGAGGACTCCAGGCTCTAGTAACAGGCTGGTCCTGCCCCCTCCTGCTTTCAGGCCATACCCACTTCCCTGCCTTCCAAGAGACTGTGGATTCTGGACCTGGCAACCTGGCTCCCCCTTCAGGCTTTGCTGACTGGGATCCTAGCATCCATGCTACCTATATAGACAGCTCCTGCCCATACTCTGCTGCTGAAGGCTTCCTGACTCCTGATTTCTACACACCATCAGACCCAGGGCGGTCAGGCCCATTTCCCCTGGGGATGGAGGTAAACTCTAGAGTGGAGACAGATGCTTAACGGCCCCTTTAAAAATTCCCATTTATGCTGAACCTGATGGTATAGGCCTGCCATCCCAGCTACTCAGGAGGCAGAGGTAGAAGACCTCATCTTTGGGGGGGAAAAAAAGTGGAGTATTGCTTCATGGTCAAGCTCTTCCCTAGCATGTGTGAGGCCATGGGGTAGGAATGGGGAGTGGGGAATCCGTGCAGTATCCTGAGATGTCAGACACTGGTTTAAGATGCCACCCCTGGCCAGGAGTACTAGCTGAAGCCTGCAGTCTCAGCAGCCGGGAGGCAGAAGCAAGAGCATCGGCATTTTAAGCTAGCTAGGTGTGAGTTGAAGCCAGCCTAGGCAGCATAGCAAAGGAGAAACTAAAACAAGCTGGGCATAGTAATACAGGCTCACAACCCCGGCAGTCAGACTGCTGGGGCAGGAGAGTTGCTTCAAGTTCAAGGCTAGCCTGGGCTTCTCAGTGAGATCCTCTCTCAAAAGACAAAAAGCAAGTGTCTTTCCCCCCCCCCCCGCAAAAAAAATCCCTTCTCCCTTTTGGCGAAGCTGAAGTTCTGGGGTGTCTTGTGTGTGATGAGAATTCTCGGCTGCCTGACTCTCCCTCTCCCCCGTACCTTTTAGGACTCTCTGGATACCCAGCTCTATACAGAACCTTCCCTGTCGCAGGTCGGATCCTGGAGAGCCTCTGGCCACCCCTCAGGATCCCCCCAGTTGCCTCCATCCACTGGACCCTCCCTGGAGACAGCGCGAGCTCACATATTGGCCCTGGGGCCCCAACAGCTACTGGCCCAGGATGAGGAAGGGGACACGTGAGTACAGGGGCACAAGGTGAAGTCCCGACTCCTGACCTCCCTGGGGGTGGGGCTGTTCTCATTGCTGTCCTTCCTCTGGGTCCTCAGGCTCCTGCACCTGTTTGCTGCTCGGGGGCTGCGCTGGGCAGCGTATGCTGCAGCGGAGGTATTACAGATATATCGACAGCTAGACATTCGTGAACATAAAGGCAAGGTAAGGGCCAGGAGTCCAGACCTCGCCCCTGGGGAGGAGGGCACCTGACGCTCAGAGGGGAGGGCCCTGGGAGTCCAGGCTGATTCCGTTGTGATTTACAGACGCCCCTCCTGGTGGCAGCTGCTGCCAACCAGCCTCTGATCGTGGGAGACCTGCTGAGCCTGGGAGCGGAGCCTAACGCCACCGACCATCAGGGCCGTTCTGTCTTGCACGTGGCTGCCACCTACGGGCTCCCAGGAGTCCTTTCGGTATGGCCAGCTGGAAAATCCAGGGCATGGGGTGGACCGGTTACCCAGACCCTGGTTTGGGGACCACATTCAGAGAGACCTTCCCACAGTGCTCATCCTTCCTCTTCTCCCAGGCTGTGTTTAAATCAGGCCTTCAAGTAGACCTGGAAGCCAGAGACTTTGAAGGTGAGCCGGTCGTAGCCAGGGCTGGTGTGGCAGGCAGGCTGGCTGGGAAGGCTCGCTAACCGTGTCCCTTCCACAGGCCTTACCCCCCTCCACACGGCCATCCTGGCTCTCAATGCTGCTATGCTCCCGTCCACCGTCTGTCCAAGGATGCCGAGTTCCCAAGCCGGAGACAGACTGGCTTGTGTGCAGATGTTGCTGCAAATGGGTGCCAGTCATACCAGCCAGGTAAGCTTGGCTGGTGAGGGGATGGGCAGGCCCATGGGACAGTGTGTGCAGAGGGCCACCCGGGTGACAGGGCCACTGCGTGCCGACCTTGCCTCTTCTCGTGTGTCACGCTGAGTATGTTCCTGTACCTCTCCAAGCCTCAGTGGTCCATGTAAATATTACTGATCTTAGAAAGCACTGAGTGACTTAGGGGGCTGCTTTTCACCTCCCACCTTCAGGTGTGTGCTCTTACTACCTACACCTCATTTATGAGGAAACAGAGGCACAAGGGACCGAGCTTTTGTATCGGAGAGGGAATTAGAACCCAGGGAGGGAATCTGACCCTGGAACTTGGCTCTTAATTCTACATTTAGGCCCCCTCTGCTGTGCTAGGGGTAGACCAAGGGAATTCATGTTCATTTAGTTTTAGACATTAGTGTGTTAGTTCAAGAGTTTTGAACCTCAGAGGGAGGCCGTCCTGTAGTTACTGTCCAGCCCACCACCTCCTTGCCCCATGCCTACGAAACTATTCTTCCAAACACAAACTTGAACTCGGATTAAGTACAAATTCTGTGATGAAGAGCCCTGTGTGCCAACGCTGCGTCCATAATCAGTGCTCACAGCGACTCCCATTATTCCTTCCTCTCACGTGCTTTCCCTTTAGTTTTAAGTTTTTGTTGGTGCTGAGGATATAACCGAAGGTCTAGTGTGGGCTAGGCAAGCTCTTCACAAACCTGTTATTTGCTTCATCATCATCATCATTAGGCATGGTCTCGTTATGTGGCTCAGGCTGACCTCAAATTCACCACTCTCCTACCTCAGCCTCACAAGTGCTGGGCTCATAGGCCTGCCCCACCAGGGCCAGTCCTGTTCTATGCCGTTTTTAAGCGTATACAAGCATATAATTATTTCCATAACTATTTGTCCTTGTTCCTTTCTTCCTGCCTTTTTTTTCTTTTGATGCCCCTGCCTAGAATGCCCCAGTAAGGGGCTGGGGTGTGGCTCAGTGGTAGAGCCCCTGCCTAGAATCCCCAGTGAGGGGCTGGGGTGTAGCTCAGTGGTAGAGCCCCTGCCTAGAATGCTCCAGTAGAGGGCAAAAAAGCTGGAGACCCTAGGTTCCTTGAAAACATGTAGTAAAGGTTTATTTTAGAAAAAAAAATTCCCCCTAATACAGTAGTTCTCAACCTGTGAGTCATGACTCCTTGGGGGCCACATATCAGTAATCCTGCATATCAGATATTTGTATTATGATCCATAATGGAAGCAGAATTACAGTTATGAAGTAGCAACAAGATGATTTTATGGTTGGGGTCACCACGACATCGGGGGCTGTATTAAAGGGTCCCCACATCAGGAAGGTTAAGAACCACTTCTCTGAAATATGGGTGTTGCACCGTTTGTAGACTTGTCTGCTGATTAACACACCCAGCACCTGCACTTGTGATACAGTACAGTCCGTCTGAGTCGGGGTACATTTCACTGTGTACATCCGGACGCGAGGTGACAAATCTTCCCGTCTAGAAAGCCTCTTTGAGGGACCGGAAACGGCACCTTTCTTCTCACCGATGCCTGAGCGGAAAGCTGCCTCACGAATGTGCAGTCCTGTGACACATAGGTTCAAATGGCCTCCCTTAGCCGCCGTGTTCTTCTTACGCAGCACACGGCACATACGTCTGTGTAAGGCTCCCCAGGGGCGTGGGTGAAGAGGGGCCTCACCTCTGCCATTCTTCTCGTAGGAGATCAAGAGCAACAAGACCATTCTGCACTTGGCTGTCCAGGCCGCCAACCCTCACCTGGTTCAGTTGCTGCTGGGGCTGCCGAGGGGGGACCTGCGGGCTTTTGTCAATATGAAGGTAGGGCTTAGCCTGGTGGGTGCTCTGAGTTACAGTAGCAAGGGGCAAAGGGCCATTGGGGTTCTGTGAGCGTGCCCTCTGTACTGGGGTGGGGGGGGTGTTCGGCCATGGAGGGGGGCATGGGAGGACTGGATGTGGCAGGACCAGAAGTGCAGCGCAGAGGACGCAGAGGACGCAGGCGCTCGGGTCAGGGACCCCGGGGATCAGCCCTTCCGTTGTGGTTGCAGGCGCATGGGAACACGGCCCTGCACATGGCTGCTGCCCTGCCCCCTGGGCCGCCCCAGGAGGCCATCGTGCGCCACCTGCTGGCGGCTGGAGCGGACCCCACGCTGCGCAACCTGGAGAACGAGCAGCCAGTGCACTTGCTGCGACCCGGGCCGGGCCCTGAGGGGGTGAGCACTGGCCTGACCTCTGACCTCTGAGCTGGCTAGGGATGCCCGTAACTGCACCCAACACTGATTTCGGGGGGGGGGGCATTGGGTCTCGGAAGGTGGCTCTTCAAAGAGGGCTTATGCTGAGTGACCTATTATCCCAGCACTTGAGGCGGGAAGAGTGAGCGTGTGGGCCAGCTTGGCCTGCAGAGTTAGACCCTGCCTCGAAAAGAACAAAAACCAAAAATACCCCAAACCATGACCTCTGACCTCACAGTCGGACCCTTTCCTTCAATATGATGGCTCCTTCCGACTTCCTTTCTTTGTACTCAAAACCCTGAGTCTTGAGCTTAGGGTGTGGCCTTCAGTCCTGAACTGAGGCCTCCTATTCCTGTCCCTCACCCTGGATCCTGACCTTCAGTATGATTTCTGACCTTTGCCTCTGCCCTTTGACTCCCAACAACGCTGACCCTAATGTGGGAACTCCAACCAGCAAAACCTTCCTGGCTTTCGGGTCTCTACCAGAGTCTGAACAAAGGCTCACCCCAACCCCACTGAGTTTCAGTGTGTCCCCTGACTGCACCCCTACTTCAGCCTTTGCAATTAGTGGGGTGACAGGCCTGGACCACCACACATGACCTCAACCCTTACCTTGACTTTAGACCCATGACCTTCCACCCAGCTGACTGCGCTCAGACTCTCCCTTGCCGGTGCTCCACCCAAGGCACCCCGTGACTCCAGCTCTGAAAGCTGTCCCCTAGCCTCTGAGGCGGCCTCTCCTAGCCTCCCTCATACCTCATTCTGCCTTTTTTTTTTTGTCCCCAGCTCCGGCAGCTGCTGAAGAGGAGCCGTGCGGCACCCCCAGGCTTGTCCTCTTAGGACTGAAATCCAGAACCCGGACTGATTTTTCCAGTCCCCACCGTCCCGTGGGACAGTCAGCGTATGCTCATGTCGCAGATCCGTGATAACACGTGTGTAATATCCTGCCATTAGGGTCTTACATTAAAACCTCAGAGTGGCACTGGGCGAGGGAAGCAGTCCCCAATATTTGGGGTCACGACACCTCCTCCCCCTACAAGGGGCTGTCTAGATGATTTCTGTGAAATCGAACCTACTATGCCGTTTCTGTGAAACGCCCTAGAAACCTGTAACTCTCTCTGGATCGGTTGCGATCGCCCGCCCCCCCCAGACCCAGCCTCACACCCCAGAAATCCTAGAGGGGCCTCCATGAGACGAGAGGCGCCCTAGCACCACCCCGTCAGTGTTCCTCCCCAGAACCCACACCCCTTAGGTGCTGGAAAGGTGGCATTAACAGGCTCTGAGTTCTGACTGCGTTGTCACTTAGAACTCAGTGTCCCAGGCCCCAGCATTCGCAGTGAACCGGTCCCCTTGACCTGTGTATCCCTGTAGCTACCAATTAAACTCTATCTCAGTCTCAGACTGTGTGGTGCCGTTCAAACTGGGGAGTGTTGATGCAGGAAAGGGGCGCGTAGGGGCCACATTTGGATGACGGAAAGGCTAGGAACAGATCTAATGCCTAGTGAGGGGGGGTTCTGATTTTCAGATGGCTATCCTTCCTGGTACTGACGTTTCAGACACCTGGTGTCCAACCCCCTTTATAAAATGTGGGAAGACATGCAGGGTGGTGGTGACACACACCTGTGACCCCAGCACTTGGGAAGCAGAGACAAGAAGGTCTACGAGTTCAAGGCCAGTCTGGTCTATATAATGGGTTCCAGGGCAGCCAGAGCTGTATAATGAGACCATGTCTCAAAACAACAACAGAAGATGTAAGAAGACTTCGAAGCTAGGGTGCTTATCAGGCTGGGGTTGTGGCTCAGTAGTGGTGTCCTTGCTTAGAATCCCCCAGTGAGGGGCTGGGGTGTGGCTCAGTGGTCGAGCCCCTGCCTAGAATCCCCCAGTCAGGGGCTAGGAAGGGGCTCAGTGGTAGAGCCCCTGCCTAGAACCCACTAGTGAGGTTCTAGTGAGGTTTCCAATGGCCATGGCTCATTGGAAAAATATTCTGCCTTGTGTGGCTAGACACAGTGGCACATGCCCTTAGTCCCAGCATTCAGGAGGCAAGGGCAAGCAGATCTCTGATTTTAAGGCCAGCCTGGTCTAGCTAGCAAGTTGTAGGGCAGCCAAAATTTCATACTGAGACTTTGTCTAAAAATAGACAGCTGGGGGCTGGAGAGATGGCTCAGAGGTTAAGAACACTTGCTGTTCTTCCAAAGGTCCTGAGTTCAATTCCCAGCAACCACATGGTGGCTCATAAACATCTATAGTGAGATCTGGTATGCAGGTAGAATGTTATATAAATAATAAATAAATCTTTAAAAAAAAATAGACAGCTGAGTTCAGTGGTGCACAACTGCAATCCCAGCACTTGGGGAGGCAGAGGCAGGCGGGTCTCTGTGAGTTCAAGGCCAGACTGAACTACAAGACAGCCTGGACAGCCAAGGCAGAAACCCTGTCTCAAAAAACCAAAAACAAATAAATTAGAAAACAAAAACTCTAGCCCTGGCCAAAAACCAACCAAACAACAACAACAACAAAAATTAGGGCGATAGCACACAGCATTCAAGTTTGAATCAAGCCTGGACTATAGAGAAAATACTTATCTCAAATATTTTTAATTTAGGGGCTGGAGAGATGGTTCAGAGGTTAAGAGCACTTGCTGTTCTTCCAGAGGTCCTGAGTTCAATTCCCAGCAACCATATGGTGGCTCCCAACCATCTATAATGAGACATGGTGCCCTGTTCTGGTGTGCAGGTATTCAGGCAGACAGAACACTGTATACATACTAAATAAATATTTTAAAATATTTCTTAATTTTAATAAAAGGAGAGGGAAAGGAAGGAAGAAGGGAAGGAAGGAAGCCAGTTCTGGGGTTCAAGCCCACTTCTTGCTCAGACTCTGGAGTAAAGGTTTGCTTGTTCCCTGTGTCCCTCGACAGAATCAAGCACTTGGTGACACAGCCTCTCTTTCCTGGCCTCCCGTTGTGTGGCCATTGCAGCCTTCCTACCAGTGTGCTCTCCCTGTGAAAACTGCCTTTGGGTGTCCTCAGCATCTGCTTCCAGAGCAACTCAAAGCCAGACGGGGCCTCCACCAAGCCCCTGCAGCCGTCCGTCTCTCTAGCCCATTGAGTCACCCAGCGTCCCAATCCAGACAGCCCCTTTGCCCAACAGTGTCCTCCTGTGTGTGGACCTCATGGACCACCAAGTATATATGGGAGGGTTTGTTCTGTCGCCTTGACTGGATGAGGAAGCATTTAGGAGATAGCGCAGCGCTGGATGTGTCTGAGAGGGTGTTTTCAGAGATGACGGTGAAGGCTCTGGGTGAACCTTTGATAGGTTACGAATATAATGGCGTTACTGGTAGATGGTCACATGTTGCGTGTGGAGTCTAACTGGACAAATGAGGTCACTGGAAGCATGTCTGTGGGGGCTATGTTTGCCCTTGCCTCTTTTCCCATGCTCCCTGTCTGCATGAAGAAGCTTTCCTGCCATGACCATGCTGACTCACAGTAGGTCCTTGGACCAAATTCTCTGAAACTGTGAGCCAAACATTTCCCTCAAGGTGTTTCTCTCAGGTAGCTGGTCATAGAAAAAAAGTAACCACTGCACTATTATCAGTGTATTTTAGGGTCACTGCAACCCAGCTCAGGGCTTCAAACATTTTACCTCGTAATTGCCTACGGCTTCGAAGTCTGGACTGGGCTCGGCTGGACACAACTTGCTTCGGCCACTCATGATGGCCGAAGTCAGTTGGGGGCTTTTGCTGTAGTCTGATACTGAGTCAGTCTCTGGAATAATAACTCAGCCGTGTGTGGCAGCTGTTTAATAGACCAAGAGTCTCCTCATTTGGTCCAAGTTGTGGCTCAGGAATAGCCGCACGCTGACCACTCAGAAACCACGCTCAGGTAGATAGAAGTTTACTGAATGCTGAACAAAGACCGACACTTTGTGTCCACAAAGTGGACTGGGGAGCCAAACTGTGACACCAGTCTGTTTCTAAGGCAGGATTTAAAAAACAAACAAAAAAACCAAAAATCATAACCAGATAACAAACAGGTAAGCAGGCAGAGGACGCAAGGGCTGTAGCCCACATTACATCATCCTGACTAGCTAAACAAAGCATTTCAAGCCGATTGGCTAGGATATAGGGTAGGAGAGCGTGGTGACTTCCCAGTTCTCCATCATTCCAGGAGAAAGGAACACAGCAGGACGCTGTGGTTTTGTTTTAAGTAGAACATGCATTGTTAATTCAAGCAGAACATTCAACAAGTATTGATTTGGGGGAAAAAAGAGAAAAAAGCTGTTCAATTCTCAGGCAGGCAGAGCCTGAGAATCTGAACTTAATTTCACCTTATGATCAAAATGGAGACCTAAAAACAAAATGGCTGTGATTATGCTAGGTTATGCTAGGCAGTAAGGCCTAGACATGTCTCAGTGTTGCTGGGCCTCCACAGTCCAGAGGGGCAGGTGGATCCCTCCACGTGGTGGGTTCATAGATAGGACCACTATTTCTGTGATTTTATGTGAAGCACTGTGACCAAAAGCAAAAAGGGTTTATTCGGCTCACACTTCCACAGCACTGTTCATCACTGGAGGGAGTCAGGACAGGAACTCAAACAGGGCAGGAACCAGGAGGCAGGGACTGGAGGGGTGCTGTTTCTTGGCTTGCTCCTCATGCCTTGCTCGGCCTGCTTCCTTATAGAACCCAGGACCACCAGCCCAAGGATGGCCCCACCCACAGTGGCTGGGCCCTCCCCTAGCAGTCACTAATTAAGAAAATGTTCTGAAGCCCAATCTTTTCTTAATTGAGGCCCCCCTCCTCTCCAATTACTCTAGCTTGTGTCAAGTTGACATAAAACCATCCAGCACAACCAGGCGCAGTGGCACACACCTGTACTCCCAGCACTCAGTGAGGCAGAGGCAGGCAGGCCGCTGTGAGTTCCGGGCCAGCCTGGTCTACAAAGCAAGTGTAGGACAGCGTGTTGAGAGGAAATATCCCTTGCATCAAGTTTGCCAGCACATCCCATAGACCAAAGCCACATGGTCAGGTTGGGTGTGGTGGCATTCCTATCACCCCAGCTTTTGGGAGGTGGAGGCAGGGGGTTCAGAAGTTCTAGAGGAAAAGGAACTGAGGAAACGATGCCAGGGCCAAGTGTTGTCCTTGTCAGCTGCCTCACGGCACCATGTGCTCCCGATGCAGCCGATGGCCCAGGAATTCAGAGGAATGGGTTGAACTTCATATAAAAACTTACCCACAATTGGGAATTACTTGTACAGTCGATTATATAATACGGTTTAGGGATTCTATGTCGAAAGAAAAATCTTCAGTGTAAGAAGGTTTTTTTTAGGGGCACAAAGCATCAAGAGACAATGGCCAAATATTTTAAAGATGGTACTGTTTTTAAATTTTGAAAATGTGTGTGAGAGAGTATGGGTGCCCACGGAGGCCAGAAGAGGGCATTTTAAAATAACAGTATTTTAAAATTAATAACGAGGCCTGGTGTGGTAGCACACGCCTTTGATTCTAGCACTTAGGAAGCAAAGATAGACAGGTCTGTGAGTTCAAGGGCAGCCTGGTCTACATAGTGAGATGCTGTCCCAAAATAAGAAGAAGAATGGCTCAGCCAGGAAAGGTGCTTGTTGCCAAGCCCGATGACTTTGAGTTTCATACCCAGGACCCACATTAGATAATTAACTAACTAAGTAATTAAAGACAGGGTCTTATTATGTAGCCTGGACTGTCCTGGAACTTACTATGTAGACCAGGCTGTCCTTGAACTCACAGATCCAAGTGCTGCGCTCAAAGCCACCACCCTTGGCTTAGAATGTACACTTTATTAAATCATGTGTCGTTGTGAGTTCCTTCTCCCTGGCATTCGGGTAAGGTGTGTCAGCCTCCTCCGAGTTTAATTAAGGCGTGCCCACCATTACACGACACAAACCTAGGGCTCTAGTGGGCTTTGAGGCGGTGTGAAGCACTCATTATCCAAGCCACCCCCTCTTCACACTGTGTGTGTGTGATATTCCAGACCTGTGTTGATGTGGCTGTTTCATGAAGAACCTCTATTAGCTCATAAGGCCTTTGGAAGAGTTAGAAATAGGTGCTCGGGGACTGGAGAGATGGCTCAGAGGTTAAGAGCACTGTCTGCTCTTCCAAGGGTCCTGAGCTCAGCTCCCAGTAACCACATGGTCTCATAGCCATCTATAATGAGATCTGGTGCCCTCTTCTGGTGTGCAGGTAGAACACTGTATACATAATAAATACATACATACATACATAAATGAATAAATGAATAAATAAATAAATAAATAAATAAATGTGCTCCCCCAGCCCCCTCCATGCCATCTGTCAAAAGGACCCTCCTTCCTGTCTCAGGTTTTAGTTTTTTGTCGTTTGTTTGTGTTTTGAGACAGAGCCTCTCTAAGTCTTCCAGGCTGTCCTGGAACTCTTATGTAGACTGGAAACCAGGCTGGCCCCGAACTCACAGAACTCTCTCCTCCTGCCTCCGCCTCCTGGGTGCAAGGTTTAAAGTTTTGGGCAGGACACCCACCCCTCACCCAGTTTAAAGACCTGCAGGAAGCCGGTTATGCGGACGCACAGCTTCTCCAACAGACAGGCAGGATGGCCTGGTGGGGGAGGGGACTTTATTGGGATGTTAGTGGGTTAGTGAATTCCAGGGAGCGACACACACTGGGACCCAGGCGGTGGTCACCTTAAGAAGCAATAAATTAGCATAAAATAAATTACGGTGAGGAGGTCCCTCGTGGGGCAGCAGCTGGGAGCTTCTAAGGGGGTGGAATCTGGACCTGGGAGGGGGAAATACGAATGAATTTGTCAGGGTCTCCCTCCCCCACAGGAGGCTGGGAGTTGGGATGAGGGGCCTGGAAGGGCAGCCAGGGCTCGGCTGAAGGCAGCCAGGGGCGGGGTCAGGGGCGTTCCTCCAGGAAGCGGTAGGTGGGGTTCTCATAGCCGTGCCTCTGAAGTTCCCGGAGCTGCTGCTCCTCCAAGGTGAGCATGGGGTCCACCTGCAACGGGGTCGGAGGGGGGCTCAGTGCGTGGGGGCAGGGCTCCCGTCATCCCTACCCCACCGCCAGGTCCGCCCCTCTCACCTCAACCACTCCGTGGCTGATGGTCCCGTAGGGCTTCTTCTTACGCAGAAGGAGCAAGGACAAGACAATAAGGGAGCCCCCTCCAGCTCCCATGATCAGCAGACCGGACACAGCTTCCCGGGACACTCCCGTCCCCGCCGGTGCCTGTGCAGGGAGGACCCACGAGATGAGGCCCACGGGGATCCAGTAGCAGCTTTGGGGAGCACCGCCTGGACGCTGACCTCTGACCTCTCCCCCAGGATCTGCCCCCTCTTACCAGTTCATCCCGCTGGATATCTGACGAGTGGAAGGGAAAGCCCCTTGGCACAGACGCGTTCACCTGGGGGAGCAGCAGATGTCATGAACCCCCAAGGCCCAGGAGGGTAACGCCCACCCAGCAACACTAAGCCCACATCCACAGCAAGCTTCTTCCCGAAGCTGAGGAATGCAAGCTTCCAGAACCTTCCCTCCACCTGGGTCCAGACCCTCCACTTACCTTTTGCTCATACTGCTCCAGTGGGGTCAGCTTCTCTCTCCCAGAGGAGGAGGAATCTTGATCCTCGGACCCTACCCAACCCAAGTCATACATCACTCCTGAGGGTTGGGTCACCTCCGGGGGGATCAGAATGGGCAGAGTCCACCCCAGGAGGCCTCCCCTTTATGGTGTGGGATTCAGTGGGGTCTGGGGTCTATGGTGTGTGATACTTACCTTTCAGAAGGGTCTCTGGGGTGTCTGCAGGCAGAAGGGGACAGATGACAGGCGAAACAATGAAAGGAAGAGTAAGAGATCGCCCCCCCCCAAGACCAGGAACCCTACAAAGGCCCCACGCTCCCACACACCCCTGAGGCCAGCCCAGGCTAAAATAGTGGGTTCTACGCCAGCCTGGGCTACAGAGTTAGACCCTGTCTCAATAACCTAAGGACCGAATTGGGTCTGGTGTCACGAGCGCCTGTAGTCTGAGCACCTCAGGATGTTGAAGCAGTAGGATCAAAAGTTCAAGACCTGTCTGGGCAACTTAGACCGTCTAAAAGAAAGACAAAGCCCTGGGTTCCTCAACAGCTTCTTTCTGCAGGCCAAAGAAGCCAACTTTGTGAGGGAAAAGAAGTGAGGCCTTATTCCTAAAGGCAGGCTCTCCCTTCAGGCTCACTTACCATCTTTGGATTCAGGAGGCTGAGGCCCACCCTTGTCCTCACTGCTGCTGCCAGGCACGGAACCTTCCAGTTCACTGGGACCCAAGTGTTCAGAGTGGAGAAGCTCCTCTGAGGAGACATGCAGAAAGACTGTCAGGGGCCGTGCAGGAGGAAGAGCAAAACAGCTCCAGAGCCCACGGAACACAGCCCACCAGTTAGCGGGGCCAGGGTGATGTGTCAGAAAGGCAGAACCTGAGGACCACATGTCCTGAGGGCTGTATGCTGTCAGCGAGCATCTACTTGTCACTCTTGTGGTCAGCACATCCCTCACAACAGATGAGGTGTGTGAGAATTCCAAGGAGGCTGCGCGCCCCTCACTGCATAGTATTCCTGGCACTCACAACGACAATGCCTGATCTCACTGAGGCATTGCTGTTGGAGCTGACCAATGATTCAACCACCACCCTTGGAAGGAACCCTGAGGTGTCCAGCGTTAGCAATGACCGCTACCCTCGGAGAGACAGATTGTTTAGCAAGGTTAGGTAGAGATGTTTTCTGCTAGTGGCTCTGACATAGAAAATCTTAGGGAAAAATAGACTGTTTAGCAAGGTAAAGAGTCTTTGTCAGCGGCACGGATGCAGAAAGTCTTAGAGAACAGTCTGGAGTTAAGAAAAGTGCACTCTAAATAGTAAAGCTGGGGACTTTCTGAGGTCGAACAAAGACAACAGCCCAGAGCAGCACTGGCTGGCGCGACCCTCTCAAGTCGGGCCAGTGACTGGGACAATTGAATTCCTGCCACTTGTTTTTGCCCTCGGCTTCCTTGATAAGATTTAATAAATATAAAGATTTAAAGTAGAGAGGGCTGATCATTTTTTATGATAAAAGTTTAGATTTGTGATTCTTTTAAGATTTTTATAAGATTACCTTTTAAGATAACGGATTCTTTCTTTGTAACCGCAAACTGCGGCCCGCCAGTGAAGAAAAAGCTGGCTGGAAAATTACCTTGCTTGCTCACCTTGTTGATATATAGCAAGTTGCTTCATTACAAATGTATGTAGCTTCTGGGGAATAATTTGTTTTTTCATGTTTGTTTTTCACACTTGATCATGTGAGGGTATTAGGGGAACACGTGTGTCTTACGTACACTCACTGTAACAGTTCACTTAAAGGAAAATAGAATGGAACCACACTGTGAATTTTGTACTGCTTAAAAGATTTTGCTGGAGCCAGGCGAGGAGGAGCACACCTGTGATCCCAGCACTCAGGGAGGCAGAGGTAGGCGGACCTCTGTGAGTTCAAGGCCAGCCTGCTCTACAAAGTGAGTCCAGGACACCCAAGGCTACACAGTGAAACCCTGTTTGGGGGGGAAAAGAAAGAAAGAAAAAAAAGATCTTCCTGGAAAAAAGAATAAAAACGTGGTTTTGAACTCACTCTTCGGAGTTTGTTCCATTCACCAAGATGTGTGTAAGGTTGTTGGAATATTTTTCCATCCACCAAAATGCATGTATGTGTATATGTATGTATGTATGTATGCATGCATGTATGTATGTGTATATATGTAAAGTAGAAGAATCCTGTAAGAAAAGCTAAATGAAGAAAAGAAGCTTGTTGGAACCCATCTGCTGGAATCTCTCTTACTTCATCAAGTGTGTGTGTGTGTGGTCTTTTTCTCTCTCCTTTTTCTTCCTTTCTTTCTTTCATTCTTTCCTCTCTCTCTCTCTCTCTCTCTCTCTCTTTGATGATTTGCCACTACCAGTAGAAAGCCCATGCTAGAGCCAACAGCCTAGCCTACACTTATCATAATAGGTGCAAGCCCACACCAGGAAGCTACCAGCACTGGCTGATGACAGCAATTTCATTCGGGCCCTTGGTTTGCCACTATCAGTAGAAGCTGTGGGGGGCAACCCTCAGTTCCCGCCTGGAGAACTGACCTCAGAAAACAAGGGCCACCAGCCAGCAGTCAGATCTACACCCTCCTCAGTGTCCCCAGCTGAATACGGAGGCTGGTCTGTGAAACAAGATGGCTGAGGGGGTGAGCAGAGAGAACGCCATCGTGGGGGTAGGGTGGGCACCCTGACAGTAGAATGGATGGGAGATTAGAGAGACAGAAGAGGTGGCCCCGGGCACACAGCTCGTGTGACCCGCAAGGTGGGGTGCTGGATGCAGGTGCCCCCAGCAGGAAAGATGGAGGGTGAGCTTGCCACAGCCCCGCCTATTTAAATATCAGGAGGTTTAGGGCTGGGCATTCTGGAAGGAAGTCACAGCGGCCTGGGGCTCTGCAGGCTAATGCTTCCTGGCACTCCCGTTCTTGTGTAGGTTCCCTCTGTTGAATCCGGATTTGGCTTGTGACTTGTTCGGTACTCCATGGATGTAGCTGGGTGGTGCACATGCTAGCATATAAAAGGCCCTGGGTTCGATCTCCAGTACTACCCAATTACTTATTTGTTTGTTTTACTTTTCTTTCAAGACTGGGTTTCTTTGTGTCACCCTGGCTGTCCTGGAATTGGCTTTGTAGACCAGGCTGGCCTCGAACTCAGAGATCTGCCTGTCTCTATCTCCCAAGTGCTGGGATTAAAGGCGTGCACCACCACACTGGGCACTATCCAATTTTTTGAGGTGGGCAGGACCAATGTATGCCAGAGGGAGGAGGACTGTGATTTGAGGCTAGCCTGGGCTACATGGTGAATTCTAGGCCAGCCTTAGTTGCAGAACAAAAGCGTGTCTTAAGAAGCCAAAGGCTGGGGACATGGGTTATGGGAAAGTACTTGCTTAGCAGTGCACACAAACTAGCCAGGTGTGGGGGCACAAGCCTGTAACCCCAGCACTTGGCAGGCAGAAGATTGCTCACAGTTCAAGGTTAGCCTGGTCTACACAGTAAGTTTCAGACCAGTCTGTGCTACATAGTGTGGCCCCATCTCAAAAACAACAACAATTAAAATCAAACCATACAACTGACAACTAGCCATACCACCAAAAGAACCAAATCCAGGCCAGACAGAGGAAAATTATTCAAATTAAGTAAAAAGAAATGGTTCTTAGTTTGAACCACCAAGTTCTAGGGTGATTTGAATGAAGAATGGGGAGCTGAGGGTTGGGAGTCATAGTCTGCCCTTGGAGAACTGAAATTCGGGACAGAAGTCGTGGGCACTCACGGATCTGGGGCCGCAGCTCCTGAGCCAGGTGAGGGTTCTGGTCCAGCAGCCCCAGGCTCTGGTTCATTCGTTCTTCAATCACCTGAAGGTGGGTCTGGACCTGTGGGGAGCGAGGATGAAGGCTGAAGCGGGCCGAGCAGGCTGCAGAAGAACCGGGTGAAGAGAAGGCACTCGACAGCACTCAAGGAAAAACTGAAGCATGTAGAATAGACGGAAGTAGGGCATGACAGCCAGACACCCGGCCACAGGGGAAGGAGACCAAGGCAGGAGAAGCAGGAAGAGGTGCGTGGGAGACCAGAAGTTCAAGGCTTGGACAAGGAAGGGGTGGCCTCAGAAAAACAGAGTACCAGAGACAGGATGAGGGCTCAGTACACTACAGAGCTGCTGTGGGAGCGCGTGCCTTCAAGAGCAGCAGAGTTTGAGCTCAGTCTGATCTACAGAGCAAGCTCCGGGTTAGGCAAACGGGGCTCTTGCACATTGAGGAGCGGGGTACAGATGGAGGAAGCAGATGCGTGGGTCAGAGGGAGACAGCAGGGCTGGAGGAGGAGGTGAGGGGACTGTGGGGAAGACAGGTATTGGTATAGAGGATTCATAAAGAAATTAGTGGCTCAAGGGCAAGGCTTGGCAGTCAAGAGCACGGAGGAGAGTGTTTGTGGACCAGAAGAGACTGCCAAGAAACCAGAATTAGACTCCTAGGGCATACAACAGGGATTCCAGGGAAAGCAAGCGTGGCTAGGGAAGAAGGCTGAAGGACAAGTTCCAGGCTCAATATTCTGGGAGAGGAAGGAAAATCCAAGGCACAGGAAGCAGGAGCAGGAATCTAAGAGACAGGAAATAGGATTCCAAAGGATAGGAAGTAGGAATCCCTGGGCGCAGGAAGGGAGTCAAAAGCACAGTATGACAAGTGTGCAGTCCTGGGTGGGTAAGTGTGTGTGTGTGTGTGTGTGTTGGGGGCAGTGTTCCAGCATCATGAAGGTGGAATTTGAGGAGAAAGAATGGAAGGACTGGGAAATATTTGGAGACACAAAAAGGAAGTTCCGCTCTAATGAAAGGTTCTAAACTGAAAGTGAGGGTCAAGAGAAGAATCTGGGGCTGGAGAGATGGCTCAGCGGTTATGAACACTTGCTGCTCTTCTACAAGACCTAGGTTCAATTCCCAGCACCCCCATGGTGGCTCACAACCATCTGGAAGTCCAGTTCCAGGAGACTCAACACCCTCTCCTGGCTTCCCCAAGGACCAGATGCCTTGGCTGTCCTGGAACTCACTCTGTAGACCACCAGGCTGGCCTTGAACTCACAGCCCATTCTGTTTCCCGGGTGCTGGGATTAAAGCTGGTGTTCACCACTACCACCCAGCCCATACAACACTTTTTAAAAACAGAGAGATGAGCCTGGTTGGCATCTGGGGATAGGAAGTGCACGTGTACCTGAAAGCGCATCTGCTGGGCCTTCTCAGGATCCACCGCAGCCACGTGCTGGTAGTGCCTCAGCGTGTGCCTCTGTTCCTTCTGCTCGGCACGCAGGTATCGCCTCAGGGCCGTCAGGACTCGATCAGCCTATGGGTGGGATGGAGGCTGTCCAGGCTGAGCCTGACCTTCTCTCCTGCTGTTCACCCCCACCCCTACATGCCCTACCTGAGGAGGATCACCCTGCAAAGCCGCCAGAAAGCCTTCCAGGGCAGCTCGGCGCTGGTCATTGATCAGAGCAATGACCCTGGTGGCATGGATCTCCACCAGGCGCTGCCGTTCGCCAGACACTTGCTCCTCCAGGGTCTGCAGAATGGACTGGAAATGCTGGCGAGGGGTGCAGAGGCAGGAGAGGGTGTGTGTGTGAAAATCTGAGTAAACATGAGTCTAGGCAAGGAGGGTGGGCTTCGGGGGTGGGAGGAGGGTCTCCTGACAGAACCAGCCTGGGGGTGGGAGGCTCAGTGGAAGGGATGGGCTGCAGGGTCAGGTAGAGTTGGGGTGGGGCTTGCCTACTGGGAACTGGTTTGAGGGTGCAGGCTGTAAGATGGTCGGGCGGAAATCAGAACTGTCAGTTTAAGGTATGATGGAAGGCAGGCTCAGGCCTTCCACACATGGATGAGGTGAGGCCCGGGACTGGAGGCTGATGGGGTGGGGGGTGGGGGAAAGTAGGGACAAGCGTTAGGAAGCTGGGTTTGTTAGAGAGGGACCAGAGGGAGGATTCCAAAGCCAGCCCTCAGGGGGCAGTACTGGCTCAGCAGCGGGCACCAGTCCTGGGCTCCATTCTCAGCAGAGGCCAAATGTTGGGCTGGGGCTGGGAGGGGCGAGTAGGAAGGAGCTGCCATGGGTGGGCTGGGCCCCAGGAGTGGACATGGGCATGGGTGAGACTCAGAAGACGGTGTCCTACCTCATTCAGGGCCTGCCTGTCGGCTTTTGGCAGGTTCTTAGACTGGTTGTCAGCCATGGCCCACTCACGCATCACCTGGGGGGAGGGGCCACTTCAGGGTCCCAGGATCCACCCTGGTCTATACCCAGGTCCCCTACCCCTCTCCAAGCTTAAAGGACGAATAGGGTCACCCACTGGACTTCGGGTTCCCAAGCAGGTTTGTTTGTTTGTTTAGAGACAGGTTCTCGTAGCCCAGGATGGTCTCAAAGCCATTACGTATTTGAGGCTAGCCCTGAACTTCTGATCCCCTTGCTTCAGCCTCTCACTCGTCAGGAAGAAGGCATTTGTTATTATGCCCAACCAGCTCCAAAGGAATTTAAAGCGGATTGTGCCACAGACCGGAGTATCTATCTATGGTGGCATTTCAGTGGTCTGCGAGGCGGGACGCTAGTCCACTGCCATATTACAGGGTGGCCTGGGCTCTGGCAGCAGGATGCTGGGTTACTCTTTAGAGGCAGGGCCAATGAAGAATTCCCCTGCGGTGGTGCGGGTTTCCCTGTATCGTCACCTCATTGATCTGGCGCATCCTACGCTCTTCCAGGTCCATCTTGGCCCTCAGGAACCCCTCATGCTCGCTGATCTCCCCAGGCATGCCGAAGTAAACATCCACACCGTCAGTGGGCCTCAGGGTGGGAGTGACTGCAAGACAAGGGGCCAGGCAGGCGGGTCACATTTCCCAGGATGCACTAGAGAGCAGCCTGCGTCCGGTTTAGAGACAGTTGTTGCCTGGCCTCACGGTTCCAAGCCTGACCTTGTGTTTGCACAACTCGGGAACCAGCCCTACCATCTTCAGAGCATTGTCAACATGACCCTGGGGGCGCCTAGTAAATGACTCCCCCTCTTCCAAGCATCCCCTTGCGGAGGGCCTCTCCCCCTTCATTCTTCACAGACTCATCTACCCATATTCAAAGCCATTGCTATCTCTTCCCTTTCCCCAGTTTTGCCCCACTGTGCTCCCCCAAAACCACAAATGATGAAGAGAGGTGGGGGGAGGGGAGAGGACACTGCCTCACCTCTGCTGACCATGGCAGGGGTGTGTGAGCTGGGAGGAGGGGCCCTTTCCTGCTCCTGCTCCTCCTCCTCCTCTTCTTCAGCCTGAGGGGGCTCCACAAAGTAATCATCTACTGGCTGAGGGAAAGACTCCACCTCTTCCTCATCCTCAGCTCCCTCCGCTCTGCCCCCCAGGGGCCAGGATCGGGTAGAGGGGTCGCTGAAGAAGCAGAAGACTCAGGGGGTAAGATCTCCAGATGGGCCCCCAGGCTTCCATCCTTCCCCCACCCCACAACCCCAAGAGTCTTGGGGAGGGTATAGGGAGAGTCTCTGTCACTCACCCAACTGCCATCCCGGATGGGTTGGGCGTTGCCGGAGGAGGGCAGCAAACGTACTCCACACCCCGGAACCGATCAGAGCCACAGGGCAAAAGCATGCCAGAGCCGTGCAGGATGAGCCCCTGGGAGCTGCAGGCCTGCAGGAAGAGGAGGCCGGAGGCCCAAAGGACCTGGTTGGAGGGTGGCGCCCAGACGCTGCGTCCAGGAGAGGCGGCTGAGGGTTAAGACCCTTGGCCTCTGGAAGGAAGGGCTTAGCCTCCCAGGTCCTCCAGTTAGGACAAGCTCCTGACCTCCTGAGCCTCCTCATGCCTCCGCGTTGAGCTCTCACACTGGTCCATGCGTTCCTGGTGCAAGAACCGACAGCCTTCGGGCACCAGCAGGGCTTCGCTCACAAATTCGCCAGCTGGGGAGACAACAGAGTCCTCAGTGTCCAGGCAGGGGTCCCGCCCAGCATCCAGACTTGAGCGGAGCTCAAAACGTCCCCCTCCGGGACACTCCCACCTCACCTCAGTTCCCCCTCATCCCCAGCAGGTGACTCACGCAGGCAATGGAAGGGCACAACTTCATGGTGGGGGTGGGCGCATCTGCCGCTACGGGTCCCGCCACACCAGCGCTCCATCGGGATGGCCTGCGCAGCCTGCTCCACGCGGACGATGTGCAGCTCTGGGTACATCTGCGGAAAACAGCGAGGGGAGATCAGCCACCGGCTGCCCGCCCCCTCTTGTGTTGTGGGGAGTGAAGCCGAGGCCCCGCGCATGCCAAAGCCAGTGCTCTACCACTGAGCTTACATGCCCGGCCCTCTTTTTCACCTTTTATTTTGAGACCAGGTCTCCTTACGTTTCCTGAGCTGGCCTTGAGCTCATTCTGTAGCCTACGTAGCCCTTCATTGGCTGCCTTTCTCCCTCAGCCTCTCCGATGGCTGGGATTACGGGCCCAGGCCGCCATGGTCAGCGTGGTCAATCCCTTTTCAAGTTGCTAGGGCTCAAAAGGACATCCCTCTGGGCCTTCCCCTCTGGAGCAGGTAGCTAAACCAAGGGTGCCCATTGCTCATGCCCCCTAGTGGCTAAGTTCACCATTCTCAGGAGGTCTTGGTGAAAGGTCCCCCAGGCCTGTTCATGAAGCTCAACTTCTCTGAGCCCGTATTTCAGGGCAACTCTGCCGGGCAATCAGGTTTCTTTCTCAATATACCTCGCCCTCTTTCTCGCCTGGCCTTTCTCTGTGTAGCATCAAAGTAACTCTCCTCTCTGTGTTAGCCCCGCCTTT
Source organism: Pachyuromys duprasi (assembly GCA_028658305.1). Lineage (NCBI taxonomy): Eukaryota > Metazoa > Chordata > Mammalia > Rodentia > Muridae > Pachyuromys > Pachyuromys duprasi. The sequence goes on from CM053758.1 coordinate 3,939,045, forward strand.
TCACTTCACGCCTCCCAGACACCCACTCTCATTGGACTCCATCGCTTCCCGGATCTTGCTGGCTTAAGATCTGAGCCCTCAGATCTCTTTACCTAGCCCCCGCCCCTCCGACGGCCACGCCCACTCTCACGCCCACTCTTTCTAAAAGGCTCCAGATTCCTTGGCCCTGCCACTCTGGAGGAGATCTTGATCAGTCGACTTTTGTGTGTGTGTGTGTGTGTGTGTGTTTCCCCCTTCTAATTTCTCAAAATAGGATCTGCCCTAGCCTCGCCTCCCCCCTTCGCCGGTCACAGACCCCAAACTTCCCCCGGCCGGCTGTCCAGATGCTGTCGTGTCCCCGAACTCCATCCTTCACCAGGCTAGCTTCCTCAAGGGCGACCCCGTCCCGGCTTGGCCCCACTTTCCCGCTGACCACGCCTCTCCCCGCGGGCCCCGCCCACCTGTCTGCAGTACTCGAGCACGCGCTGCGGGTCCAGGAGGCAGCGTCGCGAGCGCTGTGGGTCTGGCTCCCAGCGACCCGTGCGCAGGTCCCGGTGAAGGGTTACACGCCCACATAGTCCAGCCACTTGGGCCGACCCCGGAGCCTGGGGGTGGAAGCAGATGAGGCGGTGAGGGGCCGGCGAATGCTGGCATCAGGGTTGTCTGGTCCTTTGCTCCCTAAATCCCAGCTAGGACCCCTGCACCTAGCACCAGCTCCTTCTGAGCAACTCCTGGGTGGAGGGACCGTTCCCCGGGAAACAGATCCCGTGGGGCGAGAGCGCCCTAGCTCTCCCGTTGCTATGGCGACCCCGACCCCCCCCACACACACACACCCCGGGTTTCTCGCGGCCTTGTAGCTGGGAAGACAGGCTCCGCCCCCGCCCCAGCAGCTCGGCTCTGGAGCCCTTGAAGGAGTTAAACTTGAATCGTGGGGCGCGGGGGGAGGAGATAGGGGGGAACCCAGGCATTCTGACCCCTCCTCCTCCAACCCCAGTTCAGGTTCCCATTGAGGGGGTGCAAAGACGACAGGGCCTTGCTTCCCTGCAGGCCTGCACATCAGCTCTTGTAAGGACTAGGGAGCTGTATCTGGATTGAGAAGTGGGTGGAGGCCTGGACTCCTGAATGTTTCGGGGCAGGGAGCCTCTGGGGGTCCAGAGGGTACAAGGGACCTGGATTCTTAGATTCAAGCGCCTGCTGCCTGATGGGTCCTACGTTCAGGTGGGCAGGGCTTGGGGCTTTGTCGTCTAGGGGTCGCTAGATTTTCTAGGACCAGGGGCTCTTGGAGAGCCAGGTCCGACGATGCGGGTGGGAGGGGGCAGGGACGTCAGCCGATGGGGGAGCCCAAGAATACCTAGAATGAGAGCGCGTGGGGCAGGCCAAAAAGGACTGCGCCCTCCGCGGTGGCCGTGCCGCGGCCAGGTCCGGAGACCCGGTCCCGCCCCTTCCCCCATCCCCAGGACCCGGCCGAGCCTCACCTCGGCCGCGCTGGGGCTCCCACCAGCCGGGCTCCCGACGGCGAGCTGCGCGCGCAGAAGCAGCAGCGACAGCGGCAGCAACAGCGGCAGAGGCGGCGGGCCCCGCCGGCGGCCCCGACCGCGAGCTGCGGGGCTGGCGGGCCCCATGTCCGGGCCTCGCGCCCTCACGTCCCCTGCGCTCCCGCCCGGCCCGGCCCGGCCCCAGCGGTGACAGGAGCTCCCAGCGCCACCGCCGCCGCCGCCGCCTCCTCCTCCCGCCGCCCCCGGGCTGCGCCGGCGCCGCCAGCCCCGCCCCGCGCCGGCCCCGCCTTCCCGGCCAGGACAATAGCGTGGCTGCTGTGCGCACGCAGAGGCTCCGGAACCCCGGGAGGGAGCCTGCGCCAAGCCCCTGCCCCTCGGGATTCCAGGTGTCACACCCCACGTAAAGGCTCAGCCGCTGCGCCCAGCCTTTCACCCTCAGCCCTCTCTCCTGGACAACGCAGGCACCCACCAGCAGCTTTGTCCTCCAAGGATGCCAGAATCCACGGAGTGGGGGTGGGGTCTCCTCCATAAATTCCTCTCTTGAGGTCCCAGGAACAGAGACCTCCGAAATTTCCCCAGTCAGTAACATAGGGAGTGTGAAAAGCATGTCCTTAATCCCAGCAGCTGAGAGGTGGGCGCAAGAGATAGGAGCGCCAGGCTAGCCTACCTACCCGACACCCAGGCTCCAAAGACAAAACACAGCAGCGAAGACCTGCTGCCCTGCAGGCCTCCTCTAGACCCCCACCCTTTCTTCCTCAGACCTAGGAATTCAGTCCCCCTGTCCTGATTGCCAAGATGTCTGACCCTTCAACTACTCCCTTCAAAACTCCATGGCCAAAGCCCCTTTCTTTAAAGACGACTCAGGTTAGCTGCTGGACTCTGTAACCTTCAAAGACCTGAGGACCGTTCTCACCCACTCTAAGGACCACCCTCAAGTCTTCTGCCTAAAGGGTTCACTGTTTCATCTCCCCAAGTGAATATGGACGATTATTCTGTTTACCTGGGTCAACTGAGGGCAGTCCGGCTGTGTGTATGCATCTGCGTGAACCTGCCCACTTTTCTCGGTCTTTCTGTTTTTTGTCTGTGTGGGCATGGGCCGGGCGAACTGGGGTGTGTTATTAAAAGAGCCTAAAGTGGGATGCTGATGTACACCTGTAATCTCAGGAGGGCTGAGGCGGGAAGATCAAGAGTTCCAGGCTAAACCCTCTGGGAGAAGGCATAGTGGTTAGAAGCACCAACACGGGCTGCTCTTCCAGAAGGCCTGGGTTCGATTCCCAGCACCCACACAGTCTATAACTCCCGTTTCAGGGGATCCACTGCCCTCTTCTGGCCTGGTGGACCAGGCACATATGTAGTGCACAGACATACATGCAGGCAAAACACACCCACACATAATAATAAAGCTTAAAACAGAACAAAAGGTGACTACAGCAGCAAGCAGGTAGGAAGGGGCTGAGAAAGGACATAGGATTTTATTCCTGTTGCTGCCCCTGTGCCAGGGGAGAGGAAGGCTGATATACAGCACAACCTTCCGGACCCCTTCATTGATGGAAAACACCAGGAGACACCTCCAAGCACATTTGTCTCTTTGCATTTTTAAATTAAACATAAACATTCTTAGCTCAAGAATCCCCTTTATCTCCTTTATTCTCATCCCATCCTCACTCCTTGGATTCAGTTCTTTCTGTGTCTTTAAGGAAGGAGTCAAGATAGTGGCCATTTTCGGTTCCCAGAGAATGGACAGCCATATTGGCTATATTTGTATTGGCTAAAGTTCCCCTCCTTGGGCAAGCCAGGACGGGGTGGGGAGAATGATTTCTTTCATCTTGATTTGCTTTATGCTATCATTGTTTTGATGCACATGGTCATTTTCAAATATCTTCTCTACTGGCCCTCCGTCCATGTCCCTAATTCCCATCACCTCCGACGTCGCCCCCCTGCAAAGCGTTTGGTGACCACCTTGAATGTCTTTCTCACGGGAGAATAAGTGGGGACAGTGGCCACATTGCTCCCACTTGGAGACTCCCCTTTGGCTGAGCTGACTATGAATCAATGGTCCGGATGGTTGAAATGCTCTTCCCCTCCTTCGGTGTTCAGTTTTGGAGGTGTACGTCATCAACGTGTTCTCCTTCCTTAGAAATCTGGGCAACACACTCTACGGCAGGTGGAAGGTCCTGAGACCCTTCAGTTGGAGAGCTGCTGTCTTCACACATGAGTCTGGAGGCGCTGGTGGCCGGGAGGAGACAAGGTAGCGTAGGGGAAGGGGGGAGTCCCAGAGCTCAAATCTGGGGGCCCAAAGGATGTGGGTTTCACGTAGCTGGTGAACGCACGGGGATGGGGTGTGGTGAGGTAACCTGCCCGTGCTCGGTACAGTCTGCAGGGGGGTACTAAGTCCAGGTGTGGCTTGAAGTCATAGTAAGTAGGAGTCCCTGGAAGTCCGGCTGGAGAGGGTGGGGGCAGGAAGAGGCCTCCTCCCGGTGCTTCCCCAAGGCTAAGGCTCACACTGACCCCTCGAACCTTGTAGTAGCCATTGGTTGGATCCTGAGGAATCAATGAGACTTTGGTAAGGAATGTTAGGGTACAGGAAGGCAAGGATCGTGGGGGCAGAGACATGCTGAGCTACAGCAGGACCTAGAGAGAGGCACAAAGGCAGAAGGAGCAGAAGCAGGGACTCCCAGACAGAGAGAGCTAGGCCTATAGACCAGCAGACATGGGTGGTGTGTGTGTGTGTGTGTGTGTGTGTGTGTGTGTGCTGGCTTTCTAAATAAGCAAAGTCTGGCTGAAGGTGAGAGGAAGGGGATCTGGGAGGGGGGGAGAAGGTGGAGGAGGGAGGGAAGTTTCAGGACAAGAGGAAGGCACAATCAAGTATAAAAAAAAAGGCTTTAACTGGGGCTAGGGACGTCAGTAGAGCATGCTCAAGGCCCATGATTTGATTCCCAGCACTACATAAAGTCAGTGTTTGGCACACACCTTTAATCCCAGCACTCGGGAGGATAATGGGGGTTCAAGGTCATTCTTGGCTACATACTCAGTCTGAGGCCAGCCTGGGATTACGTGAGACTCTGTCTCAAAGAAAAGTCAGGGAGGGGCTTTAGAATGGGAGATTGGGTCAGAATCAATATGTCTATCCTAAGATAGAATTCCAGGGGCTGGAGAAATGGCTCAGTGGTTAAGGGTACCGTCTGCTTTCCCAAATGGACCCAGGTTCAATTCCCAGCACCCACATGGCAGTTCACAACTGTCCGTAATGCCAATTCCAAGGGATCTGACACCTTCACACTAACACGCATAGGATAAAATTAAATGAATTATTTTTAAAAAGATAGAATTCCAAAGCAGGGATGTCTTTGGGCAATGTGAGGCTAGGGCGGGACCTGGTGGGAGAAGACCCCCAGCTGGAAGAGAGCAGCCAAACGAAGCTGATGAGCTGGCCGGGAGTTGACAGCAGAGTTAAAGGAAGGTCTTTTTCTTCATTTTTTTTTGGAGGGGGGCGTCAAGACAGGGTTTCTTCATTAGGGTTAGGGTAAGGGTTAGGATTAGGGTTAGGACAGCCTTGGCTGTCCTGGAACTCACTCTGTTGAATGTGTGGCCGTCAGAGAACAGAGAGGGGGTCAGTTCTCTCCTTCCATCTTATCAGTCTCTGGGACTGAACTCAAGGATCAAAAGGTTTGGCAAGTTCCTTTACCTGATGATCCTCCTTTGTTTGCATTTTTGTTTCCTTCCTCCTTTCTTGGTTTGATTTTGTGAGACAGGGTTTCTCTGAGTAACAATCCCTGGCTGTCCTGGAACCCACTCTGTAGACGAGGCTGGCCTCATGCTCACAGAGCTCCTCCTGCCTCTGCCTCCCAAGTGCTGGGACTAAAGGCGTGCGCCACCACACACAAAGGTAGGTCTTAAGGTGAGGTGAATCAAAAGGAGACAGAAGCAAGGACAGAGCCAAATGTGGTGTTCAGGTCTGAAGTTTTACAGAAGAAAGACTGCTGAGTCAAAGCCAGCTACAGTGAGACCCTGTCTGTATAAAGATTTTTGTTGCTGTTGTTTTTCATTTAAGTGGGGAGAGCTGCAGGCTCAGTGGCTGAGAACGAGCTCCTCCCCCGATACTCACCTTTGCCTCCAGAGCCTCTTTTTCATCAAGAACCGAGTCACTGTGGTCTGTGTGCACAATGGGACCCTGAAGCAGGAGAAAGAATGACATGACAGGAAGTGATCAGAAGATCGTCCTGGCTCACATAGGATCCCGAGGGCTTTCCCAGCCATCCTTTGGAGCCCAGGCTGAAGAAGAGGGGTGAGGCTAGACTTAGAGCAGTAAACAAGGCTGTGAAGACATCCTGAGCAGAAAGGATAACTGGGGGCCTGGGGGACGGATTTGCAGTCTGAGGATACTGCGGGTCTAGAGTCACTGCGTTCAAGAGTGCGGCAAGCTGGGTGTAGCAGCACCTGCCCCTAATCTCAGCACTCAGGAGCCAGAGGCAGGAGGATCACTGATTTGAAGGCCAACCTGGTCTACACACACAGTTCCAGGACAGTCAGAGCTACACAGAGAAACCCTGTCTTGGAAAAGAACAGCAAAAAGGCTAGGGCCATACCTGAGGTTGAGGGCGGGTTGGACTGGGTTATTATTTTGGTCTGGAAGCACAGCGGAGTGTGGGGACCCAATATCTTACCCGTTCCTCACTGCTGCCTGTCTCCTCCTCGGGGCCATGTGAACTGGAGCCTTCGCTGCTTCCTGGGATCCGGACCAAGTTCTTTTGCTTAGAGAAAGAGCCTGGGATGGTGAGAGGCAGAGGTAAGGGGCAAGTGAGGTCACAGTTGGTGAAGGCCAATACTCGGGAACAGAGCTGACTGGGCAAAGTGGGCTAGGAAGGTTGGGGAACTCCAGCCTGAGGAGATGGGATGGAGGTGGGGTGACCCGAGGAAGCTGAGGCAGGGCTCGGGAAGGAACTGGAACCTGTGCAGGCTTAGGGAACCAGGAATGGAGCCAGGTCCCTAGGCTGGCAGTCAGTGGCTTGGGCTGGGCACGGACAGAGGAGGGAGAGGAGGGGTGCTGAGGAGGAGGCAGATTCAAGGCAGGGATACTTGCCATGGCGGCAGCAGCAGAGGACCACTCCAGTGATGAGCATGAGGAAGGAGGTGGCTGCAGAAGCCGCTCCGGCCACGATCCGCATGGTGGGCAGCAAGTCTGTAAGGAGCAGGTGGGGTGTCTTGAGGGGGCCAATCTGAACTTGGGGTAGCAGGGAAACATGGGCTCAGGGTTCGCATTTGGGGTCCCTGGGTTCAAAGGACTGCCAAGTTTGAGATTTCCCCAGATTTGTAGGATGCTCTGATTGGTGTCTGAGGATCCATGGATTTGGGGATTCATGGTTTGAGAGTGTGTGAATTTAAAATCCCTTGGCAGGCCACGCCTGCAAACACAGCGCCTGGGATAATGCAGGAGGATTGCCAGGAGTTCAAGAGCATCCTAGTCTATCTGAGATCCTGTCTCAAAAAAACAAAAACAAAAACAAACAAAAAACCAAAAACTCCAGTAATAAACAAACTGTGCTGGGTAAAGGCACTTACTACCAAGCTTGATGGCCTGGATTTGATCCTGGGAACCCACACAATGGGAAGAAAGAACTGACTCCACAGGGAGGCAGGGACGTGCCCGTAAACAAACAAACAAACAAATGGAAACAGGTACCCTCTTTAGAAATGCTTAGGATGTGAGTCTTTTATTTCACAATCTCCTATATATGTTCCATTTAGGGTTCTGTATTGCATTTTAAATGCTACTGTATGGGTATGCGCGCGTGCGCGCGCGCGCGTGTGTGTGTGTGTGTGTGTGTGTGTGTGTGTGTGTGTGCGTGTGCGCGCGCGCGCGTGTGCGTGTGTGTGCATACTATGGTGTATGTGCATATGTGGGGTGCGCATACTACAGTGAATGTATGAATGGAGGTCAAAGGTCAAAGAACAATTTTGGGGTATTGGTTCTTTCCTACCATGTGGGTTCCAGAGGCTGGACTGGTGTCATCAGGCTCGGTGGCAAGTGACTTTATCTGCTGAGCCATCTCGCTGACCTAAATTCATAGTTCGAGATTCACTAGGTTTGGGCAGTCTCTGCATTTTTAGCCTTATACTTTGGCAGCTTCCATCTTGGGAACCACGGTGTTTGTGGGGTTTGGAATCCCCAGGTTTCAGGGTCTGAGGTCTTTGGGCCAATAACTCACCTCTACGGACAAGGTGCACCTGGGCTCGTCCCTCACCTAGCCGGTTCCGGGCACTGCAATTGAAGCCCCTGGTAAAGTCGGACTCCTGGGTTCCAGAAATGTGCAGCACGGAAATAACGCCTGGGCCCTGTCCCCCCTCCACTTCCGGGGCTGGGAAGGCCTCTACCAGGAACCTGCCTAGTGAGCCTGTCTCCAGGAAGCCTTCATCCCAAGACCAGACCTAAGGGGGTGGGAGGTGGGGAAGAGGGAAGATCAACTTAGCAGCCTAAGGAAGAGCAGAGGGGTGGTGATGACGTCGGTGTCAGGTGTGGGAGGGCAGGGAGCACAAGCGGCCCTTACCACGGAGTCTGGGGCAGGGGAGGCAAACACCACACACTGGAGGCGAGCAGGGCCGCTCAGGAAGGCTGGCGCAGGCTGCGGGGCCGTCACCACGGGGGGCGCTGCAATGGAAACTGTGCACCCTTAGGCAGAGGCCGCCACCTCTCCAAAGCTAGTTCAGAATAAAGTGAGGTCAGACCCGGTGGTCACTGCGGTCTCTACAAAACCAGGCTACATCACTCTGCCAACTAGAACAGGCGTGGCTCCCCTTCAACAGGTGGGTCCAGCTCGGGTGCTCTCACCGTTCACTGTCAGCCTGGCCTGCGCTGTGCCGCCTCCCAGACCCGAGCGCCTCGGCTCGGCCCTGCACACGTAGTCTCCCGCATCCTCCAGCGCCACGGACGGAAGGCGCAGCGTGGGCCCGGAGCTCAGCACCTGGCACAGGGAAGGGGCATCAGAGACAAGAGCCCTCCGCGAGGAAGTCCAGCCCACTTCCGGGCGCCGTCCCAGACCCCAGACTTCACCTGAGAGCCCCCGAGGCGGGTCCAGGTTACCCGTGGGAGCGGGTTCCCGCGCCAAGCACAGCTGAAGGAGGCGTCCTTCCCCACGTCCACCGACACGGGTTTAGGTGCTGCCTGCAGAATAGGTCCGTCTGGGGGACAGAAGGGGCGGTGGAATGAGCCCCTGCCCCAGGATGAGGGTCTCTAAAACCCTAGACAGTTCAAGTGGACGTCTCCAGGCGACACCTGCCATTAGCTGTCCACGCCCATGACCCCGCCCGCACCTCGCCCTGGCCTGGCTCTGGCTCTGACCCAGCCAAACCCAGACAGCAGGTTGTAGACCTGCTCTAGCCCCGCCTCCCGGGCAGGCCACGCCCACCCCGGCCACACACACCCCTCGACCACGCCCCTGCTCACACAGCACTTCCAGCGCGGTGCTGCGGTTGGCGCTTCCCACCGCGTTGCTGACCTCGCAGGACACCGGCTCGGTCAGGAAGGTGGCGTCGGCAACGACCTCCAGCCTCGGCCCGCGTGCCCCGAGCACCGCGGACCCCCCCTTCGCCCACCTGCGGAGACAGGGACGGCACTTACGTCCCCCCAGCTCTCCTCAAGCCCCGGTTCCTGCTAGAGACAGGGCGTTTCTCTTCACCTGTAGCCGGTGACCGGAGGCTGGGCAGTGGCTCGGCACAGGAAAGTCACCTTCTCTCCCTCCTGCACAGTCTGGGGCTCAGCAGACAGGGTCACCATTGGGGGATCTGTGAGGGTAAGGTGAGACGTAGCTTCTCTCTGAGGCAGGAGCTGGGTTTTCAATTCCCAGCCCCCCCCCCAGGGTTCCCCTCTCCTGCTGGGGCAGACCCAGGAGTCAGGCCCACCCAGGCCTTTCCAGCACCGGCTGCACTCACACTGCAGGCTCAGTGTGACAGCGGTGTCCCTCCCCGTGGGCAGGGCCTGGCTGCGGGCTCTGCAGATCAAGGTGGCTCCATCATCGTGACTAGAAGGGGTCAGGAATAAGGTGTTTTCCACTGCCCCAGTGGTCTTGTCCTTCAGCGTGGTCTAGATGTGATAAATACACAACAATTTGTTCTCTTTTTTTCATTTTTTAGTCAGGGTGTCACTAGCGAGCAGAGGCTAGCCTCGAACTCATGACCCATCTGCCTTAGTCTCCCAAGTGTTGGGGTTATAGGTGTGTGTCACCACACCCCACATCAACACTGATTTCATCTATTGCTTACATAAGTAGTGCTATGCTACATAAGTAGTGCTACAGTGCTACTTTTAGACACCCATGTGTTTTATTTAATTCTCTATATTATCCTGTGAGGTAATGAAACTATTTTTCCCATTGTGCAGATAAGGAAACTGAGGGACTGAGAGGTCAAAGGCCATATGCAAAAGCAAGTAATTAGCAAATGATTGAGCCCGGAAGTCAGGCTCTTGACCTGAATGGATGCCACCCCCCCCAAGATGAGCCTGCTGGCGAAGTGGACCCCGAGTCTCAACGGATGAACAGGGAATGGCAGAGAGATGTACATCCAACCTGGCGGAAGGTGGTCCCATCCAGCCGGATCCCATCCCGGAACCACAGAAGCTCAGGGGCAGGTCGGCCATCCCCTCGACTCTGGCAGGTCAGATTTCCCGGAACTCCAGCGACCAGAGACACAGAGGGGCCACCCAGTACCAGGGGGGCTTCTGGGGGAACTGCAATGGTAGACCTGGGGGTCAGGATTGAACCCTGGGAGCAGAGCCTCTGGGCCTCTCAGCTCCACCTCACCCCTCCCCGGGGTCCCTAGACTGTGCTGCTCCACGCCCACGACGCTCCTGACTGCCCCACTCCGTCCCCGGCACAGACTGGGGGGCGGGGGTCCTCACCCATCACGTGCAGTTGGGCTGGTCGAGATCGGAGACCTGCTTGCGAAGCCTGGCACTCATAGGAAGCTTCGTCCTCCATCTCCACGGGCTTGATGTGGAGATCATGCTGGCCACTGGCAGCGTTCCCTGATATCCAGTAGCGGGACCACCCTGGAGGTAGCAGAGACCATGCATGATTCTGAGCGCCTGGCTTCAGGTCTTCATCTCCAGGCATCCTACACCAGGGAGCGTGGGGGTGGTGGTGAGGGCGCTGAACAGCCTCACACTCCCATGCTGAAACACCACTAAAAAGCATGCGCTGGGGCAGGGTTTGGTGGTGCGAGCCTTTAAACCCAGCACACAGGAGTATGAGGCACCAGATCTCTGTGAGTGTGAGGCCAGCCTGGTCTACACAGAGAGTTCAGGCTGGCCAGGGGTACATAGAACCCAACCAAAACAACAACAGAGGGGGGAACGGTGTGTGCTGGGTTCAGAGAGATTCTGAGCCTCCCGCCAGTTTATAGTCGCCACAAATTTGGAAGCGAAAAAGTCAAAAGGGAACACAAGGGATCAATTCCCATTAAAGTTAGGTTGAGCTAGATGCGTGGTGGTGCACGCCCGTGACCCCAGCACTCAGGAGGCAGAGGCAGGCGGACCTCTGTGAGTGCAAGGCCAGCCTAGCGTGCTAAGTGTCTGGAAAAACAATACCAAAAGAGTACCGGTCACCTACCACCGAGGAAAGTAAAAGGGGCGGGGCTTCTGGGGAGCTCACATTACCTGCGCATTAATTACACGACTCTATAATTATTGGCAAAGTGTCCATGCATTTATATCATGATAGTCCCCAAACACAAGGAATCATATCTCTTCAAAAACACTTATTTTAGTCGGGTGGTGGTAGCCCGCGCCTTTAATCCTAGCAGAAAGATTTCTGTGAGTTCGAGGCCAGCCTGGTCTACATTAGAGAGTGTTCCAGGACAGCCAGGGCTGCACGGAAAAAAACCCTGTCTCGAAAAACAAAAAACACCACCACCAACAACAAAACCCCAATTATTTTAAAACTCAAGATTCCCAAATATTCTCGGGAGCCCCTCAGTCTCCAAACTGAAACTGTCGCATGCAGCCCACGCCGGCAGCCTCACCTGGAAGGTCTCTTTCGCCCCCTAGAGCCAGTCCATCCTTAGTCCACTGCACCAGCCCCCTGTATGCGCCCAGAGCGCAGGGCAGCCGGGCTTCTTCCCCCAGCAGCACCACCAAGTCCTCTGGCTGCTGCAGGAAATGGGGCGATAGGCCTAGGAAAAGAGGGGCAGTACAGCTGAGCTTAGGAGAGAATCCAGACTCCAAACCCTTCTTCCTCAGGCTCAGAAGCCCCAGCTTCCAGAGTTCTCTCTCTCTCTCTCTGTCTCTCTCTCTCTCTGTCTCTCTCTGTCTCTCTCTGTCTCTCTCTCTCTCTGTCTCTCTCTCTCTCTCTCTCCCCCCCCCGCCCTCCGGGGGTACCTGCACGTCCCCTGAAGCAGCAGAGGAAAACGAGGAAGGCGGAGGCCAGCATCGCGAGTGTGTGTACCCCAAGATCCCGCAGACTTAGCGTTACACTGGTTCCCCTCCAACTTCTTCCTCGGTAGCGCGCCTCTCACCGCGCTGGCCTGGAACCTCTCTCTGCGGTCCACTCTTCCCTCCAGGCTGGCAGATTCTGTGTCTGGCCTAGAGTCCCCGAAATGTGGCTCATCCGCAGCGTCGGTACCGCTCCCGGGATGCAACCCCGGGTTTGAGAGGGACCCGCTGGGAGGGCTGGAGCCTATTCGCGCCGCCCCCTGGGGACCCGCCCTCTTCCCATTGAGAAACTCCCGCGACTTGCAGGCGGACGAGGAGGGGCGCTCCGGGTCGCAGTCCGCGCAGCAGGCGGGCGCCCCTGTCCTATCAGGGGGTCTGAGAGCTGGAACATCTGAGTCCAAGGAGGGGGGCTTGCTCGAGTTGGACACCTGCGCCCTGCTGAGGTTGAAGGGGAGGCGGGGATGAGGAGGAGACGAGAGAGTGGAAGAAACTTGCTCATCCCGGGCCCTGGAGGGACTTAGCTGAGTGGAAACCAAGCTATAAATGGGAACCCCTGGGGGCTCGCCGGTTTCCGAGCCCTGGGGAGGCGGGGCCCAGGCTCCCGTGAGCCCGCGGGTCGGGGAGAGGACACCCAGGAGCTGGAGGACCGCTTGGGAGCCCTGAGAAAAGAGAGGTTCAGCTGCCTGTTTCCCAAAATACCTCCCTGCTGCCTTGTTACCGCTGCAAGCCATAACATACCCTAAGATCTAGGAATGCCCCCCCACACACACACCCAAAGCTCCTTCTTTCCCAGGACCCGGCAGTACCCACCCGTCCCCTCTCTCCACCCAGCGGCCCCGGGCCCATCCCAGCGGTTGCCGGGCGACGGCTGTGAGGCGGCAGTGCCCTGGCTCTGGCAGGCAGGGAGGCTGGGAACCGCACAGCTTGTCCTGACAGCTCCCGTGCAGCCCAGCTGGGGCGTTCCCACGCTGCGCAGCTGGCAGAGCAGGTGGGAGGGACCCTGAGCCTACTGAAGGGGCTGGGGGGGAATGGGACCCCCGGCCTGACATTCCTGGGCCTATCGTGACCAAGCGGCATCCAAGGCTCAGCCTGGCCCTTCTCAATGTCAGAGGGTTAGACGTGCAGGGAGGGACTGGCTCAGATCTCTACTGGCTGAGAAGCCTTGCAGCCTTAGTACGGTGCAGTTGGGCCAAGTTCGGAATATCTGGTCTTTAAGTCTTAAAGCTACCGGATTTGACAACCAATCTCATTCTCACTCACCCCCACTGGCCTGGGAGGATTGGAAAACCAACAGATTGGACATCTGTGCTGGGAGACCTCTGGAAGTGTTGAGGCATTGCCGGCTGG
>CM053758.1:3952389-3979219 GCA_028658305.1 Pachyuromys duprasi
AAGGATACCATCTGGTAAAGGCCCCCTGACGCAGCCTTCCTGGTTAGGTCTGTATGCTCGAAATCCATTTCCCCGGAGGTGGTGATGGGGTCAGAGAAGGGAATGCGGGGGTGGGTGGGAGGGAAAGATCAGGGGGCTCATACTTGTAGACAGCTGTGGAGGAGGGGCTCAGGCCAGATGCCCAGAGTGCCTCTGGGAGCAACAGCAGCGGTGTTTGTAGGGAGTGTGGGGCGAAAGCGAACAGTTGCAATTGCTGCAGGAGATGAGCAGACAGCAGGGGCTTATCCCCGGCAAATGCATCTGTGCACCCAGGCTGGGAGGGCAGGCCAGCCAGCATATGCTTCTAAGATTCAAGGATCAGAATCAGGCCTGGGAGCCAGGAGAGCTGAGCGAGGAAGGCACAGGGGCAGGCCGACTGAGAACAAGCAATATCGTGAGTTCCTGTTGCTGAGTGACAGTGGAGGAGGACAGCAAGAGTGACAGAAATGAGAAGGGGAGGTGGAGAAGGAGGCGGAATCAAAGACGTGGAGAATGAAAAGATAAATCATCCTGGCTAGAGAGGAGAGGTGGCGGAGTTCAGGAAAACGGGAGGCCTCTCACGGCCTCGGCTTCAGGTGTTGCGGCTTCCAGAGGCCCCCGAGCTCTGTTTATCTGTGTCCGAGCTCACCAGGTTTGCACACACATGGTCCTTCCTGACTGTCCCGATGCTCCCTGTGCACCCAGCCAGACACCCCACATCCGTTCACAGGTGGAAACCCACTCCCACCCCCTGGATCGCAAGCACTCTCATACCCACGTGCACACAGTTGGTGCCCCTCTCTCCCACACTCCCCTGGTTTAAAACCATTCCTTTGCACCTTCGAGGAGGCCCCTGATGCCGCTGAGGGAGGGAAGGGACTTGCCACAGTCTGGGCTACAAAGAGCATGGGTGGCGCTGTGTGTGCGCGCGCGTGTGCGTGTGAGTGTGTGTGTGTGGTGCCCTCCCACCCACACAGGTCCTGTTCTGGGCTCCATCCTGAGCTGGGAGATGGCCCCAGTCAGAAATGCTCTCCCGGGCTGGGGAGGTGCCAGAGAATGTCCCTGGCATGCGCTGACAGGGGGTTTCATTGCTCAGCTGGGCAGACTCGGGAAGGACTTGAGGGAAACAGCAGAATAAGCACACACTGGGCCCAAGAAAGGGCTCCATGCTTTGGCTGATGGCTTTCTGGGTTCATGAACCTGCTGGGCCCAGAGCAGCTGGTCCTCTTTGAGTGCCTGTGAGTGGGTGAAAGGGAGTGGTGATAGATAAGACAGAGAAACAGACAGAAGAAAGAGAGAGATCTGTGCACTTTTGAGCACTTGGAGTTGGAACTCAGAAAGAACCTTTGGGGTGGGGGGAGAGAGGAAAAAAAAAGACTCCCAGACAGAACGACTGGGATAGTCAGAGACAATGATAGGAGTCTAGGAAGAGAAGAAAGAAGAAAGGAAGGAAAGGTCAGAAAAAGAGAGCTCAGAAGAAAAGCAGGAGACGCAGGGAAGACAGCAACAAACCAAGGGCCAGTGATGGACTCTAAGGCAGCCACCGCCAGAGGTCCTGGGGTCACCCCAACACACCGGACTTCCAGCTTGATTCCCCTGCTGCTCCTGGGAACGCTGACTGCTGGTGAGTGGAATGCGGGCCCTGAAGTGCCACACGGCCCTCATGTGCCACCTTTGTCTCCTACTGTCAGTCTCCTTGTGTCCCCAGGCCGGGCCCCATCACCAGTCCCTACCTCAGCCCCCCGAGGCTTCTGGGCTCTGTCTGAAAACCTGACAGCCGTGGAAGGGACAACAGTCAGGCTGAGGTGTGGGGTCAGGGCCCCCGGCAGTGTGGTGCAGTGGGCTAAGGACGGGCTGCTGCTGGGTCCGAACCCCAGGATCCCAGGTTTCCCAAGGTACAGCATGGAAGGAGATCCTGCCAAAGGTGAGTGAGCAGAACCTGGGCCCCGGGCCACCAGCGGAGGTCGGGACACTGACCTTGGGGCACCATCTCCAGGTGAATTCCATCTGCTCATCGAAGCCTGTGACCTCAGTGATGACGCGGAGTACGAATGTCAAGTCAGCCGCTCGGCCATGGGACCTGCCTTCGCGTCTCCCAAAGTAATCCTCTCCATCCTGGGTACGGGCGAGAGACTCCCGTCCAGGACCAGTCTGCACCCCAGCCCTCTTCCTCAGACCCAGGAGTCTGAGCTCCAGAGCCCCCAAAGCTTGGCTTCCGTCTAGCAGTGGTTTACCCCAGAGCCTTTCTCACCAGTTCCCCCCAGGGTGATTCGGTTGACCCCAGAGGCAGGAAGTATGGTTACCTGGGTAGCCGGTCAGGAGTATTCGGTCACCTGTGTGTCCGGGGATGCCAAACCAGCACCTGACATCACCTTCTTCCAGAGTGAGTGTGGGGGAATCGGTCAAACGGCAGCCTCCTAGAGGCTCCCTAAATATGTCTTCCCTGGGCATCACCCCTGGGCAATGAGGCCAACATGGAATGTGCTGGGTAAGAAAGGGACCTGTGGGGAGAACCCAGGAGGCTGCAGGATGGCTGATCTGGGGTATGGAGAGGCTGTCACGCTCAGGTGAGTTGCGGGTGCCAGCGGCAGTGCAGGAGGTAAAAGCTGCAGATGTGGGAGAGAGGAGAAAGGAGAGGCCGTGCTCGGCCCTGAGAACCCGAGGACTTCACAGGATCCTGAATGTGTGGGAGGACAGAACTTGCTCCCCAGCTTCCTGTCCCCCAGAGCCAGTGAGAAGGGTGTGCTATGTTCACCCCGAGGGCGTCCAGGGCACGCTCCTGGGACTACCTCAGAGAAAATCCAGCTTTCTTGCTGCCCCAAGGTGGACGAGCTGTATCCGACATGTCCTCTACCGAGAGCGAGGGGTCCGAGGAGAAACTGTTCATCACTGAAGCCGAAGCCAGGTGCCCAAGTTGGGGCTCCTTCCTGTACCCTGGCCTCGGGGTGGTCCTGAAAGTGTTTCAGAACCTGATAAAGCAAGTGTGGAAACTTGAGTTGTAGGAATACCTGGGACCCAACCCTTTCCCCTGACTCTCAAAACTCCCTGACGGCTCAGTTTGTGGGTATTAAGGGAAAATATTTAGGCCAGGCAAGGACCTTGGGCACCCCAATTTTCACTGTTGAACCTTCAAATCTCTCCAACGGGATTCCAGATCTTAGAACAATTCAGTATGGGGGCTTGGGATGCCAACTTCTTCATCCTAGCCTCCCAAATTTCAGATGACGACTCTGACTCCAGAAACCTCTATTTCCCCATGCCAGGGTGACACCGCAGAACTCGGATAACGGTCAGTTACTGGTCTGTGAGGGGTCCAGCCCAGCTTTGGACACTCCAATCAAGGCTTCATTCACCATGAATGTTCTGTGTAAGCGAGGGGTGGTGGGGGTTGTGGGAGTGGAGGATTTGGAAGCACTGGGGAGATTCAAGAATGGTAGAAAGTTCAGGCGTCGTCACCAGCCGTGGTGTTCTGTGCCTGTAACCCCAGCATTTGGGAGGTGGGGGCCGCTGAGGGCTGGGCTAAGGAGCTCAGTGCTAGAATCCAGTGTAGGGTGTACACGGGCCGGATCTCAAACCCAGCCCTGGAAACAAAAAGCAAACCCTCAAGGGAAATTTAAGATTTTGATGATGTGTGTGTGTGCGCGCGTGCGCATGCGTGCGTGCTTGAGTGTGTGCGCACACGCCAAGTGGAGAAGTCAGAGAACATCTTTCAGGAGTCAGGAGTCAAGTCCACCACGTAGGACTTGAAGGCAGGTTGTTGGGTCCATCGGCAAGTACCCTCACCTCCCGAGCCATCTTCCATCCCCACACGGGGAGATTAAAAGCAGTTAATGGGGCCCAGAAAGAACAGGAGGGATTCCCAGGTCCCCTGAGTGTTCTCTGCCCTCCAGTCCCCCCGGGACCCCCTGTCATTGATTGGCCAGGCCTGGATGAGGGGCACATCCGGGCAGGGGAGAACCTGGAGGTGCCCTGCACAGCCCGAGGCGGAAATCCACCTGCCACGCTGCAGTGGCTGAAGGTGAGGGCAGAGGCTGACATGGGGGGCGGAGGGGGGGACCAGGAGCGGGCGTGGCAATAACGAGGCTTGCTTCCGTGTCCAGAACGGTAAGCCCGTGTCCACAGCTTGGGGCACGGAGCACGCCCAGGCGGTGGCGCGCAGCGTGCTGGTGATGGCTGTGCGGCCTGAGGACCACGGAGCTCGGCTCAGCTGCCAGTCCTACAACAGCGTGTCAGGGACCCAGGAACGGAGCATCACGCTTCAGGTCACCTGTGAGTCCAGCTCCCTCTCTCTCCGTCCACACCCAGGCAGCCCTCTGAGCCTTCACGCCAGGCCTCTCTGATGCACAGACCTCACCGTCGGCCCCCTACCCCAGCTGCCTGGGTTAGAGACCCCCAGCTGGACTCCCATCTCTCCTGATACGTCTGTCCCTCAGTCCCCCCCAGCGCCGTTACCATCCTGGGCTCTGTGTCACAGTCTGAGAACAAGAACGTGACCCTCTGCTGCCTCACGAAGTCCAGCCGCCCACGGGTCCTGCTGCGATGGTGGCTCGGGGGGCGGCAGCTGCTGCCCACGGATGAGACAGTCATGGATGTGAGATTGTGGGTGGGGACGGCTTGACGGCCTGGAGGCCCTGGGCCCTGAGGAGCACAGCCGGGGGTGGGGGGTGGAGGGAAGAAGCTGCGGTGTCCCTGCTGGGGTCCGCTGGCCTCTGGCCTCTGCTCCCATGGGTGTGGGCTTCAGGACCCCAGATCTGAAGCTTTCCCCCCACCAGGGCCTGCACGGCGGCCACATCTCCATGTCCAATCTGACGCTCTTGATGCGGAGGGAGGACAATGGCCTGTCCCTTACCTGTGAGGCCTTCAGTGAGGCCTTCAGCAAGGAGACCTTCAAGAAGTCGCTCACCCTGAATGTGAAATGTGAGCCCTCCTAGAGCCCAGAGAGGACTCGGGCTTCACAGGCCCCAGCCCAGACAAAAATGTCCCTCTTTCCTGTCTCTCACCAGACCCTGCCCAGAAACTGTGGATTGAGGGACCCCCAGAGGGCCAGGACCTCCGGGCTGGGACTCGGGTGAGGCTGGTGTGCCTGGCCATTGGAGGCAACCCAGACCCCTCTCTCACCTGGTTTAAGGTAACAGTCCCTTCCTTTCTCCCTCCTTCCCTTCCTCCTGTCTTTTTTTTTTCCTATTTATCTGCGTGTGTGTGTGTGGGCGTACAAATGTGAGCAACAGCAAGCACACATACTTTACTGAATGAGCCATTTTCTCAGCCCCTATTTTCTCTCCTAAAACAAAGTATTACACAATCCTGGCTGGCCTTGAAATTTTTTTTTCCCCAGACAGGGTCTCACTATGTGAACCAGGCTGGCTTCAAACTCAGAGATCTGGCTGCCTCTGCCTGGATTAAACCCGGACCAGCCTTTTAATCCTCTTGTCCCCTCCCTCCACCCCCGTATTTCTTGGCAAACTTTTAGAGATACTGAAAAGATACGAATGCCATGAGAAATAATGAAACCCTAGGAAAGTTCAGGAAAATCTGGAAAAATAATTCCAGGCTAGGAACTTTAGGTCAAGATATGAAGTTCTAGAGATAAAGCATTCACATTAAAATTAATGTTAAGGAAAACAAAGAAGGAAGGAGGGAAGGAAAATAGATCGAGAGGTGGAGAGAGACAGACAGAGGGAGGGAGGCACATCTAAGGGATAATATTGGAATTAGGAAAAAGGTCAGAGAAACTTAGGGACAGCAGACATTTTGAAATTTTTAAGTTTTATTTTTTTTTAAATCTTAATGTGTAATTTATTCTGTCTGTAAACCACATTGATGCCTGGTGCCTTGAGGAGGTCAGAAGAGAGTGCCAGATCCCCTTGGATTGAGTTACAGACGGTTGTGAGCTGCCATGTGGGTGCTGGGAATTGAACCCGGGTCCTCTGGAAAAGCAGCCAGCTCTCTTGACCGCTAAGCCATCTCTCCAGCTGAAGAGCGGACATTTTAAGAAACAGCTGGCTGGGGGAGGTGGCTCGCTTGTCATCCTACCCCCTGGCAGGTGAAGGCAGGAGGACCAGGAGTCCAAAGCCATCCTGACTACAGAAAGGACTCACTTTGAGGCCAACAAAACGAGGTGGAGAGAAACAGCAGAGGCAAAGAAGAGCGAAAGAATCCCATCCCGGCTCTGGGAATTTCAAGGGAGTTTCCGGGCACACAGTGTTCTGTAAACATCACAGTTATGGGTTGTGGGGGTGTGGTGCACGCAGCTGGCAGAGGGCTGGTGAGGTCGGCATGTGCGTGTGCGCCCGTGTGTGTGTGTGTGTGTGCGTCTGTGTGTGAGTGCGTGTGTGTGTGTGTGTGTGAGAGAGAGAGAGAGAGAGAAAGAAAGAAAGAGAGCGAGAGAGAGAGAGAGAGAGAGAGAGCGCGTGTGTGTGTGCGCGCGCGCGGGGTCCCAAGACTCCCAAGGCAGGCAGGAGAGGCTAGAACCCGGGTCCTCCATTCCAGCCCCTCCCCCGCTCCTTTAAATGGGCGCCGCTGCTGAGGGCGCCTGTGTCTGTGCCCTCAGGACTCGCGCACAGTGAGCGAGCCTCGGCAGCCGCAGGAGCCCCGGAGTGTGCAGCTGGGCAGCGTGGAGAAGTCCGGCAGCACCTTCTCCCGCGAGCTGGTGCTGATCGCGGGTCCCTCGGACAACCGGGCCAAGTTCTCGTGCAAGGCGGGTCAGCTGAGCGCGTCCACGCAGCTGGTGGTGCAGTGTGAGCGCACGGGCGGAGAGGGAGAGGCCTGGACCCGAACCCGGCCGCCCAGGGTCCCAACCTGTGACCCTCTGCCCTGCCCAGTCCCCCCAACCAACCTGACCATCCTGGCCAACTCGTCGGCGCTGCGCCCTGGCGACGCCTTGAACTTGACCTGCGTGAGCGTCAGCAGCAACCCCCCGGTCAACTTGTCCTGGGACAAGGAGGGAGAGAGGTGGGTGCCCTCCCCCTCCCAGCCTGCCCCCTCCGTGCCCTCAGCCACCGGGCAAGGGTTCGGTTCCCACCCCCGGACCGGCCGGCTCCTCCTCCCCAGGCTGGAAGCCGTGTCTGCCGGGCCCCTGAGCGCGCCCTTCAAAGGCTCCGCCGCAGCCACGAGTGTTTTCCTTCGGGTGTCGTCGCGGGACCACGGCCAGCGGGTGACCTGCCGGGCCCACAGCGCGGCGCTCCGCGAAACAGTGAGCTCCTTCTACCGCCTCCACGTGCTGTGTAAGCGCCTCCCACCCCGGGCCTCCCCTTCCCAGCTTTCACCCTGACCCGGCCGCAGCCCCAGCCGACCTTCAGCTTGGCTTCTCCGGTTTTTAAATTTTGTTTGTTTTGTTTTTGTTTTTCGAGACAGGGTTTCTCTGTGTGGCCCTGGCTGTCCTGGACTCGCTCTGTAGAGCGGGCTGGCCTCGAACTCACAGAGATCCGCCTGCCTCTGCCTCCCAAGTGCTGGAACTAAAGGCGTGCGCCCCCGCCACGCCCCCGCTTGGGCTTTTTTCTTTTTAAATTACATTTGATGATTGTGTGCTCCCTCACGCCCGTGCCGCGCTGCGCGGGTGGAGGTTGGAAGCTGAAGGGCGCTGGTCCCCACGGCCCACCCTGGGCCCGGGCTGTGGAACTCAGGGTTGGCTCACGGGCTGGGCTGCCCCGCCAGGTTCCAGCATCCATCCGGAGCTCAGCTCTGACAGTTGCCGTGCCCACCGCCTAAGCCCCAGCCTCCGCCCTAACCTGAACCCTTGAACTCGGGCCTTCACGCCCTGGGACCCCAACTTTACCGACACTCTCCACTTAAGACCCCCCGGAGTTCCTGGGGGAGCAGGTCCTGGGGGTGACGGCGGTGGAGCAGGGCCAGGCGCTGCTGCCCGTGTCGGTGTCGGCCAACCCCGCGCCGGAGGCCTTCAACTGGACCTTCCGAGGCTACCGCCTCAGCCCAGGTGGGATGTGGGCCCGAGGGGCGTGCGCACCCCGGGGGGCCGAGCCGGCCTTCGGGGCTCCTCACCCCGCCGTCCGCAGGGGGCGGGCCCCGGCATCGCATCCTGCCCGGAGGGGCCCTGCAGCTGTGGAACGTGACCCGGGCGGACGATGGCTTCTACCATCTGCACTGCCAGAACTCCGAGGGCACCGCCGAGGCGCTGCTGAAGCTGGACGTGCACTGTGAGGCCCCGCCCCCCGGAAGCCGGGAGACCACTCAAGGGGTTGCCAACCCTGGGCACAACCACCTACCCCACGGCTCTCCCTTCTGGGAAGCCCGTGCTTGGCCAGCTAGGGAGACCCCAAGTGGAATCTGCATAGAAAGGGGGCGCCTCACCTGGGGGGGGGGGGACAGGAAACACACACACACCAGACGCTAATAACCACAGAGGCACAACAAGGGTGAAAATCTGCTCCTCCCGCTGAGAATTCCCCCCCATAAAGGGCAAGCCGTACCCCCTTCCACACCCCTCCTCCTCCTGGAGCTCCCCCACCTCACCCCGCACAGGGCCTGTCAGGGCCTACGTGCCTTCTCCAAGCCCCTGTCTCCCACTAGATGCCCCCACCATCCGTGCCCTCCGGGACCCTACCGAGGTGAATGTGGGGGGTTCTGTGGACATCGTCTGCACCGTGGATGCCAACCCCATCCTCCCAGAGATGTTCAGCTGGGAGAGACTGGTGAGCGCCTTGCCTCTAGAGCTAAAGGTGTAGTCTCTGCTGTGGCTATGAGTGCCGGGAATGGATGCCACGTGTGTGTGCATGTGAAGCCATGCGTCTCTACAGCTCAGGGTGCTTCCAGGAGCTGATTTTATTGAATGGCAGGTGAATGGGTGAGCATGTGTGTGTGTGTGTGTGTGTGTGTGTGTGTGTGTAAGCAGGCGCACTTATTTATGAATGTGGCCACGGTGTGAACGAGGAGAGAGCTGCTCGTTGCCTGGAAGGCACGAGAGGTGGCACAGTGGGTGGGTAAGAGCTCTGTGTGCACAGGAAGACCTGAGTTCAGTCCCCGGAACCCATGGTGGCAGGAGCCAACTGACTTTCGAAAGTTATTCACTTGCATGCTGTTGCACACATGTGCCTGCACTCTCACACAGGTCGTACCCACACACACACACCTAAAGGTAAAGAATGTTGAAAAATTGTAAAGGAAGAAAACAAATGGTTTGTTGAAGCAGGGAGTGAATGGATGGAAAGATAAACGAGTCGGCAGATCTGGCTTCTTGTTTTGCTGTTTGTTCATTTTGTTGTCCCTGTTTTAAATTTATTGTGTGTGTGTGTGTGTGTGTGTCTGTGTGTAGTGCATGGGTGCCATAGTATGGGTGTGGAGATCCGAAGTTCTGGTCGTTAGGCTTGGCGGCAGGCGTCTTTACCCTGAGCCATCTTGCTGTTTTTGAGACAGGTTGAGAGCCTAACTCAGCGGCTCTCAACCTTCCATGTGCTTCGACTCCAACCTTACAAATAATTGTGTTACTTTGTAACTGTCATTTCGCTACTGTTATAAATCGTAATGTAGGCATCTGATATGCAGAGTATCTGATGTGTGGCCCTGTGAAAAGGGCCATTTGACCCTCCTCATGGTGGTTGTAACCCACAGGTTGAGAACCACTGGTGATGTAACCCGTGTTAGCCTCAAGCATGCTCTTTGTTTGCTTGTTTGTTTTGTTTTGTTTTTCAAGACAGGCTTTCTCTGTGCAACCCTGGCTGTCCTGGGCTCACTTCATAGACCAGGCTGGCTTTGAACTCACAGGCATCCGCCTGCCTCTGCTTCCCACAGTGCTGGGATTACAGGCGTGTGCCACCCATGGCTGGCTCAAGCATGCTCTTGAGGGGTTGAATCACTCTTGACCTTCCTCCAGCATTCCAGTGCTAGGATGACAGACCTGTGTTATCATTCTAGCACATGGTATTTGAGAGCCGGTCTTGCTGTGTAGTCTAGGTTGGCCTGGAACTGGCTATGTAGCCCAGGCTGGCTCTTAACATGGGATTCTCTTGCCTCTTCCTCTCAAAGCTGTGTGAACAGTTATATGCAGTCTGGTCAGCTTGCTTTTTAGTAAGCTTGAGACTGGATCCAGGGCTTTGGGCTCGCTAGGCGAGAGCTTTACCAGTAAGATGCACCACAAGTCTAGAGATGGATAGACCAACCAGGACCCAAGGCTTGGCTCCAAGCATGAGTGCTCAGACAGATGTGTGGACGGGTGGTGGCTGGACTGGCGGGTGAAGGGTTGGATTAAATCAGTGTTTGGATGGATGACAATGACAAGAAACAGCCCCAGCTTGTAGCTGGGAGAGGGAAGCTATGGGGGGACAGTTTGAGGGAGGCTCTGAGGACAGACTGCGGATGAGCTCCTTTGTCTTGGGACGCCAGGGGGAAGAGGAGGAGGATCTGAGCCTGGACGACATGGAGGCCGTAGCCAAGGGATCCACGGGCCGGCTGCGGATTCGCCAGGCCAAGCTGTCGCAGGCTGGTGCTTACCAGTGCGTGGTGGACAACGGGGTGGCTCCTGCGGCCAGGGGCCTGGTCCGGCTCGTCATCAGATGTGGGTAACTTCAGGGTCCACCTGTGGCCCACCCGTCTCTCGTGCTTCCTTACTCCCCACCTTGACCTCCGCTCTGTCCTAGTTGCTCCCCAGATGGATCACCCCACACCCCTCACGAAGGTGGCTGCAGCTGGGGACAGCACCAGCTCAGCCACGCTCCACTGCCGGGCCCGAGGGGTCCCCAACATCGACTTTGTTTGGACCAAAAACGGGGTCCCCCTGGATCTCCTGGATCCCAGGTGAAGCTGCGTGTGGTCGGGTGTCACCCAGCTTTGTTCACCCAGCCCCGGTTCTCTGTCCTGAGCTCCGCCCCACCCCCTCTCCAGGTACACGGAGCACAGGTACCACCAGGGCGTGGTCCACAGCAGCCTCTTGACCATCACGAACGTGTCTGCAGCCCAGGACTACGCCCTCTTCACATGCACGGCCACCAATGCCCTCGGTTCGGACCACACCAACATCCAGCTCGTCAGCATCAGTACGATGGGAGTGGCTGGGAGGATGGTGGGGCACCTCCCAAGTTCCTGGTGGATGAGAACCAGGAGGTGTTTCTGGTGTCTGAGAAGTGTTCGTGCATGGGAAGGGAGCTTTGTTTTTGCTGGACAAGGTCTTTTTCTATAACCCAGGTTAACCAAAGACTTGCTATGTAGCCCAGGCTAGCCTCAGACTTTCTGTGTAGCCAAACCTGCCTCAAAATGGTGATTCTTTTGCTTTAATCTCCAAAGGGCTGGATCATGGTTGAGAGTCTTGCTGGTTTGGTTTATTGGGGATGGAGGTTGCAGGATGTTAGTTAGACCCAGGGCTTTGCGTGTGTCGGATAAATTCCCCATCCCTTTTCTTAACTTGGGAGTATAGTTCTTTCCCTTCTGATGTCTGTGTGGAGATGTGAGATTTGTACCTCAGTGGCTGCACTTCAACTTCACACCTATTGACAAGACCGAGTCACATGTCACTCCAGAAGCTCCTGGCTGGAGAGGTGGTTGGGAAGGTTATTCAGGATGCTATTGCCAAAGATGTGAGGTTAGGTAAAAAGGTCAGGCCGCCCACATGCACGCGCACGTGTGTGTGTGTGTGTGTGTGTGTGTTGTAAATTCATTTACTCACTGAAACTCACCTGTGGCTTCTAATTCAGCACTATGGTTCTGTTTTGTTACATTTGTTCTTATCATCTGAAATTGAGATGTGGTCCTTGGCTGGCCTGGAACTCACTATGTAGCCAAGGCTATACTCACACTCACAGAGACCTGGCTGTCTCTGCTTTCCATGTGCTTGGATCAATGTGTGCCACCGCGGCCCGCACTCAAGGTCATGTGGTCAGGAAAATCGTGTACCAGAAAGATGGAATGTGAGTTCATTAGTGGGCGTGTCTTATTGATGGTGAATCCAATGGCCTTCTGCCTTGCTGTCCTAGGTGTCATGTGGAAATAAGTGCTCTTGCTTAGGGTCATGGGTTCTGTTCTGTTTTTCATTTTTGTTGGTATTTTTTATCATTTAAAATGGTCCCCACACAGAAGGCTAAAATACCTTGTCATGTTCTTAAGTCCAAGACGTTTATGGGGGCTGGAGAGATGGCTTACCAGTTAAGAGCTCTGGCTGCTCTTGCAGAGGACCAGGGATCAAATCCCAGCCCCCACATGGCAGCTGACCATCTGTAACTCTGGTTCCAGGGGATCTGATGCCCTCTTCAGGTTTCCACAGGCCCCGTGTGCATGTAGCGCACACACAAACACCCATGGGGGCAAGACATCCACACGCATAGAGTAAAAATAAGTAAATGCTTAAAAGACAGAACGTTATGATGCGCCTCAAGGAAGAATTATCTATGTTGAAGAAACTTTGCTAAAGAGCAAGTCAGAGTGAAGGCACACTCGCTGGCTCTGTGCCAGATACTGACCTCGGACTCCTGGTCCTCCTGCCTCTTCCTGAGGCACTGGGATTGCAGGTGTGTGCCGCCATGCTGGGCTCCTGCATGGCTGGGATCAAACCCAGGCGTTTGTGTGCGCTAACTAAACAACTGAGCCAAATCTTCAGTCTCCTGCTGGCCCTGTTTTCAGTGAATTGGCAATACATAGTAAACAATGTGGCTTGTTTAAAAACCAGAAACACATATACAATAAAAATTTATAGAGGGTGCTCGCTTCGGCAGCACATATACTAAAATTGGAACGATACAGAGAAGATTAGCATGGCCCCTGCACAAGGATGACACGCAAATTCGTGAAGCGTTCCATATTTTTTACCTCAAGTGTGTGACAGAGCCCCAATGCATTTCTGTTAACTTTGTCATCAAAACTTTTACTGTTATGACATGAAGTGCCTTCAACTGCTCAGACCTATAGGACACTTTCATGTGTCACACAGGAGCGAATATGCTTCAGTTCCCTAGTAGTTAAAAGAGTGCTAACTACTACTTGAAACTATTGTTTACAGGTTAGTGCCAGGCCTATGGTGGGCTCTGGCTGGACGCTGGCCTCCAGGCGCCCTCAGACACGGTTATGTTCTTCCTCAAGTCCAGCTGTGAGCTATTTTGCCAACATGTCGCAGTAATCTGTATTTTTGTATGTGACTTCTACTTTTATAGACTCATTTTAAAATAAAGTACATTTTTATAAAAATGAGAAAAAAAAAATTTATAGAGGAACCAGTCTAGGGGCCTGTAACCTCAGCAGCTAAGGCCAGAGGCTAACCGGAGGCCTACATACAGACCCTTGTCTGTAGGTAGACAGATAGGCAGGTAAAAGTTTTAAGAATCAGTTGGGCCACAGTGAGATAGATAGTTCAGTGCATAAAGCTGTTTGTTATCAAGGCCGGGGACCCGAGCTCCATCCCCGGAACCGTCATGCTGAATAAAAAGAACCCCCTCAAGTTGTACATCAACTTGACACATGCACACCCAAAAATAACTAAGTGAAATATAATTTAAAAAATTGTTTGTAGCTGGGTGTCATGGCACACACCTTTGATCCCACAGCTAGGGAGACAGAGGCAGGCAGAGCTCTGTGAGTTCTCAGCCAGCCAGGCTACAGAGAGAGAGAGAGAGACCCTGTCTCAAACAAACAAACAAACAAAAATGTTGGAAGAAAATTGAGGATTGCCTTTTCCCTGTGGATCACAGATTCAGTGTTCAAGGTGAATGTAAAAAAAAAAAGTTTCATTGTTTTATATATTTATTCATTTTCACGAGTGCTGTGCATACATGCATGTGTGCCAGGCACCTGTAGAATCACAGGTGGTTGTGAGCTGCCTGTAGGTACTAGGAATTGAACCTTGGTCCTCTGGAAGAGCAACCATTGCTCTTAACCACCAAGGTAAGCTTACTGAGCATGGCAACTAGGAATACAAAGGGCCGACTGTCATTCTCAGGAAGGAAACTTCTAGACTCCTTTTATATGCCCTGACAACCCCCTCCCTTCTCTCCCTAGGCCGGCCTGACCCCCCATTGGGGCTGAAGGTCGTGAGTGTGACCCCTCACTCGGTGGGGCTGGAGTGGAAGCCGGGCTTCGACGGGGGTCTGCCTCAGAGGTTCCAGATCAGGTGGGGCCTCCACCAAGGCTGTCTAGGTGGGGCAGACAGAGCAGAGAGACGCTTGGCCCCATGGACTGGTCTCCCCGCGCAGATACGAGGCCCTGGAGACGCCAGGATTCTTCTACGTGGATGTCCTGCCGCCCGAGGCCACCACCTTCACACTGGCCGGCCTTCAGCCGTCTACACGATACAGGATCTGGCTGCTGGCCAGCAATGCCCTGGGGGACAGCGGCTTGACTGAGAAGGGGATCCATGTTTCTGTCACTACTCGAGGTGGGAAGAGGCTGTCTTGGGCAGGGTTTTGTTGTTGTTTTTGGGGTTGGTTGTTTTGTTCTTGACGTTGTTTGGGGGTCTATTTGTCTGCTTGCTTTTTGACAACTTTTGGGATGGTATAGCAAAGTAGATGCTGTTATTTCTCCCACTTACAGATGAATGATGTCAGGCCCAGAGAAGTTAAGCAAATTAACCAAAGTCACACAGCCAGGAGGAGCTGGAGACAAGCCTTGAACTCAGGCAGATATATGCTAGGGACTAGCTTTTACTCACAGATCTGTAATGACCGGGAAATGAGAAGATAGGGGTGTTTCTGTTTTGGTTTTTGAGACAGTGACTAACTGTGTACCTCTGGCCAACTCAGAACTCACTATGTGGACCAGGTTGGCCTAGAACTCACAGAGACCCACCTTCAATTGACTCCTGACTGGTAAGATTAAAGGTGTGTGCATCCACACTCAGAAGAAAATAATTTTAATTGAGTGAAAATAAAACTTGAAAAAATGAGACTCTAGCTGAGTCAGTGTGTAGGCGGCAGTGAGGAGCATAAATAGTTTATATTAGATTAAAAAAAAAATAACAACAGAAAGGGAGAACAGTGAGATGGTTCAGTGGTAAAGGGGCTTGCGGCCAAACCTGACGGCCACAGTTCAGTTCCCAGGATACGTGAGAGACCTGACTCCTGGAACTTGGCCTCTCACCTCCACGTGCTCCCTCCCACACAAGATCAATAAGTAAGCGAGTGTGACAGGGCCGCAGCTGCACCTTGCAGGACACTCTGTTTCCATCCTGCGAAACCAGCAAGAGGAGGATCGGCTAAACTCGAATCCAATGGCGGGAAGGAGAGAAGAGAAAAGAGCAGCGGATATGAAACCAAAAGCTGGCTCTTTGGCAGAGATGGAGAGAACTTACAAAGGCGATCAATGGGCTGTGGTGGGAGCCTTTGATGCCCCGCAGAGCTGTCACGGCCCTTCTGTCTACGTAGTGAGTTCCAGGCTACCCAGGATGCATAGTAAGACCCTGTCTCAAAAACAAAAAGCCAAACAAACAAAAGCACCCCCCAAAAATCCTGATTAAGAGGAGAAAGAGGAAGAGGGGGCTGGAGAGATAGTTAAGGAGTTAGGAGCACTGACTGCTCTTCCAGAGAACTAGGCTTAGGTTCCCAGCACCCATATGGTGCTCACAACAGTCTGTAACTCTGTTGCAAGGGATCCAGTGTTCTCTTCTGGCCTGGGGAGCCCAAGACATGTGTGTGGTATATAGACATATATGGAGACAAAACACAGAGAGAGAGAGAGAGAGAGAACAACTCCATGGTGCCAGAAATGAAAAAGCACTATGACCTCTGTCTTCACAGACACAAAGAGGACTCTAAGGGAGTAGTGAAGATGATCGAGGTCACTACACACAGTAACTTTGAAGACACAGACAGATTCTTTGAAGATGATCCATGACATTAGGAATATAGCTCATATAGCTCAGTGGTAGAGCACCTGCCTAGAATCCCCCAGTGAGGGGCTGGGGTGTGGCTCAGTGGTAGAGCCCCTGCCTAGAATCCCCCAGTGAGGGGCTGGGGTGTGGCTGCACAGTAGAGCTCCTGTCTCAAATGCAAGAGGCCCTTGGCCCCAACACCACAAGAAACTGACCAGTGAATTCACTGAGATCCAACTGGCCCAGGAGTTAACGCTATGTGTCTTGGTTTATAGAAACTTGAAGCCTACCTACCTAGTTTTGTAGCCTTAAGCAAAATATCTCAGTTTTTAATAAGGGAGTGCGTATGTTTTTTGGTTTGTTTCATTGCTGTTGTTCTGTTTCGTGCTTTTGTTTTTTTGTTATTGAGGCAGGATCTCAGTCTGCAACCCAAGCTGGTCTGGAATGCACCATGTAGTCCAGGCTGGCCTTCCACTGTGAGTGCTGGGATTTCTGGTGTGCGCCACCATCCCAGCTAGAATAGGCCTGGGTTTCTGAGAGTAGGCTCCTCTCAGACGGTTGTGAAGATTAAGGAAGGAAACATGTCTGGTGTGCTCTTCAGACAGTGCAAAATTATGGCCTAATTGTAAAGGAAATGTCCCTGCTCTGTTTCTGCTTCCTTAGCCTAGGGACACCGCCTGTTCTGCCTTCCTCTGGTGGCAGATTCCTTCTGCATGGAATCTCGGGGTCCTTTCGCATCCATTCAGCCTCTCTTCTAGCCCCCCCACCCTCCACTGCCCCCCAATGCAGGCCCCACCTCCCTTGCTCTGATTTTCTAATTTGTATCTCTAGTATGGAACTCCAACAGAGAAAAATATCTTTAAACTATTCTTTCAAATTTATTTTTGCTATTTAAAGACATTTTTGCCTTTTATTTTTAAAATATTATTTTTCTTTTCTTTCTCTTTTTGTTTTTGTTTCTGTTTTTCGAGACAAGGTTTCTCTGTGTTGTCCCGGACTTTCTTTGTAAACCAGGCTGGCCTCGAACTCACAGAGATTTGCCTGCCTCTGCCTCCCTGAGTGCTGGGATTGAAGGTGTGTGCCACCGTGCCTAGCTCACTGCCCCATTTCTTAATTAAAATATAATGACATCATTTGCTCCTTCCTTCCAACCAAATGGTCTCTCTTTCCTTTATTTATTATTGCTTCTTACATAATCTCTATATGAATGCATAAATACATCTGAATTATTTTAAGTGTTTTTATATCTATGTATTTATTGGGCATCCATCATATACACAGCAAACGTACCTCATCATGATTATGGAGGTCATAGGACAGCTTGCAGGAGCCAGTTCTATCCCTCCACCATCAAGCCTAGGGATTGAACTCAGGTCATCAGGCTTAGGGAAAGGGCCTTCACCCCCTGGGCCATCTCCCCCATGCCCAGCATCTTTTTCATTAACTCGACAAATTGGTAGTTTGCGTTGAAGGAGCTAAAATTAGCTATAAAACACTAATTGATAATTCACTCTTATTATTGGCCACAGAACGGCTACAATATATTGTCGTCTTTAAAATGTCACTGAGAGGGCAGGGGCCTTGACTCCGGGGTCAAGAGCGCTTGTCGCTTTGCGGAGGGTGTGGGCTTGCTTCCAGCACCCACATGGTGACCCACAGGCATCTGGGCCCCCGGCACGCACACACTGCACACACATACATGTAGGCACAACACCAATACACGGGGAAAAACCCCAAATCTTAAAAAGAATAAATAGATAAAAAGGTCCCTAATGATCTTTAATGTGTGGTCCCCCTGATCTTTAAATCAGCTAAGAAGCTTGAGTCGCTTGAGTCTGGGTCCTTCGGGCTTATCCGGTTCCTGGGATTAAAGTTAATCTTCTTCTCCCGCAGGCCTGGACCAGGCTCCTGAAGACACAGACCACCAGCTGCCCACAGAGCAGCCTCCTGGTAAGTGCTCCTTCCCCGGCCCCTCCCCGTGGTCACAGCCAGCCCCGCCTGTGCCCTCTACTCTTCCTGCTGAAAGGAACACCCTTTCTCTTTTCCTAACCTGCTCTCTCTCTCTGTCTCTCTCTGTCTCTGTCTCTGTCTCTGTCTCTCTGTCTCTGTCTCTCTCTCTGTCTCTGTCTCTCTCTGTCTCTGTCTCTCTCTGTGTGTGTGTGTGTGTGTGTCTGTCTGTCTGTCTGTCTGTCTGTCTCTCTGTGTGTGTGTGTGTCTGTGTGTCTGTCTGTCTGTCTGTCTCTCTCTCTCTCTCTCTCTGTGTGTGTGTCTGTCTGTCTCTGTGTGTGTGTGTGTGTGTGTGTGTGTCTGTCTGTCTGTCTCTCTCTCTCTCTCTCTCTGTGTCTGTGTCTCTCTCTCTCTCTGTGTGTGTGTGTGTGTGTCTGTCTGTCTGTCTGTCTGTCTGTCTGTCTCTCTCTCTCTCTGTGTGTGTGTGTGTGTGTGTCTGTCTGTCTGTCTGTCTGTCTGTCTCTCCTTGCAGTTCTGGCGCTCTGCCTGTGCGTGCTACCTCTGCGCCTGAGGTCCAGTCCCAGCCCCACTTTTCTTCTTCCTGTTTTTCAGACAGGATCTTGCTATGAATTTGTAATAATCTTACCTCTCAGCCTGCTGAGTGCTGGATTCACACATGTGAGCCACCATGCCTGGGGTAGCTTTGTTCAATGCTGTGTGTTCATGTGCGCCTCTGTGTGTGTGTGCAAGCATGTCCATGAATATACGTGTATGTGTGTGTACTCTTGCAGAGTCCCAAGGATGATGTTACGTGTCCTCTGCCACTCTCTGCTTGGTCCCCTGAGACATGGTCTGTCCGTGAATCTAGAGATCTCTGCTTTTTTTTTTAAGGTTTAATAACTATTACTTATTTGTTTGAATATGTGTGTGTAAGTGGCAGGTGTGGGGGGGGGGGTTCCCACAAAGGGCAGAAAAGGCTCTTGGATCCCCTGGAACTGGAATTAGAGGCAGTTGTGAGGCACGCACTGTGGGTGCTGGGAACCAAACTCTGGACTCTCCCTCCAGCCTCTTTCTGTTTGATTTATGGCTAGGCTGACCTGCTAGCAAACCCCAGAGAGCCTCCTGCCTCTATCCTGCCTCCCACACACACATGTGCACACACGCACGCGCGCACACACGCGCACACACACATGCACACATGTGCGCACACACACACCATAGCCAGTTTTCCATGTGGCTGCTGGAGCTCCGAATTCAGGCTTTCTGCTTTCACAGCAGTGCTCTTTCTCTGGAGCCATATTCCCAGCCCTGACTTAACTCTAAAAGAATTGCTAGCTAGGACACGCCCATATTGCCTGCACTCTAGAAGCTGAGGCAGGAGCATCACAAGTTTGAAGTCAGTCTGGGCTGCATAGGGAAATATGCCACCCCTCCACCCCCGCGTCAAAGCAAACAGCAGCAGCAGCAAAACAACTATCTGTACCCACGCTGTCTTTGTGAGGAGGCTGTATCATCTTGCTTTAGCCGTGTAACAAACCACCCCGGACAGGGAGGCATCGCCGCACACATTATTTCCCGTGATTCTGTGCATCTACGGGGACAGTTCTGGGCTGCTTTCAGCCTACTAGACTGGGTCTGATCTCAGATGGCCTCCTCCGCACCCGTGAGTCAGTCACCTGGCTCACGGTAGGGACAACGGAGGTGCCTACCCAGGAGGGTGCTCGCATGGAGGCAGCCACGGGGTCCAGGGACAGCAGGAAAGCCGAGCAACCCTCCCCTGCAGTAAACAAACGCATGCCTCAGCAGGAGCCGTGTGGAGGGGTTTCTCAGTCCCAGCCCAGCCTCAGGGAGACGGGTGGGGGGGGGGGCACCTAACAGACTGACTTCAGAAAGGCTTCCCACCTGCCCTTGGTGGGGAGAAGGGTTACAGGGACTGGGGAGACGGCCCAGCAGGTAAAGCTCTTGCCTTGCGAGCGTGAGGACCTGGGTTCAGATCTCCTGCGGCTGCGTAAGAGCCTGGTGTCCTGCACACAGCCGTAACCTGGGCCAGGGAGAAGACGGGTAGACCCCAAAGGCTAGCCAGCCAGCTCAGCTGAAGCAATGGCCCCAGGCACAGCGAGACAAGACAGAAGAGCCAGGGACCAGGTAGAGGACCCGAGTTCAGTTCCCAGCCCCACATCAGATGGCTGTATCTTCAGCTGCAGTGGGCCCAACACCCTCTGCAGGCTCAGGCATGCATGTACACACACACACACACACACACACACACACACACACACACACATTTAGAAAACTTAAGTAAACCGGGGCTGAAGAGATGGCTCAGTGGTTAAGAGCACTGGCTGCTCTTCCAGAGGTCCTGAGTTCAGTTCCCAGCAACCACGTGGTGGCTCACAACCATCTAAACTGGGGGTCTGATGCCCTCTGCTGGCGTACATGTGTACATGCAGTCAGAGCACTTGGCTACATTAAATATAGATCTTTTAAAAACATATTAAGTAAATCTTTAGGGTTAGAGAGACTGCTCAGCAGTTAAGAGCTGAAGAGATGACTCTGTGCTTACGAGCCCTGGGGACCTGGATCCGATTCCCAGCTCCCTTACGGTGGCTCACAGCCATCCATAACCCCAGTTCCGGGGGTTCGGATGCCTTCTTTTGACCTCCACACGCACGAGGTGCACACACATACGTGCAAGCAGGACACTTATACCCATAGTACGTGTGTATTGACATAAGGCAGAGAGCAACAGAGGAAGCCGCTGCAGCCCCCACGAACCGGCCGCAGCGTGCGCACCCTGCGTAAGCTCGCGCGGGTTACAAACACATGAGTTTCCCGAGGAGAGGCTGGAGCCGGGGGCACAGGTCTGTGCGTGGAGGACAGCTGTGCTGGGTCAGCGCGCGGCTCTCCTCATCCCTTGACAGGACGCCTCGGGAGCGGGGAGGATCTGCTTCCGCTCCTGGTTTCGGAGGTGTCGGTGCCCCGTGGCAGGGGTGCGGGGCAATCCCACAGCCCACAGGGTGTCGGCGCTGGGGCCAGCTTTCTCTTTACCCAGCCCCGGGGCCGGGGGGGGGGCTCCCCCGGGCACCTCCCGCCCCCGGATGATGGGGGGCTCCCCCCGGGCACCTCCCGCCCCTGGATGATGGGGGGCTCACCCCCGGGCATCTCCCGCCCCCAGGAACCCCGCGGGTGCCCCTGCTGCCCGCGCTGGCCGCCGTCGGTGCTCTGCTGCTGCTCTCCGCGGCCTGCTGCGCCGGGGGCCTCCTCTGGCGGAGAAGACGGAGGCGCCTTGCTGAGGGTGAGCTTCTTCCTGAGGGTGGGGACCGGACCGGGGCGCCGCAGGGTTCCGGGGACCGCTCCCCTGACGGCCCCCCTTCCTGTCTCTCTCAGAGCTCTCGGAGAAGGCGGAGGCGGGGTAAGCGGGACGGGCTCGGGGGGGAGGGGGTAAGCGGGACGGGCTGGGGAGTGGGGATGGGAGGGGGAAGGGCGGGTCCCGCGCCCCGCGCGCAGCTCTCACTGACGCCTTCATCCCGGAAGGTCCGAGGAGGACCGCCGGGTCGGGAACGAATACGAGGAGAGCCAGCGGACCGGGGGTCGGGACACAGGCTCCACGGTAAGGGACGGTGGCCGCCGCCCCCAGCCTCAGCCTCAGCCAGCCGCTGCCGCCTCCCGGGACCCACGGGTCCAGGAGAATGAACGTGTATATCGCGTGCGTGTCTGTCTGTCTGTCTGTCTGCGTGACAGGTGAGCACAGCGGACATGGAACCACGTTACTACGCCCTGAGGGACCTCAGCCCCCGGCTGGCCCCGGCACTGGAAGAGCTGTCTCCTCGCCATGGTGAGTCACGCCCGCGCCAGGACTCCTCACCTCCAGCAGCCCTGCCTCTGAACTGGGCCTCTGATAGCCTCCCCGGCCAGGCTAGGCCAGGCACATTTTTATTCCTGTCACCGAAAGTCCCCAGGGGACAGCTTGAGGGCCCAGGTTTCTATTTCCTCGCTTCGGAGGGTTCTGCCCCTGCCTGCTTGGGGATGTGACAGGGAAGAGCTGCACCCTTCATGGTGGACAGGAAACGGAGAAGGAGCCAGACAGGAAAGGGCCCGGAGGCAAGACGCACCCCCCTCCCCAAGAACATACCCGGAGACCGACGCAATCCAGCTAAGCACCCCCCTCCACCGAGCTTTCCAGGACTCTCAGAGCGTTCCCCACTAGCAGTGGATCCCACCCTGTGCGCCTTTTGAGGAGAAACTGTCCCATCCCTAATGTCCACCAACTCCAGGCTTCTCAGACGTCGAGGACGAGGACGCGGCCTTGCCGGGACACCTGTATGATGAGGTGGAGAGAGCCTACGGCCCGCCTGGCATCTGGGGACCCGTCTACGATGAGGTGCAAGCGGTGAGGAGAGTCTTAGCGCCGGGTTGTCTAGGTCGGAACCTCCTGCTCTGTGTATGGGTCAGGATAAGCCACGGTGACAAAGAGACCCAACCTCAGTGCAGCAGAGCGAGAAGGAGGAAGGAGTTGGGGAGAAAGCCAGCCTGGACTGCATAGTGAGACTCGTCTCCACCGGGCAAAGGGAGTCTTGGTTTCTCACACAGCCGTGCAGGTGCAGTCTAGAACCCGGAGTCTTGCCCTCCTGTCCCTCTGTCGTGTGCCAGCCCACCTACTGCCAGGGTCTGCAGGCACAGGTCAGCTTCCTACGGGGCAGAGGGCTGATCAGCTAGAGAAGGACAGGGGAAGAGGCTGCTAGAGACCTGAGTACGGTGGCCCTGGCTTTGCCTCCCAGGCATGCTGAACTGAGAGTTCAAGGGCAGCCTGGGCTACACGGCCAGGCTCCATCTCAAAAAGTAAAAAATAGAGGATCCGACAGAACAAAACAGAAAACCCGACTCTCCCCTGGGCCTGACGAGCATCTCTGGTGACAGTGTTAGCCCAAGGCGCTAGGCCCAGATTCCACTGTCCCGCCCCGTGATGGTCTGGCTGAAGCGCTGTCCGTGGTGCTGGACCGCGTGTTCCCTGGAAAACGCTGGCCGAATCCGCGAGGTGTCTCTGCGCAGGGCCCCGAGAGCGAGTACTTTGGGCATTTCGGGCCTTATGGCCTTCCCCTAAGCTATTCCTCGCCCACCGGCTTAGGGCAGAAGCAGGCACAGCGCATGCACACATGAGCTCACGAGGCTACGTCCCAGAGAGACTTTATATTTGATGTTGCAAGTCGAATTCTAGTCGATTGTTTTATGCAGCATGAATACTATCCCTCTCTGCTTTCCCCCTAACGTTTTAAAATTACCAGCCCGTCTGTAGCTCTCTGTAACACAGAAGTGGATGAGGGCGACTGTATTTGCCTCGTGGGCCAATGCTGGGCCACGGTTTGCTGAGGGAAACATCCATTTTCTCCGGGTCCTACAACAGAGCAACCTCCAGAAGGGGCCACTGTGTATGATCTTTGCCCTCTCATCCATTTAAAATTAATTGCTTAAGCACGTGCATGCACGGGCCACAGTGTGTGTGTTGGGGGTGAAGGCTTCAGTTGAACATGGGTTGACAGGCTTAGTTACCCCTAAGTCTCAGTATGCAGCCCTGGCTGCCCTTAGACCGGCAATCCCCCTGCCTCAGCTTCAGAGAGTGCTGGGATCACAGTTGTATATCACCACACCAGTCTGCCCACTCCCTAACTTCAACCCTCACGCCACCTTGACTTCTCTCAAACTGCACTTTCAGAAAATAGAATTTCTTTGAGGTGAGGTGCATTCTCGTTAGGCAGCCCTGGCTCGTCCAGAAGTCACTGTGGACCCTGGGCTTTCCTCAAACTCAAAGCGAGAACCCCTTGAGCAGTCGAATTACTGCGAGCCACGGACTGCTTTGTGACGGCTTTTTGGTTCTATTTTGTTTTCAGCAACACGGGGAATTACACATAAGGCCTTGTGCATGGCTGGCCGGTGTGCGGAATCACCAGGCCTGAGGCTTTTTTGTTCCTTGGGAAACTCGTAGGTGGTGTGTGTGTGCATGTGTGTGTGCGTGTGTGTGTGTGTGCGTGTCCGAGATGGGGTGCTGTCCCACAGGACCTCTCTGTGGCTGGGACTCCACTTCTTGCCTGTTAGGACCCCTATGACCTTCGCTGGCCTGAGGTCATGTATGAAGCTCCATGGGGACTGTATGACGAGGTGGCAGCAGACTTGGGCGCGGTGGAACCTCGTTCTCTACCCTTTGAGCTGAGGGGGCATCTGGTGTGAGACCCTTCGTGACGTGCATTCCCTACAGCCGTGGTATGTCTTGTTGCACTGGCCTGCACTCCCCCTTCCCGCTGAGCTTGTTCAGTGAGCAGCGTGTGACAGCAACACATGGGCTTTTCCAGGAGAAGACATGAGGGGACGTGTGTGAGTGACAGGAAGCCTCGAGCTGACATCTGCGACGAGCGAGACTCCTTTTATAGGAATGAAACTTCTACAAAAAAAAAAAAAAAAAAAAAAGCCGTTTGGAAAAGACACCTGAACAATGAAAAGCCATTTTAGGGCTCGTTAGGCTTTCTAAAAGTGAAGTTTTTAGAAGTCGGGAAGACCTATTAAAATCTGCCCCTGCTCAGTGGGGGCATGCATGCTTTGGTATGTGTGAGGGTCTGGGCTGCAGGTTGCAGCCAGCGCCGGCATTACACGCACGTGCAAAGCTGGTATGGCACCCCACCCTGTCATTTCAGCTCTGCAGCAGGCTGAGCCAGGAGAAGCACAAGTCCAGAGCCACCTGGGCCACTAAACATGGAGGGGCTGGAGAGGCGGCTCAGGGGCTGAGAACTGCAGCGACTGCTCTCGCAGAGGACCTGAGTTTGGTTCCCGGCACCTCGAGTAGGTGACTCCCAGTCACATGTACCTTCAGCTCTAGGGAATCTGATGCTTTCTTCTGACCTCCATGAGCACCTACACTCGTGTGTACACACCCACACAGACACACACACACACACACATACACACATCTAGAAAGAAAACAAAGCCAACCTACATGGTGGCCCACACCTTTAATCCTAGCTTTTGAGAAGCAGAGGCAGGAGGCTGTACGTTTGAGGCTATTTAGTGAGTTCCAAGCTACGTAGAGAAACCCTGACTCAAAACAAAAAAACGATTTTAAACCTTCAAAATTAAAAGGGGGAGGCTGTGGCTCAGCTCAGTGGCAGAGCCCCTGCCTAGAATCCCCCAGTGAGGGGCTGAGGGTATGGCTCAGTGGTAGAGCCCCTGCCTAGAATCCCCCAGTGAGGGGCTGGGGTGTGGCTCAGTGGTAGAGGTCTTGCCTGGCATGCACAAGACCCTAAATTCCGTCTCCAATACAGCAAAATGAAAACAAAAACCCCAGTTCATTTTGAGTTCAGTTACGTCTGAAAATAGCTAATAATTATAAGCAAAACTGTATCCCATTGCCAGATCTTAGCTGTTTTTGTTTTCCACAGTTTGTGAAACTGTGTGTAAACTGACATGTGAACAGGAACAGATTCTAGCGTAAGAATGTAGATGTGAAAGAATGAACACTTGCGAGTTCGTTGGTGGACAAAGCTTAGGGGGCACACACCAGTATATATTTAGGATTGGGGGATATGGTAGCTTCAATTTCCTTTCAAAACAAAGAGGTGCACACTCATAGAGACAGAAAAGGAGAAGCTCAAGCTCATGTTGGCAATGGAGGAACGTGGGTAATGCAGGAGAAAAGTTAAAGTGTTGATGCACTGATGAACAGAGCTGTTCATCGGCCTCAGGGGCTGTGGAATTCTAGATTCCCACTTTGGAATAAAAACTTTACGGTGTGTGTGCATGTGTGGGGGGGCACACTTGTGCTCACGTGCTTGACGGTGTTGCCACCGTTCACACATATGGAGGACAGATAATTTTTGTGAGACAGGGTCTCACTGTGTGGATCTCGCCAACCTTGGACTCACAGGGAGTCTCCTGCTTCTGCCTCCTCAATGCTGGAGTTACAGGCCTGTGCTACTAGGCCTGGCATGCTTTCTTTTATTAAAAATCTGCATTAGTTGATTAATTTGTTTGCTTGTTTTGTATAAGTTGTGGTCAGAGGAAAACTCCTTTTGTAAAAGATTTGCTTTTAGTTTTAAATTGTGTGTAGTGTCTGTATGTCCTTGTGTCTGTCTACCACATGCATGCAGTGCCCGTGGATGCCAGAAGAGGGCATCAGGTGCCCTGAAACTGGAGTTACAGACAGTTGTGAGCCACTGTGGGAAACGGGAACTGAATTCAGATCCTCTGCAAAAGCAGCCAGTGTTCTTAACCTCTGAGCCATCTCCCCAGGCCTCAGAGGACGACTTCTGAGAGTCGGTCATTTCCCTCGGGCTGTGGTGCTCGGTGGAAGAGCCTCTAACCCCTAGCCCATCTTGCTGCCCCAGGATTCATGTCCTCTCTCTTCAAAACCTGCTACGAACCAACAGTAATCAAAAACACTTTGGTACTGGCACAATGACAAAAAACACAATATTCCTCTAGTTTATTCCAAAATATTCTATGGACTAGAATAGAAATCCAGGGTGCACACCCTCTTACATATGGCCAGACATTTAAAAAATACTTTTATTTCACACATGTGAATATTGGCCCACACGTATGTATGTGTGCTTTTTGACAAAGGAGCAAAGACTCTTTGATGTGGGTGAACACTCGTCAATGCCTGAGCCCAGGGAAACTGGATCCCACATGTGGAAGAATGGTTAAGGACACACCCAGGTCCTCTTCATGTATGTTACAGTATGTTGAGTACCTTGGACGGCTTGTGGGACTCCTAACGGTGGAGAGTGGCTGTGGCTCTTCTGCCTGTTCGGGGACCCTTTTCCTCATACCGAGTTGCCTGGTCCGGCCTCAGTACAGAGGGACGTGTCTCACTACGGCTTCATGTGCCATGGCTGGTTGCTGTGCACGGGAAGCCTGCCTTTTCTGAAGGGAAACGGATACAGGTGGGGGAGGGGAGAGCATGAGGAGGACAGCAGTGGGGAGGGACTGGGGGAGAGGAGTGGGGGGAAACGGTGGTCAGGATGTGAAAAATAATAATAATCAAAATTTGGAAAGAAAAGAAATGTTTAAGGGCTGGAGTGACGGTTCACCAGTTAATAGTGAGTCCTGCTCTTCCAGAGGACTGGGGTTCCCGCACCCACT
>CM053758.1:3979719-4038935 GCA_028658305.1 Pachyuromys duprasi
GAATTTCTCAGTTCTCCTGTCGCAATCTCCCTAGTGCTGAATTACAGGCACATGACTCCGTGTCTGGGCATCACAGCAGCATTGTTTGTTTGTTTGTTTGTTTTGTTTCCAGACAGGCTCGCATTGTGTAGTCCTGGCTGTCCTGAAACTCGCCCCGTAGCCTAGGCTGGCCTCGAACTCACAGACCCACCTGCCTCTGCCCCCCGAGTGCTGGGGTTAAAGGCGTGCGCCACTACGCCAGGCTACAATAACATTTTAGGGGTGGGGCATCCACCCCTAAAATAAATAGAACAGGTGGGTTTTGCCGGGGTGAGACTGTCTGCCCACTAGTGAGCAAGCCGACGCTTGTGCATTTCCCCGAATCTCCACTAGGGGGAGGTACTAGACCTGATCTAGCCTGTCCTTCGTTCTGGAGTTCGTGCTAGACCTGCTCTGGGATTAAACCCGGCCAAGGGGCGTCTTCTACAGCTAAACAGCCCCCGATATTAAAGATGCAATGGCCTTGCCGGCGTTGAGGCAGAGGATCCCAGGAGTACATTGGCGGGAGGGACCCTCTCGAAGCGAACGTGCAAAGTCAAGTTCAAGGCCGCGGGTGGCAGGCACCGAGGCTGGCGAGCTGGCAGAAGAAACGGTTTGTGTGCTGCTCAGTTAAGGAAGCCGGTTTGCAACAATAACGGACGGCACTGATGAGTTATTTGAGCGAACGGAGCCGTGTCCTGAGTGCGGGGTTGGTTTGCTTGTGGGGTTGGGGACAGAGCCCTTGGCCGTGTGCTCCGCCGAGTCACGCCCCAGCCTCGAAACTCTGTGTCTCCAGAGCTGCCCAGTGCTTCCGTCACTCCAAGCCCCGCCCCTGCTTTGGCAGGTGGTGACGCGCGCGGGAACAGGTGAACAGCCCAAGGGACCAGTATCTCTTTCATCCCCAGACACTGGCAGAAAGGTCCCCCTGGGATCCAGTCAGCACCCGGTGGGAGGACTCTGGCTCCTCCACTTAGCAGCGTTTGTGCTGTTAATAAACCCTTACCTGATGGCCCCACAAAGCTTTGTTCAGGAGTGTGGTTCCAGCCCTTGGGAGACAAGGCAAAGGAATCGTGAGTTCCAGACCAACCTGGACTGTATAGAAAGTTACAGGCCATCTCTCCAGCTCCTCTAATTTATATGTGTGTGTGTTTATGGGTGTGTGTTTATTTTGTTGTTTGTTCTTGTTTGTTTTCTTTGGGGGAGGAAGGTTCAAGGTAACCCTCCTGCTTCCTCCTCCTCCACCTCCCTGGCTCATTTATTTCAATTTCACATTCCTTCGCCCGCAGCTCGGGGCCTCCAGTGCGTCGGAAGAACGCGTCTTCCTCCAGACCGTGCTTTCACGACTCCCAATTTTTTTAAAGATTTATTTATTATGTATACAATGTTCTGCCTACATGTAGGTTGTGAGCCACCATGTGGGTGCTGGGACTTGAACTCAGGTCCTCTGGAAGAGCAGCCAGTGCTCTTAACCTCTGAGCCATCTCTCCAGCCCGAGCACACACAATTTAAAAAAAAAATAAAACAAAAAACATCTTGGGCATGGTGTCGCATGCCTGCAACCACTTGGGAGGTGAGACAGGAGAATTGCAGTGGTTTAAAGCCAGCCTGGATGTGGGACTCTAGATCGCTCAGCAGTTACGAGCCCTGGCTGCTTTCCCAGAGGACCCTTGTTTCATTCCAGCCTTCACGCTGAATGACTCGGCACTGCCCGAAACTCCAGCCGTCGGTGGATCTGCGGCCTCTCAGTGGGTGCCTGCACTCATATGCACACACACGGACGTGCACACATGTAATTAAAATAGTAAAAAAAAATCTTAAAAATACTGTAGGGGCTGGAGAGATGGCTCAGTGGTTAAGGACACTGGCTGCTCTTCCATTGGACCAGGGTTCAACTCCCAGCACCCACATGGCAGCTCACAACTGTCTGTAACTCCAGTTCCAGGGGACTGGACACCTTTACACAGACATACGGGCAGAGCAAACACCAATGCACATAAAATGAAAAACAAAGAGAAAGAAATAACTTTAAATGTTTGTTAAAGAATACTCTGAGGGCAAGCATGTCATTAGAAAGGGTTTTGCAGTGCAAACCTAACGACTTGGTAGGTAAAAATAAATAAAAGCAAACAGTCAAGGCCTGGAAAGATGGCTTCACGGCTGCCCTTGCAGAGCTTTGAAGTTAGGTTCTTAGCACCCACATGGCAGCGCACGACCTTAGGCAGCCTCTGGTGCCCGCTTCTGGCCATTGAGGGAACTGCATGAGTTTGGGACTCAAGACATGAGGGCGAAACACTCGCAGGTTATCTTACAGAAAAAGACATGGCGGTGAACAAATAGCTCACCCTTCATGGCTGCAGAGCAGCCCATCGCCTGAGTGCCCCTGCAGACACCTCGTTGTCGTCATCCAGTCCCGTCTGGTGGACGTTTGGGGTGTTTTCCTCTGGGACTGGGCCATCACATCATTTCCCACCCCTGATGCCCATGTTCAAGCTCTGCAGGCTACCTGTTTCGCACGTCGGAGGGCAGGGCTGTGAGCGGTGTGCGGCTCAAGCGCGGGCGATGGCCCTGCCCTGCCCCTGCCTGCAGATGAAATGATGGCAACAGGAGAGGAGAGGCTGCTGGCTGGGGCTGCAAAGCCTGAGCTGCCTTGAACCTGGAGTCCCCGCTCTCGGTCCCGCTGCTTTTGCAGCCGTGCAAGCTGCACTCCTGAGATCTGCTGCACTGTCCGGCTGAAGGTTATTGGGGGCTGCCCCCGGGGGGGTGACCTGCCCTGTTATTCTGACCTCTGTCCCTAAGCATTAATTATTAACTGACCCCCTCACCCCAAGAGCCTGCCATCCTAAAGATTTGCCCAGTTAATCAGTCACTGCCCCCCCCCCCCCGCCGCGTCCCCAAGCTGGGCAGGAGGCGCTTGCTGCACGCGCCGTCCGCCTGGCCCCTTCCCCCGGTGCGGTGGCGACCGGAGACTGACCATGGTGTGGACGCGTCTGCGGTTCTGCTGCCCCTCCGGGCCGTCCGCGGGCGGCTGGCAGCCCCTGCGCTTCGACGGCGGGGCCTTCCGCCTCAAGGGGACGGCGGAAGTGGCGCGGGCCTGGCTGGTGCTCCGCCTGTGCGCCTGGCCCCCCGTGGTCGCCCACGGGCTCGCGGTGAGCAGCGGGGCGCAGGGCTGGCCCGGGCTGGCCCCCGACCCGGCGCTCAGCCCCCG
The DNA here is from genome assembly GCA_028658305.1 of Pachyuromys duprasi. Lineage (NCBI taxonomy): Eukaryota > Metazoa > Chordata > Mammalia > Rodentia > Muridae > Pachyuromys > Pachyuromys duprasi. Next base: position 3,982,943 of record CM053758.1, read on the forward strand.
CTCCCTGTCCCCCAGCTCCAGGCCTGGTCTCGGAGAGTCCTGGGCTCCCGGCTCTCGGGCGCGCTTCTCCGAGCATCCGTCTACGGGCAGTTCGTGGCTGGGGAGACCCCCGAGGAGGTGGGGGGCTGTGTCCGGCAGCTGCGGGCCCTGGGGCTCCGGCCCCTGTTGGCGGTGCCCACCGAGGAGGAACCGGAGTCCGCTGCCAAGAGCAGGTGAGCAGAGTGCGCTGGGGCCCCGGGGGGGTTAGCTGGGGGGTGATGGCAGGAACGAGGCTCCCGGGCCGGGGAAGCTGACCTCGCTGGCCCCGCAGCGAGGCCTGGTACGAGGGCAATCTCCGCGCCATGCTGCTTTGCGTGGACCTGTCTCGAGCCCTCGCGGACGCCCCTGGCCCAGCCAGGAGCAGCCTCATGCAGCTGAAGATGACGGCGCTGACCAGCCCTCAGCTTTGTGTAAGTGACAAGCGGGACGGGGGTGGGGACCCAGGCGAGGCTGCCCCCGCCCCAGGACACCCCCACCGTGCCAGCCACCGCCCCGTTTCAGAAGGACCTATCGGCTTGGATCCAGAGCCCAAGAGGTTCCTCGGAGCTGAGCCCTGAGAGGCTGGCGGAAGCCATGGACTCGGGCGGGGTAAGGAATAGGTGGCTGTCACCGAGGCTGTGGGCGGCCTGGGTGGTGTCGTGAGGGCCTCGGGGCGGGTGTGGGGGTGAGGGGCTTTCCGGAGGAGGATCAAGACAGCAGCACGGTCTCCGCGGAGGGCAGGACATGAGCTTCTGGTCAGTCGCTGGGCACGGCCCTGGGTGCCTGTAACCCCGGCTCTTGGGGAGCTGGGACAGGAGGGTGAAGTCACTGAGGGCAGCCTGGGCTGTTCGGCGAGACCTACCTCAAAAAACACAGGCAGGAGAGAGGGCTCGTGGGTGCTGGGGAGAGGGGCTGCGGGCCCCTTTACTTGTCCCGGCTGTTTGGGGCCCTCTCCTCCACGTCTCTGAGCGGAGCTGTCATCTCTGGCCTCTCCAAAGTGCCCCTCCCCACATGCCAACCCGGGAAGCCACCACCGCGCCACACCTTCTCTTCCCGGGCTCTCATATTTATGGCCTCAGAGCCCTAGACCACGCCCCGTCTGGGCCACACCAGCTGTCGAAGGCCACGCCCGGCACGCGACAAATATCAGCTGTGATAAGCCCAGCTGAAATCCCACACTTGGGGTTAAAATGAAAACGTGTTTACGTAACGTAAGCGAGCTTTCAAGGAAACCAAAACTTCCGTCACATTCCTCCCAAATCCTGCGACCCAGGCATGGGCTGCTGTGAAAGTAAGTCCGGGTCTGTCTGTCAGTCAGCAGCTACCCTAGTGCTGGCTGCCTGGGATTTTCCTTCCCCTTCCTGCGCGTGTGTTTTGAGACAGGCTCTTCCCAGGTAGCCTAGACTGGCCTAGAACTTGCAGTCTGCCTTCTCAGCCTTCCCAGTGTTGGAATGACTGATGCTGGCCGTCAGGCCTGGCCCTTGATTCGTTTATTCTTCATTCGTTCGTTCTTCCGTTCATTCGTTCCTTAGTATTATTCTAATATCCTGTTTCTGCGTGTGTTCCTGCATGCACGCGTGTGTGAGAGCGTTCACGTGTGTTCTCGACCATGCGTGCAGGCCTCAGGTATGACCTGCGCGCGTCCCCCTGTGTCCTTTAACCCTCTCCGGGTGGCTTGCCGCGCCCGCTGCGGTAGGACTGCTACCCAAACAGTCGCTCGCAGCATCCGGCCGGAGGTGTCTAAGCAGCTTTCCGTTGCCGCGCTAAAATCCTCTGACAAACGCAACCTAAGGGAGCCCGGCTCGTCTGGGCTTCGCAATGTGCAGAAGTCAGGGCAGCGGGGGTGGGGGGGCGACGCCGCTGGTCACGTGACGTCTGGGCTCAGAACGCGGCGCTTCCCGCCGCCCAGCTCTGCCTTGCTGCACTGACACGATCCGGGATTCCCACCAAGAATCACGCGCCACCTGCCGGGGTGTCCGCACGAGGGCAGTAGAGCCCCAGAAGCCGGAGTTGCTCACCCAGAGCCCCTGATGAGCTGGAGGGCACACAGTAGGACCACACAGCTCCCTTTCCGTACCTGGAGCCTTCCTGTCGCTCCAGAGCTCCCCATCAGTCTGGGGGTGAGATCTGGTTGGGTTTGAGCTTTCCTTTCCTTTCTCTTTTAAGGCTGGATCTCAGATAGCCCAGGCTGGCCTCTCACTCACTTTGTAGCCCAGGTTAGCCTTTTGCTCCCAACCTTCCCGCCTCCCCCTCCTAAATGATAACGCTATAGGTATGCACTACCATGCCTGGCTTATGTGGTGATTTTACTTAGTTTTTGAGACCCTATGTGGCCCCGGCTTTCTCTCCTTCCCTTTTTTTCCCCTCCTTTTTTAATTTTTTTGCACTTTTATTTATGTAGCATGTGCATGTGCGATCATGCGTGTGTGCGTGTGCATGTATGTGCTGCCCTGTATACGTGCATGACACAGCGTGGAGTGGAGGTCAGAGAACAACTTTGAGGAGTCAGTGTCTCCGTCCACCTCGCGGGTCCTGGGTCTCGGGTCTTCAGCCTTAGCGGCAGCTGCATTCACCCGCGGGCCCGTCTCGCTGGCCCCTTTCTTCCTCTATAGACAGACCAGCACAGGCTGCCTCCGCCTCCCAGGCTGTGAGATTCCAGGCGTGCTTTCCCAGAAATTCTGAGTTCCCACAAACTCCACATACACACGCACACGCACGCGCGCGCGCGCGCACACACACACACACACAGGAGGCGGCAGTGCTGAGCAGCCTCCCTGACACCCCCTAGAGCGTCCAGCTCCCCTGCCTCAGCGCGGAGCAGAACCGGCATCTGCAGGCCTCCCTCGGCCGCTTGCACCGCGTGGCGCAGGTAAGGCGTGCGTGGCCCGGCTCCCCGCCCCGCTGGACCCCGCCCGCTGGCCGCCGCGGGCCCTGACCTCGTCCCCTCCCCCGCAGCACGCCCGGGCGCAGCACGTGCGGCTCCTGGTGGACGCGGAGTACACGTTCATCAACCCCGCGCTGACCCTGCTGGTGGCCGCCCTTGCCGCGCGCTGGAACCGCCCCGGGGAAGGCGGGCCCTGGGTGTGGAACACCTACCAGGCCTACCTGAAGGTGGGTACTGTGCTCTGCGGGGCCGTGGGTGGGGGCCCGGCACCCCATCCTCCTGAGGCTGCCGGTGCGCCCCCGCCCCGCAGGACACCCACAAACGGCTGGAGCAGGACGCCGAGGCCGCACACAAGGCTGGCCTGGCCTTTGGGGTGAAGCTGGTGCGAGGGGCCTATCTGGAGAAGGAGCGAGCTGTGGCCCAGCTCCAAGGGACGGAAGACTGCACTCAGCCTGACTATGAAGCCACTGGCCGGAGGTAGGGAGAGGCCGAGAGGCTGCAGGAGAGACCAGGCTGGGGGCAGGCAAAGCGCCTGGGTGCCCTGTACACGCCTATAACCCCAGGGCTCAGCACATGCAAGCAGCTGCTACAGGTTCACGTGGGGTCAATGCAGCCGAAACACTGATCTCTACCTTCTACATGTGTGTGCACAGGGAGCACACATGCATGCACACGGGCTCGGGAGTACACACACACACTTCAATCCCAGCACTGAAAAGACAGAGGAGGACCCCTGGGGTTCACTAATCAGCCCAGGTCCCAGTGACAGACTCTGTCTCAAAGAACAAGGCAGGGCCTGGAGAGGTGGGTGGGTGGGTGTAAAACACTTTCACACCAACATGGTGGCTGCAGGTCACGTCCCCAGAACCAATGCAAAAGAGGCAGAGACAGGATCCAGGGCGCCAAGCCGGCTCACTTAGACTAGGAAGAACTGAGGAGCCTGTGCCCAGTCAGGCCTTGTTATAGCAAATAAAGTGCAGTCCATTGACAAGATGACCGATGTCAACCTTGGGCCACAACTCCCACACATGTGCACATGAACATGAATGGACACACACACACTCAAATAAGAAAAATAGAATGAACTCTTCTTTTGGGGATTTTCTAAACTTGACAAGCACTGCCACTGAGCCACACCCCAGCCCCTCACTGGGGGATTCTAGGCAGGGGCTCTCCACTGAGCCACACCCCAGCCCCTCACTGGGGGATTCTAGGCAGGGCTCTACCACTGAGCCACACCCCAGCCCCTCACTGGGGGATTCTAGGCAGGGGCTCTACCACTGAGCCACACCCCAGTCTTGTATTTAAAACTGACTCTTGCTAAGCTCCCAGGGTGACCTTGAACTCACTCTATAGCACAGCGAGGCTTTGAATCCTCCTGCCTCATCATCCAGAGTAGCTGGAATGGCAAGCTCATCACTTCCGTGGAGTGCTGAGCCAAACATCCTGTGTGTGTCTCCATGTCCACCGCCCCTGCAGGGCTCAGGACACTTTTGTTTCCCATCGGAACAGTGACCTCCTCCTCCTCCGTCCTTCCCAGCCCCTCCACAGCCACCCTCAGCTCAGCTGCTTTCCTCTGCAGTCATGATCCCTGAGGCTGCTTCCCTGCTGTGGGCACTCGGGTAGTTACTAATCATGTTCTGTGCACGTATTCATTACTCTTCTCACCACTGTGACAAGATCTCTGGCAAAAGCAAGTTAAGGACGAAGCGGTTCGTTTGACTCATGGTTGGAGGTGTGACAGCATGGGCATGAGGTGGCTCTCACTCATGGCCATGCTGGGTCCTCAGTCAGGAAGCAGAGATGGTGCCAATGCATCCTGCCTCCTCCATCAAGCCTTTGTTGGTTGACTGGTTTTAGTTTCTTGAGACAGGGCTTCTCTATGTAGCCCTGGCTGTCCTGGAACTCAGCCTGTAGACCAGGCTGGTTTGAACTCACAGAGATCCACCTGCCTCTGTCTCCCGGGTGCTAAGTTTGAGGTCAGCCTGGTCTACAAAGAGAGTTCAGGACAGCCAAGGCTACACACAGAAAGCCTGTCTCAAGAAAACAAAGCAAACAAACAAAATCCATCCATTCAGCAGAGACTAACCCTGGGTAAATGGCATCTTCCGCATGGATGAGGCAGCTGTTGGGTCAGAGACCATTCAGTCCTGGCCTTCAGAAGCACGTTTCTCATCCTTGCCATGAAAGCTGAGGCAGAAGGACCATGAATTCAAGGCCTGGGCTACCCAGTGACACTGAGTGTCAGAAAGCAGAACAGAACAAAAGAGAGGGAGACAGCTCTGAGGAGCTTGTGCCCATAGCACAAGGGAGGCCAGGTGTGCCGTCCCGGGGGCTTGGCCCCATTCCCTCTGTGAGCTGAGCAGAGCCCTCCCTCAGTTACAGCCGCTGTCTGGAGCTGATGCTGCGCCGTGTGTCCCACCACGGTCCCCTGTGCCACCTCATGGTGGCTTCCCACAATGAAGAATCGGTTCAACAGGCGACTAAGCGGTATGAGGTTAAGGGATGGGAGACCAGTGGCTCTGAGAAGCCCCGCCCCTTTCCTGTGCCTACAGGAAGGTGATGGGAAGGGGGTAGGGAATGGGGGATAAGAAGAGGTACAGTGAGGAGGCTCGAGGGGAGGTCATTGCAAATATTTAACTCCACCCTGCATGACGATACACACCTGCTATCCAGTCCCCAGAAGACTGAGGCAGGAAAATCAAGAAATTAATGCCCAGGTGGGTTACATAGTAAGAATCTTAAAAAAAAAAAATTTAACTCCTATGCCTTTGTGCGACAGGGCATTGTCCCTTATTTACTGAAACACCGGGGAGACAGAGGTTCCAGGGAGAGATGACACTCAACAGAATTCATAGGATTCGTTATTGACTGATTGATTTGATCTGATTTGTGTGTGTGTGTGTTTGTGTGTGTGCGCGTGCGTGTGTGTATGCACCCATGAATGCAAGTGCCAGGGGAGGCCAGAAGAGGGCGTCAGATCCCCTGGAACAGGACTGATAGACAGTTGTGAGCTGCTGGATGGGTGCTGGGAGTCGAACCCACGTCCTCCGGAAGAGCAGTCGGTGCTTTTACCACTGAGCCATCTCTCCAGCCCTACAGTGGTTATTTACCACTGAGTCAGAGGATAAAGTCATTTCTCAGAATCATCTGTGGAACATTTGTTTTAGGGCCAATCTCCATGGAAACCAGAATCTCCAGATGCTCAAGTTCCTCCTGTCAGATGCTGTGATATTTGAATATTTGCACGTGACCCCTGCACCTTTTGCTGCATGCTTGACCTCATGAAGCTTATTTATACCACCTAGAGCAGTGCATGTAAACGCTACGTAACTAGTTACACTGTCGAGGGGGAAACCGTCAGTGTTTAGCACAGGCTGGCCCACCCTGGCATTTGATCCCAGGTTGAATCTGTGGGTGAGGAACTGTGGCCCCAGCTGGCTGCTCGTCCGTATTTGAACTCTTGGGTAGGTAATGCTGGCTTGCTCTCTAGATCTAGCCACTGTCTGGACTGATGATGTGCCTCCTTCTGCAGCATGTGGGAGCTGGGCATTCCTCCGGATGGCCCTGTCTGTTTTGGACAACTTCTGGGAATGTGTGACCACGTCTCCCTGGCCCTAGGTAGGCCTGTCCCTCCATCCCCCCCTCCCCTCAGCCTCCCGTCCCCTCCCAGCCAGATCCCTCCTGCTGTCCCCAGCCACCATCTGGCTCCACTCTCCACTCCCTTCCCGACAGATCAGTGGTCCAGTCCCCTCGGCCCTTGCGGGGCTGTGCCCTGTGTCTTCTTTCCTGGTTGGTGCCGGCTCTTGTTGAAGGCGCCATGTTGCCCGTGTTACTTAGGGCCCTGACTGCTGTCCCTGGGGCCGTACACCAGACCCCTTTCCTTCTGTGGGGTGTTAGGGGTGACAAAAACTCTTTGTGGCTGGGAAGATGCCCTGTGGGTAAAATGCCTAGCGTATAAGCCTGAGGCCCTGAGTTCAAACCTCCAGAACCCATGCGACAGCCAGACAGCAGAGCAAATGCCTGTCATCCTAGAGCACCTGTGGCGTGGGAGGCAGAGGCAGGAGCCTCCAGAAGCCTGCAGGCCGACTCGGCTGGTGTTAGGCCCTTCTCACCACACAGCCTAGCAGCGCTGACTTTTTCTGGCTTCTTCTTGCCCTAACACGTTCTCTAGGTGTGTTGAGGGGCGGGTGGGTAGACACCTCACTGACTCTCTCTCAGAAGGTGTCCTTTTTCTGAGTTCTAGCTTAATGTGGGGCAGGGTCCCTATAACTCCCAGCCCAGTAAGGCTCACAGCTCCCATAACATTACTCTGGGCTACAGACTGAGTCCCAGCACAGCCAGGGCTACAGAGACACCCTGTCTCGAGGACCAAGCCACATAAAGAAAAACGCACAGAAAACAAACAAACAAAAAGGTTCAGATGGTGAGTGAGGAGACAAGGGCAGAGGGGTGCAAAGGGACTGATGGCCTCGGGACTTTGTGCTCCAGAGGCAACAAGGAATCATGGGAGCTGCAGGCAGAGGAGACAAGTTCCTCTACCATGTGGGTGGTGGGGCCAAGAAAGGCAAGGAAACCAGGCAGCGCTCTCCTGTGTCAAACAATAGGAGTGACACCGAGCCGAAGCGATGAACAAGTTAGGCAGCGCTGCTCGGTGCAGACCACAGATGGAGCCAGCCCGGACTAGAGGACCTGAGTTTACTCTCCAGCTCCCATGTAAAACTCCAGGCATGGTGGCATAGGCTGAGACAGGCAGATACTGGTCAACCAGCCAAGCCCAGTGAGCCACAGGTCCCAGTGAGAGGTGCTGTGTCAAAAAGATGTGGCACTCAGAGCACAGGCAGGAGTATTACAGGTTCAAGGCTAGCTGGACTACATTGTAAGACTCTATCTCAAAAAAAAAAAAAAAAACAAAATAAAACCAAGAGCTGAAAACATAGATTATTGGCAAAGCATCAGCCTAGAATCCCCCAGTGAGGGGCTGGGGTGTGGCTCAGTGGTAGTCCTGCCTAGAATCCCCCAGTGAGGGGCTGGGGTGTGGCTCAGTGGTAGAGCCCCTGCCTAGAATCTCCAACAGCACCGAATTTCTCCTTCAGGGGCAGGGTGGCTTCCCATGTCCCCATCTCTCTGTGTTTTCACTTTCTTAATTCCTGAATTGGTAAACCCTTGCTCTCTCAACTGAGATGTTTTTAGCCAGGCATGGTGGTGTGAGCCTGTATTCCCAGCACTCAGGAGGTTGAGTTGAGTTGGACTCTAGCCTGGGCTACATAATAAAAGCCAATCCCAGCCAGGTATGGTGGTTCATACCCTTAATCCCAGTGCTTGGGAGGCAGAGGCAGGTGGATCTCCATGAGTTCAAGGCCAGCCTGATCTACAAAGCCAATCCAGGACAGCCAGGGCTATACAGAGAAACCCTGTCTCAAGATAGATAGATAGATAGATAGATAGATAGATAGATAGATAGATAGATAGATGTCATGACAACCAGCCAGAAAGAAGGGAAGGAGGAAGGGAGGGATGGACAGAGGGAGAAGAGGAAAAGCACTTGTTTTAGTTGCTTGATGTAGAGTGGTTTTTAGTAACGAATTCTATCTCGCTCACCCCGTCTGCCAACCTCTGAGCAGAGGAAATAACTGTTGTTGCGCATTCCCAGGAACAGCTCTCTCCCGGAGCCCACACATGGCCAATCCTCTCCCCAACAGGGCAGGCTGGATATGAGGTCTATAAGTCTATTCCCTATGGCTGCCTGGAGGAGGTGATCCCTTACCTGATCCGGAGAGCTCAGGAGAACCGGAGTGTGCTGCAGGGTGCCCGCAGAGAACAGGCTCTGCTCAGCCAGGAACTGTGGCGGAGGCTGCTGGGAAGGAAGGCCTAACGGTCCCTCCGTCGGCCCCACCAGTGGCCGGTGTGCTCAATAAAGGCCCCGAGACCCTGGCCCTGTCTGTGCTTCTCTGAAGCTGCCTCCCTGGGGAAGGGCTGCTCCTGGTCCACCACCAGAGCTTGGATAGCATGCCCGAACTCAGGAGCTGGTTAGTCTATGTGGTGACACACTCCTCTCATCCCAGCACAGGAGGCTGGGGCAGGGGGATCATGAGTTCCAAGACAGCCTGGGCTACATACTGAGAAGGAGGAAGACAGAGGAGAGAAGAGAGAGAGTGAATGGGTCTTTAGGTGGTGATGATGACTCAAGGTTTTCCATCCTTCAAGGAGCTTGGTCAAGGATCTATTCAAGAATTCTTCCCATCTCGGAGGATCGCAATAAATAACACAGCTGAAGAGCAGACATTGATGACTTAAGACAGAAGGCTTAGCCAAGGCCATGTGCCCAAGATGGGTGGATGGCTCCTTCGCTTAATAAACATTGATGAGCTGGCAAGATGGCTGTCAGTAAGATGTCTGGTGCACAGACATGAGGACTCGAGTTTACTCTCCAGCACCCATGTAAAACTCCAGGCATGGTGGCATAGGCTGAGACAGGCAGATACTGGTCAGCCAGCCAAGCCCAATCGGTGAGCCACAGATCCCAGTGAGAGGTGCTGTCTCAAAAAGATGTGGCACTCAGAGCACAGGCAGGAGTATTACAGGTTCAAGGCTAGCCTGGACTACATTGTAAGACTCTATCTCAAAAAAAAAAAAACAAAATAAAACCAAGAGCTGAAAACAGATCATTGGCAGAACATCAGCCTAGAATCCCCCAGTGAGGGGCTAGGGTGTGGCTCAGTGGTAGAGCAGGGGCTGGGGTGTGGGTATGGCTCAATGGTAGAGTGTGTGCTTAACATATACAAGAACTTGAATTCCATCTCCAGCACTGAAAATATTAATAAAAGTTACAAAGATGGAAAGGAGCCAGCTGGTGGCGCACACCTTTAGTCCCAGCACTTGAGAAGCAGAGGCAGGTAGATCCCTGAGTTCAAGGCCAGCCTGGGCTACAGATTGAGTCTCAGCACAGCCTGTGCTACAGAGACACCCTGTCTCGAGGACCAAGCCACATTTAAAAAAAACAAAAAACAAAAAAACGCACAGAAAAAAAAACAAAAAAGGTTCAGATGGGGAGTGAGGAGACAAGGGCAGAGGGGTGCAAAGGGACTGATGGCCTCGGGACTTTGTGCTCCAGAGGCAACAAGGAATCATGGGAGCTGCAGGCAGAGGAGACAGGTTCCTCTACCATGTGGGCGGTGGGGCCAAGAAAGGCAAGGAAACCAGGCAGCGCTCTCCTGTGTCAAACAATAGGAGTGACACCGAGCCGAAGCGATGAACAAGTTAGGCAGCGCTGCTCGGTGCAGACCACAGATGGAGCCAGCCCGGACTAGAGGAGGCCAAACTGCTCGCCTGAACGCCATGGGCATCGGACTTTTATTGACTTCTTTTGGCAGGGAGAGGAGGAGAGCAGGACGTAACTGTCCGTGTCTCAAAAGAATAAGGATCCCAGCAGTTGGAAGGTGGGGCAGGAGGAGGGGGTCCCGAGTCGTAGTGGTTGTGGAGGAAGTTATGGTTTAGGAGGCGGGGTTGTGAGAAGCTGCGCTGGTCTAGGGGCTCCTACTTTGTGAATATCCTTGCGTTCTGTTGCAGCTGTTGAGAGGAACAAGGAAGGAGGCAGGCGGTGATGAATGCATCGTAGTTAAGGTGGCCTCAGGATAAGGCCCCAGAATTTCATCTGCCTTCCGGCTCTTTGCTGGGGTCCCTACCTGTTTCAGAGACTAGATAAGCTAGGAAAGAGTGGCAACTGGGTGGAGAGGAGCGGGGCGTAGGGAATGGGCCATGAGAAAGGGCTGGGAGGGAGGTGCGGGGCGCAGGAGAAAGCACAGAGTGCGGATCCTCAGGCTAGGGCCAGGAGGGGGGCGGCCATGATGGTCCAGGCTGTGTCTAAAGGAAGGCGTCCTGAAGGGCCCTCCGGTGTGGGGCGCAGGGAGTAGACTGGAAACAGCTGTGAGATGGGTGAGCGTGGGAAGACAGTTAGGGATGGGGAACTGAGGTTGAGAGGAGCCAAGAGGGTGTGGCTGGGAGTTGGGGAGATGGCTGAGCCGTTAGCACCTCCATCCTTAGCACCCCTGCGGTGGTTCACAAGCCCCTTTAACTCCAGTTCCCGGGGATCCTATCCCCTCTTTGGGCTGCCATCGGCACTAGAAGCCAGTGTGGTGAATTTATGTACATACATACAGCAAAATGTTCATACACATAAAATGAAAAAATAAGCGACCCTAGCTACTCGAAGTCCTGGAGCAGGCAGGAAGGAACGAGAGCTAGCTGGACCCTCTTGACCGACGTCTCTGTTCCTTCCTGCTACGGGAAGCGGGGGTGGGGGGTGGGGGGGCGGTTACTCTTTAGGGTGGGCTACTGCGCAAGTGCAAGAAGGCAGGAAGCCGCAGGCGTACATGCGCCTAGGATTCCAGCGAAGCCAGCCATCGCTGTGCCTCGGGTCACGTGACAGTCACAATTGCGCCCAACGGTAGGTACCAAGCCGTCAGGGCCAGACTCCAGTTCCGGAACTATTTCGAGCTTTCCACCACACCCACTTCATCTCCACCTCCAGCCCCAGCCCAGACCCCGTCTCTATTCTGGGAACCCAAGACCTCCCCAGCCCACAGGCCCGCCAGCACCCTCCAGAGCCCTGCCCTTTCATACCACAGAACCCTGCCCAGCCTTGGATTCTGCCCGCAGCTCTTGAGTTTCCCTGGAATGCCCACCCGTGTCCTAAAATTCCCGCCATCGCTTCTGACCCCTCTCTTGGGCCGCCAGCCCAGTGTGCGGCTCCCCGGCCCAGCCCACCAGACATCTCCTTCCCTGTCAAACCTTCCCAGGTCGCCTTCTCCACTGGACTGCTCCCCACTCTGAGCTGGCCCTGTTGTCCTGCACCTGCACCCTGCCCCGAGGAGCCGGCTGAGGCCGCAAGCCGCTGCAGATGCGTTCACGGGCCTCACGCTTCCCGGTGGAGCTGGGCTTCGTGAGGGATCCAGATGGTCAGGTGGGCCGTCTGCATCGCCTCGCTACGGCTGGAGGCCCGTGCTGGGGCCTGGCCAGGCTCCTGCGTGGAGGTGAGGCTCTGCTGCTGGGATGGTGTGGGGCAAGAGCCAGCGATGGAGGGACCCCTTCATCTGGCCAGCCCGTAACTGGGTGCCAGGGGCCTATATTCTTGCCGCTTCTGCTGGGTGCCAACGTCTATGGTCAGAGACAGGGTAGGAAGGTGAATCTGGCCTCTGGATCGTAGGTGGTGGGAAGGGGCTTCACGGGGTGTTTCACACTGGAAGCCGTTCTGCAGAAAGCAGGGGGACGAATCTCTTGGACTGGGCTGGGCAAAGGTCCAAGGGTCCAAGCAAACTGGGTGTGTAAATGAATAGCTGGATGCAGGGAGGAGAGGCTGAAGGGTACTGGACACAGACAATGAAGAGTCTGAGATGGTGGGCGAGCGTTACTGGGTTTCGTGGTGTTTGGTGAGAAACCACTGGTAGCAGAAGGCAGACGTTCACATTGGGATGAGCAGTCAACAGTTTCACAAGCTGACTCTGTCTGGACGCTGTCTAAGCTTGCTTGATAGCTGAGAAGCCTTGCTGAGCTTTAATATCTTTGTTAGCTGAAGAGAGAGAAAACATCTATCCAGGAAGCACGTGTCATCCCATTCCTCAGGAAGCTGAGTCTGGAGGATGAAGAGTTTGGGAGAAGCCTGTGCTAATGAGATCCTGTCTCCAAAAAAATGCCCCTCCTCCTTTATATTTAAAAGTTAAGTCTGTCTGGCCATGATGGCACACGCCTTTAATCCAGCACTTGGGAGGCAGAGGCAGGCCAATCTCTGTGAGTTCAAGCCCGGCCTAAAGGGTACACAGAGAAACCCTGTCTTGAAAAAAAAAAAAGAATTAGATGTTTTTGTACTAAGCATCATGCTTGCTATTGGAGTTTATAATCATGATTAGTAATTCCCATCTAAATTTTCTGAGTTTTTTTCTCCCTAATTATACAGAGGAATTAACATTCCATCAACTTCTTTTTTATATATATTTACAAAGTTAAAATGTGATTCCCCCCACACACTGGGGCTAGGGATAGAACCCAGTGTCTTATTTGTGTCAGGCAAGCAGTCTGCCACTGAGTCCCGCTCTCAGCCCCTCACTGGGGAATTCTAGGCAGGAGCTCTACCACTGAGCCACACCCAGCCCCTCACTGGGGGATTCTAAGCAGGGGCTCTAACACTGAGCTGTCCAGGTCATAGAGCTTTTGTCCTTTAATCCATTAAAGTCCATTACATTGATGGGTTTTCTTAAATTGAATCACCCCTGCTTTCTGGGGATAAGTCGGGTTTCCTTAGGTTTTTGCCTGTGTGACCATACGTGGAATTCATTTATAGTTTTACTTTCCGGTTCTGGAAACTGTCATCTAGTTTTGGAATTAAAGTCAGGCTGACCTCATAAAACAAGCCTTGCCCTCTTAGTGTATTTTTTGTTTTGGAACAGCTTGTTTGGGATGATGTAGTCCTGGCGAAGATTTGTGTTTTAGGAAGATGCCTTTAGGGCACAGGTTGAGAGTGCAAAACCAGTTAAGATGTCATTGCAGAATTTGGCAGAGGCTGTAAGACGGGAGGCAGAGAATGGCACTGAGAGGTTCTGGAGAACCACATTTGGCCCCTGGTTTTGGCACCTCTGGTCTGGGGAAGATGAATATTTTCATGGCAGACGGGTGTCTCCCCTTGTTCTAGCTTCATGGAGCTTCTAGCGTACTCTGTTGAGGTGCTAGTTTCAGGACAGAGAAATGGATTCTGGGATCAGGGCATAGGTGTCCTGTCTTCGAAGCCATGGCTAGGACAGAACCAGGGGCAATGGCGGGATGGATGAAGAAGGGGGTGGAGCAGGCATCAAGCCAAAGAGAGACAGTGGAGGGCAGAGTTGACCAGCGTTTGCCTAGGGGCAGGGATGCCGCTCGCCTGCTAGAGCATTTTGTTTATAATGTTCAGTGTCCGTACATAAACCAGTCATGGAGGCATAGACCTGGAAGTCCCAGCCCTCAGAGACTGGAGGAGCAGAAGTCCATGGTCAGCCTCGGGTACAGACTGAGTTCCACGTGAGCTGCGTGTTGCCTAGTGGCTGGAAAGACAGCTAGGAATCTGGAGCGGACAGTCTTAAGCTTTCTGTCCCTCAGTTGTCCAGGTAGATGGTGAGAACTCTGCCGGGCAGACGGCGCTCTTCCTGTCCGCACTCCTGGGCCACACCTCTGCCGTGCGCCTCCTGCTGACCTTTGGCGCCAACCCCAACCAGTGAGTGGACAGCTCCCAGTGCCCCAACCCTCCCAGGACACAGGTGCCCCAGCGCTCTCCCTGTCCTCTGAGTTAAGCTCATCTCTGTCCTCATTGTGGTGCCTCCCAGAGCTCACAAGATCCTCTCCTTCCTCCCAAGCTGACCCCTGGAGTTCTCACATGACCCACTTCCCAGGTCGCCTCCCATCCGCCCAGCCCCCACCCAGCTCTCTTTGGTGCCTGCCTCCTCCCTCATCTTCGACCATCCTCCTATCCTAGCCGCTGCCTCGACGGCAGCACACCCATGCATGCGGGTGCCTCCTCGGGCCGAGGGTTGGTGCTGTGGCTCCTGCTGCAGGCAGGAGGTGACCTGCGTCTTCGGGACCAGCAGGGCCGCACCCCTCGAGACTGGGCCGAGCAGGGTGATAGCACACAGAGCTGGGAGGTGAGCAGCACCCGGAGCACAGCAGAGGCATGGGGGTGGGGGGTGCGGGGTGGGGGAGGTGAGCAGCTCCCAGAGCGCAGCAGAGGTGTGGGGCCTGCCTGTGCCCCCCGTCTGACCCTGTGCCCCCCCCAGGTGCTGGAGCTGTTGCAGTGGTGCCGTTCCCACATGTCAGCACTTGTGCAGAGTGGGGAGTTGGCACCTACCGTGTCCCTGAGTCAGTTGCAAGCTGGCTCTGGACACAGCCTGTGTGGCTCCTTACCCTCGCTGAGGCTGGTACAGGCAGACAGGTAACAGTCCACGCCCTCGAAACTCCAGGGCCAGCACACCCAGTGACCTCATACTTACCCTCAGCCTGCCCTCTATCCCAGGGCTCTGAGGCAAGGGCAGATCAGGAGATCCCCCCAAACCCCAGCGTTGGGGTTCGGCCAGGTAAGGGGCAGAGGACGGGAGGTCGGGGACTACCCCCTGCATCCTGTCGGTGTCGAAGCCCTGCTGTCTTCCCTCAGCTGAGCAGCCTGCAGCCACCGGCACTGATAATGGGCATCCCGCTGGCAGACCCCAAGGAGCTGGCACCAACCCAGGGTGAGCCTGACCGTACCTACGAGAGCAGTTCTCATACCCTCATGGCCAAGTGAGAGCTTGTTCCGTGCCCCCAGAGAGCCCCTGCTTCCCTCACCAGGAAACCCTGTCCGTGGCACTCACCTGCTGCCCATTCTCCAGCCTCCTGTGGAAGGGCCACCCCGTTACTGTACGGCAGCTCAAGACGCCCGAAACCCACCCCGATGTGCTATTGGCTGACCTTCAGCACTGCAGGTTAGCAGTCCCAGCTGACCCCCGACGCCAGCAGCCCCTAATCAAGGGGCTGTGGTACTAGCCAGAGCTGTAGTGAGGCTTCGGCTCTGTGCTAGCACTCAGAACAAAACCTTCCAGCGACAATGACCCCCCTTCTCCCTGTCCAGTACCCAGATCTGTGTGGGATGTCTTGTAAGCCCCAGAGAGGCCGAAGGGGTGGGAGGACCTTAGGCAGTGTGGGCTGGGGCTGGCTCTGCCACCGCTAGGCTGTGTTAGCTGTTGACACAGTCTTCTCCTGGCTGTGGGAGGTGACAGCCTGGCTCAGCCTTCGCCTGTGCAGTTGGGACAGACTGTGAAGGCCTGCTCTGTTCCCTGCCAGCGTCCTGCACCACCCTGGCCTGCTGCTGCTGATGGCACTGAGCCCCTCGGAGGACCTGTCCAGACTGAGTCTGCTCTTTGAGCCGGTGTGCCTGGGCTCCCTTTACATCCTGCTGCACTCTCCGAGACCCGACGAGGAAGGTCCCCGAGCCCTGCCAGGCCTGCTGCCCGGCACGCTGCTGCTACAGGTGTTGGAGGCCCTGTTGTTTCTGCAGTCCCGCCGCTGGGCCCACGGTGGCCTCAGCTCCCACGCTGTGCAGCTAGTGCGGCCGGGCCTGGCCAAGGTGAGCCACCTGGAACACGGGCGTCCACTGCACCGGCCCAGGCTGCAGCCCAGGTGAGCACCTGGCCCCGTGTCTGCCCTGCGTCCCTCTCAGCACCCACTAGCTCACTAGACCTTTTGGCCTTCCCAGGCTGCAGCAGGACTCCCCCCAGAGAGACCCAAGCCCAGGGCTCCCCCCACCCCCTGAACTGTACCCATGGCTACCGCTTGAGCTGATCCGTGGCGACGTGCCGGCCACTACCTCAGACCTCTACAGCTTCTGCATCCTGGCCCAGGAGGTCTTCACTGGTCAGTGAACCTCCTTGCACTTACGCCTAAACCCAGAAACACCCCAGAAACACCCCCCTAGCATGGCTCTCCTCATGGCGCTTCTTCACAGGAGAGCTGCCCTGGGCTGGGGGAGAGGGGCCTGAGGTGAAGGCTAAGCTGGAGGCAGGTGAGAGCCCAGGCCTGGACCCCTTGCTGCCAGCCCCCTACCAGGCCTTGGTTGAAGCTGGGCTGGGCCTAGAGCCTGCTGACCGCTGGGGCAGCTTGCAGAGCACTCGGTACCTGTTGCGAAAGGCCATGGCCCAGGTACA
The DNA here is from genome assembly GCA_028658305.1 of Pachyuromys duprasi. NCBI lineage: Eukaryota > Metazoa > Chordata > Mammalia > Rodentia > Muridae > Pachyuromys > Pachyuromys duprasi. The sequence continues at coordinate 3,999,539 of CM053758.1, forward strand.
GGAAGGACGGAGTGGTGTGGGTACTTCTGGAACCCTGGGCAGGGCCCACGGCGCTCCGTCCGTCCTGCCTTCTTTCCACAGGGCTCCGCACCCAAGGCCAGCTCTCCAGTTGAGTGGACAACACTGTCTCCTGTGACCCTGCCAGGTTAGAGGGCAAGGGTGATGGTGGGCCGCTGTGATGGTGTGAGCCGCATTCCAACCGTCTGGTCTGTGCCCCCAGAGCACCTGTACTGTGACGGGGTGCCCAGGGCCAAGGCCAGATCCAGGCTCGTGCTCCCTTCCCCAGACCCTTCCCAGGTAGGAAGCAGGGGACAGCATGGGGGACCAAGGGGGGCAAGGGGACAGCAGCCGTGTCAGTTCCTTGCCATTGTTTCCTGCAGGCTCTGGAGCCTCCTGGGGCCACAGGTCACAGTAGGGCCCAGTGGAGCACAGCCTGGGACTCGGGCAGCAGCTTGACCCTCAGCAGCGGCAGCAGCCCCGGCTCCAGCGCGCACTGCTGTCCGGAGCCCAGCCCAGTAGTATGGATCCCCCTAGCCCACTGCTAACCTGCAACCCCGGCGTCCAGCAGTCCCCCAGCCCCCTCTCCTCTGGGCTGGGGTTCCCTGAGCAGCCCTGTTCCCCCCAAGCCCTGCCCTGCGCACCAGCCTTCTGGGGTCAGCTTCCCTGCTGGGACCAGAGCCCTGAGGAGGATCTAAGCTCTGCCCGGCAGCTGGCACACACGGGGCTGCTGTTCTGGACCCCAGCCCTGGGAGTCCACCCCTGCATGCTGACCAAAAAAAGAGGCCTCGGTGCCCAGGGAAGGCCACGAGGACAATACCCAAAAGCCTCAGGCTCTGTGCTTCCGGGGCAGCTCGTGGCAGCGCCAACTTTTCCTCCTGCAGAAGCCTGACAGTGAGGACAGAGAGCTGAGAGAAGGCAGCCTCTTCTCCGGCCTACAGGAGTGAGCTAACAGGCTGTGTAGTGGTGGGCTGCCCGGGCCCCTCATCCCTGAGCTAAGCCCAGGCCTGTCTCTTCCCTCCTGCTGCCCAGGATGGATCTGCTGGAGGAGATCATGGCAGAGCTGCAGAATAAACACCACCTCGAAGACACGCACAGGCTGAGCCCTGCTCTTGGCCCAGACGCCTAGGGTGCCCACAGCTCTCTCTGCAGACATCACCCTGGGAGTCCCCCAGGACTGACCCCAAACCTCAGTGTTTGCCTCAAAACAAAGATAGTGGTAAAGTCACCATTTTGTCTCTTCATCATTCACTGGCCAGATTTCTGCCATTTTTATTCATTAATGTTGTCAGGCGGTTTCGTGGGGGCGTGGGGAAGGTGGGCAGGGGCTATCTCTCTACCCACTCTGCGCAGGGCAGGGCAGGCTGGAGGCTCCTGGAGGGAGGAGGAGGACAGGGCTATCAGCCTTGTCCCCTGCTCCAATTTGTGCAAGGGCCCCAGGAGGGAGATGGGGGCTGGTAACACGCTATGACCCAGGGTAGGGGCACAATGATTTTGGGTAAGGGACCCACATCAGAGCAAGTTACAAAGTTAGAAACTTGGGGTGGGGTGGCGAGCTCAAGAAAATATAAAACAAGGGATTGACTTGGCCCAAGATCCAGTATGGTGGAAGGGTTCTTTCCTGGTCCTAGCTCAGCAGTAACTTCTGGTCTGTCCTTCTGAGTGCAGGGACCAGCTGGGGGTGGGGTAAGGAGGAGGGGGACCAGCCCCCTCCCCTCTGTGTCCTCCATTTCTGTACAAGGATCCTCGGAGCTCGCCCCCCCTCCCATAGGCTGGTGGAGCTGCCCTGTAGAGCAGGAGAGGCTCAGGAGAACCCCAGGGTCCAGGCACCCGATGGGGGGTACGGGGACCCCAGGGAGCCCGCTGCTTCTGTGGGAGGCGGGGAACAGGGGGTCCGGGATCTGAACGGCTTCGGGGGTGGGCAGGAGGAGAGGAGGAGGAAGAGGAGGCAGGTGAAGGGCCCCTGGGCCCCAGGGCTAGGTTGACATAGAGGGGCTCAGGCCGGGTAGGCCGCCGGGCAAGGTGCTGGGAGACTGAGTGGCTGAGGTGGTCGGGTGGAAAGCAGGAGGGGGGCGCCGGGTAGCTGAGCAGGAAGTCAGGGGACCTGTGCAGTGGTGGCGACTGGCCAAGCATACCATACGAGGCATTGAGCCTGTCAGGAGGCACGGAGCGAAACGGACTCCAGGGCCGGCTGGGACCGGCGTAGGAGGGCCCCTCCCGGGCCCCGATCTCATAGTAGAGATTCTCCCCTCTGTCCAGTGTTGAGGGGGTACCCAGCGAGTTCCTCCAGACTGGGGCTGGAGAGCTGGGGGGGAAGGACGGGGCCCCCAGGGAGTACAAGCCTTGTTTGGGGACCCCGAGGAAAGGTGGCAGACACTCTCGGGGGGTTGAGAAGAAGCTGGGGTTGGAGCCCTGTGAGGGGGCAGAGCCCGGGGACTGGGCTGCCATCTCCGGAGCGTCCCTGTAAGGCCCGCTAGCCCTGAGCTGGGAGCTGACCTGGGAAGGGACTCTGGGACCCCTCCTTGAGGTCCCCAGGGGCCGCTGGCTTCTCACCAGGCTCCCATCGCTTTGTTGCCTGGGGAGGTAAGGTGGAGGGCCTGAAGCCCAGGCACCTGGGTGGGCTAAGGAGGGAGGGTGTGGCCCACTCCCTGATGTTCCTAAGGGCTCTCCACCCACCTCCAAGGACAGTGAGCGTCGGAAGGGGGAGTGGGGAGCAGGTGGGGTGCCCCCCTGCTCTTGTTGGCTCTGTTGCTCAGCCACCTGCTGAGCCCTCTCAGCCAAGGCCAGGGCCATGAGTCGAGCTGGGTTCTTGGGGGGTGGGGGGGGAGCCCCACCAGGGCGCAGCAGAGACAAGGGTGGGGGCAGCAACGGTGAGTCCACGCCAGGACCTACAACACAGAAAGGAATGGGAAGGGATTCGGCTGGGTCCTGGGGCAGCTTGGGGAGTGGGTGTGATCGAGGTCTACTGAGCAAGACTCACTGTGCTGGCCGGGAGCTCCCCGAGGACCAGTTGCTGCTAGCTTGCTGCTGATCTCCTGCTGGCAGGTGTCACTTAGCTGGGCCTCGGCTCCCCGCAGCAGCAAGGGGATGAGATGGGGGCGCAGGCTTGGGTTAGGGCTCAGAGCCGGTGTTGGCGTGACCGAAGCAGGCGTTCCCCCAGCGCCCAGCAGCTCTAGGACAGCGGGCGGCACTGACACAGCCAGGGGCTCTGAGATGTCCAGGGCCGTGGGTGAAGCAGGGTTGGCGGGTCCATGGGGTGACAGGGGCTGTGGGGTTGCCCGAGGTGGGAAGGCAGAGGCAGAGGCCGGAGGGGCAGGGCTGGCAGGAGGGGCAGGGTCCCCAGGGGTGGGGCTGCTGCAGCGAAAGGTGAGGGGATCAAAGTCGAGTCCTCGGAGCCCTTCCAGACAGCGGGGGGGACTGAAATCCAGTTCGTCACCATCATCTAGCCAGGCTGAGGTGCGGTGGGAGGGGGACCCAGAGAGTGGCCCCAGGCCAGCTGCCGAGGAGTCTGAGGAGGAGGATGAAGAGGAGGACGAGGAGGAGGAGGAGGACGACAGGCTCTCGCAGGAGCCGGCGGGTGCCGGGCCCACAGGGAAGGCGTCGCTGCTGGAGTGGGGGCGTCTCAGCCGGTGCAGCCTCTGGAGGCCTGTTGGGACGGGGTGTCACAGCGTCACACACAGCGTGGCAGAGACACAGTGAAGCAAAGCAGAGCTCCCTGGAGGATGCCCAGCCTGGCTGAGACCACAAGGGGCAGAGCAAGGTTCTGAACTGGTCCAGACCTATGAGGTATGTGACAGGGTACATGGCTGTGCATGGCATCTAGACAGAACAACCGCCTTGGAGGACCACTGACTGTTCTGATCCTGTCAGGCTGTGAGTGTGGTGGGACTGCTGACAGGAACCACCAAATCCCCTGGGTAGAGGAATGCTGAGCGCGCATGCGCACACACAAACACGAGAGAGAGACAGACAGACAGACAGAGTGTGCGCAGAGGGTGGTCTGGTTATGCCGTGACCGGACATGGGACAATCCTCTTACTTCTCATGTTGCCCACAAATGCTTCAAAGCAATGGACCTAAGCAACAGGGAGCTCACACAGGCCTTCCTGCGTTCACAGTGAGGACCGCTGGCTGTCCAGAGGATGCCTCTGGTCAGGGAGGGCAAGACCCTCCAGTAACGTGCAGGGGCTCTTTCAACTGCATCCAGGGAGTTTGGGGAGTGTGTGAACATCATTTAAATATTTTCAAAAGGAATGACCAAACAAAAAGACCCTGTATGAGCCAGTGAATCCCGTGTGTACTACCAGTTGAAATGTATATCTAATTGAAAATTTATCTAGCTTGCACCTAAAACCTTGGTTTTAAAAGTTTAAATCCCACCAGGCAGTGGTGGCGGCGCACGCCTTCAATCTCAGCAACGGGAGGCAGAGGCAGGCAGATCTCTGAGTTTGAGGTCAGCCTGGTCTACAGAGAGAGTTTCAGGACAGCCAGGGCCACACAGAAAAATCCTGTCTTGAAAAGGTTTAAGTCCCTTGCTGGATCTGGCGACTCACATATATAACCTCAGACCCCAGGCCCAAGAAAGAGAGTTGTGGGGCCTGCCTGGGCTATACTGCAAGTTCCAGGCTAGCCAGAGCAACATAACAAGACCTGGTCTCAAAGCAATAACAACCCCCCCAAAACCTCAAGGCCCTCTCCCCAATCTGAAGCACAGCATTTAGAGGTGAAGCTGGAGCCTCAGTTCCTCCTAGCTCAGCTGGGGCACACATGGGGTCCACTCTGTGCTCACCAGCCCCGCTGGCCTGCGACGACAGAGACTCTTCACTTTTGGCAGATCTCAGTGTGACAGTGTCAGGTCTGCTGCCTGTAGGGGACGAGAGAGAAGTAGAAGCCACCTGCCTCTCCACCCCACCCCCGCAGGGCCTCAGTCTCTGACCTGAAGGCGGCGGCGGAGCTCGGCTGCCACCCAGCCAGGGCAGCGGCTTCTTCCGGGGTATGCTTGGGCCCCGCCCCAGGGCGAAGAACGTCTTCCAGCTGCTACCCCCTGGTTTGCGCGGTTTCTCCCCCCTCTCTCTTTTCCTTCTGGAGTTTAGGTGAGAGAGAATCGGCAGTCTGAGGAACGAGAGCCTCCAGGCTAACCCTCCCCTCAGCAGCCCCTCATTCCTACCTTTCCACGGGTGAGGCTGGGGTCTTGGGAGTTGTGGGCTCCATAGATGTTCCCAGGCGGCCCTGGGTTCGGGCCTGGGCTTCCTCCAGCGTCAGCAGGCGAGTGGACAGGCTGCTTCCCGCAAGGGACTTGGGTCTGGGAAGGAGGCAGCCACCTGGAGAGGTCGGAAAGGGAACAAAACTGTAAGCATTGAGCCGTTTGAGACGACAGGCAAAGCCAAGCGCCACAGCCCAAGCCCCGGCCCCGCAGCGTGCCCACCCGGGCTGGCAAGGCAGGGGCCGGTGTAGATCAGGCGGGAATGGGGGGCAGCAGGCAGGTAAGAAGGAGGGGTGAGGCAGAACGAGCTGATGAGAAGGCAGCTCCCAGCAGCCAGCAAGGGCAGTGGCTCTGGTCAGTTACCTCGGGCCAGAGGGCCCTCCGACGAGCAGACTCCTGACTGGGCTGGGGTCCGGGGCAGGGCAGGGAGTCTGGGCAGGGCCAGGGTGGGGTCAAGTCTGGGGACCTCCCACCTCCTCCCAGGTGGACCCAAGGCCCCACGCGCCCCCAGGAGCTATAAGGGGTGAAGGAAGAACCGCGTCCTGGCCAAGAAGTGGGGATCCCGGGCGTAGGAGCTGAAATGAGAAGGAGGGGGCGCGGGGAGGGATGGGCCAGGGTGGGGTCCTCAAGGAGCTGGGGGGGAGGTCTAGTCAGTGGGGTGGGGCCAGGAGCCCACCTGCCCTCCCACTGCAGCCCTGACACTGAGGGCAGTAGCAGGACGTCAGGGCATGGGCTGGGCATACCTGCAGGGTCCAGGCCAGCAGAGGTGAAGGTGTCACTGAACAGGACCTCCACGTGGGTGAGCAGGAACTCCACCACCACTGACTGCACCCGGACCTCACGGAAGGCGGCCGCCCCGCCCAGCCCCACTGACTCCAGCTCCATGGACCTGGAGGTGGAGCATAAGGCGTGTACTTTGAGCCCGGCTGGCAGTGGAGGGTGCCAGGGGAAGAGACCGCTCTCCATCCCACCAATCTCTGACCTTAAAGTGATAACTGGTAGAACAAGGCTTTCGGCCTTCCCACCTTATCCACCTTGGTGCTGTTCAAGTGGCTCAGAGTGACCACGAGGCTGTCCTGGACCCCTCCTTCCTCACATCTGCAGCAACCCTTAATGTACCTGGGCCTCTGAGAACCTACCCAAATTCTGACGCCCTCTTTCTGCCCCCATCCCGCTTGGTATAATTTGGGAAGTATCCCCTAAATGCCCATGTAGTAAAGATTTGGTCCCCAAGTTGGGGGCTTATGAGGTTGGAACCTGGTGGGAGAGGTCTTCGTGTCACTGGAGGCATGCTTGTGGGGTCCAGCCACACCCCCAGACCTTCCTGAGCTGTGCAGTTTTATTCTGCCATAAACTCCCACCATGTTACCTTGCCACAAGCCCAAAGCAATGGATCAGCTGACTGTGGACAGAGATCTCTGAAACTGTGCTCCAAACAAGTCCTTCCTTTGTGCGAGCTGACTGCTATGGTGCTGTGGTGACAGAACGCTAGCTGGCATGCCAGCCTAGTCTCCACTCCTCCCACATGGACGTCATAGTAGCCCCTTCATGCTGTGCTGTCCCCAACAGTCTGTTCTCAGAGAACCACCAGTCACTGTCCCAGCTTAGAGGCCTGCATTCGCTAACCCACAATAAGTGTCCACTGACTTATCAGCCTGGTCTCCTGTAGTCTGTGACTGCGTCTCTGGGCCCTTGCTCATTCACTGAGCTGCAGCCCAGCAGACTGCCCTGGGGTCCCTGCAAATCACCAGGCCCGTTTGCCTCAGGCTTGCACTCTGCTCCTTCTGCCCGGTCTGATTCTCCCCAGATGCTCACGTGGGGTCCACATAGGTCTTTTCTGAATGGAGTCTACCCCATCGAGGGAAGCTCACCGCAGCAGGTTGGGTGCCCAGACAATGGCCAGGTTGCGGGCGTGCATGCTGGTGTTGGCGCTGTGTCTCGCCATGCGGGCCAGGTGCCTCAGCAGGTATTCCAGGGTCCTGGGGACAGAGGCAAGTGGCAGGCGACTGCTTGCCTTCCGATCTCTGACATCCCCCTCCCTGTCGCCCTTCCTGCCCCTACCCACTTACCTGTAGTGTGGCGGAGGCAGCTGCTGGATGACATCATGCACTCGCACCAGGCGCTCTTCCTCTCCAGGCGCGGACATGGCCTCCTGACATGGTGGACAGGCATGCTAGTGCTGGACACACAGCTGTGCCCCGGCTGCCCCAGCCAGGAAGTTCCCTACTCACACTGAACTTCCCGTAGAGTTGGTAGGTGAGCAAGGGGTTGGGCAGTTCCCGGAAGTAGAGCTTGCAGAGTGAGGACACACTGTGGATGTCTTGGAGGAAGGCGGGACCAGAGAGCTCCGGGATCCTCTCACTATCAAACTCATGCCTGAGAATTACAGGTGGGGGGTGGGGGAGTGTTAATCTGGCCCCTGCTCTCCATCCCTACCCACAGTCCCACAGATGGATACAACCATCCTTCCTAGGTCCCGTGCAGGGATCCAGAGGGAGAACCTTACTGAATCTCCAATGATCCTGTGCGGCAAAAACAAGGGAGCCACATTTTTAGACAAGGGGCACTGAGGCTCAAGTTCAAGATGCCTCACCTGCAGTCACTTGAGGGTGACTCCAGAGTCTACCTATGCCCCTGTCATAACCCCTGCCGTGCCATTCTCTGGGCTTTAGACGGTCACCGGGAAGTGAAGTGCTCATTGCTCTGCTGGGTGTCTGTGGCTCCCAGGCAAAAAGCTCTTCCTCTCTGCATTTCTGCTCAGCTCACGCTCCCTCACCTTCCTGCTCTTGCCCTGCAGTCTCTGTTGGACCCTATCTTGTCCCATTTCTTCCCGCCTGTATGTCTCTTAGTTCAGAACCTTCTGGTGGTTCCCTTAAATAAAGCCCACATCCTAAGTCATCAAAGTGGCCCTGTCCAGGGAGCTGGGTGTGGCTCACTGGTAGAGCACCTGCCTAGGAGCACCAGTGAAGGGCTTGGGGCATTCAGCAGCATGATCGTTCCTGCGCTAAAGTGCAAGGAGCCTCAGTACCGACTGTCCTGCTGCTTTGCCCTTGCATGGTTGCTACCTCTACAAGGACACTTTTGATAGGACACCCCTCTCTCTCCTCCTTCCCTGGATACTCAAGAATACAAATTCACCATTCTGCTTTTCTTTTTTGGTGGTGGTGGGTTGTTTTGCTTTGTTTGTTTTTTGAGGAAGTCTCTTACACAGCTTAGTCTGGCCTAGAACTCCCCATGTAGTCAAATATGGCCTTGAATCCCTGATCCTCCTGCCTCTACCTCCCTAGGGCTTGGATTACTAGTATGGCAACTATTCCTTGCCTTCCCTGTCCATGTCTATCCTCATTAGTGCAAATCTATTTTTCTCCACTTCGCCCGGAATTTGTCCATCAGGGCCTGAGGTGTGTCATTTACTATGGAACCCCAGCCCCAGAGTTAGTCTTGGCATGTGGTGAGGTCCCTGTAGCTGACCCTTTGAGGGTGCCATGCTTACTCTGGCCTTCCAGCCTTAGCTGGCTGTCACCTCCTCGAGGAAGCCTCCAGTCACCATTGCATCGTGCCTTCCTAACTGCCAACAAATGTGAGCCTAGCATGTAGCACAGGGCTGGGACAGAAAGTGCTAATAAATTCAGGCTGAGGGCACGCACCGAAGCCTCTGGATGTTGGAGGACACGCCTGAGAGCCGGTAGATCCCATCCACAACACCATGGGCCTCGATAAACTCAGAGCAGCAGCGCAGCACCTGGGGCACTGGGAGGAAGGAGCAGGGTCAGGGCCAGAGCTGCATTGGAGGCAGCGTGGGTGGGGGGTCCCGGCTTCACCATCGGAGGCAGCGTGGGTGGGGGGTCCCAGCCTCACCGTCCTGGCCTGAGTTGCTGAGGTGCTCTCCAAGGTCACAGCCAAACACCCTCTGCCTCAGGATTCCCCGTTGGCGCAGCCGCTGGCGGGAGGGCCGAGAGCGCATGAAGGTGCGGAGGAGACCCGCCAGCTTCCCCCGTGGCCGGGGCACCGCTGTGGGGGCAAAGGCAGACCACTCAGACACAGGAGTGCCACCGGCCCGGTGGGGCGGGGCAGAGACCTGATCCCTTGTTTCCATTACCTGAGGTCAGAGAAGAAAGGCCCTGGGGAGCTGGGAGGCCGCACAGGGGACTGTCAGCATCTGTGGGTGCACAATGGTAGAAGGAGGCCACCTGGTAGGCAGAGGGCGAGAGGGGCGCCCAACCTCCACGACACTTACCCGCCTTCAGGCCGGGCCCTGGCCGCTCTGTGAAGAGTTCCACACACTCACTGGGGAAGAAACCAACCTAAAGAAGGATCACAGTTAGTAGCTGGACATAGTGCTGTAGCGGGCATAGCGTCCTGCCGCGCATGCCCACCAAACCCGGCTCACCTGGAAGCCCCGCTTGCCCCGCCACCAGCTCCGATCCTCTGTGGGCGGCATGTCGATCACTGAGACGATGTCTCCCACCTGGGAGTGGGGGGAGGGGCTTCAGAGGAGGCAGGAGAAGCGGGGAGCGCAGGGAGGGTCCATGCCTGCCAAGCCTCACCTCAAAGGACAGCTCATCTGGCGCCTGAGCAGTGTACCGCTTGACCACGTGGGCAGCAGCCACGGCAGGGACATTGAGGGAGGCCTCTTCGCTGAGGAGCAGGCGTCGGCCGTGGTTGTCCAGCTGAGACCGGGGTAAAGGTGGCGAGGGGGAATCAGAGGGGACTAGCGAAGTCAGGCCAGTCTCCTGTGTCCGGAGAGGCCACCACCTGTCCCTAAGAGCCTGGCTTAGTAGTTAAGAGCACTTGCTAGAAAATTCTGTCCCAGCACGCACACGCAGCTCCCAGCTATCTGCAAGTGTAGTTCCTGGGAATCTGATGCTCTCATCCAACCACTGCAGCATGCATGTGGATGCATAGACAACACACCCGTACACATAAAATAAAAGAGTTTGAAGCCAACAAAGTAACAGCAACAGCAAGAAAAAAAGATGTCTGTTCCTCCTCCTTCTCCTCCTCCTCCTCTTCTTCCCCACCCCTGGCTTGTCCCAAGATTCTCCTGTCCCCCACACCTCCAAAGACACCTGCAGTTTCATCCTTCTTAGCAGAGGGTACAAATGAATTTTATCCAAAATTCATTTAGTCTAAGCCACTGTCAGGCAGCTGTACTGTCAACGACAGCCGCACGTTTCTAACCAGTGTACCTGTGAGCCTCCATAGCACACACACACACATTTCTAACCAGCATACCTGTGAGCCTCCAAGCACATAGCTACACACACACACAGATACCACACACACACAGATACACACACACACAGACACACACACAAGCACACACACATACACAGACACACACACAGATACACACACACAGACACACACAGATACACACACACAGACACACACACAGATACACACACACAGAGACAGACACACACACACACCTTTCCCTTGCAGGCATGCACCCACACAGACACCAAAATACCAATGCCTCCTCCCCTCTGGCTCCCTTCTTTTCTGTGCCCACACGCTCCTAGGCTGATTCTTGTGCCTCAGACGCCTCTCACCAGATCCCAGCTCCCGGTCCCCACATCAGGCCCACCTCCATCCACGTGAGCACAGGCCCACAGTTGAGGTTGCTGTCCACCAGTCCTGACAGGGTCTCCAGGTACTGCAGCAACAGTGGCACCAGCATCTGGAGCAAATTGCCAAGGAGAGCTCCTGTGAATGGATGAAGACAGAGCCTCCCCCGCCCTCCCGCAGTGCCAAGCTCATCTCTCAGCAAGGCTGAGGTTCAACCTGGAAGCCTGGGCATGGCTCAGCTCCTAAGCTCTGAAATGTTAACCATGCTGAGCTGAGCTCTGGAGTGAAACCCATTCGTCTGGGCTGACCTGTGGACCCCCGTGGACTTTCCCATGATCCCCAACTAAAGGGACCCTCTGGCACCCTGTTATATTTTGAGGCTGTCTAACACTCTGGCTTGGAACTCCCGGCTGCAGCCTTCCGCGTGCTGAGATCACAGGCTTACCCGAGCACGCCAGCTAGAGAGAGGGCTCCTGCCTGTTTTCCTTGCCTCACTGGCTGCACACTAGCTGATGATCTACCTTGAGGCAAGCAAGTTACCTGGGCAGCCCTGGTGCCCTCTGGGGGTGGAGGGAGCTCAGGAAGGCAGGAAAATCTCCGGTCAAATATACACCGGTGGAGGTGGGCGTCCAGGGAGCGGAAATCATCATAGCTTCGCAGAACTGGCCAGGAGCGGCCCTGTGGGGCAGGCAGGACAGAGGGAACAGACTCCATTATTCAGAGCTGAGGGCTACAGTAGCTAGTGCCTCAGGTAGATGAGAGGCGGCGGCAGCCTCACCTGACAGGTCACCTGTACCCCAAACACCAGCTCATTTTCTCCAGAGAGGCCGGGGCCTTCGCGCTCTGGAGACAGCAGGAGCTGCAAGGGAAGCACAAACCAAAGGGAGGCCTTTAGTTTTGTCCCAAAACTAACTTTTCTTGGCTGGGATTATCTGTGTTCCCCTCTTGGACCTCTAGAAGGACAGAGCCTGGCAATGTCACTATCTGGGTACAGACTACATCTGTCCTGTCACAAAGCAGATGCCTAACACACACTTCTGTGGAAGAATAAACAGTAGAATAAATGATGAATGAGAGACCAACCCTCCCAGTCTGCTGGAGCCTTGGATGGATTCCTGCTAGTGTCTGCTCAAATGTGCAGGTGCTCAGGGCTCAGGGATGAGCTTCAGGGCACAGTGGCTACTAGCCGTTCACCTCTGTCCCCCACCCCACCCCCTGCCATGCACACACACACCTGGACAGACGTTTCCATACCTGAATGTGGCCAAAGTCAACATTCTCATAGTGGAAATGGGCACAGTCAGCCAGCCGGGGGAAGGGGCCTCGAGGAGCTGAGAGCCTGGAAAACAGGCAAAGTATCGCCCACAGCTCTCTCCCGGAGCTTCCTCCCTCCTAAGCTAAGCGCCCTGGCACCCTCTCACCTCTTCCCAGGCTTTCCCTTTGCACCAGGCCCTCCAGGAGCGGGGACAGGCTGCACTGAGCCCTCTCCTGGGCCATCCAGACTGTCAGTGCTGCGGGCCTGTAGAGCAGAGACAAGAATCAGAGGCCCCAGAGATGGAGCAGGAGCAACGAGAGCATTGTTATCTGCCAGCTCAGGCCTGGAGCCTGGAGGCTCTACACACTGTCCTGCTGCGTGGGGTAAAAGGGGAGGTCAACAGGATGGGAATGCTGGGCTGTGGACCAGCCTGCTTCTTCCTGTGTGGTCTGGGATAAGGGACTGGAGGTGCGGGGACCAAGGGTGAGGAGGCAACAGGAACTGGAGCATGCTGGTCCTGTCTGTGCGTGTTTAAGATCCTACTATAGCAACTGCCCGGTACAGTCACCTGCCACCAACTAGACCTTCCCAGGCCACACCTCTGTTCCCAATCTCTCCCCTCCCCTCCGGCCAGAACGGTTTTCACAAAGAACGAAAGTGCTTCTCCACAGATCCTGCTTCAGTGACTCCCATGCATCCCCGAAGAGGTCAGAATTCCCAGGTCTAAGTGCCAAGCTTCCTTTGCCCCTCCAGACCTGTCTCTCCCTGGTGCCCCCGTTCACAGAGCTCAGGACTTTTCAGAAGACAAGTGTCGCCTCATTTTCCCTTCTGAGCCTTTGCCTAGAGCATGGTCTCCCCACCCTGTCGCTAGGTTCTTTCCTCCTCATTCTCCAGTGCTCGCCTCGTACGTGTGTTCCTCCAGGAAGCCTTCTCTGTCCACTCAGGCTGTTGCAGACATTTGTCTCGATCCCCTGGGCTTCCTCCATCCCAGGCTACACAGCCTTCCGCCTCACTCTGAGATGCCTCTGGGTGAGCAATTCGTCTCTCCCATTGGACTCCAACCTCCCCTGAAGGAGGGTCCCAGGTTGAGACCCCCCCACCTAGCATGCCCAGCAGAGTTGGGCAGAGTTGGTACTGAATGGAAGGTTGCTCTCTGGGTCCATGACATGCAGTGCCAATCCTTTTGCGTAGCATAGACTGGGCAGCTCTGATAAATTAACCAGCTGCCAGATGGGGATTCAGGGATTTGCTGGACTGGGCTTTCCCCTCCTCCGTGTCCCTGCAACCCCGAGTTCATCCCTGGGTCTCACCCTCAGAGTCTGTCCCCTGCCAGCCCATGAAGCTCCCCAAGGCAGGATGGGATCTGACTGTTTCTGTGCCTGGAGCATGGGGCCTGCACAGAGGAGGTCTCAGTGAATGTCTGTGGAGTGAGGGAATGGATGGATGAATGAGCGGGAGCAGTATGGTGGGAGAGGAAGACGTGGAGGAGGGGAGATGAAGACAAGGAGATGGAGAAGCCCCAAGGCTCAAGCGGAATGGAGGCGCGATGTTGGCCTCTGGGGTAGAGAAGGCGGGAGAGGCTGAGATAAAGGTTCTGAGCGATGTGGGTGGGAGGATTGAGAGCGGGTGGCGTGGGCTGAAAATGAAGAAGAAAAGGGTCAGGCGAGGGATGGAGTGAGATGGGGGTGGGGCTCAGGGATGAGAAAGGGGCTGTTGGGAGCAGGAGGTGGTGGTCGGGAGGGTGACGGGGGCTGAGATGCTGAGGAGGGCGCTGAAATGGGGGCTGGTTCCAGGGAGCCTCGGCCGGCGCCGGCAGGGGTGGGGTGCCCTCACGGGGCGCGGGTCCTTCCCTGAGCCAGCCCCCTTTTCTCAAGTCCGGGTCCTCCGCCACTGTCACCCCTTTTTCAGGGCCCGGAGGTGGCGGTGGGGGGGAGGGGGAGGATGCACGCTGAGGGGGCGGGGTCGAGGCCCCGGCTGCGACCCAGGACCGGACCGAGGTGGAGACCGGGAGGGGACCGCGACGGAGGGTGAGGGGCGGCGCGCGGGCCGCGGGCTCGGGCGGGGCCGGGGGCGGGGCGCGCAGGGCGGGGCCGCGCGGACAGACCGGCACGCGGACAGACAGACTGATGGCCCCGAGGGCCCCTCACCACCATGCTCGCGGTAGCCTCCTCAGACCCCGGCGGCTTTCGAGCCCTCGTCCGTAGTCCTCGCCGCCACCGCCGCCGCCATGGTGACACAAAGGGGAGGGCGTGAGGCGCGCGCGGGCGGCCGCAGGCCCCGCCCCTAACGGCTACCGGGGGGCTCCGGCGCGCTCCCTACGAGGGGCAGGCCGGCGGGCGCGCGGAGGCCCTCCTCATTGGCTCCGGTTTGGGCCTGAGCGGCACGCCCCGCCCACGAGGCGGCCGTTTATTGGCTGGGAGTGCGGCCCCGCCTCCGGGTCCTGCCCCTCCGGTCCCGCCCCCCAAGTTTGACAGCGCCACGCCCACGCCGCTCGGCATTGGCTGTCAGCGCCCTCCTGAGACACAACCCCGGCCTCTTTCTGCTGCGCCGCCGCCGCCTCTCCGCCTAAGCAGTCGGCCTGTGCCCCTCGGCCGTGCTCCGTGGCGTTCGCCTGCGGCCATCCCTCAAGCAGCCGCTTCGAAGCGCGGGTCCCTCCAGGCCCCAAGGCTGTCAGTCCCGGCCCCGGCCCCACCCACAGGCTTTTTTTGATCCAGCACACCCTGCTTGCGTTCCCACCCGAGGCTCTGGGCGACTTGGCCTCACCCCATCCACGAGACATTTTCCCTTCTTTCCCCATATTCGCTTATTTCAGGCCTTCGACTTTTTTTTTTTTCTGGTAGAAGCTTCCATAAGGAATGCTAGAACAACCTTTTTTTTTTTTTTCAAACAAACGATAGAGCAGTGCCCAGAAAGCATTGCAGCCACACCCTTTCCGGAAGGATGCTTTCACTGATCTGGACTCTGAACAGAACCCTGGTCCAGGCGTTTAAAGACTATGATTATTTAATTCAGGGAGACACCAATAATCAAAACAAGGAAAAAAATACAGTCTTCCCACATAGAAGCTAAAAGGCTGATATGAACTGGGTACAGTGGTTCCGGCTTGTAATCTCAGCCGGAATCTGGGAAAGTGGGTGCACGGAGGATCGTGAATTTGAGGCCATCGGACTAAGAAGACAATGTCTCAGAATATCAAAGAGGGTGGGAGGAAGATGGTAGAGAAGAGAAAAGAGAAGGAAACCTGCTTATAATCTTAGAACTGAGGCAGGACTATTAACCTGGAATGTGAGGCCGGCTTGATCTGGGTAGTGAAAATGTCACACACACAGAATTAGGGGCTGGAGAGATGGCTCAGCAGTTAGAAGCACTAACTGCTCTTCCAGAGGACCCCGGTTTCTATCCCCGATTGCCAGCACCCACAGGACTGTTCACTAACTCCAGGTTCAAGTGATCCGATGCTCTCTTCTGACATCTGTGGACACCAGGCACACACATGAACACTAACATATGTGCAAGCAAAACATCTGTATGCATTAAATAAGTAAAAAATTCAAAACCACCAAATCAAAAAGCTGACAGAAGAAAATGAATAAACCAAATATACATATCCAGTGTGCAAGAGAAAAGCTAGTTTGGGGTTGTGAAATATGGGAAGGGAATGCTGGACTTAGGGGCAGAGAATCAATTTACAGTTACTTTTTAAATGTACATTGGTGTTTTGCCTGCATGTATGCCTACGTGAGGATGTCAAGTAATCTGGAACTGGAGTTATACGGTTAGGAGATGCCTTGTGGATGCTGGGAATTGAACAAGGGTCTTCTGGAAGAGAGGCTAGTGCTCTTAACCACTCAGCCAGCTCTCCAGCCCTGTTACTTTGTTGTTTTTTTTTTTCAAGACAGGGTTTCTCTGTCTTGAGACAGAGAACCAGAACAGCCTTGGCTGTTCTGAAACTCACCATGTAGACCAGGCTGGCCTCAAACTCACAGAGATCCACCTGCCTCTGTCCCCGAAGTGCTGGGATTAAAGGCGTGCGCCCCCCCCCCGCCCCGTTACTTAAATATATTTACTTTTCCAGTGCTAGGGGATGGAATCCAGGGCCTTTCGCATGACAGGCATGCGCTCTACTACTGAGCTATCCCACAGCCCGTTAGTTTTTTGACTTACTGAATTTGTTAGCGTCAGTCCTATTACAGTGATTTCTCACCCCACGTTCCTCATGCCCCCTCCCATTAGCCCCGTGGCAGCATTCTTTGGCACTCCGCTCATGCCTGACTCTTGTCAGTTTGCAGAACTGACAGCTACAGCCAACAGGAGAAATGGAAATGGCACTTTGTGATTTCCAGGGCTATGTGGTAAATGGCAGCACCGGTTCCTTCCTGTCCCCGAGAACTTAGAACTGAGAGGCCTCGTCTGGAAAAACGGCTGGGCTGAAAGCATGTAGACCTAACATTTGACAGCCCTGACTGAGCTCAATTTTTTCCATTTTCTCAGCCCTGATGCTAGACTGTAAGTGAATAAATTCCATAGGATTCTACGAAGCTGCCAATTAATCCTTCAATCTTCCCAGACATCACTGAGTAGAAGCCGGCTGTGCCCTGAATGCCGATTTATAGAATGCATAGCATAATGAGTGTTTGATGCTACTGAACCTTGGGGGTGGCTCATTACCCAGCCACAATATCCTCCTGTCAAGTGGATAATCTCCACGTGTCTCAGCTAAAGTCTCATGAAGCCTCCTATTCCTCACTCTCACCTTGATCAGGATGTTATTATAAACAGCTTTCCTTGTTCCTTGTGTCTAAACAGCTACTTTAAAAGGCTAAAAACACAATTTACTTTGTTTCTGACATAGACAACTTCCTCCTAGAAATCCACCCCATCACTCTTCATAAATACACATATCAAAACCAACCCTGAATCCTTAAACCCAGCACTCAGGAGGCAGAGGCAGGTAGAGCTCTGTGAGTTCAAGGCCAGCCTGGTCTGCAAAGCTACTCCAGGGCAGCCAAGACTACACAGAGAATCCCTGACTCCAAGAGGAAAAAACAACAACAACAACAACTTGAAAAAAAATCAGTATTTGTATCTAAATATTCCAACACACATTTTTGTTTGTTTATTTTGTTTTGAGACAGAGTTTCGCTATGCATCCTTGGCTGGCCTGCATTTCTCTATGTAGATCAGGTTGTTTTTGAAATCACCCGCCTCTGCTGGGATTACAGGCGTGTGTGACTGTGCCCAGCTAGTATGCATCTCTTTAACTAGAGTTCAGTGAGTTTTTCTTCTCAGGTAAACCACCACTGCAGTGAGAGATGGCCTCCGTAGGCCTGGATGTTTGAACACTTCGTCTCTAGGGGTTGGAACTACTTGGGAACAATCAGGTGGGATCTTGTTGAGGGGGTGGGACTGGGGATAGGCTTGAGGTTTCAAAAGACTCCACCTTGTGCTGGTGTGACCTCTCAGCACTGCCTGCCCGCCTCTGTGCTCCCCGCCATGACAGTCAGGGACTCCAATTCTCTGAAACTGTAAGCCCCAAATAAATACTTTCTTTTGTAAGTTGCCTTGATCATTGTGTCCGATGACAGCAATGGAAAGATAAAACAACCACATACAACAAAACTCACAACCTCACTGAGCTCAGCAGGTGCACCCTCCTGTGTACCATTCCCAGCATAACAACCAACTTTTTGTTTTTCAACACAGGGTCTCACTATGACCTCAAAGTCGAGATCCTCCTGCCTCAGACGCCTGGGATCATAGGTGCTTGCCACCATGTCCAGCAAGCGTATTTCATAGCATAAAGTATCTCTGAGAAAGCAGAAAAAAAAAAAACCGGAAGGACAGCACTTTTCTAACTGGAGCTACGTGTTTTCAGTTGTATTCAGTATGTTGAAGGAGTCAGTTTCAAGAGCAGAGATAGGCTGTCTCCCTGGGTGGCTAGTGTGTTGAAGAGTGAACAGATCAGCTTATAGTAATGACAAACTCTCAGAGGTATAGGAAGTGGTAGCCAGGACTGAGGAGAGGGGAGGGGAAATGAGTCGGATTCTGTAGATTCTAAACAGAATGAAGAGCCAGGGTCTGCCAGCTGACCGTGCGGGAGAAGGGAGAGGATTCATAAGGCTTTGGTCCTGAGCAGGGAGAACACTGCTGAAAAAGTGAAGAGGGGGAATGAGCTTGGGGAAACTCCAGTAATCTGTGGGGAATCAAGAAATCTTTTAGACTTGTGGACAGAGATGGCAACCAGAGGGAGAGATGATGGGGCAAAGGGACAGGCACTGTTGTCTAACACTGCTGCCTCTTAGGAGCCTGTGACAGGGCCTTTGTCTCCATCTGAGACATAAAAAGCCATTTCTGAGTTACATGAGTCAGGTCCCATATTACCTAGATCCATAGGCTTACTTAAAACACACACACAAACTCAGAAAAGAAATTATTTCAGTCAGGGAAGGGTTCCATATCAATACAATCAGCCTTTTTACAACAGTCCTTTTCTAAAGATTAACAATAAGCTGGAAAAATGTTAATTGGAGAAAACGTGTGCGTGTGTGTGTATGACCCAGAACTCGTGTTTAGAGCTCAAGACTTCAGACACTGGTCCTTGCCTTTCTCCCTGTTTGAGAACCAGATCCACGGGCTGGCTGGCCTGCCAGCTACCTTCATGTGGGTTCTGGGATCTGAACTCGGGTGTTCACACTGGCAAGTGCTTTGCCCACTGAGCCATCTCCCCAGCGCAGGAAGAACAGAACGTTTACAGTTCAAAGTCGTCTGGCCTCAAGGGAGGCTCCTTCCCTCCTCAACCGCATTCTCGGGGACCTGGAAGGTGACCTGGCTGGAGGAGAAGATCCTGGGTCTTCAGTGTGGTCCAAGAGGAGGGATAACTGGGCCTCCACTTTCCTAGAGAAAGCCGGAAAGGGCAAGGCTGCAGTATGTGCTCCGGTTAAGAAGCTGGGGCTGAGCCAAGGGTGGTGGCTGTAATCTCAGCACTTGGGAAGGCAGAGGCAGGCAGATCTCTGTGAGCTCCAGGCCAACCTGGTCTACAAAGCAAGTCCAGGGCTACACAGAGAAACCCTGTCTTTGGGAAAAAAAACAAAACTCTGGGGCTACGGATGGGGTTCAGGAAAGGGGCTTGGAAGAGACAGGCACCCATCAGGGGCAGCACAGGACTCAGGGACCCCGTACGGTAGATCCTGATGATGGAGAGCTGTCACCTTTTCTGCTTCCGGAGCACTGCCCTCTGAGCTCTTAGCACCCGCAACACAGGGTCTTCCTGAAACTCGCTGCCGTCGGAGTCTGGGGAGTAAAAGGCTGAGCTCCAGAGGGCGGACAGTCTGGGGCCACCACCATGACACTCGAGTGACCGGAATCCCCCTCACCTTCCGCAGCCTGCAGAAGTCGGGCAGCCTGGGAGAGCAAGTCCTCAGAGGGGGCGTGGCCTGAGGCTGGTGTGGCCACTGTCACCCCGTCACCGCCTCCCATTTCCGGCACAAAGGTCTTGAAATCAGGTGACTGGACCTCTGACAGTGTGGATGCCTTTGGGGTTGTAGCCGGCTGTAGATCCCCAGCTGAAAGGGTGGCTTGACTTTGACAAAGCACCGATCTGTCCGTGGAGGATGCAGCCAGGGCTTTGTGGGACTGTGTCTTGCTCTCACGCTGAGACTCGGATGGAGGGGGCTGAACTTTGGCTTGAGGGAGTGTGGCCTTGACTTTTTGAGATCCTGCCTCAGATGGAGGCGGGCTCTCAAGGGGAGGAGGCGTGTCCTCCAGGCTGTCGGGGAACAGCCTAGCTGTCACTACCTGGCCCAGGGCGCCCCTGAGCTGGGAACAAGGCGCCTCCAAAGCTGCAGTGTCTGGCCCAGTGGTCTCCAGGCGCGACGAAGCGCTGGCCCTCCGTGGCTTGGAGTTCGGCTTCTTGGGCTGGGTAGGGCTATTCAGCTCACGGGTGGTTGGCCCCTTGGGGGTGTCAGGTAGCGGGAGGGGAGAAGCTGGGGAAGCGGGGGTGGAAGCCCGGGGAGGTGGTGTGGGGGCTGGAGGCCCTGGAACAGAGGAGACCTGCGGAGCAGGTGTGAGGGCTGGGGCAGTTGGAATGGAGGTCGGTGGGAAGGAGGCCAGAGGAGCAAGGGGGGAGGCTAGCATTGGGGTAGGAACCATCCCGACTGGTACCCAGGGATTGGCTTGTGGGGCCCAGACAAACCCTTGGGGGCTGGGGGCCCAAATGTGTGGGGAGGGCGCAGAAAGAGGGGAAGGCCTCTCCACACAGAAGGCGGGTGGGGCAGGAGGCTGGGCCATACTGCCCCATTGTGGAGCACTGTTAGGCTGGGTCCCCTGGGAACCGGGATTCATGACAGGAACAGGAAGAGTCTGTAGACAGAAAGAGGTATCTGAGACAGGAGGGAAGAGGTGAAAGGTCCTCTGTCACCTTCCGGTGTCCCTTATCACTGTCAGGCTCTCTCCTCCAACTTACCTGAGTGCTGATGGCTGGGGTCCTAGGCAACACCCAGGTCCCATCACCCTCACCTCGACCCTGCTCCAGCTTCTGAGCCTGCTCCAGCTTCCGCCGCTGCCGCCATTGGTACAAAATGTCTTCCTCAGGCTTTAGCGTTGCCCGGGAGGAGGCTGGGTGGGGAGCAGGGATGGTGGCCTGGGAGGGTACCGGGGCTGCTGCGGGGGAAGCAGAGAGGGCTGAGGAGAGAGCTCAGGTTGATGCCTGACAGCCACTCTTCTTCTGTGCCAAAGGGTGGAAACCACTCCTTTCCGAAGTGGGAAGCAGGGTTGGGGCTTCTCCCTCCTACAGTTTTGCTTTGTAGCCTGGGCTGGATTTAAACTGGCAATCCTCCTGGCCCAGCCTGTGCTTACAAACAACTATACCCAGTTTATGATTCTACTTGTATTTTTCTTCCGTGAGCCTTTTGAACTTGGTCACTTCTCTCCTCTCTGCTGGTCCAGCTCTGGTCCAGGCGCCGAGAGCAGCCAGCAGACCCGTTAACATCCAGAAGACAATGTGCCCTCCATGCTCCAGCGTCTTCTGACAGCCAGGCCTCACCCGGCCACCATGGCCTGAGGGACTGCCCCTTGCCAACCTCTCCTACCTGCGCCACACTGCTCGGTCTCCAGCCCTTGCCTTGTCTCTCTGTGTATCTCTGGCTGGCCTGGAACTCACTATGTACCAGGGAGACCTCCAACTCACAGGCCTGCTGTCTCTACCGTCCAAGTGCTCAGATTAAAGGCGTGTCCTTGCCATAATCCCAGCACAGGGAGGCAGAGGCAGGCAGATTTCTGAGTTTGAGGCCAGCCTGATCTATGGAGTAAGTTCCAGGACAGCCAGGGTGACACAGAGAAACCCTGTCTCAACCCCAACCCCAGAAAACAGGTCTGAGACCTGTTTCCCTCTGGCTCCTAGTCTTACATGGCCTATGCTGGCCTCAAACACTGTATGCAGCTGAGACTGACTCTGATCTTCCTGCTGGGGCTGCAGCGCTCCCCATGAGTTTATATGCAGTATAGACGTGGGCACAGACATGGGTGGAGACGTGGGTATAGACCCAGGTTTACATGCAGTGCAGACGTGACTTTGGGACAACACACCAGATTGGAACACATTGAGATTTAGCCAAGCCACGTGAAACTTCCAAATACTTAGCTATTTTTGACCTACAAAAAAGTTCCGTCTGATTCACTGTGATATAAACAAGGCAAAATAAACAAACCTTGATGTGCACAGTGGTGCACTCCTGAAGCCCCAGTGCTGGGGAGGACTGCTGAGAATTCACGGCCAGCATGAACTACACATTAGTTCCAAGCCAGCTTGCCCTGGTACCATAGCAAGACCCTGGTCTAAAACAAACCAAAACCAAAACCAACAATGCATGACTTCTTCCTCTAATCTGTACTAAGCTTCTTGGTCTGGGAGTTCATGTTCATACTGGCAGGGGGTATGGTAGGCCTGTCACATCCCTGACAGCTACTTTTGACAGACCTGTGTGAGGGGCCTCCCAGGCACTCATGAACTCACTTCATCCTCACACTCCCTGTGAGCCAGGGATCCAGTTATTGTTTCTGGTTCTCAGTTAGAGAAACAAGGCCCAGAGAGGCCAAAGTCACACAGCGAGCAGGTAGACAAGATGGGATTTGAACCTTGCTATCATCACTCCTTACCTCCCTGCACAGGTCCTTTGGGATTAGAACCCTTGATGGAGTCTGGATTGAAGGTCATAGAGCAGGGAGAGAGGCCATCAGAGCTGATGGGGAAGGAGAAGCTGCTGGCATCGCTGGGAGTGAGGGAAGAGGAAAGGGAGGCCTTGCTGTGGGGAGAACGTACCAGTGAGGCGAGCAGTGAGGGTCACACGGGAGAGGGAGAACACGGGAAGGGGAGAACACAAACATGGGAGGGGGAGAACACAGGAGGGGGAGAACACGGGAGGATTATCACCTGCGCTTGAGCAGCCTGGCCGCTCTGCTTTGTAGGCTCAGTGTCTCCAAGTCCAGCAAAGACGAGTTCCATGAGTTCAGGCTCTGCAGTGAGAGGGACCAGAGCTAGTCTGTGCCAAAGGCTGCAAAGCCAGGGGCTTTCTGAAGAAGGCCTGGGGACCCATATTCCACCTGGAGCTTTCCTGTGGCAGGAAAAGTCTGCTTCTCCACCTGGGGAAGATAGGCTCTCTTTCCTGCTTTGGCTTTTGAGACAGGACCTTACTTTGGAACCCAGGCTGGCCTTGAAGTCTTCATTCTGCTACCTTAGCCACCCCAGTATTGATGGCTTTATGGGTAAATTGCTCTCTGTACAGGTCTATGACCTGAGTTTGATCCCTAGAACCTACACAGGAATGAAAGAAGAGAACCAACTCCTGAAAGTTGTCCTCTGACCTACACACACACACACACACACAGATGGGAGGGGCAGACAGACACACAGACACATGTCAGATTTAAATTTTAAAAAGAAAAGGTTGAACCTATCTTCTTGACCAGACCAGGCTAATCTAAACATTCTCAAATAGTTGAGTGACTGACTCAAGAGTGACTGAGACAGAGATTGGGGGTGGAGAGACGGCTCAGCCGTGAAGATGTCTGGCTGCTCTTCCAGAGGGCCTGTATCCAACTCCAGGCATCCACACGACCTGTATCCAACTCCAGGCATCCACACAACCTGTATCCAACTCCAGGCATCCACACGACCTGTATCCAACTCCAGGCATCCACATGGCAGCTGACCCATGTCTGTAACTCCAGTTCCAGGGATCTCACGGCCTTTTCTAACCTCCATGAGCACCAGGCACGCAAGCGGCGCACAGACAGACATGCAGGCAAAACATCCATACACATAAAATAAAACAATTTAATTAAAATGAAAAAGGAGCGAAAGAGGGGAAGGAAGTCGGCCCATCCTTCAATCCTACTTTCCACTGTAATAACTGAGTACTCCAGGCATCAAAAGCCTCTGGTAGCCATCTTGGTTACTGTAAGGAGAAAGTATGCGAAGCCTGAGTTCAGCAAACGGATAGAGAGCCAGGAGTTGGGTTCCTCCCAACACTGTGCAAACATACGGATCTGGCTCAGGTTTTGAATGTTCAGCACACACTTTCCACCACTATTTTGAAGGCCATGGATTCTTTAGGAGGTGGGGCGTGGCAGGCCACTAGGCTTTGGCAGAAATGCCCACCCTGGGTCCTGGCCTGCACTTGCCGCTTCCTGGTCTGACAAAACATGGAAACCTGCCACCACTGCTGTCCTGCCACAGACACGCTGACACTGGATCAGCTGATTTGGTCATGGCAACATGAACATAATGAAGACACAGGCACATAGTCCAACACTGCGCTTAACCAGCAACTCCTCTTGCTAAATCTTATTCTAGTATTAGTTTCTGAAGATATTGTAACATATAGCCCAGAGCAGCCTCAAACTCTGGTGACTTTAAACTTCTGCTCAGGGCTGGACTGATGGCTCAGAGGCTAAGAGCACAGGCTGCTCTTCCAGAGGTCCTGAGTTCAAGTCCCAGCAACCACATCCGCTCACAACTATCTATAATGAGATCTGGTGCCCTCTTCTGGCCTGCAGGTGTACATGCAGGCAGAATACTGTATGAGGAATAAATAAATCTTAAAAAACACACACACACAACTTCTGATCTTCCTGCCTTCACCTCCTGAGTCGACAGCTGTGTGTCACCATGCCTGCTTGCTCTCTGTGGTGCTGCAGATCAAGTCCAGGGATTCCTCAAGGGAGCCACATCTTTTTTGTTTATGATTCTTTAAGTTGATCATTGTCTCTAATTCTGTCCCCGGGCTGGTACTGTCAGTTTGCACACAAGACAAGATAATAATGTCACCTGCTTTGCCTTCTCAAGAGGAGCTGAAGCCAGAGATGAAGTGGACATCCCAGGGGGAGGTGGACCTGTCACTGCAGTTCTTCCTTTAGGTGCACCAGGTCCTGCTGGGAAACCTCAGCTGAATCAAAGGGACCAGGAAGAGCGGCCGGCCCTGAGCAGGAAACACTGCAGGTACCTGCCACAAGGTAACTGCTGAAGTCCGATGACTTGGGCTGCAGCCACCAAAAGTCAGCTGGAGTTGGGCCTGCAGGCTGGCGCTCCTCTCGGCTTGTGGGCTGAGCTTGGCGAAACCTGTTTATGTACCTGTGAGCATTAGGGGATGAGAGGCAGATGGAGTGAGGGAGCCACGGAGGATCTTGCATTACAGAGAATCCGGGGCCACAGCCCTCTATCATACACATGAAGTCGCCTGATCCTAAAAGAGAGCTGCATAAACAGCTCTGTCTCTGAAGGTTATTATGGGATGCCTCCTTCCTCCTTCCCCCCTCCCCAAGGAACCCTGGTACTCACTTGGCCACCACTGAGTCCCCGCTGTCAATTAAGGTGAGTGGTGGAGAGGTACTTTGTCTCCCAGTGGTACTGAGTGGGGACTGGGTCCCTGAGCTGGATGGCCAGGACTCCTCAGACAGCTCAGGGGAACCAGCTGCTCTGGCCTTGGGAGCTTGTGGCCTTTGAGACCTGGATGAATCCGAGATTTAAATTGGGAGAAAACACAAGAAGAAACAGTCAGGCCAGAAAGGTGATCCCATCGGGAATGCACACACACCTCGGCAGCTGAAACCAGGAAGCATCTCAGTTTCCTGAGTGGGGCTGTGGTCGGGGGGGCCCCCGGTGCTAGCAGGGACAGCCACCCAGCGGCAGGGTGCGGGTGTCGCACTCTCTCACCCCATTCTCATCACACGCCTCCCTTCCTTCCAGAGTCACTTACTGCTATTAGTCTGAGGCAACTTTCCCTGGAGTGCCCTCACCTTGTCGCTCCAGTTCTGGCTTCTTGACGGCCAACTGGGTTGTCCATCCTGGGGAACATTTCCAGAGGGTAGTGAAGACTGTCAGGCTATGAAAGAAACAGAGCACAGTAAGAGGGCAGAAGCTGACAGTTCACATGGATTAAGGGAAGAAATGGACTACAATTCCCATGAACCATTACTTCACAGTCAAGCTAATGCTACTAGAGGCGTGGTTCCCATGAGCTCTTAACAGAGACTTAGAAGAAGCTAGGAACTGGTAGCTGGAAGTTCTCAACTCTGGATCCAGGATAGGAGGAACTTTTATTATTATTCTTGAGACAGGGTCTCACTCTGTAGCCATGGTTAGCCTTGCACTTGAGGTAATCCTCCTGCCTCAACCTCCTGAGTGCTGGGATTACGGAAGCTTTAAAAGAGGACTTTTTAAATTACAGACTCAATGTCACACCTGTAATGTTTACTTGTAATCCCAGCAATCAAGAGGCTGAGGTAGAAGGATCAAAAGTTCCAGACCAGAGGCTGGAGAGATGGCTCAGTGAGCACAAACATGAAGACCTGAGTTCAAATCCATAGAAGCCATGTAAAGGGCACATGTGGCCACAGGAGTCTGCAATCCGAGTACTGGTACACTGAGGTGGGGGTGGACACAGGAGCCCCCCCCCCCAAACTCGAAGGCCAGCTAGGCTATAACACTCCAAGGAGAATGTCAAAGCAATCCCTGCCTCAGCACGGTGGGAGATGAGGGCACCTGAGACTGTCTGACTTCCACATGGCACTCACACAGAAACAGGTGCCCTCACACACAAAGGCTACACAGAGAGATCACTCAGAACGAGGGCACGTCAGAGCTTCATGGTTCTCACTCCAGGCTAACAGAATCAGAATGGAAGGGAACGGGTGTAACACTGCATCTTCTCCACACTATCCAGGCAATTTAAAAAAAAAAAGAGTGCTATGTCCACGCGCGTGCATGCGTGTGTGTGACGCCCTGGAAAGTCAAAGTCCAATCCCCTTACGTTACAGATGAATGACAGCAGCCATGTGGGTGCTGAGAACTGAACCTGGGGCCTCTGGAAAACCAGCCACTGCTCCCAGCGGCTGAGCCCTCTCTCCAGCTCCATCCAGGCAAAATCCCGGTCTGTTGTACTTGTTCCTCATTTTTTTCACTGGCACTTGTTAGTTATACATGTTTATGAGGTACAGTATATTTCAATGTGTGTATACAATGTGTTGTGATCAAACCGGGGTACTTAATTTCCATCTCTTCAAACATTTTTTTATGAAGCCCGTGTCATGGAGCTCCAACTAAGACCACGCCTGAAAAACGAGTAATTTAGCCAGGCATGGTGGCACATGCCTTTAATCCCGGGACTCAGGAGGCAAAAGCAGGAGTTCAAGGCCAGCGAGTTCCAAGGCTACACAGTAAACCTGAAAAACAACAACAAAAAAAAGTCATATTTTAAAAAACACAAATGAAAATAGAATGAAAACAAAAGAGAAATAGACAAAAATAAAACAGTAACAAACAGCCCTGACCAAACCGTACACAGTACGTTTCCGGTTAAACCTGCTAAGGGGAGGGGAAGGGGGCGGCAAGACACCCAGTGAGGAACGAGCAGCTGGACTACAATCCCCATGATTCCCCGCTCTCCTCCTAGGTGAGAAAACTCAAAGACAACACCCACGGGTGTCTGGGGTAATTTGAAAATTAACGACTCAATTTCCAAGTTCCTTTCAGGCTCCCTTAGGCCCACCCAGAGAGAGCGAAGGACCTGAGACCCCAGAGATGCTGGAGCGCCCAAGCTGCGTAGTATCTTGGGAATTGTAGTTCCTGTGCGGTTGGGCCGGAGACCCCAGGCTCCGGTAGACACGTGTTGCCTCCCCTCGGCCTCCGAGAGAGGGAGCAACCTCACCTGCACTCCTTCCAGCCTCTACCGCCGCGGTGGTGCCAGCCGCCTCCTACCCTCCTCACTTGGCAACGCTGTCGGTTTCACCCCTTCCCGGGCGCGCAGAGCAGGAGCGCGGCCTCCAAGGCGACCAATGACAGCCTGGAAAGCGGCTGAGGTGTTTGATTGGGGACGGGGAGCGCGCAGCAGTAATTGGCAAGACCGTGGACCAATAGAAAGGACCGGAGGCCGGGCTGAAGCTTGGAGGAGCGCTAGGAGTCTCGGCTTTCTCTCAGTCCTTATTTCTAACCGCCAGAATAGCTGCTGGGGACCCCGCTCCAAGGCTGACCCCTGTTACAGAGCTGACCGGGGACGTCTGTGTTCACTCTACCTTCCTCTAGCAGTCGAGCCGGCAAACTAACTCTGATGGTCACCTTAACCACTTTCCTCTTGCTACTGAGCAGCTGATAGCACTCCTTGCCAGGCCCGGGCTCCTGGCCCAGGTAGTGGGATCAAAACGAGCTATTTCGGGCCCCGGCGCGCAGTCCCCGCGGGCCAGCCTGGAGTGTTCACGCTCACGCCCCCTGGCCGCTGAGCGCCCGAGGCTGAGTCAGAGGCACAGAATTAGGCCCGACCTACCCTGGGGTAGGGTCTGTTCTGTGTCCTCCTGACAGCCTGGCGTGGGTGCGGCATTCTCCAGGAATCTTTTACCAAGACTGGTGCGTCATCCTCAGAGCTGCCAGCCGGGCAGAGATGGATTACGAGGACTGAAAGTCTTTGGTGGACTTCTCGGGGCCCAGGGTCCCAACTGCCACAGCGATTCGCCACACCTCTAAGGGTCTGCCTCCCAAACCTTAGTTTCCCCCTGCTGGAAATGGAAAGGGCTTAATGACAGTTCCCCGGTGTCCTTTTCCAGGCATCCAACAGGCGTTTAATAACTGGCCAAGTCATTATTGAAGTTTCTAAATAAGGCATACTAATGGCCGAGTCTGGCCTCAATCCCAGTGTCCCTGAGAGGCCCGCGGGGGCGGTACAGGGCGCAGTATAAATTGGAGACTGCATGTGCTTGGGCACTGCGGGACCCAGGGTAGCAGCGGCGGAGCAGGATGGAGATCCCCGTGCCCGTGCAGCCTTCTTGGCTGCGCCGCGCTTCAGCGCCGTTACCGGGTTTTTCCACTCCGGGACGTCTCTTTGACCAGCGTTTCGGCGAGGGGCTGCTTGAGGCCGAGTTGGCATCACTGTGCCCCGCTGCGATCGCCCCCTACTATCTGCGTGCCCCCAGTGTGGCGCTGCCCACAGCCCAGGTGCCAGGCCAGGGGAGAGGGACAACTCAACTATAACAAGACTAGGGGTCTGGTTCACCCCGGGGCGGGGGCGCGGGGGTGCCTGTTGATTTCGAGCTTAGGGGACGATGTCCCCCCTCAGTGGGCCATTGGGAGTCCCCTGAGTGTGTGGTCTGAGGCCGGTTACTGTCCCTGAAGGGTGGGGCGTGGGGTCTCACGGCTGGGGGCTGGAAGGGTAGAGTCACTGTCGCCCGGAGTCTGACGGCTGGAGGAGGCTGTTGACCGGGGGAATCTGAGGGAAAGGACAGTGCGTCCTGGCGGGCTGGAACGCTCCGCTAGCTGTGGAGCGTGCCGCCTCTCCTAGACGGTCCTGGGGCTTGATGAAGGGGGTGTTGGGCGCTGTAAAGCAGGGGAAGGGTACCTGTAAAGGCAGAGGGGAGGTTCCGTGGCCTGTGAACTCTGGAAACGGGGAAGCGGCGCCTTGTTTGTTAGCATGGTAAAGAATGAGGGGTCTCGCGGCGGAGACCTGGTGGCTGTGGGGTGGAGGGTTCAGGGCAGGTCTCTAACTTGTTCACCGCCTGGGAGCGGTGGACCCAGTGTCTACAAGGGGAGGGAGGGGACCAGTTATTGTGTGTGAGGTCGAGGTTCTGGTTTTTCTGAGTGGAGGAGACCGTCTACCCAAGTCCTCAGCAGCAGCGCTGTAACCTACGTAGCGTAGTGGGTGCTGGGTCCCAGCAGCCAAGCGCCTACTGACGAAAGCCCCACGCCCGATGTGCGCAGGTGCCCACGGACCCTGGGTATTTTTCCGTGCTGCTAGATGTTAAGCACTTCTCACCGGAGGAAATCTCTGT
The DNA here is from genome assembly GCA_028658305.1 of Pachyuromys duprasi. Lineage (NCBI taxonomy): Eukaryota > Metazoa > Chordata > Mammalia > Rodentia > Muridae > Pachyuromys > Pachyuromys duprasi. The sequence continues at coordinate 4,028,872 of CM053758.1, forward strand.
CAAGGTGGTCGGCGACCACGTGGAGGTCCACGCACGGCACGAGGAACGGCCGGTGGGTGTGCAGGCTGAGGGGAGGCAGGGGCGGGCAGCAGGACGCACGCTCAGGTCCATCTCTCCCCCGCCCCAGGATGAACACGGATTCATTGCTCGAGAGTTCCACCGCCGCTACCGCCTGCCTCCCGCTGTGGACCCTGCTGCGGTGACCTCCGCACTGTCTCCCGAGGGTGTCCTGTCCATCCAGGCCGCACCGGCGTCTGCCCAGGCCCCACTTCCGTCACCGACGGCTGCCAAGTAGGGGTCCGGGCGTACAGGCCGAACCTGGGAAGCCTCTTTAGGCTACCTTTTAAAAGCCGATCTGACTCCGCCGCCCAGCCAGATGTCCTGATCGCTGTCAAGACAGTCCTCCCAACCAAGTCTAGATGTCCTCCCCGGGGACCTCTCCACCCAAAACCCTACTGGGCCCTAGAAACCTACACACCCAGTTAGCCCCTCCCACAGCCCTCAGGCCCCGCCCATGACGCCTCTGAAGTGATAACACAACCCTGTCAGCCTCAGCCTCCACTCAGGCTTCCTGCTGTTCTTCTAACTTTAGCACACCCCAGTGTGTCACCAGAACACAGTGCAGTCAGTGCTCCCTGATTCCAGGCCTGCCACGTAATTCACCGCAGTGACCATTGGGCTAGCCAGTCCGAGGGCCAGCAGTGGCATTCTACATCAGAACACCCACGCCTGGTCCACCAGACTCGAGATCCTGTTCCTATAACCTGACACTCCTCTGCCCCAGACCACTTTCTGACTTCAAACTCCAGGCGCCTAAATTCTTGACTCCTGTTCTGACCTCCAATCCTTGGGATAACTATTCCTGCCCAGCACTGACCCCCAAACTCAAATTGTACAGATACCCCAACTTCTCCGGACGTGCTAGGCTGATGCACCAGAGCCCCTGACCTCCTTTATCCTAGCTCCTCATTGTCAGCCACCTCCACATCTCAGTCACATCTTCATTCCCAACTGTCCCTGTCACCTCAGGCCTTCCGACCACCAATCCCAATAAATGCGCTAGAGATTTGTCAGTTGCCTTCTGTGTGGGCCCGGAAGGACAGGCTGGCCAGTGTGGGTTGGGGGCGGGTTTATTGGGCGGGGCCTGGGACCATCACTGCCGATCATACATCTCCCGTAGGATCTTCATGCTCTCTGAGTAACGAAGCTGGTTCCGATGAGACGCTTCCTTCCACCGCTGGCGAATGCGTTTCCAGCGTTGCATGTTACGATAGATGAGTGTGGAGGGCGAAGGCTCGGGCTCGGAGGGCTCCTCATCGGGGGGCCCCTGGGTCTCCGGCTGCAGTGGGGATGGAATTCGAGATCTGCAGGCCTCTCCAAGAGGTTCAGGGGCTGTGGGCGGAGGCAGCTTGTACACATCGCGACTTTTGCTGTTGATGACCTCTGAACCCTGGGGAGACAAAGCCCCAAATGAGGCCTGAGAGTCAGCAGAGGGTTGGAAGTACACGCCATCCTACCACCTCTCCCAGTGACCGCCAGGAGGGCTACTAGAGACCTGTGCTTGGAGGAGTCACAGCAGAGGGACATTCCTAGACAGCTGGAGATGTCTTCCTGTTCTAGGGGCCGTGTCTTCTTGTGCCTGAGAACCCTGCTCTACCCTTGCCAGGCCCAGGGAATTCCATCTCTATCTGTCAGCCCAAAGGGGAAGGGAGGGCAAGATGCCTGCCTTAAGGAACTGTCCAGGGGCGTCATGTCCCGGAAATCTCAAGTCATATGTCTGTCCCAGGGATCCCTGCCGTCTAGCCTTTCAGGCCAGCTGAGTTCCAAACCCCCATTACCCTCCACCCAGCCCACAGGAAGACCCCATGTGGCAGCCACATCTGTTCGCACTAAAGATGCTTGTTCAGCCCTTTATTTGTTGGAATCCCTGTTCCCCAGGAAGCCAGATCTACCCAGCCTAGGGACCTCTATCCACCTTCCTCACCTAAAGGCACACAGTTGTGTCCTACGTGATCTATCTATATTTATCAAGAGGACCTGGAGGTTACCACTAACGGGGAGTTTGTGAGCCTATCCACCTGCTGCTCTCTGGCCTCTGGGTCAGGACCCAACACGCATCCCACCTCTTCATCCTCAGGCAGAGGGGGCAGTGGGGAGCTGGGTGACCGCTCCCGCTCTCGCACTGAGGGGCTGTTGCGCATCCAGGCACGGCAGATGGGGTACAGTGGTGTGTTCTCACTGAACTGAGCCAAGTCCACACTCCGGTCAAACAGCTTGATCACATATGTGTCTGGGGTGGTAAGGAGGGAGATAAGTGAGCCCTTGCGCACCACGACCACCCGCCCTCTCAGTCCCCTGCCTACTCACTGGCTCTCTGAGGACCCCCCTCAGCCAGCCCATCGTCCATTTCCCTCCTCTTCTTCCTCCGCTGGTGGGGGAAGCGGGCAGATGGCCTGGGGGGGAAGGTGAGCATCAGCCCAGCGTTAGGGACTGGGAAGCTTTTAGCGGGCTGGGCCCCCAGGCACCTCACCTTTTGCCGGTGGCAGCAATGGCGCAGTCCCTGCAGGGAGAGACAAGGTGTCAGCAGGCTGAGCCTTTAATAAACATCAGTAACAGAGCATTTGCCTAGCATGGGTCCTGGGGTTCAATCCTTAGCACTGAAAACGAACAGAAACGGACACCCTGGAGATGACCGGTATCCTTGAGCCTTTTATCCCACCGACACTCCCATGACGTTAGCCACCGAGGCCACGGGTATCTTTGCCCAGATAGCATGGTTAGGACTTAGGGGAGCGAAAAGATACCCAACCCAGGCTCTCAGGTCTAAATCTCATCAACACCGCTTACTTGTGTGTATCCGAGGGGTTTTTCCCAGCTTCCTCATCCAGGCGTTCCCTGGGAGCAAAAGAAGCGTGATTGGCTTAGGGTTTCGAGGGCCTGGAGTGTCATGATACTTAGTTCTCCCACAGAACACTTTTCTCCCTATGTTAGCTTCTAGCCTCGCATCCAGGTCCCCCAACAATCACAGACTATCCAAACACAATTCCCACCCTCATGGTTCCCCAGGCTAGACTGTCCCCACCTGTCCATGTGACTCTTCTCCAGCAGACACTGAAGAACGGCATCCAGCTGGTTCCGGGCTTTGGCCATCTCCATCTCTGAGGGCAGAAGGTAGGAATCGGCTCCGTGTGCACATCCCATACCCACAGGCTCCTGTCCCGGTCTTGGCTCACTTGGCTTCCCAAGTGTTTGTCGCTGTCTGGCCCTTTCCTCCCACTCAGCTCCTAGCCTCGGTCTCCTTTTCTGATCCATGTTCCACAAAGTGGACAAGAGAGCCTTCCAAAAAGAAAGCCAAGCCTAGCTGGGAAGAGTGGCACATGTTTGCTATCTCAGCACTGTGGAGCCTGAGGCAGGAGGATCAAGAGTTCAAGGCCAGCGTCAGCTATATGAGACCCTGTCTCAAACAATAAGCAAAACAAAGAAAAAACAAAAACAGTCAACCAGCCTAGCTTTGATCTTCTCCAGCACAGAACCCTCCAGGAGTCCACAATCCTGGCCCCGCAAAATGGGGTCTGTACTTAGCCTGGTGTTTCCAAGCCTACGCTTGTTCTACCCATATAGCTGTGAGACTCCCTCCACCTTTTTAAAAAATAAAGCCCTAGGCTAGCCTCGAGTTTGCTAAATAGACCAAACTGCTCTTAAATTAGAGGTCTGTCTCAGTCTTGCATGTACAGGGGTCAAAGGCGTTTGCCAACACCAACAGCCCCTTCCACTAGCCACTAAAGTTTTGTTATTGGACTGAATGGGTTTGTTTGTTTGTTTGAATGCACCTTTACCAACTCATTTCTTGTTCAAAACCCTTCTCAGACTAGCCATTTCTCTCAAAGGAAAAGTCAAAAGCCCCTTCCTGGACCCGCAGACCCACCCTCCTCTCCATGGCTTCCCTGGCCCAGGCACGCTAGCTTGCCTGCTACTCCCTTTGTTCCCCACATTGCCATTTCCTTGTATATTTTCCCCATCGTGATGCTGCGCAGAAAGGCCCTGAAATCCTGGGGTCCAGTTACTGTCTTGTCTTAATATCTGTGACTACAGGGGCTACCTACCCTACCCGGGTCTGGAGATGCAATCCCAGAGCCAAGTGCATGCTAGGCAAACAATCTATTATTGAATTCACTGCACCTTCAGCCCCTCTCTTGTTTTATGTAACATTTATCCCACTTAGCACTTCACACCATCGTTTACTACTGATCACCCTTTTCAGGGCTCTGGACTCCCTCCGAATTGCCCTTTGCCTGAGGCTCAGCTTTCTCACCTGACACCCTACACCATAAGGTTACTGGAATACAGCGATTACTGAGGATTGACTCCCTGTACTTCAGGGTCACACAATTGCTGACTGTCAGAAAATGGGGAAAGTGAGGTAGGAAAAGAAAAGGCCCCTTCTTAGAGTCAGGAGTTCCGGACCCCGACGTTTCACCACCACATCACGGCCAGAACCACCACCCTTCAATCTCAAGGCTACTTCGAACACAGCCCGGGATGGTCTTGAAGGTGGCCACGCTCCGTGTGACTGTCAGACGGGCTGCAGAGAGATGTAGCATAGTCCGCTTTTTCAAGATACGCCCTATCTTTCGGTGTCCTGGGTCCCCAGTCCTCACCTGATTTCTCCACTTTTACCTTTACCGGGAACATGATTTGGGTCCAGGTCTAATTTCCTGGATAGAAAAACTTAGAGGAGGCGGAGTTCACAAGCCAAGGCGGGAAGGAAAAGGTCAAAGGTAAGTCTGGGTACCACTGGTCCTCCGGCCTGAGCACTGTCCAGCCGCGACAGCCTTGGCCGCCACTTCCCTTCTTTCCCTTCTGTAGGCGGGCCCCTTTGGCAGCCGCTCTTTCCCACTAGTTAATGAAAACGTCAATTTCATTTGCTGGCCAATTGGCAGCCTGCACTCTTGGCTCTAGCCTTAAGTTCCACCTTCCTGTTTCCGGAAACAAACCAACGACAAGCCAGGCACCTGAAGGGGGCGGGGCGGTAGTACAAACTTCCGAGGCTCAAGACGGTAACCCGCCTGCGCTGCGCAGGGCACTACGGGAAACCAAAGGCTCCAGCCCTGCAAGGCTTCTTGGGATTTGTAGTGTTATATTTTAGTATCACCAATACACCTGTATACAGCTTTGAACTACTTAAGGTAGTCCCTGAGATCCCTAGGAAGAAGGCCAATCTGGAGAAGGACTAGCTCCTTTCTCACAGAGAGCTCGCTATGTATCAATTACCTGCTGCTGTCCTTTTGAGCAAAATCTCACTCATTTAAATACTAGAGTGCTGGGTATTCATTCGGATATTGAGGACACTGCAGTGAACAAGACAAAAATCTTTGCCCTAATGTGGCTTATTTCATAGAGAATAGTAGTCAACACACAAGCCAGAAATTCTAAGTGAAATGTAATAGGAACAAAAATATGTCTTAAAATACTCATAGGGAACATCAAGGTGAGGACTGAGATTTTTGGTGTGTGGGATGGTGGTGGGGGAGTCTGGGTTTCTTTATGTAAACTTAGCTGTCCTGGACTCACTTTGCAGATCAGGCTGGCCTGGAATTCACAGAGATCCTCCAGCCTCTGCCTCCCTGAATGTTGGGATTATAGACATATGCCCAGTTGGGGGACTGAGATTTTATTATATCATTATATGTTTATTTATTGCTTCACTCTGGCTCATTCTAGCCTGAAACTCACTATGTGACCCAAGCTGGCTCTGAGCTCTCTGAAGTCCTCCTGCCTCAGCCTCCCAAGTACATGATCAAAAGCACCAATATCACACCCTGCTGCTGGGTGTTATTAATTGAGGGGGGCACACCTGTAGACGTCAGAGGACCACTTAGAGGATTCGGGGATCAAACCCAGGTCAGGACTAGCAGCAAATGCCCCTACCCACTGAGTCATTGCATCAGATCCTCTGCTGAGACTGAATTTTATTGTTTTGAAACAGCCCCTGGTTGACCTGGGATTCACAGAAATTTACCTGCCTCTGCCTCCCAAATGCTGGGGTTACTGAAGGGAGCTACCAGAATGATGACTCTTTAAATAGGAAGATCAAGATGAGAGATGGCTCAGTGGTTAAGGGGACCCACATGGTGACTGACAACCATCTGGAACTGCAGTTCCAGGGGGACAAAGCCTTCTTCTAGTCTCCATGGCACCCACATTAAAATATGCGCTCATACACATACAATAAACAAACCAAGAATAAAAACAGGAAAGTCAAGGAAGGACACTTTCCTAAGAATGTCCTTAGATATTTCTCTTGCAGATGACACTTCCTTCAGAATGAGAATATCTTGGCTCACATGAAGTCTTCCGCGGCAGAGACTATTAAGACCTAGAGCAAGAAAGCGAGTATCTCCAACCTAGCACCTTTCTAAGGTTAGTAAAGTGCACACACGACAGTAAGCCACACACCTCCAGTTAAGAAAGGCGCATTTTTAAAGTCACTGGGAGCATCATCTCTTTCTTTTTTATCTGGAAGACAGGGTCCCTATGCAGGAAAGTTCTTATTTCAAAAAAATACAAGTCAATGAAATAAAACTTCATACAAGGTGTGAAGCACTAAGCCTAACACAATGCATTCCGTAAGTGCATTTGATTGCTGGTGATCATTTTATGCTTCTACCTCCAAAAGACCCCAAGAACTCAATATTTAAAGTTAGGGTCCTTTATTGGGGCAGATGGGAAATGGGAAAGAGTCTTTGGGATCTGAGAAAAAGCTTAGCGCAGAGGAGCCCATCTTGGGAGAAAGAACAGATCACCAGCTTGTGCAGCTAGGGGGTGCCCAGAGGAATCGTGAAGGAGAGGTAGTCCCCAAGAGCACCCCAGCGGGGCCGGTAGATCTGGAAGACGGTGATCCAGCTGGTGAGAACAATCACCCAGAAGAGGAAGCCCACGGCTGAGCGCCACACATCTATAATGAAGAACGAGAATGAGGAGCGCTGGCCTCCCTCAGGCCGCCCCTTTCATCTTTGCCACAGATCTCCCAGAGTCCTGCAGCCTCCATCCATCCCTTCCAACTGCCCGCTGTCCCTTTTTTTTTTTTTTTAAAGTTTTTTGCTGGTGCCCTAGAACTCACAGCCTTTGATTTGGCTTTGCTCTGTGTAGGCTGGGGCGAGGAAGGCCTCTCTGAAGAACCAGAAAATGTTGACCAACCAAAGAAAAGGCAGGAACGCAAATCCACCTTGGGAAAAAAAAGACCCAAACTTAGTCAAATAGCAATGGGGACCTTTCCTAATCCCCACCTTGGAAGGCTCATTTGGAAGGTCCTCTCCCTAGTTCAACTGGATATCTCCGCTGTTAGGGCCTGTGGGGTTCTGGCTCTCATCTACGGATCCAGGAATCCAATTCCTCGGCTACCTCCTTTTCAGAACCTAGGCGTTCATTCTTTCTTCGCTGATCATTGGAAGTCAGACCGAGGCCTCAGCTTCCTCCCTCCCAGGCCTGTCTTCTCGCGAACCAGAGTCTATGTTACCCCAGAATCACGAACCCAGGCCCAAGCGTCCTCTAGCCTCGGGCGCTCTAGTCCAGTGGCCCTCTATCAGCCCGAAACCCTAGGGGGATCGGCCTTACCAAGATAGTACTTCCGGCACAGGTTCAACTTCTCCTCATTGGACACGCGCTCCAAATTCATAGTTGCGCTGGAGCGTGGTGGTCTAAGGGTCTTGCAGAGCAAGACGCAAATGACAGCAGCGAGATCACGAGCAACCACGCCCCTATTACGACAAATTAGATAAAGGAGGGTTGGCGACAGGAAGGGTACCTCCACTGCCTCGAGCAGGCTGGTGGAGGGAAGAAGCTCCTTATCTACTTAGGATGTACGACACGGCTGCCGACTCACCAAGGGACTTGATCGCTGCCTGGAATTCCTTAACAGGGGGATGCCTCAGGTTTCTGTGGAGTTTGTAGTCTTTTTTTTTTTTTTCCTCCCTCCTCAAGCTACGTCGTGCGCATGCGCCGATGGGACACTTGCGCAGGATTGTCCGGAGAGGGCCAGCTGGCCTCCAACACGCGTGCGCAGTCGGGCTGCAGACAGTGACGAACTACACTTCCCAACGCTCCTGAGCAACGGAAGTGATGCAGGGAGCAGGCGCGTTGGAGTGTTCGGGTAAAAATGGCTGAATATTTAGCTTCGATATTCGGGACTGAGAAGGACAAGTGAGACTGGTGAAGGGAGTGGCCTCCCAGGGAGCCGGGGCACTCGGGTCCTTAGGGGTTGGGCGGACGGGGCACTGTTCGTGGGATGCCCGGCCTTCCCGGCCCTCGGTTTACCTCTGTCTTTGCACCTCTTCCAGGGTTAACTGCTCTTTTTACTTTAAGATTGGGGCCTGCCGGCACGGGGACCGGTGCTCCCGGCTTCACAACAAACCGACTTTCAGCCAGGTGAGACCCAGACTCACGCCTCCCCGTGCTGCCCGTCAACCCGGGGTCCCGCCTCTTCCGGGTTCCTAAGGCCAATCCTACCCCTCTTTGCTTTCCGACCTGGCCCTCTGGGTGGACCCCGCTTCCCAGGGACTGGGCCACGCCCCCCATGGCCACAGGCCACGCCCCCAGCTGCCTAGGTGGTTTCTCAGGCGCCAAGTGTCGCGGACCACCTCGGCCGGTTCACGTCTCGCTCCCCAGCTTCACACGAACGTCACACTGTGCTTGCTGCTCTGCCTTCTGAGCGCAGGCCTCTTTTAAATTTTGTTCAGACCATAGTCCTGCTCAACTTGTACCGGAATCCACAGAACACAGCCCAAACCGCAGACGGATCCCACTGTGAGTAAGAAACCAGATAGGTCAGGGGCTGGGCAGACAGCCCCCAGCGGTTTACACCCTCCTTTTCGCCCTCCCTGCCTCCTCCAGGTCACGTGAGCGACGTGGAGGTGCAGGAACACTATGATAACTTCTTTGAGGTGAGGGTTGCTAGGGTAGCTGGGCTTCCTGTGCGCCGGGCCTTAGCTGAGCCTTTCCCCGTCTTCTGCAGGAGGTATTCACGGAGCTGCAGGAAAAGTACGGCGAGATTGAAGAGATGAATGTGTGCGACAACCTTGGAGACCACCTCGTGGGCAACGTCTATGTTAAGGTGCCTGTTGCCCCTGCTTAGCGCCTGACGGCCACCGCTGAAACCTCACAGCCTGCGGATTATCGCTAGGGCCAGCCTCAGAGCTGGCCAGCCCCCTGAAGACCTTGAATTCCGCAGCCCATGGTCACCCACTTTCCCCTCAGTTCCGGCGGGAGGAGGACGCAGAGCGGGCCGTGAATGAACTTAATAACCGCTGGTTCAACGGGCAGGCGGTGCACGCCGAGCTGTCTCCTGTCACCGACTTCCGAGAGTCATGCTGCCGGCAGTATGAGATGGGGTAAGGGAGTCTTAAAAGTGGGCTAGGCATCAGAGTTCCAGGTCCTTGAGTGTTTGGGGGGTGTGTGTGTGGAGGGGGGCGGTGTCAGTGATGACAGCCTATCTGTCTGTCTGTCTTTAGGGAATGTACCCGAGGTGGCTTCTGCAACTTTATGCACCTACGACCCATATCCCGGAACTTGCGACGGCAGCTCTATGGACGAGGACCCCGGCATAGGTACCTCAGGCCCAGCTTGCATGTTACCCTAAGATGAACCTTGTTCTGACTTGTGGCCATACCACCCCAAGGCTCTTGTGCCCTAAATACAGTTTTAAGCCCTGCCTGGAGAGTGGTGTTTTGGTCTCAGTGCCCAAAACAGTTCGAATCCCAAACCCAGGACTAGCCAGAGTACCAGTCTTTTTTTTTTTTTTTTTTAAATTTATTTATTTTTATCTCAATCACAGGTTAGGTACTTTGAATCCCAGGCGTAGCCCCCTCCATCATTCCCTCCTACCCTCCCACTCCCTCCCTCATCTCCCTCCTCCCTGCCCCCTCCAAGTCCACCAACAGGGGAGGACCTCCTCCCCTTCCATCCAACCCCAGCTTATCCTGTCTCCTCAGGGCTGGCTGCAATGTCCTCCCCTGGGATCTAGCCAGTCTGTCACTCCCCAGCTTGTATGGGGGAGGGTCAAAGAGTCA
>CM053758.1:4039035-4052946 GCA_028658305.1 Pachyuromys duprasi
CCCAGAGTACCAGTCTTAAAATGACATTAACAGTGATCACATCCCTAATAGAAAAGCCTGGGAAAATCTCTACACCATTCCTAACTATTCCTCCCATCTCTGTCCACTCCTCTTCCCACTTCCCAGGTCACCCCCAAGGTCCCATACAGGCCACCGTCCCCGAGAAAGGAACCGACGTCGTTCCCCAGACCACCGGCATGGTCGCTTCTGAGGCTGGTGCCCTGTTCTTCACCCAGGGGCACAGACGTCCGTGTCCAGCATCCCTTCCCAGGCCCCCTCTGCTTTCCAGCTCCATTACCCCTAGGCTTCGGAGCTTCAGAATGTAATCTGTTTGGCACAGGAACCTCCTCCTCTGCCTGTCCCTCCTCCAATAAAGCTTATGAAGTTTGTGTGGCGGAGATCTGTGGTTTCCTTCCACCCCCACATCTAAGAAAAGGTATGCGCCAGCCGCAGGCTCAGCAGAGGAACTTGGAGCCAGCTGAGAAAGGAGGCTTGGCGTCTGGGTCTGCACTGGTAAGTGGGGACTGCTTTTGTACCCAGAACCTCAGACTGTCCACTCTAGGCTCCTTTTAGGGATAGGCGCCTGTTTGTGGTGGGCTGGAGGATTCCTAACAAATGGGATTAGAAAACGAGGGGACGAGAGGTGGCTTGGTACTGGTGAGCATCTACCACAGGTTAAGCCTGCTAACTGAAGCCCACCTCACCACCCTGAGGTGAAAGGTCTCAGGTCTAACCCTTACAACCTTTGATCAGCGTTTACTACCTTCCAGGTACTGTGGTGTTCGGTTTGTTGGTTCTATTTTTGAAGCAGGGTTTCTCTTGTACCCCTGGCTGGCCCAGAACTCTCCATGTAGACCATGCTAGCCTCAGACTCACGGAGATCCTCCTGCCTCCTGAGTTCTGGAATTCAAGGTGTGCGATCTACACCTGCCTGCTGTGACCTTTAAAGAAGACCCCTCCCCCTCCCAACACACCCCGCCTTCACCCCAACTTAGAGATGAAAATGAGGAGGCCGGTGTGAGGGCACAGATAATCTGCCGTGCCACATCACATCAAGCTCCTTTTACACCTTGTGGGCTCGCAGTTGGGTACAGGGTGCACCAGGTCCCAAAGAGGTGCTGGAATTCTGTGCCCCACATCCGCCCCTTCCTTCTGCCTTGACTTTCCTGGAGTGTGCTGCAGAAGTGGTGGGGTGGAAGTCCTGTGGCCACAGCCCTCAGGGTGCAGGCTCTGCTGAGCTGGGGCCCAGCTGGCTTTTCTGGCCAGTGGTGGCAGGGCTGCTTCTGAGGCTGCTTCGCTGGAAGTCTCTCTTCTGCAGCTGCCTTGAGTACTGGCAAGAGGTGCTGCAGCATCCGCCTGCAAAGCTCCGGGGCCTCCTGAGTGTCCTGGTGAGGGCCCTGATTGGGATGGTGGTAGCAAGGGAGCCACCTGCTACTCTGGGCCAGCTGGGTCATGCAGGCGCTATCAAGCTTGGCCATGTCAGGGTTTGCTGGGGCTTTACTCTCAATAAAGTTCCCCTTGGAGCCAGTGTCCGCTCTTCTTTTGAAGGGGTCTTCCTGACATACAGTCCTGAGCGGGCCCCAAGCCAACAGACATCCCTCTTTTCTGTAAAGGACCCATTCCAGTATGAACAGGACCACTTTACCTGGCAGCCCTTGAAATTACTCACTCAGCTGTGCAAGAAGGTAGGAACTAGCACACTTTGAGGCTGGATCTCATGTAGCCCATGCTGGCCTTGAACCCTGTTATGAAACTGAAGAGGACTTTGAATTCCTAGAATCTGGAACCTAGATCCTCCTGCCTTTACTTTTCAAGTATACCTCACCTTGTCAGTTTGCGGTGCTGTGGATCTCATACATGATATGCAAGCACTCTCATCAAGCAAGTCACATCCTAGCTCCACCCCCTCATCTGGACTGTGGCATCACTGTGGCTTCCTAGGTTACAATGGTTAAGGAAAGTGGGAGCTTCCATCTGCCTCCAGCACCACACAAATGAAGTGAGCAGGGCTGGCAAGATGGCGCAGTGGGTAAAACTGCTTCCCACAGCCTTCAGACTTGAATTACATCTCTGGAACTGACTCCTGAAATTGGCCTCTGACCTCTATGGGCACAACCATAACAACAGAATCATGGAAGACCACCTCTCCAAACATTGACAGACTTTATTGTGGGGGGGATTCCCACCTGGGACCCCACCCTCTTAAATAAAAAAGTGCATAGAAAAGAAGGGATTTTAGAAACCTTTGTACAATATCTACATCCTGGGTCCCCAGGGCAGGAGGAAGGAGGCAATGGCTGAGTGGACTGGAGGGTTGGAGGCAGAACTCCTGAGCCCCTACATGCCCACATCCACCATGGACAGGAGGGCAGGAGAGAGACACTGAGACTAGGGAGCCACTGGCCAGGCTGAGATGGCAGCGGGCGCGTGAGGAGTCTGGGACGGCCATGGCCTCAGTTAAGGAAGCGACGGCAGCGCTTGGCGCCACAGTTGCAGGGCAGCTTGTTGCTGGCGTCCTCGATGGGAAACTTGTAGTCATAGGTGAGCTCCTCACCTCGCAGGATGCGGCGCAAGGCAAAGATGACAATGTGTTTCTGGCCTTCCACATGGATGACACGAGAGAAGCAGTTGGGCTCACATGAGTGGTTGATGAAGCGGGCAGCATTGCCGTGCATGGTGGCATCCACCACATCAAAGTCATCCATGCGGAACATGTAGCACCCAATACCCTACAGGGATAGGACAAAGGGTTAGCTCTGTCCTGCAGGTCAGCCCACAGCCCACTCACCTCATCTACCAGCACTTACCTTTCCGTCATAGAACTTCTCTCGCTTGTCAGTCAGTACAGAGCGAATGACGATACCAGAGTACTCAATAACCATCTCACCAGCATCGATGTTGCGTTTACAAAACAGGCCTCGTCCGTGGATAGCTGATCTGCAGGGCAGAATGGGCCACGGGGAGCTCAGGGGGCAGGGGGTAGACAACAGGCAGCTCTCCATCATGGCACGATCCATCCACCCAAGGGGCACCCCCCCAACCCCACTAACCTATAGACACCCACAGCCTCTTTGGATGTCTTTTTGAGATGGCGAAAGCGCATGGCCATTGGAAGCTCAAGGCTGGTGGCACGCCTGGTAGAAGACAGCAACACCACATTAAGCTGGTAACCAGAATAGTCAGGACCCTTTCAGGCCAGACCCAGTACCCCACCTTGCTCTGCATACCTGGTGGACCGAAGCTGCACCTCATCCTCTTCTTCGTCACAGGTGGCCCCCTCAGGGAGCACCCGGTGCTGGGAAGCCAGGAAGTTGAACATGTCAAAGGTACACTTCCTGCAAGTGGGCAGAAGGTGGGAGGGTCACAGCCATTCCTTAAAAGAGATGCTGCCTACCATCCTTTGGGTTGGGCTGTCCCCAAGGACCTTAGGGGCGAGGACAGCAAAACAGGAGATGGGCAGAGCCCACTCTTCTCACACAAAGTCTCCAGACCACTCCTCCAGTAGCCTAGCATCTCAGCTCAATCTTTCTAGATTTAATCCCCACTCATGGCTCCCTAGCCACTGACCGGAGATAAACCTCAGCACGGGCAGCCCCGTGGGGATTCAGAGGCGGCTCCTCCTGGCCCTCTCCCTGCTGGTGGTAGCGGAACTTGTAGTGCTGGCAGCGCTGAGCCCCAGGCAACTGCTCTGCCAGGAAGATGACAGCATCATGGTGGATGCCCAGGAGCCGCGCTCCACTCATGCCTGAGGACAGAAGGGAGGGAAGACACAACAGTCACGTGGAGGGCCCACTTTGCCCTTGTTCCCAGCATGCCTGGGAATAGCTCTTACCGCTAAAGGAGAGATGCCTGAGCCGTGCATGCCCTCGAGCTTCTTGCACTTTCTCAATCAGAGTTCTCCATGCCCCTGGAATGAGGGGAAGCAAAGTCAAGACAGGCTACGGACACCGTCCTCCCCCGCCCCAGCTACCACTACCCTCAACTCACCCTCTAGGCTCTCTGCCTCCACACTGAAGCCGTCATCACTGCTGATCTCAAAGCGCAGGTGTGGACCAGCTCGTTTCGGAACCTGGTTTTCTTTGTCCTCTGGGGACGGAGGCTCTTCGTCAGAGCTTGAGGCCTCACCTGCTTCCATGGGGGAAGGTAAGAGTAGGTGAGCATCACCTTCCTAGTTTCAAAAGCCACTGCCGCCAGGCTAGTAGTGCACACATTTAATCACAGCATTCAGGAGGTCGAGGCAATAGATCTCTGAGTTGGAGACCAGTCTGGTCTACATAGGGAGGTGCAAGGCTATATATACACAGAGAAAGAATCCCTGATTCCCAGCTCACATCAGTCTCTCCCACCTCTTGGCACAAACACATATAGGGTCCGATGGCCCTCCTCCTGCTTCAATTACCTAATAAGTCCTATGACATTGATTTGGTTGTTTTAAGGGGCCTGGAAAACCTTTTTCTGAGCAGTGCACGGAAACATGAAGGCCTGGGCCCCTCCAGCTCACTGAAAGCCAGCCCACCATACATACCCATCTACCTGTAATTATTCTGTCCCTGAAACAAACTCTACAAATACTAGAGAATTACTTATACACAGTTAAATAAATAAATAATAGGGAGGAAGCACTAGGAATTAAACCCAGGGCCCTGAATGTGCTAGGTAAACACTACATCACCAATTTACACCCCCAGCTCAAAACACAGTAAATCTTACAGATGTTAAAAATGTGTAAGGCTTGGACACATACATCCAAGTCCACTCATAATATAAACCAGCGGTTCTCAACCTGTGGGTTGTGACCCCTTTGGGGGTAGCACATTACATATTTACATTACGATTCCTAACAGTAGCAAAATTAGTTATGAAGTAACAACAAAATAATATTATGGTTGGAGGTCACAACATGAAAACTATTAAAAGGTCACAGCATCAGGAACGTTGAAAACTATTTTAGGGACTTCTTGGACTGTCTGCATTTGTTCTGTTTTGTTGAGAAGGGCCTCACTACATTGAACAGGTTAGCCTGAACTCCTGGACTCAAGAGGCCTCCCTAACTCCAGTAGCAGGGGTCAGAGGTGTACACCACCCTCAGGAGTCACAAACTGCAAAGAAGAAGCAACAGGACTGGTGCAGCAGACATTAGCTGTGACACAGCAGAGGGCCGCTGTGGCCCTGAGTCTGGGCCCTCAACACAGTAAAGGCAAGATTGCCCTAGCTGTCATAATGAGGGTATTCCCCCTGCAGCTCGATAGCGGAGACGACAAAACAGCAGAGAGCAGGTGCCAGAGACACAGGGACTAGGCCTGGGCTGTGGAAGTACTGTAGCAGCTATTGGAACATGGGTAGGATTAAGTCCAAGAAAGCAGGCTGGGGAAGCCCACAAACCCAAGGCGAGGGCTCTGGGATCCACAAACTGAAGGTTGAAATGAGACATGACCAGAGGAGAGAGGAAAGTGGAGGGTCCCGGAAGCCAGAGAAGGAAGCCCTTCAAGGTGGGAGACTAGAGAACAATGCTGCTGGCAGCACACACAGTGTACGCCAAGGCGGACCACGGCATCTAGGGCAGGGGTGGGACACCACACAGGGGCAAGGCCCACACGCCCAGTCCATCACCTCAGCTTTCTCTGGTGAGCCTGTCCAACACCCTCCTGGCCCTCCTCGGACAGCCCAGCCCCACTACAGAGAGACCATCTCCAGGACGCAGGGCCTTCCATTAGCAACTCCTCGCCACTTAATCTGCTGTTCCGTGAATAACAGGGGCAGGTGCAGAGCCCTTCCCATTATTCTTCCTCATACTGCCTATCTAACCCGAGCTACGGAAAGGACATGTCTGGTCCCCAAGAACAGGATTGTGCCTGTCACTGTCACTATCACATCCTGAGGTCAGGCCAAAGCCTCTCAGGTAATTTGGTGCTCACAGCCAACCTGTGTATGACAGACCCAACACCTGGATAGGACTGGTTCACTCCAACCCTAGTTTCCTGCCAGATTACTCAGCTGCTGCACTGAGCAACCCCAGAGGCCATCAGAGAACCTCACTTCCAGTCACACAATCTAGCAGACAAGATCACTGGAGCACCCACGTGTGAGTCAACCCACAGGTACATGCCAGACCTTTCTCCCATCCCAGGAGTGGCGTGTTCAAAACTGATCACTGCTCTCCCATGCCCTTTCCCTCAAACACTACCCCTCCCCCTCCCCTCAGCTTTGAAGTTGCAGCCCTCATAGCCTCAAGCTCTTTGACCTGCTGCCCTAACCTCCTCCTGATCCTTAGCTCAACTTCTTGGCCAGCTGCCTGGGCCCTGCTCTGGCTTCTCACCAACCACGATCTTCAACATCCTACCCGCCCCATGCCACCTGCTCATGCACTCTGCCAGTCCAGGCCTGGTCTGCTGGCTCAATGTGGCAGGTAACTGCTGACCAGTCCATTCTTGGCCTCTGGAACACCAGTCTTTTCTCATCTTCCTACTATTTCTGCCCCTCACTTGGTTTCTAGGGGCTCCACCCTCCTGGGTGATCCCTGATTTCTTGGCTTTATTAGGCATTAATTCTGCTGAATCTGAATCAAATCTGGCTCAGCATGCAGTTACAAACATACATCACTAAACCTCATTTCTTTTCTTTCTTTTTTTGGTGGGGTGTAAGGGGAGGTTAGAGACTAGGTTTCTATGTACAACAAGCCCTGGATGCCCTGGACTCACTTTGTAGACCAGGCTGGTCTTGAACTCACAGAGATCCGTCTGCCACTGCCTCCATAGTGCTGGGATTAGAAAGGTGTGTGCCACCACACCCGGCTCTTTCTCAAAATTACTAAGCCTAATTTCTCCCCTCCACCCCTTTTTTGGGGGGTTGTTTCCAAGACAGGGTTTCTCTCTGTAGCCCTGGCTGGCCTTGAACTCAGAGACCCACTGCCTCTGCTGGGATTAAAGGCACACCACCAACACTCAGCCCCTAACCCTGATTTCTAGCACTTCTGCTTCTGTCACAAGGCCAGGAGCTCCCAAACAGTGTGTCACTCTAGCACCTCGCCTTGGCTTGTACCCACTGAGTGTGTGTTGCTTTTTGTTTTCTGGTGTTAGAGAATGAACCAAATCAGCCCCTGGTGTGCACCAAGCTTTTCAGTGAACCAATTCAGGTTCTGTCAGTCACCACCAGGCCAAGCACAAGGAGGCAATGAGAGGAAAAGCTGGTCTCTACCTGAATAGTGATGCCACTGGGACTCAAACAGTAGGTCTGAGGGACCATCAAGGGCCCGGGAAGGACCTTCAGGAAGTGGCAGCAAAGGGCACCGATCCTGAGGGGCCCTGTGAAGAAAAACCTGTTAGGAGGCAAAAATTATTGGGAGGGAGGTATTGGGAGCCTCCAGGAGGGGACCTGGTCACTCACCCAGGGCTTTCTTCCTCAAGGTGTTCCCCAGGATTGTTCAGGTCCAGAACTCCACGTACTGTGGGTGTTTTCATCCGCACACGGCTGAACCTAGAACAAAGCACAGGTGGCCCATGTCTTCCTTCCATCCACCTCCTCTGCCTGCTACCCAGCCTTAGAGCCACACTTACCCACTGCCACTGACCGCCGGCACTTGGTGGGTATTCTCCAAGGACTCTCCATTTTCATCCAGCCGGGGAGCCTTGTTCGGGGGAGGAGCTGGAGGGGATCGGCCAGAGAAGGTGGACACCCTCTTGACACGGATGGCCTGGCGTGGTGGGCTGGGGGGTCCACTGCTGAACACCAGTGTTAGTGGGGGCGGAGGTGGGGGTGGGGCAGGCCGGACCACTCCTACCCCTACTACTGGTAAGACACTGAGCAGGGGCCCTGGGGGCAGAGTCCAGGAGGTGGGAGCTGTTGGAGGAATGATAGGGGGCAGAGGCGGCTGCTTTACTGGGGGTGTGACGGGATCACCCTCTCCAGCCATCTTCACAAATACTTGCCCCAGCTTGTTGACAAGGATGATCTTCGATGTGGCAGGTTTAGGGGGTTCTGGAGCAGGACCCAGACTCAACACCCGGACCCCTGGAGCCCCAGGGAGCCAGGCAAATGTCCGGGTGGGGTCAGCTGGGCTAGTGGGCAGGCCTTGTGGGGGCTGGCTGCCATTAGCCAAGGGAGGTGCTGAGGGTAGAGATTCCTCTCTGGGACCAACAGCCCCTTCCCCAGGACCCCCTAGGTTCTTCAAAACAAAATCCACAATTTCTGAAGGCAAGTCTTCAGGAGGTCGGGCTCTGTCCCCTGCTGCTCCAAGGACCCCACTTCGGGCCACTCCTGGTCCTGAAGGAGGAGTCCCCTGTCCCCGGGGTTGCTGGACAGCCTCGGCCTCACTGTCTGTGCCATCGTCCACTCCATCCAGCTGTTCAATTCGGGGTGCTCCAGTGAGGGAACTGGGGGCCAGGGCAGGCCCAGACACCACCGTCACAGGGAAGTGAACATAGTGAGTGGTAGGACTGGCCTCCTCCTCTGAGCTGTCCCCTGGGCCTCCCTGGCTGCTCCCCACTGCCCCAGCAGCCACAATCTCTTCCTGAAAGGGCTCAGTCCCCAGCAAGCTGGCTGCGAAGTCCAGGTCAGCAGCACTTAGTCCTGACACCACCTCCATGTCTTCAAAGTCTGGGCCCAAGTCTTCAGGGGGTGGCAGGGGAGATGGGGCCAGGTCGGGGGGAGCCAGCTCCCCTGAGGTAGGTGTGAGGGCTGTGACTGAGGTAGACAGGGGCACCCTGAGCTGAGGGGAAGTTCGGAGAGGAGAGGAGGTCCGTCGGGATGGTGGTGGCCTGGTGGCCAGGGGGCTAGGACGCCGAGATCGCCTGGGGGGAGCTGGAAAGTCCGAGTCTCCCACTGTAGGGATGTGGTGGGTCAGAGAAGATGGACTTCCTGTGGGCGAAAACAGTCAGTATCAGCCAGCAACTCCAGACTTCCCAGCTCTACCCATTCTTTTGTTGTTGCTGTTGTTGAGACAGGATTTCTCTGTGTAGTCCTGCCTGTCCTGGAACTCACTCTGCAGAGCAGGCTGGCCTCAAACTCAAGAGAGAGCTGCCTATCTCGAGTGCTGGGATTAAAGGCGTGGGCCAGCTATACCACCCATCTGTCCTACCCATTCTTGGCACTATGTGCTTACCTGGGGAGGGCAGAGGACCGAATGAGACACCCCCTAAGGGCCTCCGAGATGGTGAGTAGTTGGGCACTTTGATTCGGGCCCCTGAGAAGGAGCGGGGGGTGGGAGGAGGGCCATTGCTTGAATCTGTCCGAAGTGGGGGATCCAGATTCTGAACAGGTGAGTGATGTACAGGATCTCCAGGAATCAGGGAATCTGTATCTGGTGGGTCATCATGATTGGGGGGGTCTGAAAAGGCAAGAACAGGTGAGGTGGGGGGCTCTGTATTAAAACTTCCTTCAAGTCTGGAGAGATGGCTCAGTAGGTAAGAGCGCTTGCTACTCTTCCACAAGACTAGAGTTCATTTCCCAGCAACCATGTCAAGTGGCTCATGACCACTGCAGCTCAAGGGGATTTGACAGCTCTGGCCTCTGTAGGTTCATGTACACAAAGCTAGGGAAATAAGCACATATAGGCCAAATCCTATTTTATCACTGTTGTAGAGATAAACCATTCCCCTTGTACACAATGCCATGGAGTCTGTGTCCTTAGCAAGATCAATCAATGTTAAGAGTACACTGCCCTCAGGAAGCCAGCTGTGAACATTCCTATTCCCTATGGCTGTCCACCATAGGGAACATGAAATGCCACACACAGCCCCTGCGGTATGCGTCAAAGCTTCAAAGACAACCGCTATTGCTTCTGTCATTACAAGAAATAAAGAGTAAGTGTAGCCTAAAGTTTCTCAAGGCCAGGAGGGTATGGAGATGGGGCTAACAGCTTTGTGAGGCTCCCATTTGAGAAGGGGATGAGGCAGTACCCAAGGGCTACCTGAGGAAGGGGTGGGGCTATGCACAATTGTCTGGTTCTCTTCGGCTGCTTCCAGGTGAACCGGCTCCTCTCGTGGCCCCCAAGGGCGATACTCTAGAATTCGACACCGATACCAGCAGCGCCTCCGAGCATCCACTGTGCTCCAGTACAGGCGGGAGCACCTGGAGCAGGCAGACATATGGGACAAGAAGGTCAGGGAAATCTGGAAACAACACCCAGCCCTGGAGCCCTCCCTCACCAGCTCTGGAGTGCTCACTGGTAGCCAATGGGGAAGAGCCGACCCTCACAGTCTGAGAGATCAGATAGCGTGCCCAGGGAGTTGATTCTGATGGAGCCTATAGTACAAAAGAGAGGTCAGGTAGGGCAGGGCCAGATGAGGTCAGAAGTAGCACATAAGAGAGCAAGTTGCTTACCAATGAGTACATTGATGACATCCGGTTCAAGCCCAGTCAAGAACTTTCGCTTGAAGTTGATGCCCTCAAAGTCCACATAGACTCGCCGAAGCACATCAAAACCATCAGGGGTCACAATCTCCTGGGAGGAAGGAAGTCAATGGGTTGCTCGATTGGCAGAGGGCAGGGGAATGTGAGGCGAAAGCTCTGTACGCAAGGACTCAGCAGTCAAAGCCTTGGTCTATAGGCCCACAGGGAAGCCTAAGACAATCAGGAAGTGGACAGCAGATCCCCAACATCCTGGCCCACCTTGCCGTCTAGGAGGTCTGTGTGTTTCTGGCAGAAAACCTTCTTGTCATCCTGGAAGATGCAGTAGCTGGCCCGGGCACACATGAAGTGGAAGTTGCTGAGACAGGAGGACAGGCAGCAGCCAACTGTGGCTCCAGGCTTCAGGCAGAGCTCACAGCGCTGTGGGAGAAAGGGACCATTGAGGTGAAAACTATGTGGCTCAGGATCACTGAGAATACTGCACAAGCCCTGGGTGGCCTAGCATCTTGTACAGCCCAGGTAGGAAGAAAACCTCTTTCCTAGCTGAGCTCAGGGCCAGCAGCACACTCAAGCTACCTCAGAAACATGAAGCAAGGTCTGGAGAAAGCTATCAGCTCTTACTGATTGGTACTTGCCACCTTCTTCACATTAGTTATCTCAACAGGTCCTGCAAAGAGTAGGGTCTTCTTCTCCAAGACTCCACCAAGGAGCACAAAGTGAGGAAGCTTTTTTTTTTTCCTGGTTTCTCTGTGTACTTGAACTCAGGGATCAGCCTCCCTCTGCCTCCTTGAGTGCTACAATTACAGGCATGTGCCTAGCTCTTTCTTTCCTTCTTGAACTCACTCTGTAGACCAGCCTGGGCTCAAACTCACAGAGATCAGTTTCCCTCTTTCTCCTAGAGTGCTGGGGTTAGCCACTTCATCTGGCTGAGAAAGGATTCTGGAGCTGACTGAGTCAAGGAGACTGCCTAGTGAGAGAAAGATGTCACTGGTGTCCTACAAAGGTACCAGCAACCAGGTGTCTAAAGTCCATCTCTTAGGATACAGGTTTAGATCCAGCTGGAGAAAAAGTGCTGCCAATAATTCATGCCGGAGTCCTGAGACAACTAAAGGGGCAAGGGAGCCAGACCCTGGGCACATACCTACAATTCCAGCACCTGGGAAGCAGAAGCAGGAAGATTACATTTGAAATCAGGCTGGGCTACATATGAGTTCCAAAAGCTCATGAAGAAAGCTGAGACTGTAATACTGCTCAGTGGTAGAGCACTTGCCTAGCATATGTAAGGCCCTGGCTTCAATTCCCAACACCACAAGAGTGACAGGGACCAGCGGTAGAATGGAAGCACATATCCCAGAGATCACTAGGTAATAAAGGGTTTTCCACACTGCAGAAAGTACCAACCTGGGACCCCAAGAGGTGACCACCCTTCTGGGCCCATGCCCTTACCATCTGCCTCCCTCGTGCAACAGCAGCATGGACATTCTTGAGAGAGCCATCATTCTCCTCAAACACTTCAGCTGACCAAATGGCACAATTGACATGTGTCCACTCATTCTGCCCAATGTACAGGAGCCGCCCTGCCTCCTGTGGACAGAAGAGGAGTGGCGTGAGGAGGGAGTTCCAAGGACCAAGCTGCACACCGAGAGCTTTGCACAGTAACCTTTACCTTGGAGTCAGCATCCCCATACTTGAGACAGAGCGCACACTGACGGGGGTCATCCAGGTGTGAGAAAGCAGCTGGGTCCTTGCTCTGGAAAGCTGCAAAGGATGTGGGAAGGTAAATCTACAAGCCAGGATCTAGAGCATGGTCCACCAATCAGGTTTCAGTACCTGCTTCCTAGTACCTGCTGAAGGATCCCCTGGAGGTTGCCCAGATTCTGGGGTCTCTGATTCCTGCTGTCTCCATTGAGCATAAACATGGTCCAAGGATGGGGGCAACACGGCATTGGGGAGAACTCCACTGTGGAGACAGGCAGTTAGCATCTGATGTGCTCAACAAAGGCAACTCAACTAGAGCTCACTCAAAACATAAGCTTCAGCATGCCTGACTCCTTTCTTCCTTTCTCACGTACATTTTTTCTTTCTCAAATAGACCAGTTAGACGCTGCTCTCAGCCTAGTTATCACCCTTCCAGGACGTTCTCTGCTCTCAGCCTCTTATTTATCTAGGCCCCCTTGTCACCACTCTGTCGCCCTGGGCCATCAGTGCCTGCCTAACATCCCAAACATGAGTTTTCAAATGCCTTCAAAGAGTAGAAACAAAGACAGAGCTAACTACACATATGTATCTTTGCTGGTCTAGAAGTAACAAAGAAAGCTCACCCCGGTCCCTACCCCACAACCCTCTTCTCCAGCCTTGACCTGAACCTTGCTCCTGATCCCAACCTGCTCCCTGGAATCCCAAGTGCCTTTGCTTTTGACCCCACTCCTCGGTCCCCCTCCAGCTACTCAACCCTGCTCACTTCGGCAACCGGGTACTCCGTCGCCAGTACTTAGGGTCATGGGCGTCGAACCAGCAGAACGCAGACTCTAGCAGCTGGGAAAGGAATTCACAGGATGAGAAGAACTGCCTGCCCTTGAGAATAGATGGGGGTGGGGTCTACAGGGTCCATTCTTTGTTCCCTACCACCAGTCAGATTATCCTCCAGGGATCACCCCAGCGTCACCTTTAGTAGGAGTCCTTTCATCTGGCTTCCAGCCCGGTGCTCTGGAGTCTCTCCTTCTTCTGAATGCCTCATCAAGATGGCCACTATGTCTTCCATGAAGCTGTGCTGTAAGGGAGTTTCCTAGTGTCTGAGCCCTTACTCCAAACCTCAACCCCAGCCCAGCTCTGCTTAAGGCAGCCATCTGCTCCTCCCCATGTCCCACTCACCACAGACTTATAGTGGCCTTCCTCAAACCGCTGTCCCACAGCTTGCAAATTGCAGGGTCCTGGATGGAGCTGCTTCCCATCCTGCCCACACTGCAAATGGAGGATGTCAGAAGGGCTGGGGCTGAGCCCACCCCTACCCCCACCCCTGGGGTCCTCCAGACCTGGGTGCACAGCAGCAACGGGCCTGCCACCTTCGAGCTCAACAGGCCCTGAAGCACCTGGCGAAGGCCTCCCTGCAGGGCCCCGCTCAGGGCCTCTCGCCAGCGGGGCTGGGTTGCCCCAGCACATGGCCCACATGTGTACAGCACCGAGTCTGGCAGCCCAGAAAGGATCTCATAGTCTTCATCTGTGACACCCAATGACAAAGGAGACGATGGAGTAGAAAAATGTAAGGGCTCCCAGGCGTCCCCCAGGCCCAAGGACAGTTAGTCCACCTGTCATCCTACAGGCCTGTGGTGGGGATAGGTTTCCCCAAGGGCTGAACCTATATTCTTCTCACCTGAGAGCCCTTCACACTTGGCATGTACCCAGTGGTCACACTGTGCACACTGCATCATCTTGCTCTCGTAGTCATTGTCTTCATAGCAGCGTGTGCAGATTGGGCAGTAGTTCCCTGGGGAAGAGTTAGAGGCAAAAGTCAGGGCAGGCAGAACTGGTCTCTGCTGAGTCCTGTACAGAGTTTGTGTATCTTCTGGC
>CM053758.1:4053046-4089804 GCA_028658305.1 Pachyuromys duprasi
AGGAAAGCACTGGTCTTCAAACTACCCAGTGGAAAGTTGGGTTCTTCCAAGAAGGATCTTAGAGAATGAGTAGGTTCCCAAGCCCAGTACTCGCACTGCTCCCAAGAGTGCCTCTGCTCTGTGCTCATTATCTGTATACTGGAGGACTTTGGTTGAAGAGTACTGAATCAAAGGAAAATCTCTGCAGCCAAAAAGTAGAAACCTACTACAATCTCTTCGTTTTGGTGCTGGAGACCACAAGTAAGACCCTAATCTAGAGCCTGGCCCATTCCACCACAGCCCCCCAAGCCCTGTTCTCCTGCCAGGTCCCACCTTTCTCATAGAGCTCGGTGCACCTGGGGCAGAGGCTGTAATCTCCAGACCACTCGACGTCCCAGTTCTTGCCTGGAGTTGCCCCACAGCTCTTACAGCGCACACAGGCTGAACAGATCTGGGGGAGCAGGGTGATGTTAGAAGAAAGCCATAAATCAGGCGGAAGCAGACCGACAGGTGAGATAGTGAGGACAGGTGGAGAGAAATAGAGAAAGAAAGAGCAGTACAGGAAACGACGGCAAGAAGCGCGAGAGGAGGAAAGGGGCAGGAATGGACCTCAGGGCAGGGGTTGGAGACACTGAACCCAGAAACCCTAAAAACCAATTCTTCATCTACAGCTTGCCTATGCAAAATGCTGCCTGTCACATTCTCAAGAGTCATGTCCAGCCCTGACATTTTATGAGAACTTTGGCCCAGGTAAGACCAAGGGTGGCACAAGTAGAATGCTAAATCGAGGGATGTGGGCTCGTCTCTCACCCAGTGGCGCCGTCTACGTGTGGCCCGGGTTGGGTAGCTAGGTCCTAGACAGGCTGGGTGATAAGCATGGCGGCAACGTTCACATTCCAGGAGGTGCTGGAGGACAGTGGAGGAGAAAGCAGTGTAAAATATAATGCATAAAGATAGCCGGCCCCCCCCAAGGCCTTTACCTGCCCCCGTAGGCTGCCAGTGGCCCACCTTGGACCCTCGGCCTTTGCGCCCACAGACATGGCAGAACTTGCAGCGCCGGCAGCACCAGGTGTCACGATGCTGAGGCAAAGGCCGTTCGGCCTCCTCCAGACAGAAGGGGTGAAAAGGATCACAGCAGACTTGGCAAAAGACCAACTAGGAGTAAGGAAATGATGGGCAGTATGAGGCTCGACAGCCGGGGGATGATCCATAGTTGAGAAGTCAAGGTGAGGAAGGGGGAAAGGAGATTTGGAGGTCAGGACTGTCTTGTTAAAAAAAAAAAGGCAAAGCACTAACCTCATGGAGGCCTTTGCTAGCACACAACAGGCACACCATTGGCGGGCCCCCTGGCACAGAAGTGAGCACACTGAGACCACCCATAAGCCACACATTCTCCAGATCGCAATCCTCCTGCAGTAAGACAGGACACAGGATTGGAAAGCAGTGGGGAGTACAGGTCAGGTCCACGCTGAAAGCTCTGGTTACTCTTCACACAACCAAGTCTCTTCCACCACAGCTCTGCAAACGCCCTCAGCCCTGTACCTTAAAATCCACTCGGACCCGGTGTACACCATCAGGAGATTTCTGCTTTCCAGTCCAGCCGTTGGGAAAAGAGGCAAAGGGACCAGGGGCTAAAGCATCCTAAGGAGGGACATGGAGTGGTCAAAGATGCCAGCCCTACCCCTCTGCAGACTCCTCTCCTCACTGGCCTCCCCCAACCTGCCAGACCCTGCCTTTTTTGCCCAGATCCCACTTGGCTTTCCAGAAAGGCAAGAACTGCCTCATCCCTCAGGACCTGTCCTCTGGTGAGGACACACCACGACACTCAGGTGTGCCCATCACCCTGACTTGCCAGGTAGCTCCTGGAGAGCAGGAGCCATGCCTCACACAGGGCTTGGGGTTCTCGGAGCGGGCCGTGCTGACCTTGTCCAGGCGCCTTCGGGCCTTGAGCTGCAACACAGGCTGCAGGGTGGGTTTGCGGGGCCGGCTCTGCTCCTCAGGTTCTAGCACTGGCAGCTCTAGGCAGGACACAGGACAGCTGACCCTTCCCATGCTGGGTCCTCTACCCCTCTCCAACATTCCCAAGGCTTCCTCCAACCAGGGCTCACAGGGAAGACCTCCAGTGAGTGTCTGACACCACTTGGGTATGTTCCCCTAGAACTACTTCCTCCTTTGTTCCCAGCTGCCCTCTTGGACAGACTGAGGAGTCCGGTCCCTTCTAAGCAAGCAAGCAAGCAAACAAACAAAAAGACAGAGGCCCCTGGATTCCAAGAATGGCCAAAGGAAGAGGCATAAAATAAACTTAACTGAGAACATACCATGTTCTCTGGGGGTTCGACGTCTTGGAGCAGGGGGACCCCCGGGCTCTGAGTCATCTGAGTCCTCGAAGACATCATAGGAGGGCCGCTGTTTGACGCAGCGTCGTGCTGACTTGCGCTGCAGTAGGAGGGAGTCCTGCTCCTCGGGCCCGGGAGTGGCCCCCACCTCCTCCCGGGGCCCCCCAGCTCCCGCCCCCCGGCGTGGGCCTGGAGGACCAGGGGAGGCCTCAGGAGATTCATCGGAATCCCAGGGCAACAGCGTCTTCACTATCGTCCGGCCTGTGGGAACAGGGGACTTGGTAGGATTTGAACTCAGCCAGGGACATGGGTACCAGGACAAAAAAACAAAAAACAAAACAAAAACCAGCACAAAAAAGAATGCAGAAGAGATGTAAGCTCAGGTAGAAAAGGACATATGTCAAATGCAAAGGCAAGACGGAAAGCAAAGAAAACGTGGCCTTGGTCATACCACTATCTACTTTAGGTTTTGCGAAGAAATGCTCTTCAAACCTTATTACCTTTTTTTGCCAGTCGCTCCATCTTCCGAGCCTCTATCTTGTCACACTTCCGGTATCTGGGGAGGGGAGCAGCACGTCACCAGGGTAGGGGACTGGTGTTCTGGGGGAAGAGAGGAAGCTCTCCACAGGATGCCAATCCCGCTGCTGGCTGGGCAGAAGAGGAGCTGGGACAAGAGGCTCAGGCGACTGACAACCCCAGGTGGGACCAGAGGCTCCACACCAGCTACTTACACACAGCACTGCTTCTTAGTGTTGGGGCCCCCAAACTTAGGTTTATCCAGGCAGTTGACACAAGAGCCACAGTCCTGCACACGCAAGCAACCCCGACAGTGCCCACAACGAGCCATTCTCATCTTCTTGCCATGATGGGATGGCAGTGACCTCCGAGGCGTGTGGGCCAGGGCTCCTGCAGACCCTGTAGGCTCCAAGTCTCCCCCAGGCCCTGCAGATTCCACCTTTTCCCGCTGGGATCGGGACGGGACACTCTCAGTCTCTGATGCTGATGACGTATCTATTGCGGCAGAGAGAGTGGAGACAGAACCACGGGACCACTAGGTATCCTACCTCGTGTCCCTACTTCCCCTCACTTTTCCACACTGACAGGCTCCAGGTGCCCTGGAACTAACCAGGTTTTATGAAAGACCTAGCAGGACTACAACCCCTACCCCGTCCAATCCATCTACTTGGCTCCCTGATGCTCCTGCTCATGCTTTTCGTCAAGCCTCCCACTACACAAGTTCCCTACCCTCTGTGGCAAGGTCCTGCCGATCCCGGAGCGGGAGAGCACTGAGGCGGGGTACGTCTTCAGGCACCATGGCCCGAGCCTGACCCAAGGCCACAGCAGCATGACGGCAGACATGTTTGATTCGGGGGCCTTGTACAGGTGACTCAGGGCCCTGGGAGAGGAAAAACCAGGAAGAGGTGTGGGAAATGGCTCCCTATGGTCCTGCAGCCAGCCTTCTTCAGAAACCCCTCCTCTCACTGCATACCGAGGCTCCATCTCTCTTAGCTTCCACAGATTCATCTTCAGACCTGACACAGCCTCTGTCTGGGGTCTGTTTGACAGTCCCCACGGCTTCTTCGATTTGCACTGCAGAACTTGGCTGGTAGGAGAAATAACAGGGTCAGAGGCTGCAAAGTGAGGACCTGGGGGAACAGGGGAATAGGAGAGGGAGGGGATGGGACCAAGGAAGAAACGGATGGAGATAAAGGGGAAAGTGGTCCAGAGTGTTTCTGCCAAACATTGTTTCAGGAGACAGCTTGAAGACTGAGCGTGGGGGCCTGCCCAAAGCACCATACTCACCGGCATGGACGCTGCCACTTTCTGCTGTTGCTGTTGATCAATCTTGAATAGCTGCACCTTAGCTCTCTTAAGGAGGCTGAACATTTTTTCCTCCACCCCAGAGAGCGGCAGGGGACCCAGACTTGCAACACGGGCCTTTTCCAGTGGTGGCGTGTGTTGTGGTGAAGGTGGTGGCTGCAGCTGCACCTGTGGCTGCACTTGTGGTTGCTGTGGTGGCGGTGCCTGGGGCAGGAGCTGGGTCTGCAAGGCCTGCGGGGGCTGCTGTACCTGAGCCTGAAGCTGTTGCCCATTGCTCAGAGCTGGAGCTCCATGGGGGGGTGCCTCAACCTTAATAGGAGTGGTGGCCACAGGGACAAACCGAGGCAAGCTGAGGTGGTTGGTCCGCCCTACTGCCCTCGGCTCGGACTCAGCTGGAGAGTCGTCAGCAGGAGGCAGCTCTGGCTCAGGGGCTTCAGGAGCCCCAAGAGGAGGAGGGGTAAGCACCGATTCATAAATCTTCAGGTGGGCTTCACTTGGAGTAAACTGAGGGGCCCGAAGGAGCAGGGGCCTCCGGGAGGGCGTGGCAGGGGCAGGTGGTGGGGCAGGTGGAGGCGGTGGCAGCTCCCGGGTCAGTGAGGTCCAGCGAAATGTGGGCTCCCTTAGGATAGACCGTCTCTTCTCTGGAAGTGGGGCTGGGGTAGACGGGGGAGTTGGGACACGAGGTGGGGAGGGGACTGGTACTGGCTCCTGGGGAGCAAGTGGGGAGGTTGCAACAGGAGGTCGAACAATAGAAACCTCCACCTTTGAAGGCTTAGGAGGGTCTTCGTCCATAAATCGCCGGGGCGTCTTGATAACACGGGAGGAGCGGGCACTCACCACAGGCATAATAAATTGCCGTATATTCTTCAAGAAGGTGGTACTTTTGGGGGCCACAGTAGGACTGTCTTCCAGAGGGCCTCCTGTGGTGGTGCTGGGGTTTGGAGTGGGAGAAAAGGTGCCCTCTGGTCCTGACCGAGCAGCTTCCCGCTCTGCCCGCTGGGTAGGAGTCAGGGGAGGCCTGCCCCTCTTCCTAGAGCATGCAGCTGGGACCACAAGAGGAGGAGACTCTTCCTGCTTCTCTGGGGCTGGGTGTGGGGGAGGGGAAGGTAGAGGAGGAGGAGAAACTGGGGGTGGTAGGGGGGATGCTGGAGGTGGAGGAGATGTTGAAGGAGGTGGGAGAGGAGGTGGTGAAGGGACTGGAGGAGTCAAGGGCGGTGAGGGCAGCTTTGCCTCTTCCTTCTTGGCTAGCATCATTTCTTCCTCAGCCACAGCTTTCTCAGTCTCCTCTTCCTCTTGTTTGCAGTTGTCCTCATTGTCTTTTTTTTCCTCTTTCTCTTCTCCCTCCTCCTCCAATTTTTGCTCCTGCTTCTTGCAACATGGGGCCCCTTCCTGTTCATCTCCTTCTCTTCTTTGGGGGGCATCTTGCCAGCTTTCCCCATGTTGACCATGACCCTGTCCTGATTCTAGTTCCTGGGACAACTGTCCCATCTTCACTTTTTTGGCCTTTGAAACAAACTTGATCATTAGGGGAAGTCCACCTCGGCCTCTGCCCCTGCCTCCACGGCCTCCTCTCCCAGGCTGCCCCCCACGTTTGGGGGTTCCAGGTCCTGGACCAGGTCCCTCCTTGCATTTCCAGCTGCCAGTTCTGTTCTTTACTGGAACCACAGGAGGTGGAGGCTCAGGGTTAGGGATTGTCACAGCCGCTTCTGCTACCACTACTGCTTGCTGCTTTTTCCGGCAGGGGCCTGCTGGCCGTCCTGGAGGCCTTCCCCGAGATCGACGGGGAGTAGAGGGCTCACATGCCCGGCTCCGGGGGGCTTGGGGTGCCTGGGCCCTCCGGAGAAGTTCAGTCAGTGCCTGCACCATCCGTTCTGTGCCCTCCTCACCCCGTTTCCGAGTAGGGGCCTTTGGGGGGACAGGAGCCACATCTGCTAGGCGAGGAGGAGGAAGGGGGGTCGTCTTATGCTTGCGGCCCCGACCCCTGGGGGCTCGACCTAAAAGGAGAACAGTTGTGGGGAGATGGGTCAAGCTGGCCCTGTAGTCTTAAGGAAAGCACCCCAGAAGGTGCTACTGAGTCTACCTTGTCTGTTTCCCCCAAAGCCCAGGCTAGCTTGGATCTCTGAACACAGGGCACACTCAGTAACTGGTGGAGACTAGCTGAACAGCAAAGAGCTGACACAAAAGACAAGAACCTTCCCGTAACACTAGAGAGGTAGAGTTTCCCCATCACTCACCTCGCTGGGATCGGAGCGCAGAGCGCAGGGAACTGGGGGCCACATCTTCATCTGAATGAAAACCCTGAAACTCCTGATTTAGGGGACCAGGGGTGAAGGGGAGAAACAGCAGTCAGTGCCAAAGCCCTGGTTCCAACCTGGGTTTCAGGTGTTGAGGATATAATACTTAGCTTCCACCTTAACGTACTTCTCATTCCCCAAAGAACTTCAAAGACCGAGGCAAGGTCAGAAGAAGGTACAAGGCACTCTTTAACCAGACCTTACCAGCACAGCCCATAAAAAAACACTAGAGGGTCCTCCACAAGCTAAGCAACGGGCATTACAACGAGGGCTAATTCCAACTTAATACAAAGCAGGTCCTCCATTTACACCCTTCCAGGATTTTCATAAATGGGAATGGGCAGTGTTGGGGGGGGCATGAGGGGTGGAGCAGATGGTTTATCATATTACAATCCATACTGAGCCCTCAGAGGACTGCTAGCTCTCCTAAGCAATATAATCCACACCCTCCTGCCTTTTCGGAAACGCTGAGAGGGATGAACCTTGACTGCACTCACTCCAGACTCAAGACTCAGCATTCATTCTATCCCTCTTCAACCCGTGCCCCAAGAAGCTTCCACCACTCTCCACCTCAAAACCAAGGAGCAACTGGGGCACTGGTGAAACCAGGGATGTGTCGCGGATTGTAAGGCCCAAGAAGGCAGCCTGCAGGTAGAGCCCAGGAGGCTCTAGCCTTGGTCAATCAAGGCCACGCCGCTGCTGTCAACCACCACTGGTCAGGCATGCAATCCCTATGGCCTCTTCACCCACTCCTCTCCTGCTCTGCTATTGCTACCGCGAAAGATCAGCTCAGGACACCGGCAGGCTTGCCTGGAGCGGTCTACTGCAGTCAGGGTTTCTCCGACCACTTTCAAAGGCCTTAGCCACCGAAAGCTCCGCACAGCCTGCTTCCTTCATGCTTATTTCCAGAAGCCTCAAGAACCCCACTTGTCCACAAGACCCTTCGGAGCTATCCGGAGCCCTGCAAGCCCCTGGCCTCCGCCCCACCCGGCGCTGGAGACGCCTCCGACCGCCTCACCTCCTCCTCGGATTCCCCGTCACTGCTCTCTTCCTCCGGCATGCTGCCTCGGTTCGGGCCCCAGCCCCGGCCCCGGCCCCGGCCTCGCTGAACGCGCGCACCAGCCCACAGGCGGCGGAGCCGGCGCAGGCCCCGGCGGAGACCCAGCAAACGGAGCAGGGCCGTGTCCTCCCCGGGCTCGGCTCCTCCCGGCCCCGCCGCGCCGCGCCGCAGGGCTACCCGCACTCTTTCGGCTCCGCTGCCTCGGCCGCCGCGGCCCCCGCCCCCGCCGGAGCCCCGCGGCCGGCCAGGGAAGCGGCCCCGAGCGGAGCCAGGCCCGGGGCAACTGCCGCCGCCCGCCGCCGCCGCCATCTTGGCACCGTGAGAGGGGCCGGGGAGGCGGGGGGAGGGGCGGCCCGTGCGCAAGGCCGGGGGGAGGGGAGAAGAGGAGGGGCGAAGCGGGGCGGCTGCGGCTCACGACAACAACTAGCGCCGCGACGGGGTGGCAGGAGCCGGGGGCTGGGCTGGCCACGCGCGGGGCACCACGGGAGCAGGAGTCCCGGGCCGACCGGCCCTCAGCCTCAGACCGCACCTGAAGAGCAGACCGTGAGCCGCGGCCTGAGAGCGGGAGGCGCAGGGTCTTCTGGGAAATGTAGTCCATCCGCCTTGCTCCTTCCGCCGACAGCTAGGGCGGGAGAACTGGGACTACAGGGTCCCCGACAGCGACCAGAGCCAGGAGAGCCAGTTCCTGGTCTCGAGGAGGTGTGGTCCCTGTTCAGGCTCCTCCCATTGTTCTAGCCGGAGCTAGCGACCTGCACGGACTACCATTCCCAGGGTACTGCTGGCTTCGGACCCTGGGAACCCTACCGACACCACCAGCAAATGAAGTTAGCTACTGCGCTACCCGTGGGCTGGGAGAAGGGCGGTGGCGCTGGGTTAGCCTCACTTCCAGGCGCAACTCGGTAGCCGCTTCCCGGCGCGGAGGGAAGATGCTGGAGAGGCTGGTCCCCGACCATTACTCGGAAGAGAGCAGACGGGTGGTCGAAATAGGAACCTGAATCTGCGCTCCTGTCTAACCCTGTAGTACGCGCGCGGTGCGTTGCTGAGGAAGGGACCAGAGTGTTGGGGGGGAGGCTCACTCACATGCCACCCTTCTCCTCCTACAGGGGCTGGAGCGCCCTTGCAGCGTGCTGCCCTCGGGAATTATACGGAGCCACCGGAAATGAAATATCTGACCCTCTGTTTAGTATACGGTGGATGGCCAGCAGGGGCCGCTACAGGACAAGTGGCAAGGGTGGGAGCCCCCAGCGCGGACGAAAAGTCGGACTCGTCCTCACAGTCGAGCATAGGAAACTCTTTATTATAGTGATGAAATCGATAGTCCTCAGTTAATCTTCCCCAGCGTCAACGTCCTTAACTCGGACTCGCCAGCCGTTCGAGACTTTTGCAACCCTCGCTTATCCGAAAAGAGTTCGTGGCTCCTGTCCCGCAACGCTTCTGCAGTCAAATTTGCCAGGTGGCTGAGTCCTCCCATCTTACATTCTTTAGTTGGATTCTTGTCAAGCCAGAGAAGCTGCCAACACTGGGTCAGGTGGCAGAGGAGGAGGAAGGGCTCCCGGGAGAGATCGAGGACCTCGTCGGCCTCGAGGAAGAGTAGAGGAAGGTGGAGCGTATGGTCCATCCAGGAGGCAGCTGGCTAGGCGAGTGGCCACGCATGTGCGCCTGCATGGAGGCCAGGCTAGGGCAGCCAACCCTGCATAGAGGGCAGCGATAGGGAGCAGCCCCGTGTGTCCTCAGGTGCTTGGTCATGGCAGAGAAATCCCGGGAGCGCTGTGGACAGAGCCTACAGGAGAAGGGCTTCTCTCCTACAGTTGGAGGAGAAAGCCAGAAAAGGAAGAAATGGGCGAAGGTTGGCCAAGCTAGGGGTGTGTGGAGCAATGGGGAAGGGGGGAACTGGCAGATCACCGATGAAAACGGAAGAAGACAAATTCACACCGGGCAGGATGCCCATACCTGTGTGGACTCGGTAATGCGTCTCCATCTGATGCTTGAGTGAAAACCTCTTTCCACAGACAGAGCAAGAATAGGGCCGAGAGCGAGCAGGAGAGGGGGAAGGAGAGTGCTGGTGAGATGGGGAGCGTTCTTGACCCACAACAGTCGCCACTGTGCCTGTGTGGACAGAGAAGTCAAGAGGGCCGGAATCCCTGAGGATGAATCAGTAATGTCCCGGCAAGTCATTATGAGCTTGTTGTTGTTGTAGGGGGAGGGGACAGCAGTTCTATCATCACACTTACCTGTGCACCCTTGCCCAGACTCTTCTATCTCCCAAGGGCTGAGTTTTTGAAGGCCCCGGGGAAAGGATCCTGGAAGCAGAGTGAAGTAGGGGCCCTGCTAAGGCTGGAAGCCCAGAGCCCAGCCACTTGGCAGAAGCCCTGTGTAGAGTAATGAGGGGCTTACCTGGAGTGGGGCTGGAGTAGGCCAGCTGATTCTGACTCCAGAGACCTTTGGAGCGGTTCAAGGTCAGTGGGATCCTGAGTGGAGAAGAATTACAGCCTTGGCAAAGCCCACGAACCTAACCAACTCTGGCCTCTCTTGTGATGGGAATGTTTTGTTGTCTGTAACTCAGGAAATGACAGTGGTGATAGGAGACGTGGTGCCCTTCCACCCATCACTGCTGCCTCTCCTGAGCCACTCCCTCCCATCCTCGATAGCTTCCACTAAGCCCCTCACTCACCTCTGCTCGTGAGGCCAGGCTGCAGTGATGGGGGTGCTATGGAAGAAAGGACTGCCATATCTGGGCGGCCACAGCAGGATGCTCCACAGGGCAGGTTGGCCCTCCCCCAACCACGGGGCCTCAGCCCACCAGGGGCTGGCAATGAGGCTAGATAGGAGGGAGCCTGGTGGGGAGAGGGGACCAGGGCACCCATGGAGCCTCTCCTCAGAGCCCTTGCTGCTCGCTATACCTCTGGCGACCTCGCTCACAGGGGCTGGGCTGAGTTCGTCCCCTGGCATCTCAGGGCTCTCTCTGGGTGCTCTGTGCTCGTGTAACCTCTCCTGTTGCTTCCCATTACTTCTAGAATGCTCCTCTGGTTTCTGGTTCTCTCCAGGACCCCCCAGTCCTCTCTTAGAGCTCCTCACGAGCTCTTCTGATTGCTGGCGCTGCTTCAGTCCTGGGTCCAGCTCGTCTTCATGCTTCTCCTTCTGTGCTCTCTTACATGCTTCTTCCAGGGCCCGCACCCCCAAGGCTCTGGCTGCCTCTTCAAGTCTCCCCAACTCCCCAGGCTGTAGCTCTACATTCTCTCCATACACAAAGGTCAGAAGCTGAGCAAAGGTGGAAGGGCTGATGCCTTCAACCAGAGCCCAACGGCCCCGGCAACCCAGCCTCGGGCTTGCACCTGCCAGCACCAGGCTGTGAGCAGGGAACTCCAGGCCGCCTACGGTGATCAGGGTATCGCACAACGCTGGCCGGAGCCTAGAGGCTAACTGCACCAACCTATCAGAGCCATAGGGGCTGATTAGCCTTGTCAGGGTGTGGGGCATTGCTCCTGGCTAATCTACCAGTTTCAAAGGCTCTGAGAGAAAAGCCACAATGGGGGATCCATGGCAGGATGGGGAAGGAGAAACCGCATACTCTCAGGCCTGTGGAGGGGAAGGGAGAAGGAATGAGTCTCTGGTCCTAGATTGGAACTGTCGGCCAGGATGAATCAGATAAACGCGGGCAAAGGCAAGCTGTGGGGAAGTGGCAGCAGGGCAGTGCACACTGGGTCAGGTTCAGGGCCTAAAGAGCGAGAGCCAGGCAGCTAGCCGAGGTCTCAAGGAGCGGGTTTAGGACTGCAATAGCTAGCAAACCCTCCAGACTGAAGACGTCTGCTTGCTGAGGCTCTTTTGCAGGGAAAGCCCTCTGAACATTCTGGCTTTTCCTCACTTCACACAAAACTTGGCATTTATGAATGGAGTAAGAGGTAACTTCCTGAGAGTTCAAAAAGCTTGTGGGTCCTCCCCCAATGTGAGCCCAGAAAACCAGAGAAGGTAGGAAAACAGGTCACACGGCAGAAGAGCAGACTCTAGGGCATCATGCCTCTCCAAGGCTAAAGTTCTAGAACAAACACATCCTCAGAGGAGGAATTAGAAAAGACCAGAGATTTCCAGGCAGTGAGTTCAGAGTGCCACACAGGAATTTTAGAGAGAAGGCTTTGATGCCTGTGGAGGTGAAAGGAAGGAAGGACACTGGAGAAGGAGAAGCTATTTCCTCTCCAAATGAGGATAAAGAATGGTCTGATTTCTGCTTTTCAGAAGCCAAAAAATGAAAACTGGAAAGAGTCCAACAAATTAAGAGTTTAATCACACATCAAACCCATCATCACACAGACTTCCCAGAGTACTCGAGGCCGAGACAGAAAGAGAAATAAGCTTGAATGCCTTAGCACCTAGCAGGCCCAGCACTCTGAGCAGCCCCTCCATGGCAAGCAGCCCTGGCTGAGGAAGC
Organism: Pachyuromys duprasi; assembly: GCA_028658305.1. Lineage (NCBI taxonomy): Eukaryota > Metazoa > Chordata > Mammalia > Rodentia > Muridae > Pachyuromys > Pachyuromys duprasi. The sequence goes on from CM053758.1 coordinate 4,064,960, forward strand.
ATTGCTCCTTGGACACGTTGGGGTGAGGAGTACAGGTGGGCAGGGAGTGGAAGGAGAGCTGGAAGGAAGGAAAACCTGAGCTGGGGGAGAGACAGTAACTCACCTCCTTAGCCGCCTCCTAGTACCGCATGCTTTCTACTGCTCTTAGGGCTCCTGCCTGGCCCCTACCCCAGCTAGCCCCACCCCCGTCCTCAGTCATCCCAAGTACCAGACAGTGCCCTAAAGGGGCGTGGCTTTACTCTGCCTCTGCTTAAGAGCATCAAGAGAGACTACCCAGCTACCTTAACAACCCGAACTGCCTCCTCACCCGAACTCTGATCACTCCTTCTAGTCAGACATGAATGTGTGCTGACAGGGACTTGGAAATAGAGTCACCTCAGTCATCCAAAACCAATGGTCTCCTTGGGAGGTGGGGGTGAAGCTGAAGTGCCATGCATGAGGAAGTGGTCTGTGAGTACAGCACAGCACTCAGTTGCCATTAGTTCTGCGTCCTGGAGGTGACAGAAGCATGGAGTAGCTGGAGACCATTTATGAGACCTTAGACATATAAGGACAAGCAGCATGTGAAGCAGGGGGAGATGAAAGGCCAAGCCTCTCCCTCTGACTGAGGACAGCAAGCCTCACTTAGTCTGTGAGACTGACCCTTGTCCTCTGGACCACAGCAAGGACTGGGTGTGTGTGACTCAGATCCTCCCGGCAGACTCTGAGGGGGCAACCCCAGGAAGCCTGTGGTGGTCTTCGAAGAGAAAAATCTCCTTTTCCTGGGCTGATGACAAATGACATTTCTCTGAAATCAAAACCAGGGTTTCTTTCACTTTCTGCTCAGGGGGTCAAGGTCCCTGGAGATCTCCTACTATTTTCACACTTTTGGCCTCTCTCTCTCTCTCTCTCTCTCTCTCTCTCTCTCTCTCTCTCTCTCTCCCCTCCCTCTCTCCTTTTCTCCCTTTCTCACCATTCTATCAATCTGACCCTTAAGCTTTTCTGCGTTACTTAGCAGATTTTTGAGAAATATGTGGCATGTGTCTAATATGTCAGATAATGCAATAAATAACAAGAAGAAAAACAGGCCAGACACTGAGAAGCTGCTGTGGTGACTGAACCTGAGTCCCCAGAGGTTTCTCCCTAGACTCTGGCCCCTCCAGATGCAAAAGCTGATAGTGCGACCTGCTTTTCTCCCTAGTCTGCAGGATGCCAGGGTGTTCAGACCAGCCTTCTATTACTGTCTCCCCTCAGACCTAGGATGCCTTCTTTCCCATTCTAGCTTGGGGGCAGGCAGGTGTCGAGCCTCCTAGAACAGACAGGGTGTGTCCGGTGGATGAGGCTGGTGAAGGGGCAATAGGGCGGAGATGGGGGAAGATGAGTCAGAGTGAAAGGGAAAATGCAAATGGTACCTTGTGTTCATCTGCTTCTCTTGAACGTTAAATATTTTCCATTCTGAGCTTTCTAATTCCTAACATCACATACTTAGGATCACACTAGATACTCCTATGTAAGAAACACACAAAATGCCAATCCTGATAGGTGTGCAAACAGACACAAACCTTCCTCCAACACAAAAACACATAATCTCTAAAAACAAGAAGCTGGGCAAGGCCACAGCTGCAGAGGAAAAGTACTGGGGTCTGACACAGCCTCATCACCCAGGGGAGGAAGCCCCTCCCTTCTGCAGTGATTCAGCTACCCCGCTAATATGCTTTACCCGTGATGACCAAGAAGTGGGGGCTGCTCAAAATGCATCTCTGTGAGCAAAGGTAGCCCATGGGGAGTGACAGAGGGCTTTCAGGACACTAAGAGTGAGAAAAGAGCAAGGGGACTCCCTGTCCAGTAACACAAGCGCCCTAAGAATAGGAAACCCCATCTCTTTATTTATTTGGTTTTTTGAGACATGGTTTCTCCGTGTAGCCCTGGCTGTCCTAGATTCACTTTGTAGATCAGGCTGGACTCAAACTCACAGAGCTCCGCCTGCCTCTCCTCCCGAGTGCTGGGGTCACAGGCGTGTGCCAGCAGGACTGGCAGGAAACCCCACCTTGCTTCCCACTTGGTGTCTATGAAGGCTATCCTCCTGAACAGCCCTCAGAGGTATTCTCAGGGCCCTTTGCACCTGAGCCCTTATGCTGGCGACATTGGTGGCCCTTCTCTGGCCTCTTCCTACAGCCATAGAAGTGTAATAAGCAATGACACCAGGAACAGGTCACACAGAGCCCTTGGACTTGCACAAGTAGGGACAGTATTCACCTTTAGCTCCCAGACCCCAGAGTTGCCTTCCTCTCCCAGAAACTCGGCCAAACCCCATCCCCACTGCCACTCTCCTCTCTGGGACAGAAGTAAGAAGCCCCGCTGTGCTGTGGCCTTGCAGACCCTCCTGCTTTGCAACTGCAAGCTAAGGTCATGGTTCCATCTAGTACCTGGTTCCATGTAATGCCAGGAATCAAGTAGACCATGCTAGACTAAATCACATGGTATGGAACTTCCGGCTACCTTATGAAAACCTATCCAAGTCAGAAAATCTAGGACCAGATGGCTTTTCTTCAGGACACCCATACGCTGCGCACCGAGGCTCTCTCCTAATGAAGTACCTCTAGGATTTTGAAGGAAGGCGCTCTCTCTTCAGGGCCTCTGCATGCTACCCCTGGGTACAATGCTCTATCTCTCATAATGATCTCCCACTTCAAGACCCAGTCATGTCCCCAGGGTAGCCAGGTGTGTTTCGGGTTCGATCCTTTCCCAAACTAACTAACCTGCTGTAGCTGGCCCCTGATTTCTAGCCTGACTTTCGGTTCTTGGAGTAGCTCCCATCTCCAAGAAAAAAAATGGCACTTGATGGTAATCCTAGCTCAGGAAGCAAAGGTAGGAGGACCATAAATTTGAAGTCAACCTCTGTCTGAAACAAAACTGTCCCCATTTTCTGCTTCCCCAGGAACATCACCTACAATCATCTTCCTGGCATAGAGTCAAGGAAATGCAGGTTTGGAGGACACACCCTGTGTCCACACAGGCTAATCTGCATAAGTTTGGACATACGATTGGAAGAGAAACATGTGGGAAAAGGAGGCATTATTGCCTCACTATTTTGTTAGTTTTTGTTCTTTGAGATAAGGTCTATAGCCCAGGCTGGCCTGGAACTCTATAACCCAGCTGGCCTCAAACTCATGAACATCTTCCTGCCTTAGCATCACAGATGCTAGGGGTTCTAGGAATGAGCCATCACACCGTGCTTTCTCTCTTCTCTTTAATACCCATATTACTGAACCAAATTTGAGGTCTGACATTTTTATTCCTACTAATAGAACTGGCCAATGAGACAATAAAGGGAAAATGTGTGAGATGCTCAGTACACACAGTCAGGGTGCAAAAATCAAAGTTTTTGATTGTAAGGCGAAACCAGCTTAGTATATCAGTGTTGTCACAACAATACAAATGCTGATTCTACCTCAATATTACAGTTAAACTTAGACCATCGCAGTATGTCAGGGGTGGTTGTTTTATGGAAAATGTACTCTTTTTGTCTTCCCCCACCCTCTTCTGCCTGGAGACAGGATCTTACCGTGGAGCCCAGGCTGGTCTGTCAATCCTCCCACCTCGGCCTCCCAAGTGCTTTGATCACAGGTGTGAATCACTCACTATATATCCCTTTGCCCCATGTGTTTACAGTACTGAGTCCCCTCCACAAGCCAAGCTGAACAGAATCCAATTTAGAAAATTTGTGTTAGAACAGAAATTTTCCCAGGAGCACATTTTCCCCAAACCAAGGCCCCCAAACTCCCCACATAATCTGCATGTGTTAAGAACAATTATCCAAATCTGAGAGGAACTTTTGAGCTGCTCACTGGGGTCAAGCACATCCCACACATTCCAGAGCAGAGAGACACCGCTGGTGAGTTTGTTCCTTTCTTCCCTTAAACCAGCACGTGAGAAAGAAAGGAATCCCGGCACTTGGCTTAACCCAAGAAGAAAATACAGTCACTACTAAGGGAGGGAGTTGGGTCAGAGAGACCCTGAGAGAGCGCACCTTTTATGGGTTAAGTGACAAAAGAACTTGAACTAGTCAGAAACACAGGCTCCACCGTGTCTTCACAATCCCTTCTTCAGCCTTACTTTGCAGCTAAACCCTCCCCAATCCTCAATCTCTTTACGCGGGACTGCTTCCAGATGAGCACTAAATATCAATATTCCTGTAAACCCAAACAGAGCGCCCCGCTCTGGCCTCCCTGGGCTGTGTTCCTTTTTGTGGGCTGAAGAGTCCCAGGGCATCAAGTGCAGACGCAGACACGCACACAACATCCCTCAACTAAACTCTGGGAATCCAGAGCCCAGAGTTTACTGAACAGATGATGCTGAGCCCACACCCCGGATCCGGATGGGCCTCAATATCTACTTCTGAGCGTGGACTATCTGTGAACAGATATACACACTTGAGGTTCTGTGTTGACTGGAGATGGATGTGCAGCTCAGTATGAGACCAACAAGAGCAGGAAAAACCAGTAATTTGTGGTCTTGCTCAGAATCCATACATAGTACGAGAGCATCCTTTATTCCGGTGGTTCTTAACCTCTCGGGATCTCGCCATCCAGACACACTGCAGCCCTTTCTGTTGAACATTGCAGACACGCATAGCATTTTACCTATGGGTGAATAGCAAAACAGACCCCACCCATTGCCCCGCAGCCGTTGCCCCTGTGCAGGCTAATATTCCCATCATCTCTGCAATCCATTTAGCCGGCTTCAGTACACACATGTGCACACATTTCCTTATGATTTTTTCAAGAGCAAACAGCCCACGGAAGCCCAAACTGAAAACCTTAACACCACTAAACAGCCGAGTGAACTTGCGTCCCAACGCACTGCCCCACGAGTCGAAACAAAACAAAAACGATCAGGGAGCCAGGAGCAGGAATGCCTGCTTATAACTTCATCACTGCAGAAGCTGAGGCAGAAGGCCACGAGATCCGGGCCAGACTAGAAGTCCATAGCAAACCCCTGTCTGAAAAAGCCAAAACAACACCTTAAAAGATCGCAGTGAAGACGTGTCCCGAAAGCACAGGGTATCTCCCATAGCTCCCGGCAGGCCAGCACAGCCGGTGTGTGCCTTGCTCTACCCATATAGCTCAAGAGCATGGGAAGGTCTGGGCACCGCGGGACTTTGAAAAGATCCAATCAGGGAAGTATCGGTTCCTATTGGGCAACAGGCCTGGCTGGGAGGTAGAGGCTTTCTCCCGAGATTCCCCAGAGAACCACGGGCCCAACATCCTGGTTGCACTGTCCATCTCGGACCCAATGCTGAAACATCTTGAGCGCGCTTCACCCAGAAGTCGGGAAGACCACCATCCCCGCAGCCTGGGGAAACGGCCATTCACGGTTTCCCGGCTGGCTTTCAACCTCATGAACACCCACTCCGGTCCAAGTGGGTCCAAAGACACCCCCGAAAACTCTCCACGTGCACACCAGTGAACCACAGCCTCTCCGCCGAGTTGCCAGGGCCAGGACGACCTGGTGGCTCCCAGTTTTCCCACTTCAGCATAGGCTGGCGTCAGGGACCACGACAAAAGCCAAAGGGCATGCTGCCCGGCCTTCTGCCTAACCTGGGCGCAAGAGTGACCAAGAGACACCTGCCCTAAAGATTAGCCCGCACTTCTGATCCCTCTGGGACACGCCCACCGAAGCCCTTGCGTTCTCAGGGCTAGGCCCAATAGCAAAGAAATAAAAGCCATAGCACTCACCAGTTTGGTCTCCTCTGAGGGCAGGCCAGGCCGGCGCGGCCGTTACAAAGTGGGGATCGACGCAAGGCCAGGAGCTCGAGGCCAGCCGCGCGCGCTCGGCGTCGGCATGCTTGCTCCCGAGGCAGACGCTGATTGGCTGCAGCGCCGGCCTTGCTCTTTTCTTCTTGGTGCCAGTTGGGTACCGACCAGCCGGGGAAGCAACTGGCTTCTCACTGCAGCTCATTGGCCGCAGAACTCGGGCCTTGAGTCTGATTGGCCCGGAAGGGTGGCAGCGGCAAGGTGTGAAGCTGAGACGTCATGGGTTGTCAACCAGCCCGGCGTGCTGATTGGCTCCAGGGTTTTGCCCTCTTCTGCCCTCTCAACCGACCTTCCCCTGTCATTGTTAATGGCCGCAAAGGCTCCTTCGAAACGAACTCAAGGAAACCGCTATCTTTCCCGTTTGTGCCCTGCCATTTGGGCACCTCCAAGTGAAAACTCAAGCTTTCTTCTCAACCGCCTACAATGTGCTGAAATTAACAATCTACGGGGGAAGATGTAATCTGACGGAAAGGGTTCGCCGTCTCTGTGAGTGCAAAGTCCAAATAAATATAGCCAGACATATAAAGAATGGAGAGAGAGTTCCCTTCGCGGGGAAACAATTTCTAAGGGAGTGTTCTCCACCGAAGGAAGGGCGAGGCTCTTAGGAAGGCTACACATACCGTTTGGGGTAGACACTGTGGGAAGGGTACATCGCTGCACTTGTCCAGTACCATAAAAGTTTATCTGAGAATAAAGGAAATTTTTGTTTGTTTGTTTGTTTTTAAGACTTATTTTTCACCTTGGAGGTAGATCTCTAGGAGTCTGATGCTGGGTCATCCAGGACTGCATAATGAGACTGTGTCCCACCCTCTCCCGCTACCTCCCTCTGCCCCTGTCTCTGAGAGAAGATGCCCTCAGGAAACAGAGGTGTCAGATCCACTAGAACTGGAGTCACAGACAGTTATGAACTGCCTGTTGTGGGTGCTGGAACCACATTGGGTCCTCTGAAAGCAAAGGACCACTGAGCCTTCTCTTGAGCAAGTCACACTATTTTTATTTTGCTATTTCAATATTTTTCCATTTGTCAGTTGCACAAAATAATTATTTTTAGAAAAAATATGAAAGGATTCATCACCAAAAAAAAAAAAACCACTATCCAGTTTATATTTGTAAAACATTCCAAACACTAATAGACAATACCCATGGATTTTCGATGCCCATTGTACATAGATCAATTTAAATATGTATCCTGTTTTCTCAGACATATTTCTACACAGAAAAGAATTATGACCACAGAATGTGTTCTCAAACAATAAAGTAAGCCTCATGGAAGCAACATAATGTCCATAAAATGTCCAAGATCTCAGAAAACAAACAAACAAAACAACATCATGCTTTTCAGGAAGCTGTGAGCTATGGAGACATTCTCAAAATAATAAACATTTTTCACTGAATGTACATTGAATCATTGAGTACTGAAAATTGTGTCTTGAGTAGTGTTAACAGGGCGATGAAAAAAATCTAAGTAATTACATTTAGAAAATAAGAAATGAGTCCAATCATTAGCATGACTTCCTTCCTCAAGAATCCTAAAAATAAATTGAACTCAAACTGTCGAAGAAAAAAGTTAGAGTTGAAATGTATAAATTGAGATGGGCAAAGAATGAAAGGAAAGAAAATGGAGATGGGTTTTTAGCATCATAACTACAACAGTACACTGTTTACCCCTAAATTCATCCGTGGGCTAACGCACTGATGAGGGAAAAGGTCACGGCTGTTTTGAAGGTGCGTTGGCAGTCACATTCGGCCCTTGAAGGAACCTGCTTTGCCTGGTCACTGACTAAGTGAGGGGAAGGAGGGTGAGAATGTGGGGGAACACCGCACTCTATTGGCCGACCCTCAAATGCCAGCCCGGCTCGGGTGCTTGGGAGCCCCCTTTCCTGAAGCGCCTGGCTGCAGGGAAGACGCGGGAAGGCTGCAGGGAAGGGTGGGGGCGGCGGCGCCTTGACCGGTCGTGGCTGGCCTGTTTGGATAAGCACTTCCATTCCACTGAATGAAGCACTTGTAATGTTCCGGGACTCGGCGGCCTGCCGAGCCAGCAGCCACCGGTGCATTTCCAGCACCGGGAAGCGCCTCGCGAACCGGCCCCGGGCCCAGCCTGCGCTGGCCCCGCTCTTTGGCTGGCCCCGCGCCGCCGCCTGGGAGACCCGAAGCGCTGTCGCGGAGGCGGGTTTGAGCTGCCGCTGCCGCTGCCGCTTTCGATTGGCCCCGAGGCTGCCCTCGCTGCTGATTGATCGGGGGACCGGACCCTTTGGAGCCCGCTGCCTTAGCAGCTGGGCGTATCTCCTTTCCCAGGCCTGCCAAAGGGCTGCCGGGAGACAGGGAGGTGAGCGGGACGAGCACCCCGAAAAAGCACGCCGAAGAGCCTGGCTCCGTACCCGCAACTGCAAGCGGCCCGCCAAGGGCTGAAAGGCGGCTTGCGACGTTAGCAGCGGATCCAGCCTCTTCCACAGCCGTGCACGCTGGCCTGAGCAGAGGTTAACCTGAGCAGTGAGTTTAACCTCTGAAGGTCAGGGAGGTGAAACCATCCTCTCGAGTCGCGCAGGTTCAGTCTCAGCACCTGGGAACTGAAGTAGGAGACTCTCTAGTTTGGGACCTGTCAGAGCTGCATGTCCAGGTTCTGTCTGAGAGACAAATGAACAAAACACTACGTTATGATTAAACACAGTAGATGTGTAATAGGGTCTGATTTGCCTTTATAAGTGGGAGTCATGACTTTTTTGTTCTTGCTATAATTTTTATTATGACTTGTCTCTTTTAAAATACACTTTTATTAATTCTTTAAGAATTTCAGGGGACTGGAGAGATGGCACAGCAGTTAAGGGCACTGATTGCTTTTCCAGAGGACCTGGGTTCAAATCCCAGGACCCACATGGCAGCTCACAGCTGTCTGTAACTCCAAGATCTGACGCACCCATACATACATACATGTAGGCAAAACATCAATGCACATAAAAATAAAGGTAAATAAGTTAAAAATAACAGAATTTTGTACATGGGTATTTTGATCCTTCTGGATCCATACCCACTACCATACCCACTAGGAGGATGTTAGAGGTCCTTGCTCTCCCAACTTCTTCCCTTGAGACAAAATTTCTCACTGCTGCTAGAGCTAAGCTCCCAGCTAGCAAGCCCCCCCGCCCCCATGTCCACCCCCTATCAGTAGGGTTGTAGGCATAGCTTACCACCACTGGCTCTTTACGAAAGGCTCAGGGGATTTGAACTCAAGTTCTCCTGATTGTAAAACGTGTGCTCACATCCACTGAGCAGAACCCCCTAGGTTGAGGGGGTTTTGAGTGTTTGGATTTTAGACTTGGATCTGAAGAATTGGCATAACCAGATCCTGTCTCAGAAAGAGAGAGAAAGATTTATTTCTCCCAGAACGATTTAGAGTGAGGACAGGAAGCGGGGCATAGTGATGCACACCTGTAATCCCAGCACACAGGGAGGCAGAGGCAGGCGGATCTGGTCAGCCTGGTCTACAAAATCGAGTACAGAACAGCCAGGGTTACACTTGAAAAATAAATAAATGAATGAATAAATGAGGCCAGGAAGAGCATACTCTTTGGTCCCTAGCTGATGGACGGCTCTACTGAAGTGGAATGGGATCATAAAAGCACCAATCTTATTAATGGATTCCCCTGTTGATGAAGTCATGGATGAATTCTACACAGTACTGTGAAGCACTGGGTCCCGGTTATAGGAAGTAGGTCTGCGCCCTGCTAGGTTGCTATGTACCATTACGTTATTCTTTCTGTTGTGAGTTCACCTGAGATGCTCAGTGGGCCAGGAAAGAGAGATAAGCATGGGGAAGTGGCAAGAGACAGGGCCAAGAGAGGAGGAACTAGACCATGTGCCCTGGTCACTGGGGAGCCGTAGCTGGTTAGAGATGGAGGGACAGCACAGCCTTGAAAAGGCCGGAGGTTTGCAGCAGGAAGGCACCAGATGGCTTCCTGCCCTTTCTGCGGTCCCTGTTCTGACCTGGCCCTTGCCTCTTTGCTTCCCTTTTACCCGCTGGTCACTGGGCAAGAGGCCAGGCAGGCGAAACCTGTCCTTCCAGCCCAGGCTGTCTCCATCAGGCCACACTGCTGTCGGTCCAGCTGAGCCGCTCGAGGGCATGTGGACAGGAGGAGCCAGACACAGTGGTGGCCTGCCAGGGACAGAAATAGGGGGTCTGCCCACTCGCCCCTCCCCCAGAGGCCACTTCTGCGGAAAGCTCCCATACACAGCGAGGCCAGGCCTGTCTGAACTGCTTAGGGCAAGCTCAGAAATGCTTGGCAGAACAGTTCCTCCCTCTGTGTACATTTTGCACAACCAGCAGTGGCATATTTTTTTAGTTTTTAAAACTGAAATGTCTGAGACTTGGAGAGATGGCTCGGTAGGTAAAAGCCTGGTTGCTCAGTCTTAAGGAGCAGAGTTCAGATCTCCAGAAGCCATGCAAAAGCTTTAAAAAAAAATGGAAATTAAATATCTAAGGAATAAAGGGGGAAAAAGTCCATGTGATGCCAGCTCTTGATTTCCTTGGTTCTTCTCTGCTGGACTGGATGGGTCGTCATGGGTGGCAAAGTAGGACTGGAGATGATTGGCAGCTGCTTCTCAGTCCTCCGTCCTTACCTGATCTCTGAAGTTCTGGAAAAACCACAGTGTACCACTGTGTCTGATTCAGTCTGTTCTTTTCTTTGATCTTTGGTTTTTGGTGTTTGTTTGTTTGTTTGAAATAGGGCCACATATAGCCCAGGCTCACCTCTAATTTGCTCGAATCCCTGATCCTGATCCTTCAGTGACCATTCTCCGAGTGCTGGGATTATAGGTGTGTGTCAACACACACAGCTTCTTTCTGCATTCCATCTGGTACCAGTGGGTTGAGAAAAAATTCCTGAGTCATAATAAAAAGTGGTTAAGAGAACTGGCTGCTCTTCCAGAAGACCTGGGTTTGGTTCTCAGCACCCACATGGTCACTTTACAACCATCTGTAACTCCAGTTCCAGTGAACCTGACACCTTTTTCTGACCTCCATGGGGACTGCATGTGGGCGGTACACAAACATACAGGCAAGCACAACAGTCATACACATAAAATAAACAATCTGAAAAATAGCAAAGACTACCTGGTAGTGGTAGAGCCCCACACCTTTAATCCAGGCCCTTAAGAAGAGGCGGAGGCCGGCCGGCAGATCTCTGAGTGTACAAAGTTACAGGACAGCCGGAGCTACACAGAGAAACCCCATCTCTAAATAAATAAACAAATACCCTTTAATCCCATGCCTCTGGAGGCAGAGGCAGGGGGAATCTCTGAGTTCCAGGCTGGCCTGGTCTATGGAGTGAGTTCCAGTACAGCCAAGGCTACACAGAAAAACCCTGTCTCAAAAAATACGTAAGTAAATAAATTTTAAAAAATAGGTAAAAAGCAGAAAACAATGGGGTCCGACAGGAACTGTTATAATCCCCATTTCAAGATGGACACAGTGAGGCTCACACAATTGGGTGGGGTTGATGAGAATGCAGGGCTGCCTCTCCCAGAGAATCCCAGCTCTATACTAGTCACAGTGCACTTGCTCGGGAGGACACCTGCTTTCAAAGCAGATTGGCATGGAATGTCTCCATTTCAGGTTAGTCTAACATGTGCCTAGAAATGGAGGAGACAAGTTTCATGCTAGGGACTACAGAGAAGCCACTTCAGCCAGTTAGCAGAGCCTCTTCTCATATATTAAAACCCGGAATATATCACATCTATCTGGTGTTTTGAAAACTCTGATATGAAGCTACTCCTGGTAATACATAACTCCAATTTCAGCCCTCAGGAGGCAGAGGCCTCTTTGTGAATTTGAGGCCAGCCTGGTCTATAGAGTGAGTTCCAGACTGTCAGGGCTACACAGAGAAACCCTGTCTCAAAAAAATAAAATAAAATAAAGTGTGATGCTAATGCAACGGCTCTAAGGGTAAAGAGGACCAGAGGATCAGTCAAACCTCGGGACACACGGCTGAGTTGCCTATTGAACGTATCACAGGGGACCTGACAGCGGGTTCTCCCAGCATCCCTCAGCTCCCACCTGTTACAGGTATGGCTGGGAGACCCTGCCCCCTCACCTAAACTTTTCCACCCAATTCTTCCCTACACAATCCAGCCATTTTGCATACTGCTCCTTTTTTGCCCTTTGCTTTCTTGGCTGCTGAACCTGGTTCCCGTCTCTCCCCCATCTGCCTTCCCCTTTCTTCCTCTCCTCACATGGCTCAGGGTCACGTCCACTCTGGACTCTCCCAGATGTCTCTGTCTCTGGCTATGCTCTCCCTTTAATCTACAATAAACTTTCTCCCCCACCAGACCATGGCATTCCTTTTTATTTCTTTTTTTAATGAGTTCAGATATTTATCTTTGTTTTGTTTTTCGAGGCAGGGTCTCTCTGTGTAGCTCTGGCTGTCCTGGACTCACTTTGTAGACCAGACTGGCCTTGAACTCACAGACCCCACCTGCCTCTACCTCCCTGAGTGCTGGGATTAAAGTTGTGCACCACCACACATGGCTCAGATCACATATTTTAAAAGCTTGTAACTCCAGCACTGGACAGGGCAGAGAAGGGAGGATGGGGCTTGCTGGCCAGCCAGTCTAGCCTGAAAAAAGAAAAATGGTGGGCTCCAGGTTCAGGAAGACCATGTCTTCCGGGAAGAAGGTAAAGATAGATGGTCTTCTCTGGCCTTTGTGTCTGTACAAGTGAGCACACACAAGCCTGGACTACATTTAAAAAAAGAGAAACCTTAAGTCTGAAGTTTCCCGGAGGATTGTCTGAGTGAAACAGGTTACTGGAAACCCAATACTGAACTCCTACATCCAGACATGCCTGAAGTCAGCCATTTTGAATCAATGGCACGAGCCGATAAAGCCCATGTGATGCCTCATCAATGCCAGCTGGATTTCCGCCACTTCGTTCTGAAGTCTTATTCACCCTTGTCCCCAAAAGAAAACCAGCTCAGGCTGGGTGGAGTGCTGCATGCCTGGAATACCAGCATTCTGGAGGTGAGGACAAGAGAGGAGTCTCACCTGTACGCCTCTCCCTGGGGAGGCAGCTGCAGTGGGCTCCCCCTGGCTTCAAGGCTAGCCTGGGCTACATATAAATTCCAGGGACAATTTGGGCTTCAGAGTAAGACCCCATCTCAAACAGGACAGAAACAGACGCGTCTGCTCATTCGCCAGCCAGTATTTATTGGATCTCCAGCCCTGCTCAGACACATGCTGGGTGATGGTGGGGACCCCACAATGACCACAGCAGGATGTGTTCCTCCTCTTCCAGCAGCCTTGGTCTGTCAGAGCTGATACAAACTACTGAGCAACGGTGGCTACACCTGCAAGAAGTTCTGGAAGCCACAGAGGTGCATGGTGGGTTGTTAGGAGCAGCAAAGAGCCTCTAAGGATGTCACCAGATCAGCCAAATGAAACAGGGCCAAGGGGGTCCAGGGACAAATCCAGGGCCTGGGGCACAGCGAGGGTCCAGGCGAGCTCTTACACCCATGAAGAGACTTTGGAATTGCAAGAGGGTAAAGTGGAGGGAGGTGGACAGGGAAGGGAGGGTTGTGGCTGAGGAACACGGGGGGGGGAGGCGGGGGCGGGGGCCGGGTGAGGAGGCCCAGGGGCTGCGGAGAGGCGGGGCTTCGGGCAGAGGCGCACACATGGTCTCCCCTTCCACCTCAGAGAGTGGTGTAGAAATACATGGCTATCAGCATCACAGGGAGCTGGGTGGGCAAACGGTATGATTAGGCGCTCTAGCCATAACCCTCGTATCTCCCCCAAGCTCACACCCACACCCCCGCACACCCACAGCTTCCTCCTCCACAGCCCACAGGTGACCCATCCCTTACTGTCCACATCAAGATGGCGAAGCCAAACCACGATATACCCCACGTGTAGCTGTCAATGGCATGGCCGATGTGCTCGAAGCAACCCTGCAGAGAGGGACAGCAGAGGCTTGGGCAACGCCGCGGGAGGCTGGTGGGTGACGAAAGTCACCTGTGCCCTGGGCGGCCTCCCGTTTTCCCCTCTGCCTTGGTTTTCCCATCTGTGCGATGGGAATTGTGACCATGCCTGCCTCCTGGGACTCTTAGCCAGGAGAGTGCTGCCGTGAGCCCAGCCCTGGAGCGGGCAGGGGCCATTTGGATGGCAGCAGTCGGTGTGGGCTTGGTTCTATTCAGCCTGACTTTCTGCACTATCTACAAACCCCAAGGGTTTGAAATCCACTCCTGAGAACTGCTCAGCGGAGACCAGGATGAGCAAGGCCAGAGCCCTATACCAGGGTCACCTTCCTGGATCTGTTCCAGCCAGGAAGCGGCTGAGAGCAAAGGTCCAGAGCACATGGCCCCTGTCAACCGCAAGCAAGTCCGGGGCTAGCTCTGCTCTTGCTCTTGGTAGAACACGGGCACGATTCTGGTACTCTGAGCCTCGGTTTTACAGCCTGCTAAGTGGCAGCATGGAGAACCGATGCAGGGACTCTGAGGTGACCCTGGGAAAAAGATGCATGGGACTGTAGCTCGAGAATGGACCTTTCTAGTCCATCCTTGGTGATGGGGCGCCCTAGGACACCTCCCTCCAAGACCAATCTCACAACTTGACTCATATCTATAGGTACCAGGGGGCCTAGGTCTAGGCCAACCCTATTCTGCTCTGGCCTCCCTGCTTTCCCCCTCACAGGGTCGAACCTCTTCCCTTGTCATCTATCAAGGTCATTATCATCTTTTCCACATATGGCTGTGATAAAGATAAAAAAAAAAAAAAAAAAACTAGAGCGATTGAAAACACCTGGCATAAGGGAACCCTCCATGTGGGCCCTCACTGCTATTTGTACTAATGTTATTACAATAGTATTTGTTTGTCTGGTCAATCGGTGTTTTGACAGAGGCTTTCTCTGTGTAACCTTGGCTGCCCTGGACTCACTTTGTAGACCAGGCTAGCCTCAAACTCACAGAGATCCTCCTGCCTCTGCCTTCCACATGCTGAGATTGCAGGTGTGCACCACCGCGCCTGGCTACAATAGTATTTTGTTGTTGTTAATTTTTGGTTGAGACAGGGTCTCATTGTGTATTCCTAGCTAACCTAGAACCTGCTATGTATACCAGGCCGGCCTCCAACTCACAGAGATCTGCCTGAGTGCTGGGAGCTCTCAAAGTTGCTCAGGTTGGTCATGACTTTATGACCAGGCTGCCTCAGCTCACTGAGTGGGTGTGATGACAGGCAATGTGCAAGGCCCAGCTCCAGCAATCCCTATCACTCCTGTCGCTGGTCTTATGGCCAAGCAGCTGCAGACATTGGGTCTGAGTAAGAGTGTTTCTGCATCCTGTTGATTCATACAAAGAGCTGGGATAACCAAGCAGAAGGGAAAGAAAGAAAAGGCCAGGGAGGTTGGGCATGGTGGCACACACCTTTAGTCTCAGCACTAGAGAGGCAGAGGCAGGCAGATCTCTGTGAGTTCCAGGCCAGCCTGGTCTACAGGGGGAGTCCAAGACAGACAAAGCTACATAGAGAAACACTGCCTCAAATAAACAAAAAGAAGAAGAAGAAGGCCAGAGAGGAAAGTCTGAAAGACAGATGGACAGACAGACAGACAGTAGAAGGGGGAAAGAGATAGACACACCTTGGTAAACAGGTAGTCCATGTGGCCCACTCGGCAGCCGTCCTCGTTGCTGGGGATGAAGTTCCCTGTGCGACGACAGCACAGCGGGGGCCAGGGGAACACCACTTCTGGAGTGGCTGCCCGGAAGGCTGATGTGAAATTCACCCAGTCCATAGGGCCAGATGCGCCACAACATTCTTGCTGTAGAAAGAGCCAGGGTTTAGGCAGGGATGGGGCTGAGGGCACACAGTTGAAACGAGGCAGATTGGCTTTTGGCACAGCTGGACCCCACTTGTTAGAGTCCTGGACCTCAAAGTGTGTGTGTGTGTGTGTGTGTGTGTGTGAGTGTGTTTGTATGTGTGTGTGTCTAAACCAGGAGGCTGATAGATTTGGCCCAGGCCTATATTCCTTTTCTTTTAAAAATCTTTTGTTGACTGTGCTAAAAAAATGACACCAAAAACTAGATTTTGAGGGGCAGGTGGGGGAGATAGATAGCTAAGAGCGCTTGCTGTTCTTCAAGAGGATCCAAGTTCAGTTCCCAGCACCCATGCTGGGTGGTCATAACCACCTGCAACTCCTATTCTAGAGGATTCGATGGCCTCTCTGACCTCTGTGGGTACCCACACACCGGTATGCACATATGCACAGACACACATGTGCACATAAAAAATTTAAATCAAATTTTATAAAAGGACAATGTCTGGCTTTTCTCAAACCAGAGTGGTTGGTGGTTGTTTTTGGGACAAGGTCTCACTGGGTAACCCAGGCTGGTCCCAAACTGGTGATAGCCTGCCTCAGCCTCCCAAGTGCTAGGATTCCAGGGGTGTACCAGCTCAAGTGGGTATTTAACCAGAGGCCCCTAGCTGACGAAGGCAAGTGTAGGTGCCCTTCAAACATGGTTCCGTTTCTGGGCCCCTGCATGACTTGGCTGAGCTGGGATTCTAGTTCAGATTCTGATTCTTTCTTTTGTCCTTCCTTCCTTTCTTTCTTTCCTTCCTTCTTCCTCCTCCTCTTCCTCCTCCCTCTTTTTCTTCTGCATTATTATGTTGGATGTAATTAAGACTGTAGTTTTTAGTTGAGTGGTGATGGTACACTCAGAGGCAGGCCTGTAAGCTCCAGGGCAGCCGGGGCTACACACAGCAACCCTGTCTTGAAAAACCAAAAAGCAACAACAAAAAACAAGAGAGTACAACTTCTGAGCTTAACTATGGGTGTGTCTTATCTCAGACCTATAATCCCAGAACTGGGACAGTGCAAGACAAAGGGTGAGGATTTCAAAGTCATCCTTGGGTGGGTAGAGTTCAAGAACAGCCTGGACTTCAGGAACATCTGTTTTAAAAGTGCTTTGAGGGCTGGGTGTGGTCGAATAGGCCTGAGATGGTTCAGTACCTGAGAGGCTGGAAGTTCAAGGCCTTGACCTTGGAACAGTCTAGGTTGGCTATGTAGTAAAACCGAGGTTCTGTTTGGTTGGTTGGTTTGCTTTGTTTCTTCTGAAACAGAGTAAGTTCCAGGACAGCCAGGGCTATACAGAGAAACCTTGTCTCAGAAAACAGAAAACTTAATTACTTAATGTTTTTTTATTTATTCTTTGAGAATTTCATATGTGTGTGTACAATATATTTTAATCATATCCACCCCATCCTTCCCTCCTTCTAATTCCCCCCAAATTTCCTTCAATATCCCAACCAAATTTATCTATCTATCTATCTATCTATCTATCTATCTATCTATCTATCTATCTATTTTCCTAGAGACAGGATTTCTGTAGCCCTGGCTGTCCTGGAACTCTCTCTGTAGACCAGGCTGGCCTCAAACTCAGAGATCTGCCTGCCTCTGCCTTCCAAGTGTTGGGCTTAAGGTTATATTCCACCATGCCCAGCTTCTGTCATTTTGTTTGTTTGGCTGGCTGGTTTTAGAGATGAGAGTCTCACTGTGAAGCCCTGGCTTGAATTCCCAGGATCTACCTGCTGCGGTTAAGGCAGGTGCCACCAGGCTGGGCTTGAACTCTGTCTCAAAACAGATGATAAACAGGGCTAGAGAAATCACTTAGAGGGTAAGAATGTCATAGGATGCTCTTGCAGTGGAATTGGGTTCAGTTTCCATCACCCACATGAAGTGGCTCCATCCGGGGCTCTGATGCCCCCTTCTAGTTTGAGGGAGCTGCATGCACAGATATACAGCGTGCAAAACACTCATACACATAAACATTTTTTTAATTCTATTTTCAGTGTGTGCCTCTTCTGTGGTTTGCATGGTTTAGCACGTGCGGGGTGTTGCATTCATGTGAACATGCATGTGGAGGCTTGAAGTTGATGTGAAGACTCTTCCTTGGCTGGCTCGTCCATCTCATTTACTGAGGCAGTGTATCTCCATCAAACCCAGAGCTTACCAATATGGCTAGTTTAGCTAGGCAGCTTGCTCTGGGAGGATCTCCTGCCTCTGCCTTCTGAGGGTAAAATGATGTCCCAGCCCTCCTTTATCTGGGTTTCTGGAGAGCTGAACTCTGATCCCCTCACTTGCAGAACAAACACCTAAGCACCTAAGTCCTCTCCCCAACCCTCCATCAATAAATACTTAAAAATATAATAAAGGAGCTAGGCACGGTGGAGCAGAGCTGTAATCCTAGCTACCCAGGAGACTGAGACAGAGAATCGAAGGTTCAAGGCCTGCCTGGGCTATACAGTGAAAGTTCAATACCCTGGGTAGCCTAGGTAACTATGGTGACCCTACCCCAAAAGTTAAAACAAAACAAAAACAAAAAACTGAGAGGGACAGTGAGAGAGGTCTAGGTAGGGCAATGAACAGCTAAGTGGCAGACCCTAGTGTACAATGTATGAAGTCCTGGATTCGACCCCAGCAACATGCACGCACACACACAAGACACACACGTGCGTGCTCTGTTTTGGGAAGCACAGACAGAAGGACAGTGGGCCCAAGGCTGGCCTGGGCGACACTAAAGACTCTTACGGCCATCATTATTGTAACGGGAGGAGAAACGTTGTCTGGGTCACAATGCAGGCGTCCCTGCCACTTTCCAACATGGTGACCCTGAATCTGGGTCTGCTGCCTACAAAACCATAGTGACCAAAGGCCCCCTAGGCCACCTTGGTCCCCTGAGTGGCCGTCTTCCAAATATTCATTCTGCCAGTGAGTACCCAGAGCCCAGCCCACCTCAATCATGATCCGGTCCCATAGGCGAGTTAGCTCCTGGCCCTGGTCGGTGTCTGCACTGTAGAAGGTCAGCATTTGCTTGGTGATCAGGGACGGGTTGGACACCATCTGAGGAGGAAGGGCAGGGAAGAACAGGAGCTAGCTAGGTAGGGACGGAGCCCCCCCCCCTTTATCTCCCCCTCCAACTCTAGGGATGCCCCAGGCCCATCATTCCGCCCCGCCCCTCCCCCAGCTGCCGGGCTCACATAGTCACGGTGGGTGTAAGATGTGATGCAGGAGGCGCACTCAAAGATGTAGACTATGAGCATCAGCAACAGGTACTGTGGAGAGAGCAAGGGCAGCCTGTGGAGCAGGCACAGGAGGCCAGATCTAGGTGCCTCAGGCCAAAGGACCAACCCAAAACTTCTTGTTTGTTTGTTTGTTTTAAGACTATAGAGCTCTCTGGTTAGCCTGGAGATCACTCCATGTAGACCAAACTGCTTTCAAATTTACAGATATTCCCCCACTTCCCCAACTCCCCCGCCCCCGCAAGAGATGGGATTGAACATGTACCATTACGCCCAGCCCTAGAGAGAACTGTTGTTCAGTGGGAGAGTGCAACCCAGCTTGTTTAAGATTCTGGGTTCTGTGCCTGGCAGGATGTGCACACACACTCAACAGACAGACGGTTAGTGCTGAAAAACTAGTGTGTGAGGTGGAGGACTGAAAACCTGAGAGCAAGCTAGTTAGTGACAGCACACTCCTGTAATCCCAGCGCTGAGGAGGCAGAGGCAGGCAGATCTCCGTGAGTTCGAGGCCAGTGTGGTCTACAGAACGGGTTCCCGGACAGCTGGGGCTACACAGAGAAACTCTGTCTCAAAAGCTACAGAGAAACAGGAAAATGTGAGACCAGCCTGGGCCTGAGAACATGTCTTAAAAGAAACCACAAGCTCCTTTTATTTATTTACTTGGTTTTCATTTGTTTGTTTGTTTTTTACGTGGGGTTTCACTTCATTTTGTTTTTGAGACAGGGTCTCTTTAAGTAGCCTTGGGTTTCTTCCTCAGAAAGGCAGGGTATTTTTATATGTCACAGAGAAATATATACTCAGACATTTACTGATGGATACCTGGACATCTAGACCAGGCTTTAAAATCCTCGGGAGTTAAGAGAACAGTTGATAAGGAGGCCTGATTGACATCCCCTGCACCCACAGAGAGTCTCATAGTTCTAGGAGACCCAGTGCTCTCTTCCAGCCTGTGCCTGTATCATACGCACATTCCGACACACAGATAGACATATACGCAGTACAGTTTAAAACAACATGAGCTGGGTGTTGTGGTACACGCTTTTAATCCCAGCACTAGGGAGGCAGAGGCAGGCAGAGCTCTGTGAGTTCAAGGTCAGCCTGGTGTACAGCGTGAGTTCCAGGACAGCCAGGGCTACACAGAGAAACTGTGTCTGGGGTGGGGGTGGGGAGAAAGAAAAATGGAGAGAGACAAGCCAGACATATGTTTTAAAGGTACTTATGGGCCAGGTATGAGGGTACAGACCTTCAATCCCAGCACTCAGGAGACAGAGGCAAGAGGATATGAGTTCGAGGCTAGCCTGATCTATAGAGCAGGCTCCAGGACAGCCAGGGCTACACAGAGAGACCGTATCTCAAAAGAAACAACAAACAAAAAAAGGAGTTAGACTGACTTTTGGGCTTCAGTTAGATTGTTATGCGCACAGCCACCTGGGACTCCAGCTCAGGGATCCAGCCTTCTCTTCTAACCGGTTTCCTTGGACACCTGAGCATGCGTGCACACACACCTGCATATTCACACGCTAATAAAAAATACAATACTTCTTAAGCAAAAACTGGCGTGGAGCCAAGGGCTGGTTTGTTCTAGTGTAACTGGGCTGTGTGGTCCTGGGTAGGTGACTTCGCCTCTTTAAACCTCAGGTCCAATTTTCTGTTGAACAGCGTACAGGTGATGACGGTGGTGGTGGCATTTCACAATAGGCCATGTGACATGAAGGAACTAATCTGTGTCAACTGTGGAGCTCCTGGCATAGGTTGCATGCTGGGTAAATGATAGCTGTGATTGCATTTTCATTGTCATTGCTGCAACAACTCAGAACCGCAGACCTTGGAAAGCAAATTATTCATATACACATATAAAACTGGGAATTTGAAAACCAATTATTTTGTTTAATATATATATATATATACTTATATATACTTTATATATACATGTATACTGCTTTTAGGAGCTTCCTAGCAGCTGTGCTGAACACCCTTCTTCTTGCACCCCAGTTTACTCTATACAATGGGGGTGATGGCTAAAACTAAGTTATGGGGCCAGAACATGGTGACTTAGGTCTTTTCTTTTTTTTAAGATTTATTTATTATGTTTTACAGTGTTCTGCCTGCATGTACACCTGCACATCAGAAGAGGGCACCAGATCTCATTATACATGGTTGTGAGCCACCCTGTGGTTGCTGGGAATTGAACTCAGGGCCTCTGGAAGAACAGCCAGTGCTCCTCACCTCTGAGCCATCTCTCCAGCCCTGGTAAATGAAGTCTTAAGTGCGGTCCCATGAAGGGGTCATGCTCACGACCCTGCCGTCACCCACGGCCCACCATGCCCATCCTGGGATCTCACCGTGAGGATCATGGACCGACGGCGGCAGAGTGCGGCTCCTACGCCGAAGCTGGCCACCACGAAGAAGGAGAAGCCGCAGAAGATGGCAATCCAGGCGCCAGCAAACACGTCGTCCTTGCCTGAGACTCCCATCAGCGGGTACACACGATACTGGTCGGCGGTCACCCACACTGTCTCGGCAAACAGGGCCAGGCCTGACAGCTGGGCAGGGAAAGGTTGGGCCAACAGTCTCCATAATGTAGATCTTGCCTGGTCCAGAACCTCCCATTCCCTCGGGGCAAAGTGGGCTTGGAAGGGAGGCCAGCTCACATCTTTATGAGTAGGGATAGGGTAGGGAAAAGCCAAGAAGGAAGAAACAGCCAGGACCTTAGTCCCCATATCCTAGGGGCCAGTTGCTTCAAAGATAAAAGGCTTGGCAAACAAGGTGGGCACAGGGAACTGCCCTGTTGGCCTGCCATGCTTAGAGGTGCTAATCTGAGGATTTTACAGGTGGGCAGAACTACATGCTCAGTTCATCCTACAGGTGTAGTCTTGGGAAGGGCCAGAGCCAGCTCATAGGGCTGTTTTCTGCAGCACCGTGATAAAGGGAGTGGAGGCTTCATGGCAGAACGCCCGGAGCCTGGCATTCTGTGGTCCTGTAGGGAGCAGCCTAGAGGCTGGGAGAGCTGCTGAAGGGCGTGCTGCAGGGTGAGCCACATTGGAGCAAGAGAAAAGGCTTATCTGCTCCCGTTTGCTGAAAGAAAAACCAGAGAGGCTGGGGCTGTCTCTCAGACAGCAGTGTGCTTCTCTAGCATGCAGAAAACCCTGGGCTCAGTTGGCAGCCTTGTACAAACTGGGCCTGCTGGTGCACACCTGAAAGCCCTGAACTGGAACGTAGAGGAGGGAGGATCCAAAGCTCAAGGCTACATAGAGAGTTTGAGGCTAGACTACACAAGAGACTCTCAAAAATAACAAAATAAAACAACAACAAAAAAATCCGGCCATGGGGACAAAGGAATTAAAAACTCCTGTGTTCTCTGTAAAGCCAAGCACGGTGATACACGCCTCTAATCCAGCCTCCCGAGTAGCAAAGCTGGGATATAGACCCAGCCTGCCTGGCTCAGGGCAGTGCACAAGCACCCCATAGTTTTCCTTTCTTGAAAACCAGCATCACAACATCAGCCGGGCATGGTGGCGCACACCTGGCTGTCCTGGAACTCTCTCTGTACACCAGGCTGGCCTCGAACTCAAGAGATCCCCCTGCCTCTACCTTCTGAGTGCTGGGATTAAAGACATGGGCTACCATACCCAGCCAGAATAATTAAAAAAAAAAAAAAAAGATTTGGTCTCCTGCAGCCATGCTGGTCTCCAAATCTCTAGGTAGCTGAGGATGACCTTCAACTGATTTTCCTGATGCTACCTTCCAAGTGCTAGGGTCACAGGTGTGGACCACACCCATCTGGCCTGTTTCTCTTCCCTTCCCCCCCCCTCTCTGAACCTCTCTGTGGTTTTGACTGGCCTTAAACTCACAGCAGCTCTCTGGCTTTAGCCTTCCAAAAGCTAGGCCAGACAGGTGTGTACCACTGTTCCTCGCCCCCAGTCCTGGATGAATCTACAAGATCCACACAGAGGACTCAGTTACCGACAAGGAGCACTCACAGAGAACAGATCGCTCCCTCTGTGAGGTCAGGTAGCGGGGACCCCCTCCCCCATACACCCCAGGACGCTGGGATTAGAGACTGCAGCAGAGCAGCAGATAGACCTGGGACCCAGCCCCACCTCGCCGCACTCCCGTGCTCCCCAGAACTGGAGCCTCTCACCAGAATAATGATGTTGCCCACGACCAGCAGGCCCACCACCACGGGAGACCCCTTCTCTCCCTCTGCCGCTGCAGAAGCCATCTTCCTGCTGGGAACACAGAAGGAGGGCTGGGCCTGGGCAGGGGCGGAAGGACAGGGGGCCCAGCCACACCCTCTTCTCCACTCCACACCCCATCTGTCAGGGATGCTCACTGGCGGCAGAGCCCAGGCTGGTGCCCGTGTGCCCAGCGTCCCACAGCCTGGCAGTGAGCCTTCTACAGAACAGGAAAGGGCTCATGCCCCCCAGGCCCGCTGCCCTGTCAACTCTATCTCCTCACCTTCTCTGCCACAGCTTCTCTGGCCAGCCCCGCCCACAGCAGCTCCCTATATAGGCCCAAACCCCTCCTTGACCCCGTCTCTGAGGAGGAGGGGACAGGGGGTCAGCCGGCTGACCCGGAGAGATTTTATGAGCTCCCTGACATTCAAGTGATTTACGGACCTGAAATTCAGGCTTTCACTCCTGCCTGGTCACTGGGGCAAGGTGATGTATGTAGCCAGAGCCTTGAGTTCCCAGGCTGCAGCGGTGGGGGGGGGCAGGGGGGTGAGGGACATAATAACTACCTGATGTGTCCTTTCTCTAGGGGTGATGCCAGCTTTCCTGGGAGCAGGGGCAGACCCATGATAGATCCTCCTGGGAATCCCAGACAGAAGTCTGCCTTTGGAGCCCAGAGAGAGGAGGACCAGAGAGAGACCCCCCAGCAGAGACCCATGGGGCAGAGGGAGGCAAGTGAGGGGAGAAGTGAAGGGCAGGCTCAGAGGTGTGTGGTTAGGGCTGCAGCTGCAGAAGAGGGCGCTGGCAGCAGCTTTGAGGGGGTCTGAGACAGGTGTGCATATACGAGGAAGAAAGAACGTGCTAGAAGGAAGGGGCTATGGTGGGAGAAAAGGGGCTGCTTTTCCCGAAGCGCACACACACTCTCTCTTCTTTTTTAAAGTTTTTTTTTTTCTTGTGAACACTGATGTTTTGCTTGCTTGTATGTCTGTGTGAAGGCATCAGAGCCCCCGGAACTGGAGTTACAGACAGTTGTGAGCTGCCATGTGGGTGCTGGGAATTGAACCAGGGTTCTCTGGAAGAGCAGACAGTGTTTTAAATCACTGAGCCATCTCTTCAGCAGACACCCCCACCCCCACCCCCCACACCACAGTTTCTTCAGGCTGAAGAATGGAAAGTATCTGAGTTCAGGCCAGACACTGTAACCCCACTAACTGGTGGGGGAGTAGTAGGTAAGGGGGATTATGGATTCGAGACCATCTTGAGCTACCAGGCAGACGGGTGGGAAGAGGGAGTGGATAGAGAGAGTGGAGGAGTAGGAAGAGGGAGGACAAAGGGAAGAGGAAACAAGAGAAAGCAGGCATATCTCGGCTTCAGTCCTGCGGTCCCCTCGGAGCAGCGCGCCTCTGCGCTTGTCCAGGTCCCAGGTGACAGAATCAAGGAAAGCTTCGGGCGGCCCGAGGGCTTCCCGACGGCGCCCCCTGGTGCTCGCTTAAAGCAAGGGCCCGGCCCCAGGATTTCTCCAGGGCTTTTGTTGAATTTTCTCCCCCAGTGGTTGTTTCTCTATCGCAGAAGAGGGCAAAAAATTGGCACTACAAATTCCCTTCTCTAGCTGGGCGGTGGTGGCACATGCCTGTAGGCTCACCCTGTAGACCAGGACAGCCTCGAATTCACAGTGATCCACCTGCCTCCCGAGCGCTGGGATTGCCAGCACGCCTGGCTTTAACGTTGTATTTGTGTGTATGAGTGTTTTACCTGTATGTATGTGTACACTACATGTGTGCCAGGTGCTGGCGGAGGTCAGAAGAATCAGATCCTGTAGAACTGC
>CM053758.1:4090304-4119087 GCA_028658305.1 Pachyuromys duprasi
TTAAAGGTTTCCTTTTGGTTTGTTTTTGGGTGGGGGTCATTTTGTTAAGACAGGACCTCTCTAAGTCACTCTGGCTGTCCTGGAACCAGACTGGCCTATGTCTCCTCAGGGCCGGCAAAGCCCGTGTCACTACACTCAGCATAAGTTTTTATTTATTTTTAAATTAAGGGCTGGAGTGAGGGCTCAGCAGTGAAGAGCACTGGCTGCTCTTGCAGGGGACTAGGATTCAACTCCCAGCGTCCACATGGCAGCTCACAACAGTCTGCAACTCCATTTCTAGGGGATCTGGTGCCCTCTTCTGTCCTCTGAGGGAACTGCACACACATGGTGCACAGATAACATAGGATTAAAGATTCATCTTTTAAAAAATCAGTTATTTAAATGAGCATTTAAGGCACAGGAAGGGAGCTGGAAAGATGGCTCAGTGGTTAAGAGCACTTGCTGTTTTGATTCCAGCGCCGAAATGGTGGCTCACAACCACTGGCATCTCCAGTCCATGGGATCCAATGTCTTCTTTTGACCTGGACAGGCACCAGGCATCTGCTCATCCACACACATAACGAAGGCAAGGCACTCAGACATAAAAATAAAACATTTTAAATTGAAAACAATAACAGAAACCCCCAACCCAACACACACACAAAGAAGCCACAGGCATGGTGGTTCTCTTAGCATCCCAGCACTTAGGAAGTGGAGGCCAGTGACCAGAGGGTCAAGGTGAGCGTCCACGGGCCAAGAATACATGAGGCTGTCCCAAGACAATCACCTCAACAAAAACTAGGACCTTGCCGACCTTGGCAAATTACCCTTTACCCTGGCAGTCCTACTTCACACACACAAAATAAAAACAATCATGCAAACATAGGGAAAAACATGGATACCGTACTCAAAAAAAGGAAAATACAGAGAATTAGCCATATCTATATAAAAAGTCACACACAGACACACACATCTAGGGAGCTGCCTCCTCAGTACTTAAGAACACTGGCTGCTCTTGTCTCTTGCAGGGGGCTGGAGTTCAGTTCCCAGCATCCATGTCACGCTGCTTACACATGCCTGTAAATCCAGCTCCAGAGGACTGGCCTTTTCTTCTGGCCACCTCAGGAATCCACATTCACCCCAACATACATATACACGTAATTAAAAGCTAAGAAACCTCAAAATAACAAGCCCACACAGATGGGGGTGGCAAGCTGACTCTGGTTAAGAGGAGCTCAGTCCCTGAAAGAGGCTCCTGATCAAGCGATCAGGACTCCAGTTCCTCTGGCCTCTGTGGGCGCTACACTCAAATGCACACACCCAAACACATAATTAATAAAATCTTAAAAAAGCAAAACACAGCTGGGTGTGGTGGCACTCAGAAGGCAGAGGTAGGCAGATTTCTGTGTTTGTGTTTAAGGCCAGCCTAGTTCCAGGACAGCCAGGGCTACACAGAGAAACCCTGTCTCAAAAAAGGTAGCACACGCCTGTAGTCCCAGCACTAGGGAGGCCGAGGCAAGCAGAGCTCTGTGAGTTTGAGGCCAGCCTGGGCTACAAAGTGAGTCTAGGACAGACAGAGAAACCCTGTCTTAAAAGAAACAACAACAAAGAAACAAGAAAAGAAAAAGAAAAACCAAAAACCAACTAACCAAAGAAAACAAAAAGCAAAACACAAACGCACAAACCAGCCAACAAAGAAACTGGCTTAGCACATAAACATACTTGCCCTGGAAGCCTGATGACCTGAATTTAACTCCAGAACCCACATGATGAAAAGGAAGGAAATGGCTCTCCCAAATTGTCCTCCGACTTCAACATGTTACACACACACATACTGGAAGCACACTTCCTGTAACCTAGCCATTGTACACCCAATCCAGGCCTAGAGGCTGGACAAGGACGCTATGAGGTCACGCAGGAAGAGATCCTGGAGCTTCAGATAAGGAGGGCAGAGAGCTGAGAGGAAATACAAGTGTGCTGAGAACATGCACAGGGCTTCTTCCAACAGAGGCCAAGTCCACACGCTGATAGGCCAGCTGCGACAGGCACCTGGAATCCCAGTTCTGGGAAGGTGGAGCTACAAGATTGATGAGTGCTTACAGTAAGTGCCAGGCTAGCCAGAGCTACAGCCTGAACAGTCAGGGCTGGGGGCTCGAAAGACGGCTCAGCAGTTAACATTTGTTCAATTCTTAGCACCTCTAACTCCAGTTCTAGGGGATCCTGGCCTCATTTGCACCAGGCATGCATGTGGTATACAAACATATATGTAAGTAAAAGATCCACACATAAAAAATATTAATTTTCAAATTTTTAAAAATATCTGGGGGGGGGGTGCACCTTTAGTCCCAGCACTCAGGAGGCAGAGGCAGGCAGATCTTTGTATACTTATGGCCAGCCTGGTCTACAGGGCTAGTTCCAGGACAGCAGGGCTACAGAGAGAAGCCCTGCCTAATAAAACAATAAATAAATGAGACAAACAAACTTTAATCCCAGCACTTGGGTGGCAGAGGTGGGTGGATCTGTTAGCTCAAGGCCAGTCTGGTCTACAAAGTGAGTTCTAGAGCAGCCTGTGCTACACCGAGAAACCCTGTCTTGAAAAACCAAAAAAAGGAACCAAAAAGCAAAAAGCATAGAGGCTGGAGAGATGGCCATGCTGACCGTCCAGAGATTAAGTGCATTCACTGCTCTTGAAGAGGAGCTGCACCCCATGGTGGCTCAGGACCACCGTGACTCTGGTTCTGGGGGATGCAATGCCCTCTTCTGACCTCTGAGACACCACATCCACACACAGAAAAGAGTGTGAAACTAGGGTATCTTAAATACGGCCATCAAAGGAACAAAATAAAAAATATTTATAGATTATTTTAAAATGTGTCTTTTAAACTGTCTCTGACATGAACTCAGTGGCGGGCTCTTTGATTAAGCCCCCTGAAGGGAGAAAAGCCTTGCCAGTTCACAGAAGAGGACAATGCAGCCAGTCCTGCTGAGACCTGATAAGCTAGAGTCAGATGGAAGGGGAGAAGGACCTCCGCTATCAGTGGACTTGGAGAGGGGAATGAGAGGGAGGTGGAATTGGGAGAGAATGAGGGAGAGGGCTACAGCTGGGATACAAAGTCAATAAACTGTAATTAATATTAAAAAATTAAATATATATATATATCTTTTAAATTTCTGTACCACAGTTAAGAAGGGGCGGTGGTGGCGGAGACCTAGTGGCAGCTGGGGATTCGGCCCGCTGCCTAGGACAGGAAGCACTGCTTCAGACAGGGGGTGGTGGCCTAAGCCTGTGAGCCCAGCTCCCCAGAGTACCAGGTCATTCTTGACCACAAAGCAAGTTTGAAGACAGTCTAGACTACATAAGACTTGGTCTAACAACAGCTAGCACCCCACAGGTCATAGCAAACATCCAGTATGAGGGCTGGAGAGATGACTCACCAAGTAAGTGGACTTGTTGCTCTTGCAGAGGACCCAGGATTGATTCCTAGTATGCAAATGTTGGCTCACAAACATCTGTAACTATAGGTGACCCAAACCTTCTACTTACACCACAGGTATACACGAGTGCTACAGACTTACACACACACACTTTTGGGAAATGATAGGGTTTTCAGTATACCAACATGACCTTGACCTTCTGACCCCACCTCCTGAGTGCTAGGATTTCAGGCACACAACCATCACACCAAAGTAAGTCATCACATTTTGATTCTAAGACACATGTTTCTGTTTTGTTTCTTTTCCTTTATTTAATTAAAAAAATTTTTGTGTGTATTTATGTTTTGCCTGCATGTATGTTCATGTGAAGGTGTCAGGTCCTGAAGTTAGTTGTGAGCTGCTGTGTGGGCACTGGGAGTTGAACCCAGGTCCTCCGGAAGAGCAGTCAGTGCCCTTAACTGCTGAGCCATCTCTCTAGCACCAACCCCCACTTTCTTTCTTTTTCCTTTTTTTCCCCTGTGTTGCCATGCTGTCCTGGCTGTCCTAGCTCTGGAGAACAGGTTGGCCACAGACTCACGGATTCACCTGGCTCTGCCCCTGAGTGCTGGGATCAAAGGCGCTTGTTATGATGGCCGAGTCGAAGTCCATGTTTACACAGTGCAAGGCACCTCGGAGACCCCAACTGAGGAGGAATCCGTGACACTCCATGACTGGTCCTACCTTGGCCCTTGGAAATGAACTCTTACTAGCCACCATAATCCTCTCCACTAAGTCCCCACCTGAACACCCCAGGGTCCCACGGGGAGGCACATACCCATGATATGGGGCAGAGGGACTTGTACACACGCCGGTACCACTCACACACGGAGACATCACCCCCCTTTGCGTTCATTGCCTTCTCACAGCGGTGAAAGTCTGTCAAGAGAAGAGGCTTGAGATCAACCCAGACGAAGCACATTTCTGAGGAAAATTCCCAGATACTTTTTGTTTCGTGACTGCTTCTACACACAGAGGGGATGCAAACTTAAAAGTAAACCATAAAGAATTGTCTACACCTGACCTGGGCAGTTATACTGCTGCTCAACTAGAACGCCCTGGAGCTGGGAATGACAGCCAAGTATGAGGGGCATATATAGGATTATGGAAGTCCAGGCAGGGCTAGGAAAGAAGACGGTCTTGATCACAAGTGAGGAAGGTGGGAAGGGGTACCGGGGTTTGTTTTGCTTTTTACTTTTTTATTATGCATACAGTGTTCTGCCCGAAGGCCAGAAGAGGGCACCAGATGTCATTCTAGATGGTTATGGCCACCACATGGCTGCTGGGGATTGAACTCAGGGAGCAACCAGTGCTCCGAACCTCTGAGTCATTCCTCCAGCCCCTGCTTTTTTTTTTTTTTTTTTGAGGGAAGGTCTCATGGACTCAAGTGTGGCAGGGGCACCGAAATGTGACCAACTTCAGTTAATGTCATCATGCCTCTAGGGTGTGAGAGAAAAGGAACTGTGTTGAAGACTGGGCACAAAACAAGCAAAGAACAGGGTGCTGGTGATACCCATTTTTCTTCATGCACAGTGACTGTAGGAGACACTTCTGAATCGATTATTTACTTGTGTTTACTTGTATGTTATGTGCTCGGGTGGCACACACAGAAAATGCATACATAACTCTCCAAAAAATTACTGCTGAGACCAAAGTTTGTCGGGGCTGTCCAGACAGTACATCGAGTGAGTGACAACAGGCTGGAATGTATAGGTCCCTGCCCTAGCCCCCTAACTTCCCTTATGAGGTAAGAGGTCTATGGAGACCCAGGCAAGACCCACACACACTCATCTCCCACCCTGGTGCCCTGCTTACCCAGGTAGTTCTGCCAGCAGTTCTTGGTCTGGTTCTGGTTTGGGAAGCGGCTGTCAAAGGGGGCGGTCTTGTAGTTCTTGATTTTAGTCTTGATGTCTTCAGCCATGGTGCTGGCGCCTACATACAAACACAGTGGGAACGTTGGCAACCGTTCTAGGGGTGCCTGGGCACGGGGATGCCAGGCCAACGGGGCCCGTGGAAGAGGTCCAGAACAGAAGAATGTGCTGACGGCAAGTAAGTTATTATGCCCCTCACAGGAAGACGAAGAGCAGGGAAAATCTACACATCTGAGCGCAGAAGCCACAGCAGGGCCGGGCAGGGGTCTCACTGGTAAAACCACTCTTTATCCTTAAATCCCAGTTAACACTCCCCGTGTGCACAGCACAAATTATGTGTACTCTATACATACCTACCCCCACGGTCACTCTAAAAGGCATTACTACCTCTGCTGTCCACACAAGGGGCAGGATGCCTAAATGGCTTCCCAAGGTCATAGAGCACCCAGTGGTTATGCTGTATCCACCATCATGAAAAACAACAAGGACATTGAAGCTTTTGGTGTCACACACTCATCATCAAGTTTTCTCAGAATCTGCCTCAATGTATTGCAAAACTGCTTAAGATGACAAAAAAAAAAAAAAAATCAGCTCAAAGGATTTATTTAGCAAGTACCACAACCGGAGGTAGTAACCCTCAGTGAAGATGGTGGTTTATGACCTGTGCGACTAGAATGTGTCAGGTATCTATGACTGACAGCTGACGAAGTCCCATATGTTGCCAATCCACTGAAGCTGCGGCCGACATTCCTGGTGAAAGTAAACGCTGCATTTCATTTAGAGGCTAATAAAACCACCATGCAACTCCCCCTGTGCATTCCAATACCTTAGCTCCTTGAATTCTATTGACTCTGAGTACCCATGGCTTAAAAATAAATTAAAAAAATGAAAAAAAAACAACCACAAAAACCTTTGATATGTCTAAAAAGATGACAGAGTGAACATCAAGGAACCTGAGAGAAACCGTCTCCATGCTAGAGCATCTATCTGGACGACCTTGGCGCCACAGAAGTGCGCAGACCAATGGGTCAACGTCAATTCAAGTAGCCCAAATAAGTGAGGCGCCTAGACAGTAGAACAGGTTCACTGGGGTGGCGGGTGGGTATTCGGGATTTAAAAGACCCAGTGTCGGAAGCAATTTTGGACAACAAAACGAGCTTTGAGAGCTGATCAAAGATGATGCTGGGGGAAAGGAACGAGACAAGGCAACAGGTTTCGGCCTTGGAGAGCGGGTGGCCGCGCCTGTGAACCCGCGGCTAAACGCACCACGGTCCAATTATCTGGGTCCAAATCCTGATCGCCTTACAGTCGCGGCTAAGGCGCTGCACACTCCAGCCCCAGCGCTGTTAAAGGGGACAATGGCAGACCCTAGCTCGGAGGGCTGGAGGATAGAGTAAGTGAGCAGACCTAGCATCATCAAGAAAGACTATAATGGTCAGCTCCAAAACCCCAGGCCCGGGGCAGCCACAGCAGCCGGAAGTTCCTTCCAGGCATCACGGAAGCCCCGGGCCGCCTCTCGGTCCCGGACTCGGGTCCCCAGGGATCCCGACCCTTCACACTCACCTAAAGACTGCCCCGGAGCTGCGTTAGCTCAATGTGACCCTTAGCAGAGACGCCAATGTCAGACGGGAAGCGGAATTCCGACCGGCCGGAAGCTGAGAGAGGAGGAGCCGAACTCAGTCCTCCGAGCTGCTAGAGTGGCCGCGAGAGGCGTTCCCAGAAGCCGTCTGGCCACGCCCACTTCTAGAGAGGCCGGACCTCCTGTTGAGCTCGTTGCGGTCGGTTCAATCCGGGTTTTGCGTTGCTCTCTAAAGGATCCTAATGTCTAATTACGGGTTCTTGTTACCTGCCTATCCTTTCCGGAGGAAAAAGACAGTCATGAGGCTGACCGCAAAATGGGAATGAGAAAATGTACTAGATGGTCTGTGTTTTGAGACAGGATTTCCCTATGTAGCTCAGGCTGGCCCTGAACTTTTTGATCTTCCTGTCACAGATTCCGGAGTGCTAGGATAACAAGCGTGAACCGCTATGGCTGGACTCAAAAGTAATTGATTGATTATTGATTGATTGACTCATTCATTCATTCATTCATTTGCTTGGTTTTCCAAGACAAGATGTCTTAGTTTGGGTTTTATTGCTTAGAAGAGACAACATGACCGCAACAACTCTTATAAACGAAAACATCTAATTTGGGACTGGTTTGGAGTTTCAGAAGTTTGGTCCATTGTCATCATTCAGGGAAGCATGGTGGAGAGTTGCTCAGTCCCATGAGGCTGGGTGTTTCAGCTGGTTTTCTGCAGAAACCGGAATCCCAAAGAAGTAGGCTCCAATGGGTGTGCTGGTGAGAGACCAAAGAACTAAAAATTAGTTTTTTGAGATATTGGTTTAAAGTTTAAAGCACAAGCCTGAACGAAGGCCAGACAGGTAGAGATATGTCCAGCCACCTGCAGGGAGGAACTAGCCTTACTGCATTCCTTTCTTGCCCACTAGAGATATAGTGATATAGAGATATAGTTGCTAGGAAACTGGCCCCTCTCCCCTAGGACAGCTAAACAAGGGAAGCCAGACCATTAATGGTTTTGGGGCCTTCCTACAGACAATCAATTCAAAATGTAACATCCCCTTTTGTGTTTCAACCAGTAGATGCTTGCCAGGCAGGAATTCCCCTGCTTTGGGTGCACTGGGAGGGACCGGAATCTTTAAATCACCCACCTAACCTGAGCACGGGGCTCTCTGCTCTCAACCACTTTGGCGGTGAGGGTGTGAGCCCGAGCTATAACTTGTAATAAAAAGATCCTCATGTGCTTTGCAATGGTCTCAACTCCTGGTGGTCTTTCGGGGTCTTGTGAATGTGTCACAACATACTTCAAGCACTCTGTTATCTGTTAAATCTAGGAGGGTGTTTGGGACTTGCTGGCAGTGTTTCCCTGGGGTGTCGTATGATGCAGCCATCCCCTGGCATGCCTCCTCACCTCTGCCCTCTCATGCTGAGCCTGGAAGAGTAGTGGGCACCACCACAGTGGAAGTTTACATCGCCATTTCCCCTCCCAGAAGGCAGGCTTGAACAAGTGGAGCCCACCTAAGCAGAGAGAGCTCCACACCTCTGCCCTCCAGGCGGAAATGCGCCCATCAGCCTGGCCAGGCTTGCTCTGCCCACCCCACTCTTGGCTGCTCTCTACCTGTCCTGCCCTGAGGCATGGCAAACTGAGTGGAAGCAGGTGAAGAGCGAACAACCCCTTCCTTCTTTTACTGTCCTTACATAGGCCTCCAGCAGAAGGCATGGCCCCCCCGCTAAAGGTGTGGATTACATGTGTCGATCTGAATCAAAAGCTTGTGTCAGGGCTGGTGAGATGGCTCAGCGGTTAAGAGCACTGTGCTGCTCCTCCAGGGGCCCTGAGTTCAATTCCCAGCAACCACATGATGGCTCTCAGCCATCTATAGTGAGATCTGATATCCTCTTCTGGCGTGCAGATGTACTTGCAGATAGAGCATTCATACTTTGTTTGCTTGTTTTGTTTACGATACAGGGTTTCTCTGTGTAGCCCAGGGTTTCTCTGTGTAGCCTTCCGTACTGGACTCACTCTGTAGACAAGGCTGGCCTTGAACTCAGAGATCTGTCTATCTCTGCTTCCCAAGTGCTGGGATTAAAGGCGTGAGCCACCACCTCCTGGCATTTATTGTTGTGGGCTATCTACCATGGAGGGCTGCTCAGACATGGTGTTAAGCCATTTATTAGTGTGCCAGTGACTGGCTAAACTGGGTGTTTGGGATTGCACAGTAGCACAGACCCTTTTTTAGGGTGAGTTTTTAAGCACAAAAACCATAGTCTGGTTTGACATACTTCAGTTAATAAGAACGGTCAGCCAGCCGGGCAGTGGTGGCATACACCTTTAATACCTGCACAGAGGCAAGCAAATCTCTTAAGTTTGAGGCCAGCCAGGTCTACACAGAGAGAGTTCCAGGACTCCAAACAAATAAGCAAAAAACAAAAGTTGCCAAAAGAGAAACTAAAAAAAGCCAAAAAGCAAGTTTAGTACCTTTGAACAATCCCAGAATTATGGGCTTCGCTGGGTTAGGTCTTTGTTTTCACTTTGGCAGTTAGTGCTATGTGCTGAGTTTTATGGCCTGAAAGGTTCTTCCATCATAGAGTCAGTTGTACAAAAGTCTGGGGCCCTGTTACACATATGAGAAATATTTATTGAATGCTTACTTCTTATGAAACACATCTATAAGAAGGCCCTGCTGGCCGAGCAGTGGTCATGCCTGGGCAATGGTAGCATATATCTTTAATTGCAGCCCTTGGGAAGCAGAGGCAGGAGGATCTCTGAATTTGAGGCCAGCCTTGTCTACAGAGTGAGTTCCAGGACAGCCAGGGCATACATACAGAAACCCTGCCTCAAAAAAAAAAAAAAAAAAAGAGAGAGAGAGAGATAACAACAACAAAAGACACTGCTGAAGAAAACACAGAATCCTTACCTTCACAGGTCTAAAGACCTCTGTTAAAAGGTGAAAATGAATGAACCGTTCCATCCCACAGTCTCACTCATCATTGTGTCAGACAGCAGTCCCCATTCATTGCTATTCTCAAACCCCCGAAATCACAATTTGTTCATTCAGGCAACTGAGAGCCCCAAGCCAGAACTCCATGTTAATCAGAGACTTTAGGAATTAAATACTGTATCTGATGGAAATAGTTACATTGCATCATTCTTGTCATGAACTTTATTTTATTTCATTTTGGTTTTGCGAGACAGGTTTTCTCTGTGTAGCCTTGGCTGACCTGGACTTGATTTGTAGACCAGGCTGGCCTAGAATTCACAGAAATCCGCCTGCCTCTGCCTCCCTGAGTACTGGGATCACAGGCATGCGCCACCATACAAGGCAGAACTTTTTAAAATTGTTTATATAGCCTGCTTGACCTATCAAGTAATCTTGTGGGTTCTGGCTTTAAAAATTTTCCAGAATAGGCCTTTGCCACATGCAGTTCAGTTCCATTCGCCTGGAGTTCTATAGTGGGTCTGTTGCCTTAGCTTCCCTGTTCTTCCCAGCGCATGCTTGCTGCCATAAGGACGCCTTTAACAATTCAGCTGTACCGTGCCTTTCAGCAGCAGGAACTCACTCCCTGGCTTCCGTCATGACCAGTCTAAAACTAAAGTCCTTACAAATGACTTTTACCTATCCTCTCCTCATTCCTTGAACCTCAGGAACCTCGGTTTAGCTGATCCTTAAACACACAGGCTGGCTTCCCTTAGCTTTCGCATTTGCTCCTCTTTAGATGTTCTGCCTGCAGACGGCTCCTCTTCTCTTTCTGTTTATAAACTCTGCTGAATGAACAAAACTTGCATGCAAATGAGGGGCAATTCGGGACTAGGAAAGGGTGAAGTGAAATAGAACTGCCTTCCTCCCTCGCTGTAGCCTGGCCTCTGAAGTTTCTCTCATATTGCCTTCTTAACCAACTGTGTGTGGGCATGTGTGTGTGTATCAAGTGGTGGCCTTCACATGCTCCGGCACATGTGTGGAAGGCAAAGGACAACTTGAGGGAGTTAGTTCTCTCTTTCCACCATCTAGCTCCCCGGGGTCAAATTCAGGCTGTCAGGCTTGATGACAGGTGCCTTTACACAGTCTGCATTCTCGCTGGCCTCCATGTACTGTCTTTGACTAAATGTCTAGGTCTAATTGGTACAGGAGCATCCTTCATATTCTCTCAGGCAGCATTGTAATTATTTGTTTACGAAACACATCTATTCCTTTCAACAGGCTCTTCCTAAAATCTAGATCCCTTCTCTGCTTATATGCCTCTGTGGCTTCCCAGTACCTTGGAGACCAAGACGCCATGGCCTATGGCTTCTTTGTAGAGCATATGCCCACATGCATACTTCTGAACAGCACCGAAAGATCTGTCTTGCCAGGCAGTGGTGGCACACACCTTCAATCCCAGCAATCAGACGGCAGAGGAGGGTGGATCTGTGAGTTCCAGGCCAGCCTGGGCTATAGAGCAAGCTCCAGGACAGTCAGGGCTACACAGAGAAACCCTATATCAAAACAAACAGACAAAAGCAAAGATACAGCATTTTCACCCAGTGACCTCCTAGATCTGCCTTGCTCCTTCACTGTTGAAATGTGGACTTTGGCTGGATGGTAGGGGCACAGGCCTTTAAACCCCGGCACTCTTGGGAGGCAGATGCAGGCAGATCTCTGAAACTGGCATTTGCTACTTTGTGGGTTCTTCTTTCTTTCATCCATCTCTACCCCTTTTATTCCATCCTTTCAACCCCCTAACAGGTAAGACAGGGGGAAAAGAGACAGAGAGGAAAGGAAAGAGACCCAAGAGTAAAGTCAGGGTTTGGAAAGGGGTCAATGTTATCTTTAGACTACTTCCTGCTGATAAGGGGTGTCAAGTTCCTTGGCACAAGTTTGTTCTTCTATGTCAGATATCTCATTTCTTCTTCTTGTTTCTTTTTTGCCCACAACTAGTTAACAAACCTTGACCAACAGCAACCAGCAACCAATCAACAACCCACCCTGCCTCTCGGGGGCCCTAACATTTATATACCCTCCGAAAAGTCTCCAGAATTCCAAATGTCACACAATCACAGAAATTATCTGCAGCTGGAAAAAAAAAATCGCATCTTGCTAGAGCATGAGACAAATCATAGTCAGCTGCTGCAAAGAAGCCCCACATTCTCACGCCTGGAATTAGAATGAAAAAATTTTTCTTATTTCTGTGGGGTTTTTCTTTTTTTAAGATCTATTTATTTTATTATGTATTCAATGTTCTGTCTGCATGTACACCTGAACTCCAGAAGAGGGCACGGTATCTCAATGTAGATGGTTGTGAGCCACCATGTGGTTGCTGAGAATTGAACTCAGGAACTCTGGGAAGAGCAAGCAGTGTTCTTAACCTCTGAGCCATCTCCAGCCCTATTTCTGTGTTTTTTAAAGAAACCAGAATTCCAAAATTGTCACAACCGATCTCTGTGAGTTAAGGCCAGACTGGTCTACACAGTGGGTTCCAGGACAGCCAGGACTACAGAGAAACCCTGTCTTGAAAAATTAAACCAAACCAACAAAACCAACTTTCATCTCTGCGTCTTTTCTTCTGATCAAAACATTCTTTGCTTTTCTGACTTCTCTTCTCCATCCCATCACCAGACTCTCTGCCTCCTAGGCTAGATCAGTTTCCTCTTTTTGGGCTCCTGTAACTCCCTAGACTTTCTTTATCCCAGTCCTGAGGACTGTGGGCTGTCCCTTTCTGGTTGCAGTGTAAGCCATGCCTGTCCACTGCACTCTGAACTCTGAGGACAGGGTTCAGGACTGCTGTGGTTAGTGATGTACCTTCAGCATCACTGATGGGAGAGCTACCTAGTAGGCTCTCCTTGAGGGCTCCTGGAGTGAATGAAGCTTCCAGTAGGCTTTTTGACGGTCTGCTTCTATGTCTTCCAACTTGGAGTGCCCAAGCTTCCTGGGAATGTGCAGTAGTTCTAATTATTCAGTGTTTTCCTCAACTAGAAGGTACTCAGAAAAGCCTTTTTTGGAGCCTGAATTTCTCTCTCTCTCCTGTTTTATTTCAAGACAGGGTTTCTTACATAGCCCTAGTTGTCCTGGAACTCACTATGTAAACCAGGCTGGCCTCAAACTCATACAGATCTTTGTTCTTCTTCCTCCTGAGTTCCTGGATCAAAGGTGTGCGCCACCATGCTTGGTTGTGAGCCTGGGTGTTTTCTTCAAGAAGACAGAGCAGATGAACTTCTGCGATGGTGTTTTATAACCATAAGAACACTCTTACTTTAATAAAGTGGTTAAGTTGGGCTACTTTATAAAGAAAGTAGGTTTGTTTTCAGTACATGGTCTGGAGCAATAAGATCCCAACTATGTAACTGAGGTTCTGACCAGAGCCCCATTGACTGATTATGTCATTTCATCACTTGATGGGTTCTTCTCCTCCTCTTCCTCCTTCTTCTTTGGTTTTTTGAGGCAGGGTTTCTCTGTGTAGCCCTGGCTGTCTTGGACTGGCTTTGTAGAACAGGCTGGCCTTGAACTCACAGAGATTTGCCGGCCTCTGCCTCCCAAATGCTGGGATTAAAGGCTTGGAACACCGTGGCCAGCTGATGGATTTTTTAAAATTTGTTTTTATTGTATGTGCTGTTTTGCATGCACGTATGTGTGAGGTTGTCAGGTACCCCTAGATGGGAGGAGGTTCAGTTTGTGCACGGCTGTGTGGAAAGAGCAGTCAGTGCTCCTCACCAAAAAGCCATTTCTCCACCCCAATGTATTTTTCTTTTTTTTAAGTGTGTTGCTATTAGCTCAGACAGGTCTAGAGACCCCAAATTTCACAATTCTCCTGCCTCAGTCTCCTGGATGCTGTGAAATTAGTGGCCTGCGTCACCAGTCAAAATTGCCTTCTTAGGCAGAACATCACATCTGTCACATCTGACGGGAACACCCTTGTGTGTCTTGAGCTCTGTTTATAGAGCACCAGAAGGTGATCATGGGGACGTTACCCTAATCACCCATTCACTTCCAAATGTGTCGTCTCTAAATACTGCAGACTGACTCTCTACATTCTTAATATATTTAATGTAAACACTTCGGGGATTAAACTCTTAGATAAATTTGAGGGTAAACTAGTGTCAAGCCTTAGCAAGTGCAATTCCCTTAAAAGTCTCTATACCGGACAGGCACACAGAAGACCTTACAGACTTCTGACCCCAAACTAATCTCCAAGCTGAGAGGTGCAGAAGATGCAGACAGAGGCAAGGCCGTGGGGAATGGAGGGACCTAGATACCAAAACACCCGATGAAGAAGAGCTGCGGGAAGCTAGCAGGAGCAAGGCTTTGTAGGTAATGGGTTCTCCACGGCAGGGGTCCGCAGGCCTTCGCTCCTCAGTGGAGGAAGTAAGATCCTGACGACGTAGGGACTACGGGAATCAGAACCCTTTACTCAGACTCTGTGAAAGACAGATTGGGATCCAGACGCCTGAGTCTGGGTGGAGACTGAAATGTTGGGGTGCACATGCAGGCTCCCTCGGAGACAGGTCTAGGCAGTGTACGTGGAAAGGAAACAGACAAGCACGCACGTTCGACAGGGTGTTCTTTTTATTGGCTTTCTGCACCTGGCAGGTGCCCCATGTCATCCCTACAGGCGAAGACCGGCACACGCCCCCCGAAGCGGTATGTGTACTTGCGCCCACCGCTCTTGAGCACGATGTCGCGGCGGTAATAGTAGCGCAGACCTCGGCTCAGCTTCTCATAGTTCATTCCGGGCTTCCTCTTGCGCTCGCCCCACAGCCGGGCCACCTAGGACGCAGTCCGGAGGTCAGTAGGTCGAGGGGCTGGGTCTTGGGCGGGGTGGGCGGGTCTTGGGCGGGGTGGGCGGGGCTGAGGACGAGGGTGGGCGCACAGCGGCCTTCGCGGGGACCAGGAGAGCCGTCCCACCTCTTTGGGGTCGCACAGCTGGAACTCGCGGCTGTTGCCCGTCCAGCGGATGCAGCTGCTGCGCGCCCCGTCGTGGAGCAGCTCCAGGAGGAACTGCCACAGCTGAATGGGACCTGAGAGGCGGAGACAGGCACGTGAACGCCAGGCTTCTCAGACCCGGGAGTCAGGAAGTCTTCACTAGGAAGGCTAAAAGGGTTAGGACCCGAGAGTCCATCCCTGTCCTTCCGAGGGCGTCTGTGAGCTCGGATCCCTCCCTAGTGGACACCCAAGAGCAAGTTTCACGGACCCCAGGGCAGCTTGAACCCCACCTAGATTCAGGAGTTTGGCCTCCCCACCTCGAAGACCCGGGCATCCGAATGCTCCTCTTCCTCTCTCTGGGTCCCTAGAAAGCCACCAGGGTCTTCCCACCCCTTCCCGCTTCAGCTTCACGATACACGGACCCCCTCCCCAGCTGCCAGTTTCCCGGACCCCTCCCCACAAGGTGTCCAGGCCTCATCCTTCACCTCCTCTGCAGTTTGCAGCCTCTTACCTCGGTGGCTAGTTTTGGGGTGGCGAGTCAAGGTGGCCCGAGCAGACTGCTGGCTCGGTTTGGAGGGCGTGGTGAGTGCTTGGTGGCCCTCGCCAGGGACGCTGCAGTCCTGCAGCCCAATATTCCACGAGGTGGTGAAGTCTGAACCCGCAGACCAGCCCCACGACGTCTTACAGTCCTCGCTCACTTCCCCGCCCAGGCCATTGTCCCAGTAGGTGGCGCTATTGGGGCCCAGAGGACAGTCCCAGCTGGCGGTGCTCCAGGCGGCCGCAGGGTGCGACCACGAGGGGGGCCCTCCCGCCGCGGTGGCGGGATTCTGGCCGGTGGCGCCTTCAAAGCCAACGAAGGGGGAGGGGCTCGCGCCTGGAGGGGCGGGGCCTGTCGACTGTGAAGCGCAGCTCCACGGGTCCAAGGTGTTGCACCCCAGGTCTGTCCAGTCTCGCGGCCATGGAAGGGGGTGAGCAACGGGCTCTGCGAGGAGGACGGGCCTTGAATGAGGGGAGCCCAGGGGCCTTGGTCCCCCCACCCTTGGGAGTTTTAGTGGGTCGGCGCTAGCCCCGCTCCCCTGTAGACCAGCGGCTCCGAACTCTCAGCTCTGGTGTGTCGGGACCTCATCCCTCGCTTCCCACCTCCCCTTTTCTACACGCTCACCTGCCTCGAAAGGTACTTCCTCTTGCGGTAAGGCGGGGCTCCAGTCCGGCTCTGGGACCCCTACGTTGGACAAGATAGCAGCTGGTTTTAGGGAAGATGTGAGCAATGACTTAGGGACCTCGGCCACGCACCCTCGCCTCCTTCAGCCTCAGGAGTCCAAACACGCTACTCCCTTCCCGCTCAGCCCTCTCGTTTCGTTCTAAAGAGTCCAGCGTCTCCCGTCCCGCCCTCAGCACCCACGGGGTCCAACCCTGCAGCCACCTTTCCAACAGTGGTCGACGGGCATCGGTGTGATCGGCGCGCTCCCTTGCAGTGCCACCTCAGGGTAATAGAAACCAAATTCCGCTCCTTCTGCGGGCAACGAGGATGTTAAGGCCGGGTCAGGGGTCAAGAGGCCCACATCCTTGGACCCTTACATACACGTTGTCCCATGCCACAGCAGCCTACCCAGTCCTGTCAGCTTGTCCCCGGGAGGCACTTCCTGCACTGATGCGTCATCCCAGTTCCACAGGTCCATGGATGCTTGCTCCGACTGTTCTGGTAGAGAAAAGAGAAGTTCCAAGGGTAACGGACAAGCTGGTGACACTGAGGGACCCAAGAGTTCTGATTGTAACCCTTGTTTCCCTCAGACCCGGGAGTCTAGACTTCTGCAATCTCCTTCCCCAGGAAATGAAATACTGGTTTCCAGTCCCGTCTCCCTGCGTCCTGGAGTTCCCGGCTCATTCCTAGTTCAGATACCCGGTCATCCAGTCCCCAGTTCGTGGCTCACCTCTGGCAGGTTCCTTCTCTCCTAGCCAGGGGGGTCTCAGCCCCATTTCATACCATGCACCCTTCCCAGGGGGTCTGAGTAGGGGAGGGGGGAATTTTCCAAGACGTCAGAGCTGGGGGTCGCAGCCCGGGTCAAGTTGCAGGGATGGGGGCGTGGCCAAGCTGCACCCCCTGCTTTAGGGATGCGCAGTGGTCCTTGGAACGGTCCCCCTTCGGGGATGAGTTGGGCTTGGAAAAGTACTTGGGGAACGGGGGCAGGGCAGGGCTGGGGGTGCCGACGTCTAAGGGGTGCTTACAGGGTAGTGGGGATGGGGTGAGGGGTTTGGACAGGTTCCCCGTCTTGAGGGTTTGGTGCTGTGACATGAAAGGTGGTGGGGGAGGAGAGTCTGGGGTCAGCTGGGCAGCTCTGGGCTTATCTGCAACAGGAAGAGGGATTTCCGGCCAGATGCCCCCTTTCCCTAGCATCAGCCTACGTCACAATCAGCAGGGTGACAGACAGCCAGATGGGGTGTGTGGTAGGGAGGGAATCCAACCCTGAATCCCCTACCAGGCACAGGGAGGGTGTCCTGGAGCTAATCCTGAAAATCGGTAATCATAATCAAAATAACATAAGAATGGTCGATAATAATAGTAATTTAACCAACTAAGATGAAATGAGGGTCTGCTGGGTCCTCGGAGCCATGCGCAACGGGCCTTCCTTTAATCTTAAGGAGGAGATGTTTTTATCCCAAGTTTATGAAGGGGGAAATTGAGGCATGCTTTCTTCCATTTCTTTTTCTCTCTGGGCTTTCTGGGCGATAGCAGCCTCAGACAACTGGGACATTTTGAATATGAACTGAATGTGAATTATTGCATGGAATAATTTTATGTGTGGCAAGGGCAGGCTAG
Organism: Pachyuromys duprasi; assembly: GCA_028658305.1. Lineage (NCBI taxonomy): Eukaryota > Metazoa > Chordata > Mammalia > Rodentia > Muridae > Pachyuromys > Pachyuromys duprasi. Next base: position 4,107,897 of record CM053758.1, read on the forward strand.
GAAAGCTATCTTTATTAGAAAGTGAAAACATTTAGGGATGAAATGTAATGTTTGCAGCTTGCTTCAAATGATTCAGAAAAGAATCACACTATTTGGAACATGGCTATACCAAAAAGTGTTTGTTTTTAAACTGACTCATTAATTAGGTGTCCTGGTTTTATTTGTTTTGTTTTGTTTTAGTTTGCTAAGCCCGCAAGCTGTAGCTTCAGTAACCTGGCCTCAGATACAATGTATGTGCTCATTTTTCTAAGGAAGTACTTGCTTAGTAAGTGTTTAAAATTAAAAATATTTGAGGCCATTTTAATATTTAATTTTAGCATTAAAAATTTACTTACTGGCCAGGTAGTGGTGGTGCACACCTTTAATCCCAGCAATGGGAAGGCAGAGGCAGGTGGATCTCTAAGCCCAGCACAGAGTGAGTGCCAGGACAGCCAGGACTGCACAGAGAAACCCTGTCTGAAAAAAAAAACAAATTTACTTATTATAAGTGAGTAAATATTTAATATTAAAAGCATTTCTATTTCCAGATATGGTAGTGTATGCCTTTAAGCCCAGCACCAGGCAGGCAGAGGAATGCAGAGCTCTGGGATTTCAATGCCAGCCTGGTTGGTCTACAGAGTGAGTTCCAGGACAGCCAAGGCTTCAAAGTGAGACCCTATTTTAAAAAAATAATAAAAGCGAACATTTTTCTTTCATCTTGCAAGTGTTCTACCACCTTGCTCTATCTCTACCCCTTTGCCCTTAACTTTATTGTTGTTGTGCATGAGGCAGAGCATGTATGTACAAGTCAGAAGACAACTTTATGGTGTCATCTCCAGGGACTGAGCTTGGGTCGTCAGGCTTGTGTGGCAAGCACTTTTAGCCATGGGGCCTTCATCCCACCAAACCTTTGGTTTTATTATTATTTCTCTTCTTTCTTTCCTTTATTCCTTCTTTTTCCCCTCCCCTTCTTTTCCAGAGCAACGTCTCGCTATGTTGCCCTAGCTGGCCTCAAACTCACAGACATCTGCTTATGCCTGCCTTAGTTCTAGGATTAAAAGCATGTGCCATCTTGGCTGATATTGGTTTGCATTTTAATTTGTGTGTGTGTGTATGTGTGCACACTGTCAGAGGTCAAAGGACACCTTGTGGGGTGTTATTGATTTCTTTCTACCATGTGGATCTTAGGGATCAAACTCAGGTCATCAGGTTTGACTACAGTGTGTTTCTACCCATCTCACCTGAACCGGTTGGTTTTTGGAGAGACGGTTTGATTGTGCAGCGCAGGCTGGCCTCAAATGGAACCACCGATCCTCCGCCCTCGTCTACCTGGGTTCTGGGATTGTAGACATGCACCAGGATGCCTAGTAAAAATTAAAGAGGCTTCTGTTCAAGTGTTTTATCTTGTATGTTTGTCCATGCACCATGGGCACACCCGGTGCCCATGGAAATCAGAAGGTAGCAGTGGATTCTCTGGACATGGAGTTATGGATGGTTTCAAGCCACCATAGGGTGGGGGGCCACTGAGAACCAAACCCATGCCCTCTGCAAGTGCTCTGAACCACTGAGCTGTCTCTCCAGCCCTGCCCCAAATCTTAATGGCCTCCAGAACTGGCACAACCCTTTCAGTCTTCAATGTTCTGGAGGGTCAGGGACACAGCCCTGCTCTTCTAGTTTGCAGAGAAAAAGAACCTCAGAGAGAACAGTCTCTTGGGGCTGTGATTGGATCCAGTGTGGAGTGAGCCGTGAACCCCTGAGGAGATCACCGATCCTCCCCACCCCCCAATTCATTCATCCACCAGGGGCTTGAAGGGTCCTGGTGGCCTTCTTGCCCCAGGTTTCCTTTCCCTGAAGCTGACCTCTCCTGTCTCCCTCTTCTCTGATTGTGGTCCATAGATCCCTGTCTCACGAGCTTGAGGTAAGGCCACGCCACTCTGTCTCTCTGTTGCTCCCCAGTCTCCGTGTCTCTCTGTTCCTTGCTAGCCACTGTGCCATGACAGCGCCTCGCGGCCTCGCCTCCCTCTACCCCTATATCTCTTGCCTGCCTTAGCCTCTGTCCTGTGCTCTTGGACAGACCTCTTTCCTGGGATCACCTTCCCATCTCCTCTCTTACTCTTAGTTGCAGGGAGAAAAGGGGTTCAGGGTAGGAAGGGCTGGCCACAGGGAGAAGGGAGCCTAAGGGTTTGGGGGTTGCGTAGTCCATTCCAGGTGGCAGGGGGCTAAAGGGCACTTCCTGCCATGGAGGGAGGCCCTCACCCTTGTGGCCAGACTGGAAAATGTGACGTCAGAGAGTTGTAAAGTGAAGGGTGTGGGGGAAGACAGGAACGGAAGAAATTTGACACCTCTCTGGAGTGGTCTTCCCGGAGAGGCTTGGCTTTGTCTCTCCACCCTCACCCCCCAGTCTTCTTTAATTTGTTCCCTAATTCCAGCTTCTGATGGGTATATCTCTGGGAGACCGCCATACCTTCTTCCTACACTTCAGCCCCTCACCTCTCCCTTCTGGCTTGGGCCTCTTCAGCTTCTATAAGGTGGTGAGCTCAAGGTATTTCCTTCCTGATCATTTTCTTCCTTCCTTCCTTCCTGTTGTTTCTTCTTTCTTTCTTTTTTTTTCTTTTTGTTTTCTTTTTGAGATAGTCTTACTTTGTAGCCCTGGCTGTCCTGTAACTCAATAAGATTAGGCTCACCTCAAACTCACAGAAATCTTCCTGCCTCTGCCTCCCAGTACTGGGATTAAAGGTGTGTGCCACCACATCCAGCCCCCACCTCGTCACCCCCGTTTTTAAAGTCTGGGTCTTATTTTGTGCAGCCCTTGGCAGTTCCCCTTCCCTACCCATACAGGCATATGCCAGCCCAGGAATTTCATTTTGCAGACTCTTGAGACAGTCTAGTTATGCAACCCAGAACTGGCCTTGAACTCATGCTGATCCTCCTGCCTCAGCCTCCCAAGTGGTGGGCTTCTCATGCATCCCCTACCCCAGCGTCAGGGTTCAAGTGTTAATCTTTGAGCCAGGCCTGGCTTTATGCCTAAGCTTTGTCTCAGCTTCCCGGGCTCACTGCTGTCTTCAGAGGAACATCTGAGCTCTAGGTCTGGTGTCCAAGAGGTCTCCACCTCTTGTGAAGCTAGGTATATGCAGACAGCTAATAGATTTGCAGAAGGAAAGAGAAATGGAAACTCAACCTACAGGAGATCCCTAGCAGTGAATAGTTTTAGCAGAGACACTGCACACACCTGAGGTCCACAAGGTGAGGAAGATGGGGTGAAGAGTCTCACAGCCAGAGATGGTAGTGTACACTGGGATCCCAGCACTCGGGAGACTGAGGCAGGAATGCAAGTTCATGGCCAGCTCTTGGTATAACGTTCTTGTGGAATGTATGCATTTACCCTTGTTCGTTCAAATGTTGATTTCTCTCCCCCACTATCTGGTTTCAATCCAGACATTGCATCAAGGTGTTTATTCTAAGAATCATCTGTCTCAAGTTTGTGTAAACATGCTACCATTTGTTCTCTGAATTGCCAATATAACAACCAGCCAGTGCTGAGCAATGGAGAGAATAAGGTGAGACACCATGGTCCAGAGGGGAAGAGAAAGAAGTGAGTGGGATGAAGAGAGATATGAGAGGACCTGGAAACACCAGGAGAGATGAACCAACTGGACCTAAGACATGACTAAAAAGCAGGTATGATGTGGGAAATCTGAATGGGAGGAAGCTATGTGGACTTGGAGGTTTAGGATGGAGTAATTATTGCCCAGCATTGTGCTCTAGGTTAAAGAAATCCTAGTCTGTGTAGTGATTTGGGTATACAGCTGGTTTAGGAATAACTGCTGTTTAACAATCAATGTTATTAGTAGTCAACAGCCAGCTTGGGCTACAAAGCTAGCTCATGCTAGACTGCCTCAAAACACATGAGAGTCTGTCATTCAGGATGTTTCTATCCTAAGGTCTGTCCCTGGGCTTCCCAATCTATAGCCTAACAACTCCAGGCTGCCTGTGTGGAGACAGAGTGGCATGAGCTCTCAGGAGCTGCTAGAATCACAAAAGCCCCAGCATTGCCCAGGGAGAGAGAGAAGCCGGCCATGGTGCCGGTCACTCTAGAAGGCAGGGCCTAGAGAAGGCCTGACACCCCACCTCAGTGCCAAGAGTGCAGGCTTGGGTCAGCAGCAGGGGTCTACGCCTCGAACCAGTCCCTCCCCCTCAGGTGGAATGGGCTTTGCTCACCATGCACTTGAGAGTCATAGAGGCTAGGGGTGAAGAGTGAGGCCCTGGTGGTAGGGTGGCTATCTAGTATACAAAGTCCTGAATTCAACTCCCAGAACCCCACACATGTGGTGTGCTTGTGCACACGTGACCCCAGAGATCTGAGCCTCCCTTTTAAAAAACTATTTTCCTTTTATGTGCACTGGTGTATGCCTGTGTGAAGGTGTCAGATCGTTGTGAGCTGACATGTGGACACTGGGATTTGAACCCAGGTCCTTTAGAAGGGCAGTCAGTGCCCTCAACTGCTGAGCTATCTCCAATCCCCTGGGTACTGCCCCCCCCCCCCTTTTCTTTTTGGTTTTTCAAGATGTTTCTGTGTCCTGGACTCACTTTGTAGATCATGCTGGCCTGGAACCCACAGAGATCCACCTGCCTCTGGGATTACAGGTGTGTCACTGTCTTGCTTCAGGTCTCTCTTTTTAAAATAAGTTCGTGCTGTACATCCAAGCTGGCCTCAAATGCTTGTTCCTCCTTCCTAAGCCTTCCAAGTGCTTGGAGTATAGTTGTGAACCACACTGAGGTTTGGGGCCAGGCAGGGAAATGCAGGATTGTCTCAGAGGGAGCTGGTGCAATGACTCAGGTGGTAAAGATGCTTGCTACCAAGTCTGAGGACCAGTTTGAGCCCTAGAACCCACATGGCAAGCGAGTGCTCGTGTGCACAAACGTGCACACGCTCTCACACACAAAATAATGCATAAACCCCCCACTAAAACCAAAAGAAGTAATGGACACATACTACACTGTTCTTGGGAATGTTCTCAGGTGGGGTGCGCCAGGCCCTGTCCGCCAAGTCTAAATCCAGTCAGGGATGGAAACAAAGGTAAATTTATTGAAACTGGTTTGGGGCAGGTAAGTGGACTGCTGGGTTCCCACAGACGGAAGGAGCAAGCGCCCGGCCGGGTGTGGGCGGGTGCCTGGCCACAGATCCTATCTGAGGCCCAACTTTTTCTTTTCCTTCTGCTTCTTTCGGACCACATCCAGGTTCCGGTCCTTCCACATGCTTTTTCGAAGCTTGATGGGGCGGGAGCCCACGTACTTCCCTGTGGGATGGAGGGTTCCGTTCAGGTTAGCCAGCAGCCCGTCACACCCACTATCCCCAGGAGAGGCCCCACTCACCGTTCATCTCACGCATGGCACGCACATAGTCGCTGGGGTCCTTGAAGCTCACAAAGCCATAGCCCTTGGTTTTGCCTGTTCGCTTGTCACGGATCACCTTAGCCTTAAGGAAGGATGGGAAACGGCTGAAGGCGCGTGCCAAGATGTCATCATTCACCTCGTTGCCCAGATCCCCACAGAAGATCCGGAAGTCATCTGGGTTAGGAGAAAGAAGAGTTCAGAGAGTCCCAAGCACTTCTCCTTTTGTCCCGTGCATCCCTGCTCAAAGCCACAGTATTAATGGGCAATATCCATGTAGCAGAATCTTCCTGCTTTTCTTTCCAAGCAAGTCCTTCTTTAAAAAAAAAAAAAAATTATGTATAGCGTTCTGCCTGCACACCAGAAGAAGGCACAGGATCTCACTATAGATGGTTGTGAACTACCCTGTGGGTGCTGGGAATTGAACTCAGGACCTCTGGAGGAGCAGCCAATGCTCTTAACCTTTGAGTCATCTCTCCAGCCCCTCAAAGGTTCTTCCTATGTAGAAGCCCAGACTAGCCTGACTTGATCTTCCTGCATCCACCTTCCAAGTACTGGTCACAGGCGTGAGCCAGCGCACCCAGCCAGAGTTACGGCTTCAACCCCCAGCACAGCACTCCTCCCCCATGGTGGCCACTCATTTCTACCAGCAAGCCCCAGCTCTTAGTTCTTCTTTCCTGCCAGTCACCAGCCTGCTGCCACACCGCTCATTCTTCCTCAGCCGGGCTGCCTGAGAGTCTGTGTTAATCCCACGCCGACATGGGAACACACTGCCTGCCCCTTCTCCAGGGGACTTGTGTCACCACTCTGGGCTTCTCTTCAGGGCCTGCACCTCTACTGGGTATGCCCTTAACTTGCTGTCTTCCTCCTTAGAAATAGGGGCATGAGGCCCGAGTGACCAAGTGAACTGCGCCAGGCCACAGCAAGACTCCAGGAAAGGAAGCAGCTGCCGGGGCCGGGGTGAAAGGCAGTCTGCTCGGTCCTCAGCTGTGGCTGAAGCTGCCTCGTGGTTTCCATGTTGACTAAAGATACTACCTGAGAGTTAAGCATTTCCAGGAGGAAACAGTCTGACAACCCAGAGAGAGATTTTTCTAGCAGGGGCACTGACTTTAAAAAAAAAAAAAAAGAAAAAAGAAACTTCTTAAATAATATACAAGTCAGGCATGGTGGCAAGACCATCTTTACAAAATAAAATGGTTGCAGAGGTGCATCCTGAAGCCAAGTATCCACAAGTTGAGTCCTCAGCTAAAACGTTTTCTTTTTTGGAGGGTGGAGGGAAGGGTCTTACAATGTAGCCCTGGCTGGTCTTGAACACACAGAAATCCACCTGCTTCTGCCTCCCAAGTGCTAGGATGAAAGCGTGTGCCACCATGCCAGGCCAGCTAACACACCCTTGAGGGCTGAGGCTGACAATCTGGGCAAGGTCTACAGGGAGCTCAAGCTAGCAGAGGCATGCAGACCTGGCTTTCTGTCCACAACTTGGACCAGAATGCAGTGTGGTAGGGAATGACTACTCATTTCTTCTGGGTTCAGGACTTAGCTAGCTGCTGCTTCTTTTCTTTCTTTCTTACTTTTTTGAGACAGGGTCTCACTATGTATCCCTGATCAACCTGGAAGTTGGATATAAACCAGGCTGGTCTCAAACTCACAAACATCTGGCTATGTAGTCCTAGCTGGCCTGGAACCCACTAAGTAGATAGACCAGGGTGGCCTTGAACTCCCAAGAGATCTGCCTGCATGTGGAGTATGTCACCATACCTGGCCTACGATTTTTCTTTTTTTAAAGACTTCTATTGTTTACACAGTGTTCTGCCTGCATGTGTGCCTGTGCACCAGAAGAGGGCACCAGATCTCACTACAGATGGCTGTGAGCCACCATGTGGGTGCTGGGAATTGAACTCAGGACCTTTGGAGGAGCAGCCAGTGCTCTTAACCTCTTAGCCAGGCCCTGAGGCCTGGCTCAGATTTTTACTTCTTAAGTGTGTGTGCATGTGTCTGAATGTGGGGAGTGCACATGTGAGTGGCGCTGTCCCTGTAGTCTGGAAGAAATGGTCAGACTCCCTGGAGTTGGACTTCCAAGTGGTTGTGAGTGGCTTCACACAGGCTGAACTCAGATCCTCTGCAGGGTAGTATGCACCCTTTAAGCACTGAGGCATCTCTCCACCGTCAGCTTGTTTAACATTTTTCTGCAGAGTTGGGAGATGGAACTCAGGGGCTCACATATGCCAGGCAAGTGCTCCACCACTGAGCTGCATGCCCAGGCTCCATAGGCCAGTTCTTGTTTTTTGTTTTTTCTTGAGACAGGGTTTCTTTGTTTAACAGAGTTCTGGCTGTCCCGGACCCACTTCGTGGACCAGGCTGGCCTCGAACTCAGAGACTTGCCTGCCTCTACCTCCTGAGTGCTGGGATTACAGGTGTGCACCACCATGACCTGCTCCGCAGGCCAGTTTAATCAAAAAAGAAAAAAAGAGCAGCAGCTGGGTATAGCGAAGCACACCTGAATGCGATTCTAGCATTTAGGAGGCTGACAGAAGAGGATGGTGAACAAGCTGCAGAGTGGTTCAGTGGTTAAGAGCACTGGCTGCTCTTCCAAATGACCCAGGTTCAAATCCCAGCGCCCATATGACAGTTCACAACGGAAACTCCAGCTCCAAGAGGTTTGACACCCCTGCACAGACATACATGGAGACAAAACACAACTGTAAAGAAAATAATTTTTTAAAAAAAGGATTGTAAGCTCAAGACTGGCCTTGGCTACATAGGAGAGCACGTCTCAACACCAACATAAACGAATTACTATTCTTTTCTTAGCTGTTCTAATAGTATCATGGCATGAAAAATGTCTTCTTAGGGGTGAGTACTGAGGTATTTAAAAACAAAGGAGCCGAGGGACGCTGAGGTGGTAGAGTTGACTGTACACACGGGTCCAACCCAGCAGTGCACAAACTGAAGAGCCGCGGCACAGCAGCCTCAGGTGTAGAGGTGGGAGAGCCACAAATCCAACACCTTTGGGGCTATATAGTATGAGACCAATCTGGGCTACATGGGACCTGCCTCACAAAACAACCAAAATAATTATTTCACTTCTTGTTTCAAACAAGGATGGAGGGGCACTGCTCTGTGAAGGCAGGACTCTATGGAGGCTCAGCATATCCATGGCCCTGGGGTCCATCCCTAGCATACAGTGTGTGTATGAAAACACAAATACACTGAATAAAGCAAAATGTTAACTGTAGAATCTAGGCCACAGGTAGGCTAGTCACTGTGTCACTGTGTGCTTCAAAATTTTCATATGTCGTTGCAACAGAATCTTTTTGACCTTCAGCAGCCTTGAGCAAAGGCCGGAAAGCCCTTGGTAACAAGCTGGGCACAGTGGGTCACACCTGTAATTCCATCACTCAGGAGACTGAACCACAAGGATTGAAAGTTAAGGCTAGCCTCGGCTACACGGAGAGATCACCAAAGCCCTAGAGACCAATTATGCCCACCAGCTTCCACCTGTGGTGAGGGAGTCCTGCCTTCCAGACACTGGAGTCACCCGGCTTCCCTTCCCCGCTGCTGGCCCTGAAGACTCAGTGCAGCCTGTCCTCAGACAGGTGACGCTGAAGCTCTCGCTGGCCACTCACCAGCATCCCACTCCAGCAGGCTGGGGTCCTCCCAGCTGCTCCCCGCTGCCGTGCGAATGCAGCGTTTCAATTTCTCCGGCTTGCCTTTCTTCTTGTCCTCCCCCAGCGGCTCTGGGACCTGCAGGGCAGTGATGGGTGTTGGAATTCTCGTGCTTGGCACTGCCTCCAGCCCTGGCAACTCCCAATCAAATGCTAGATCTGCTTCCAGATGTAGAATAGGAGAGGATGCCTCCCCTTGGCTTCACCCTACCACTCTCTGGCCAGAGGACTGTGTTCCTGTGTGTGCAAGCTCATGGGCTTCTGCTTTCTCCCGGCCCTTTCTGTCTCCTCTCTGCATGCTCCCTGCTTACCTCTAGGGCCATGAGGCCAGGAGGAGGCTCAGGCCGAGGGGGCCGGGGGCGTGGCCGCAGAGACAGGAGCTCAGGAATTCTCAGTGGGGGCAGCAGGCCACGTACCACCTCCAGAGGGAGGGGCAGAGGCTCCGGCTCTGGCAGTGGCATGGCAAGGGCGAGCGGGAGGCTGGGACCAATGACTGCAGGGCCAGCTGGGGCTCCCCCCGCTCCTACAGCCACCGCTGAACCAGCTTCCTCCAGCCCAGCTGCTGCAGCCACTACTGCTTCTTCCTTCTCCTTCAGACCTAAGCCAAGGCCTAGGCCCAGCTCTCGAGGAGCCGCTGGCTCTTCCTGTGGACAAGAGGAGGGTGTGTGAGGGGTGGGCTGGGCAGCTCATAAGCTCGCATCTTACACCGCCATTGTGTACAAAGCAAAGGTCTGGGAGCCAGGGAACAAGGGGCAAAGAAGTCTAATCAGCTGGACGAAGAGAAGCACAGGCAACAAAGGAGACAGATGTAGGTGAATGCATGCAGGAGCAGAGGGCAATCAAAGGAAAAGAGAAACACATGAAAAAATGCAAAGCCCATGTTCTGCTTTACACTCTTCCACATGGGAGAGAGCTGGGCATAGCTCACATGCCTCACCACTTGGGACCAGCAAGGTCCAGGCTAGCCTGAGGTACAAGCACATTCTTGCCTCCAAAGAGCAGAGAAAACAAAGACTTTTGTCATACAAAGAAATAAACAATAGGGGTACAAAGACACTGAAACAAAGCTGGGGACAGAGAGACTGAGATGTCAGGACCGGGGCCTCCCACCCACTGTACCTTTAATCACAGCAGTCAGTCCCCACTTACCAGGGGAGGTCTCAGAGCAGCCATAGAACCCAGGGGTGGTCCAGGGGCCCGAGCCATTGGTGGCAGCATCATGGGTGGTCCAGGAGGCCCAGGCAGAGGGGGTCCAACCAGGGCTTGGTGTGGGGGCCTCAGGGCCATAGGTCTAGGGCCACCAGCTGCAGAAGAGAGAGCGGAATCTGTCAGGGTGTTAGCTGGGGAGTCCCAGGGCTTACAGGAAATTGCTCGGCAGGGATTATGGCCCTGGCCCCTCACCTGCTCTCTGCAGCACGTGGGGGACGAAGGCTGGACGCAGGATAGGGGCCCTCTGAGGGGCCACAGCTGTGGGAGAGAGAGATGGGGGTGTCATGGGGGAAAGGGACGCAGGATAGGGGCCCTCTGAGGGGCCACAGCTGTGGGAGAGAGAGATGGGGGTATCATGGGGGAAAGGGACACTTGGAGTAAGGTGGGCAGGTACTCTGAGCACCCAGGGAATCCTGGAGAAGAGGCTGAGGAGCCTTCTGGAAGATGAGGTGGTCTTGCCATTACTTCGCTTAGCAAAGTGACTGAGAGGCTGTCCTGTGGGCCCAAGACTGATGTGAGCAGTGCCGGGAAGCCAGCAGACCACAGAGTCCGAGGGAGCTCTTGCTCCAGGATAGGAGGCAATCCATGCATTGCCAGAGAGGGGCAGCCTAGGAAGCTGTCACGGGCCAGAGCACCCTGACCCAGCCAGAGGGACAAGAGGTCTCCTGGAGAAAGGGACCCTTGACTTAGGACCTTGGGATAATGAAACTAGTCAAGCAAAGGGTGAGGAGAACTATCTCCACCAGGGAGAGCATTTATAAGGAAAACCTTTCCCCTCCAGCATAGGTGAGGAGATTGTGGAGAACACAGAGGATTTGGGGAGCCCCAGGAGAAAGACTGGGAGGCATCAAAATACCCTTCCATGGTCTTTCTGAGGGCACAGCAGGGCAGGGAGCTGGCAGGGCGACTGAGCCAGCCTCTCACTTTGATAAGTTCTAAAGAAGAAA
>CM053758.1:4119587-4139353 GCA_028658305.1 Pachyuromys duprasi
TTAAAGGTTTCCTTTTGGTTTGTTTTTGGGTGGGGGTCATTTTGTTAAGACAGGACCTCTCTAAGTCACTCTGGCTGTCCTGGAACCAGACTGGCCTATGTCTCCTCAGGGCCGGCAAAGCCCGTGTCACTACACTCAGCATAAGTTTTTGTTTATTTTTAAATTAAGGGCTGGAGTGAGGGCTCAGCAGTGAAGAGCACTGGCTGCTCTTGCAGGGGACTAGGATTCAACTCCCAGCGTCCACATGGCAGCTCACAACAGTCTGCAACTCCATTTCTAGGGGATCTGGTGCCCTCTTCTGTCCTCTGAGGGAACTGCACACACATGGTGCACAGATAACATAGGATTAAAGATTCATCTTTTAAAAAATCAGTTATTTAAATGAGCATTTAAGGCACAGGAAGGGAGCTGGAAAGATGGCTCAGTGGTTAAGAGCACTTGCTGTTTTGATTCCAGCGCCGAAATGGTGGCTCACAACCACTGGCAACTCCAGTCCATGGGATCCAATGTCTTCTTTTGACCTGGACAGGCACCAGGCATCTGCTCATCCACACACATAATGAAGGCAAGCCACTCAGACATAAAAATAAAACATTTTAAATCGAAAACAATAACAACAGAAACCCTCAACCCAACACACACACAAAGAAGCCACAGGCATGGTGGTTCTCTTAGCATCCCAGCACCTAGGAAGTGGAGGCCAGTGACCAGAGGGTCAAGGTGAGCGTCCATGGGCCAAGAATACATGTCCCAAGACAATCACCTCAACAAAAACAAGGACAGAGGCACAGTGACCTTCCCACCTTAGCAAACTATCCTTTACCCTGGCAGTCCTACTTCACACACACAAAACAAAAACAACTGAGGCAATCATGCAAACAGAGGGAAAAACATTTCTTGCCATGGATTTATGCCTCCATAGACCAAGTCCAGCTAACAGGATTTTTTGATTTTTTAAATGGATTTTTGTTGTTTGTTTTGTTTCTTGAGACAGGGTTTGTGTGTAGCCTGGCTGTCCTAGACTCATTCTATAGACCACATTGGCCACAAACTCAGGGACCCACCTGCCCCTGCCTCCTGAGTGCTGGGATTAAAAGCATATGTCATCGCATCCAGCTGAGGAGTTTTTTAAAAATTCTTCAAAGATGAAGGCTACCCAATAACCAAGTAGATTATGTTAGTGTGAAAATATATGTTTCAAGTACAGAAAAAGCAAAACAAAACAACCATGAAGTACACCAGGTGTGTTAGCTGAGACCTGTGATTCAGTTCTTAGGAGACAGGGCCTGGCAGATATGGTGAATCCAGGGCCAGCCTGCATAGTGTGATTAAAGGATCTCCAGTTGCTAGTCAACTGGCCTTTAAAAAACTCTTAGCTGGGGCTGGAGAGATGGCTCAGAGATTAAGAACATTGGCTATTCTTCCAAAGGTTCTGAGTTCAATTCCCATGCAACTACATGGTGGCTCGCAACCATCCATAGTGAGATCTGGGGTCCTTTTCTGGCAGATGTACATGCAGGCAGGACACTGTATAAATAATAAGTCAATTTTTATTTAAATAATTCACTGGGCTGAAACAAGCAGGTGGAGGGTGCTAGCAGAGTGAGAAGAGAAGGCAGTTGGGGCAGAGATATTATTAGGAGACAGCTGGAGCCGGAAGTGGAGAACAGGTAGGCTAGAACAGCTGTGACGATTTGGAGCTGCTAGCATTGGGAAAACTGGGAGAAGGGGCTGTTTAAGCAGGCTGTTGGGGAAATGAGGGAGGAACGAACGGTTGGGGGAAACGTTTGAAGGGGCTGGGCTGGAAACAGAGGAGGGCTGGCAGGAAGTTAAGAGCTGGTTACTGCCATTTTACAAGCCTGGGCTACTTGATAAGTTCAGTGCAAGCCTGCATCATTGCAAGACCTTGCTCAAAGCAAGTAAAACATGGCTGAACGCAACTCTCTTTTGAGTACTGGGATTACAGATAAAATCCACAGGTGTGGATCCCTGAAGGCAGGCACTGTGATCCATGTATTTAGTCTGCCGAGGAGAGCGAAGGTGTATGGTCCACAGTACCACTTTGCCTTTCTCTTGGGTTTCGTGGGAAGGGCAGGGAGAGAACTGGGAGGAACCACAGAATAGCATCGGTGGAGAACTGTAGGTCTGTGCCAAGACAAAACTGATAAAACCGAGTGATACTTGCTTCCAAGTATTTTATTGAGGGAGGTGATGCTTGGGGGGTTAAATGCTATTTAATTTTTAAATAGGGTCTCACAATGTAGCCTAGGCTGTCTTGAAACCAGTTGTGTAGCCCAGGCTGGCTTAGAAATCAACAGCAGTCCTCCTTCCTCAGCCTCCTGAGTAGAGAGAGTAGGTGGACATCACCAGGCTAAATTGCAATTCTTGACTCCTCTGTCAGCCTCCTCTTCATTTGTATGGCTGCTGCAGCGCTCCCCTGGCCTGGGCCCAGCGCAGCTGCCACTGGGGCAGGGACAGGCCCTGGTGGAGCTCCTCAGAGATGGCAGCTTGGCCTGGCTGCTCCCACCTGGGGAAAGGCATGGTGTGTGGGAAAGGCTGGGTCCTCCAGACCCTCCCGTCCATCGTGGTAGGTCCTGTCATGAAGCACAGTCAACTACCCCATACTCAAATGCCCATTCTCACCAGTCCCCAACGATCGCCTGGAGCTCAGGGATGTGCTTCAGAGCCTCCTTCATCAGGTTCGCCAGCTTCCTCAGGGTCTCCCCCATGTCCTCTTCCTGTTCTTTTTCCTGGGATGCCAGGAGCTGCAGCAGCTCTGGAGGTTACAAGTGGAGGCAGCTCTAGGGTCCCCACCTTCAAGGCCACAACCTGGACTTCTCGATCTTCTACCCTATGGCCCACCAGGTTCTGACTACACTTGGCTTCTTCCTTTCCTCTCCATGGCTTCTTTCCCAGGCTCCAGGCCTTAGTCCTCCATTCTGGCCACCCTCCATGCCAGCCAGAGGCCCCCTCCTCAACTTTCAGCCTGACTTTCTCCCTCTCCTGCTGAGAAGTCTGACCCCCCTGGCTCCCTAGTGCCTCCACTCCCAGCAGAGTCCAGGCTCCTCAGACAGTTTGACAGTTTGCACTATGTGCTTCCTGTTCCCCAATTCTACAGCCTAAAGGAGACATCATACCACTTTTTTCTCCTTTGGTTTTGAAACAAGGTCTCTGTGTAGCTCTGGCCGTCCTCTAACTTGTAGAGGCCCTTCTGCCTCTAGCTCCCAAGTACTGGCATTTAAGGTATGTACCACCACACCTGGCCCATACTTTTTCTTCTGAGGAAAGGTCTAATGTAGCATAGGCTAGCCTCAATCTTCACCCTCCTGCCTTTACTTCCCAAGTACTGGGATTGCAGGTGCGTGTCTGCATTTGTGTGTGCATGTATCTATGTATTTTAGGTCCATTTACTGTATGAGCGTTTTTGCCATCACATATGTATGTGCAGCACATGTAAGCCTGGTGCCAGAAGAAGCCAGAAGACAGCAGCTGGTCTCCTGAACTGGAGTTACAGACGGTTGTGAGCTGCCACGTGGGTGCTAAGGACTGAGCCAGGTCCTCTGCAAGAACAAGTGCTCTTGAGCACGGAGCCACCTCTCCAGCCACCTCCTCTCTTTTTGGACAGGTCCTCACTATGCAGGCCTAGCTGGCTTAGAACTCACTACGTAGACCACACTGATCCCACACTCACACCTGCCTCGGCCTCTCCAGCACTGCGATTCAAAGTATGTGGCACTATTCCCAACCACCTTGCCTAGGTTTATACAGTTGTGGTTATGAAGGCCAGGGCTGCAGGCCTGCCAGGTGAGCACTCTACTTCCCAAATTCCATCTTTAGCTCAGCACCTTTCCCTCTGGGAAACATCCTTGTTTCTCCTAGCAACCCCAGGATGCTGCACGGGCCTACTCCCCATGTACCAGAACAGAACCCCACTGAAACCTAATGCAGAGCGTGCCACGGTCACTGAGCTCCCCCATGACAATATGCTCTTTATCTAGGTCTGCTGTCTCTGGGAATTTGCTGAATCATAAGTTGGTATGGTGGGGACAGATATGGGTCCCTGGATTTGGGACTCCGAGGGCTTGCTGATGAGCTGACATGGGGTTAGGGATTGTTTAGGGAGGGGAAGAAGCCAGGAAGAGAGGGAACAAAATCACTCTTTCAAATAGAGGAATCCAAGAGTTGAGCCAGCATTTGGGAAGCTGAGGGAGATTACATGAGACCAGCTTAAGCTACTTAGCCAGACCTTGTCTCAAGAAAATAACTATCACAGTCCTGAGAAGTGGCACACACCTGTAATCCCAGCACTCTGGAGGCAGAGGCAGGTGGATCTCTGTGAGTTCAAGGCCAGCCTGGTCTACAGAGTGAGTCTAGGACAGCCAGAACTACACGGAGAAATGCTGTCTCGAAAAAACAAAAAAGCAACAATCATCACAAAACACTGGACCATCAAGGTGGCTCAGCAGGGAACGATGGGTGTTAACTGCCAAGCCTGATGACGTGAATTTGATCCCTGGGACCCCATGGTGGGAAGGAGAGAACAGACTCCAACAAGCTGTCCTCTGACCTCACAAACATGGTGTGGGTGGGACAAGCACACACAACAAAACAGCATATTCTTATGGCGATGAGCGAGCACTTGGCAAAAGGATGGGTTGTACACCTTAAGAGTTAGACTCACAGCTTACTGTCTAGGTTTGTAGCCAAGCACTTGCTGGCAGCAGTGATGTAGGCCTTGGTAGGCAGAGGCAAGAGGCTCTCAAGTTTGAAGCCAGTCTAGGCTACACACCCAGTGAGATAACACCAAAAAAAATGCCAAAAGCGAACCAACCACCAACCTCCATTCTACCACATGGCCAGGCTACTGGGCCGTGTGCACCTGCACTCCCGGCTCAGTAACTGGAGAGAACAGCAGTGCACAGAGCAAGAGCTTGCTCTGCAGCTGGAGCAAACAAGCAAGCAAGTTTCCAGCACACTATGCTAGTGAGGGTTTTAGCATTTCAGGAAGCCCGGGGTCCAATGAATGCTGCGTCTGGAAGGCAGACAGGGCCACCATACCCTGGGTAGATGGTTCCAGAGGCAAGCTGGTCTTCACACGGCGGAGATTTCCTTCTAAGAGACCCCACTGGTCCTGGAGAAACAGAAGGTCTTGGCGGAGAGAGGCAGCCTTTGGAAGTAGTAGTTCGGGTGCCTGGGGACAGGAAAGGGACAGGGTCACGTTAGCCTTAGGGTTGGGACTGGGATGGGCCGACAAGTCACAGGGTATGGCCACTCACTTTTCCTACAGGCAGCCCGAGCGTGTGACTCAGAGAGATGAGGCTGGGGCCCCTTGGGGTGTTGGGGTGCAGCTGATGGATGGATGGTAGAATCCTGGATAGCAGCTCCAGCCTGGGGGAAGCAACAGAACACTAGGCAGTCTGATTTCCAGAAGTTCCAGGGGCATGGGGCCTAAGGACTGGGAGACCAGACTGGGGATGATGATACGGGGTGAGGGTTGGCAGCCTGGGGACCCTGGGCCACTTGTGAGTGTGGAGACCCACAGTGGGTGCCAGATGTCCTCTTGATCACCTTTATTTTCTGGGTAGGTGACTCTCACTGAACTTCGAGTTAGAGCTACTCGAATGGGTTTCAGGAGGGAAGATGGGGCTGGTCCAGTCTCACCCTTCCGCATGGCACCGCAGCAGGGGGTCCAGCGGGATGTGGGGCAGCTGCTGGGCTTCTTCCTTCAAGCAGCGGAGCAGTTCCTGGCTCTGTGGTGCCACAGCCTCGAAGGTGGGAACAAGCTTCCGCTGAATCAGAGCCAGCACCTGCGGGGTGCAGAGGGTGGGTGGGGTGGCCCTGGTCCCACGAAGCTTTGCCCAGCACTCACCTTACCTCCTCAGGGCCTCGGCTCAGGCGGGTCTTGCTGGCTGAGTTTCCCTTGATGAGCAGGCGGATCTGTTCCTGGGTCTCCCCCTGGGGAATCAGGAAGCCAGTGACACCCTAACTTCCTGTTCCTCCCACTGCCCCTGGCAGCCCACCCCTTCTCACAGGGCACAGGTCCCGCTTCTTCCTGGGACTCTCACCCAGGGTTCCTCTCCACGTAGAGGCCCAGGCCCTTTGTTCCTTCCTCCCCTCCCCACCTCTTAATTGTTTTAAAGATTTATTTTTACTTTATGCATATGAGTGTTTTGCCTGTATGACTGTCCAGGCACCGTATGTATACAAGATAACCACAGAGGCCAAACGAGGACATCAGATCTCCTGGAACTGAAGTCCCAGTTCTGAGCTGCCATGTAGGTGCTAGGAATTAAACCCAGGTTCTCTGGAAGGACAGCCAGCACTCCTTTATTTCTTGAGACAGGGTTTCTCTGTGCAGCCCTGGCTGTCATGGACCTCACTCTATCAGGCTGGCCTTGAACTCAAAGATCCACCTGCCTCTGCCTCCAGAGTGCTGGGATTACAGGTGTGCACCACCAGCCAGTGCAGCAAAGTAATCTTAATGTCCTCTCAAGCCATCTCTCAAGCCCTGAAGGCCCAGTCTTGGGATCTCTAGGTGGCACCCCCCAACTCTGGCCCGCCCCCAGGCCCAGTATCTCACCACCAGCTGACGCCACTTCAGGATCCGCTGCCGCTTGGCCTGCAGCTCCCGCAGCAGGAGCTGCCGGTGCCCAGCTGCATTCTCCAGTTCCTGGCTCTGGGCTTGAAGAGCCTTGAGCTCCGCCCACAGCCCACTGCACCTAAGTCCCAGCAGCAGGACTTTCCTGGGGTGGGGGTAGGGAGGCAGTGAGAGACAGCAAAGAGACTGGCGGCCACACTGGGAGTCAAGAGCAGGAAGGCTAAAGAACCCCAAGAAGAGGAAACCAGCGCCAGGAAAGGGAGAAAGTGAGGGTCCCCAGATAGACAACAGCCAGTACCTCCGGCCTCCCAGGAAAGAGGGAGCCTCTTTACCTCTCACTGGATCCCAGAGAGCGTCTCTCCACCTTCTCCACGAGGTCCTGAAGGCGGCCAGTCAGGACTTGTCTCTCTCTCAGCAGCTCACTTCTCTCAGTAACTAGCGTCCCGACAGCCTGCCAGCCCTCCTGGGGGTACAAGGTTTGTGTGGCCATGGTCCACAGGGACATGGGTTCAGTGGGTGTTGGGAAAGTGTCTGAGGGTTACCTGGATGAGGTGAACAGTGGGCGGCAGGGTCTGGCTGGGGTTTGATGGCTCCGGGGCCTGGGGCCTGGGGTGGGGACAGAGCAGCTGAGGGAGCAGCCTCTTATTTTCATTCAGATGAGTGTGGGTAGTTAGTATCAGTTTCCCCCTTCCCTGCTACTGGCTGGCATTCGTTTCCACCCCACCCGCAGTTCACACTGCCTGCTCCTGGCTACAGGAGCATTCATTCCACACCTGGATGTCTCCTCTCCTTTGAGCCCATCTCCACTACACAGGGACCAGATCTCTGTCTTCCGCTCTGCAGCCAGGTACTCCAAGGCGGCCAGGATGTGGCCTGCAGGGTGGTTTGTCAGCAGTGTCTGGGAGGGGCACATGGCAAGTCAGCGCAGGGTGGTGGCGCAGGGATGCAAGCCGGGTCTCCGGGCAGTGAGTGATGTAGAGACGGTTGGCAACTGGAAGTTAAACTGTGGAGCAGAAGGAGGTGCCCTCTCCCAAGAGCCCCGCCCTCTCACCTCAACTGAGCTCAGCCACTGCTGATAGGAAGAGCCAAAGTGGTCGTCAGGAGGGCTCCTGAGGATGTGGGGTAAGGGGACAAAGCATGTCGTAAGACACACCAGTCCAGTTACCCTCTAGATCACCACCTCCACGTGTACGCAGGCGCCAGCACTGGCCCCACTGTACAGGTAAGGGCAAGGAATCCCTCTGTGCCTACTAGACAGACAGCTACTAATTCCCCAGTTACCTGAACTTGCTGTCCTGGGGGCTGTTACATGTCCTGTTTAGTTCTTGACTCTTCACCCTAGATAAGCCCCCCAACCCCCAAGCTGGGTAAGGGCTTCCTTTGGATTTTAGTGTTATGGCATTGTACGCAGATGTTAATTCCACCCCCCATTCTTCCTGTTCTCTCACATATACCAAATGATGCTGTGTAACCTTGCCTCCAAATTATCCGATTGGTCGAACAACCTACAGGGCAAACATGAGGTAGACGGAGCTAAGGTTCTCAGGCTTGGAGGACAGAGGCTCCCAGGAGGGGAGAGGAAAGAGGAGGGGCGATGGGAAACCATCACGGGTTAGAGTATAGAAGAACCACATGGCCAGGAGGAGTTTAGTCTGAGTATTGACATGGCTGGAGAGAAGCAGCGCAGATGGAAAGCACATGCAAGTATTTACATTATTCTGGGTAGGAAGCCCAGAGAGAAAAAATTAGGGCAACTGGCATGGGATGTGGGGCTGGGAGATTAAAAATCTAACAGGTGTCTGTGTCTTTTGCTGATAATGAAAGCGATCATTCCATGGCTCAGTAGTCAACATTAACAGCCTTTTCACTTTCCACATTAGGGCCTCACGTCTCCCCTTCCCAAATGGCCCTGACCACCTGGCTGTCACTGTGCTGGGTCTGTGTCTCCCTCTTCCTACCCCAGGAGCTCTCACAGGGCAGGGATCAGAACCGACCTAACCCAGAAAACCACTGTCTCAGGAATGAAGACACCATGCCATCCTTCCCAGGTCCTTCACGGGGCCCTGGAGTCTCAGAACACTCACAGTGTGCTGCCTTCCTTGGCCTGAGGAAGCAGAAGCTTCTGCAGGAACTGAGCCCGGAGGGAGCAGGCTGCCCGGACATCACGCTAGTGAGAAGAGGAGGGGGTGTCGTTACCGGGTTCCAGGCCTCTGCCTGATCCCCCTAGTTCCTGCACAGCCCAGGACTCTTACCAACACTTCGGGTTCTATGGCTGGGGCTGCTGACACAAGAGGTCCAAAGATCACGTCCTCTTTGGCTTTCCTGGAAGGAAGAGTGTAACAGGGATGGGACCCAAGGGAGAGATGTCTGCGCCCTCCCCGCCCCACCACCCAGCCCCGGGGCCATCTCTCAGCAGGACAGTGTCATCTCCTCATTCCTGTGCCCTCTGGTCTGACCTGGTCTGGGTAAGCAGTCCTGCTAAGATCTGGCGAAAGTCATGCCTGAGATTCTAGCCGGTGGTTCTCAGCCTTCCTAATGCTGAGACCCTTTAATAGAGTTCCTCAAGTTGTGGTGACCCCCAACCAGAAAATTATTTTGGCTGCTTCTTCAAAACTGTAATTTTGCTACTGTTATGAATCAATGTGAACATCTGTGTTTTCCAATGGTCTTAGGTGACTCCTGTGAAAGGGTCTTTCAACCCCAAAGGGGTCACAGCCCACAGGCTGCAAACTGCTGGATTCTAGCATTCAGGAGGTTGAAGGTCATTGAAAACCTAGTCAACCTGGGCTAATAGTGAGTGGTCATGTGAGTGGTGGAGATTGAACCATAGCCTTCTGAGAACGCAGCCAGTGTTTTGTTTTGTTTTTCAAGACAGGGTTTCTTCTGTGTAGCCTTGGCTGTCCTGGACTCGCTTTGTAGAACAGGCTGGCCTTGAACTCACAGAGATCGCCTGCTTCTGCCTCCCTGGGTGCTGGGATTACAGGTGTGTGCCACCTCGACCTGCTGCAGTCAGTGCTTTTAGCCTGACCCATCTTTCTAGCCCACTGGGCTACACAGTGAGTTCCAGGCCAGCCAGCCTGAACTGCTCTGTCTCAAAACAATAACAAAGAAAATTCTATTTGGCAGGCCCCGGCACAGGCCTGTCATCCTGTGGAAAGCTGGCACGGCTGCTGTGGTTACAAAGCAAATTGAAGGTCAGCTTAGGTCACAGCGAAACTCTGTCTTGCATTTTATAGAAAGTTTAAAAGAAGCGAGCTGGGGCCAGAGAGATGGCTCAGTGGTCAAGAACACTATTGCTCTCGCACAGGACCTGGCTCACAACTGCCTGTAACTGCGGCTCCGAAGGCTCTGATGGCCTCTGGGCTCCTCCATTGGCACCTGCAAGCATGTGGTGCACATGGACTCACACAGGCACACACATAAGTGAGGACAGTAAAGAGGTCTTCAAACAAGCCAGCAAAAGGGAAAGTGCCAGGAGCAGTAGTGCAACCTTTAACCCCGGCACTTGGGAGATGGAGGCAAATGCAGCGTTACCACGCTGGGGCCAGCCAGGTCTACACAGACCCTGTCTACAACAGAAACCAGACAGAGAATGTAGCTCAGTAGCAGAGCACTTGTTCGGCACACGTGAAGTCTGAGGCTGAATGCGAGTACCACGACAGAAAACAGCTACGTGGCAGGAATGGATGGGGGGAGGTTAAGAGTACTGGCTGTTCTTCCAGAGGACCTGAGTCTGATTCCCAGCACCCACACAGCGGCCCTCAGTTCCAGGGAAGCCAGGGCTCTCTTCTGGCATTCACCTGGTACACAGACATACACAACAACAAGACATCCCCAAGAGACCTAAGGAGTGTCAGGACACTGTTCCAAACCCTTCCCAATGTGACGTTTTCCTGTCACATTTAGAATAGCTGGCAGACAGCTTCTGAGCATTGTCCATGATTTGGCTCTCCTAGTTCTTATACTGACTAGAAAGGCATAGATCTTAGAAACAGAGGCACAAAGAATACTTCACTTAAGCTCAAGCGGTTCTAAGTAGCCAGGCTATGGTATCTGCTCTTTCAGAGAGAAATGGCAGTGCTGCACGGCTCTGTCCACCTCCTCACACTGTCCCTCTGGCCAGCAAGTCTTGGGCTGTACTATGTCCTGGCTGTCTATTTCTCAAGTTGAGCTCCAGCCTCTAATCTTGCTATGGGACTCATCCCCCAACCTAAACATTACCTCTCAGAAGGGCCCAAGGGACACTCCTCTCCCTTCGCGATCTGCCCTTCACCAGGATTTATTTCCACCTGAAACTACGATGTTTTTCCTAGGTCAGCATCTACCAGCTTGTTTCGTGTATCCAGTCGTCTACCCAGAGCCAGTGTTCTAGATACCCATTGGCACCATCGATCCAGGTGCCCAAGATAATAACCCCCCTACACCAGTGGCCTTACAGCCGGAAGCTCAGAATTCTGAAGGTAGGGAGGGAGCAGGCAGAGCACGGGGGTTCTCTGCAGAGAATGTCAAAGCTCCCTGAGGGGGCTGAGCCCTACCTCTGCATGTCCTCCAGGCGCTTGAGCTGGTTCTGCAGCCGCTGCATGGGATCCTGCAGCCCATGCTGCTGTCTTCGTACAGCCCTAGCTTGGGCCTGGAGGAGAAGAGCTCGGTGCTGGGTGTCTTTCAGGCTCTGCAGGGTCTGTGCCATGGCCACGTCTGTGGGAAGAACAGGGGTGGCTATTAACACCTCCCTCACCCAGGGTTTCAGTGCCCATTTGGCTGGCCCCAGGAGTCACCCTGAGCCTCAGTTTCTCGATCCATCTTCTCCAGGCTCTGGTCTAGCTCTTGGATCTCTGTCCGCAGGCGGGCTGCGGTGGCTCCCAGCTCCATCTTCCGACGGATCTGGGGGATCAGAAACAGGGACAGAAGGCCAGATGCTTGTACTCATCTGGGCTTTGCCTAGTGGGACCACCTTCTGGGTGGCACCAGGCTCCTCACTTCATCTTCTGGGAGATAGATGACAATTTTCTTTTTTTAAATGGCTTGGGTCTGACACAGAAGCACAATGGTCTATCTGGCTCTCTCCTCCTGGGACTGCCTCACCATCCTCTTAGTTTTCTGTGTGTGTGTTGACCCCCACATCTCTTGTCAGATGCTTTTTATCATTTTGTATTTTTTATTGAGGTGGGGTTTTGGTGTGTAGCTAGCTCAGACTGACCTTAAACTCACAGTCCTCTTGCTTCAGCATCCAAGTACTGAGCTAGTAGGCAAGTACCAACATACCCAGCTTCTGTCTTAGTCTTTTTTTTTTAAAATGTGTGTTGAGTGTACCACACGCCTGCACATGACAATGGAGGCCAGAGGAGGTTGTCAGGTCCCCACGAACTGAAATCACAGTTGATTGTTAGCCACCCGCTCTGGAGGCTGGGATCAGAACTGGGGTCCTCTTCAAGAGCAGCAAGTCTTCCTAACTGTCAAGCCATCTCTCTGGTGTCCCCCTCCTAGTCTTGGCCTCTTCCTTGTATTCCTTAGCGGCTCTCTCTGGAACCTGTCCTTTCCGCTTTTCCTTTATCAGTTTTGCCATTATTTATTTACAGGGTCTCACTCTGTAGCCCAGGCTCACCTCCTCCTGAGTGCTGAGACTGTGTGGGTCCTGAGCTCAGGATCTTCCTCTCTCCAACACCAATGCCCCATGTCCACATACCACTACACTACCCCACATGTACCTGGCTTCTGCTGGACTGCAACTCTTGGAGCGCAAAGATCTAGGCTGTTCTCTAACACACTGTCCCTGACATAGCCAGGCCTAGAGAAAAAATGTTTGCAACCTCATTGTTGGTTGAAAGAGAATCTTACAGCACCGGCTTCTCACCTTTGGATTGTCCTGATGGCCATACCTAAAGAAATGAGACCAGAGTTAGGAGGCAGCTAGGGCTTCCAGGGCAGAAGGCAGGAGGAAGAGGCTGTGGCTGTGGCCAGGGCTAGATAAGATGGGGAAGACGGGAATCAGGAATCAGTGACTTTAAGAAGCAGTTACCAGAGAAGGTTTCCCCGGATCGTCCTGATGCTCCTGCAGTGGAAAGATGGGAGGGAGACGAGTTGCCGCAGGCCTTGCCCATGCCTTTCCCCGTCCCTAGCTCTCCCCACCCCCTGCACTAGCATGGCTCACCTTTGACTACGAACATGCTGCACGATGTAGGCCCAGATGTCAGCCCCCTGGCCCAGACACAGCCTGAAGGGATACAGCACCAGGTAAGCTTGGGCCATTGTCCAGGAGAAAGACCCTCCCACCGTCACCACTGTTCCTATGGTGGTGGAAAGTTCCAAGATTTCCTACTTCTGGGCAAAGAAGCCAGTACTCCTGGGGATGAGGGGGTGTCACTGAGGTGGTGACCTTCTCACTAAGTGTGAGGGTGTTCTTATTCCATGATGGGGTTCTCTTTCTTCTAGGAGAGGGTTAGCTGTAGTCACTTCCAGAGGTGGGTTCAAGAGGGCTACAGCCAGGAAATGGTCTTTCATAACAGGGTCATGCATGGGCTGTTGTTTCTATAGATTTGGTCCCCAATAGAACAGCCATTGCTAACTGCCTAGTGTTCCAGCATCTGTGGTTGGCCACCCCTCCGCCACATCATCTGGTAAACATGCTTTCTCTCTCCAATCGTGACCCCTTCGAGAAAAGCCTCCACATTCCAACACCCTCACCTGGAGCCACTAGGAGGTGCAGACAAGTCATCTTCCTTCGCCCACAATCCTTAAAAAGCCCGCCCACCATAGTCGGGGTGCGGCTTCCTCTGGCCTTGTCGTCCCCTGAGGCTGCTGAACTTCCCCCAGGAGCTTCAGTTCCCAAACAAACCTCCCCCTTTTATACTTTCAACGCGGCGTGGATTGGTTTATTTCGTCGGCGGAGATAAGCCATCACCTAGTGTCATCTTTGGTTAGGGTGAGAGGGGCAGAGGTGAGGTGCTGTGGGGACCCCCTTACTCTGCGGATCCTATTTCCACACCGTGGGTAGAGACTTGGACTCTCTGCACAGGTGTCAGGGATTCTGCTTTGGGCGGCGTCCCAGGAATCGTCACCCGGGCTCCTCATTCAACTCCAAGATTCTTTTCTTGGAGAGAACCCTCTGGGTGGGGAGCCCTCGTATGTGTGTGTGTTGGGGGTGGGGGGCTGTCTCATCCTCGATGAGGGTGGGGCTCTCACTCCTGGAGGCTAATTCCGGGACGAGGGGTCCTTACTCCAGGAGCGGCCTCACCTGCGCAGCGTCGACTCCCGGGGGCGGGCCGCTTGGGGCGCCCCCATCTCTTCTGCAGCCCAGCAACTCAGTTCCCGCGCTAACTGCGTTGGTTCCATGGCTGTCACAGAATTCAGCCGCAGTTGCAGCTTCCCGCACTCTCTTTAAGCGTGGCGCCCATCTATGACGTCACGAGCACGACGCCGGAACGTTCCGGGATGCTAAGCAGACAGCAGGTCTCCGTTGCCAGGTCTTGGAGCTTCCAGAGGCTTTTGGAGCTCGAGTGTAGCATCCAGTGAGTGAAAATGAGAAGGATGGGGTGAAATTCAGACTCCTGCTTATTTCACTCACTGTAAGAGGCAAAAGGCCCTAAAGGCTTTACTTTTTTTTTTTTAAAGTGGGACTTGCAAGAAGTTTCTTTTCCCAAAGTCTGGCAATTTGGACAAAATCCAGAATTCCCTCAGGGAATTAAGATAGTTTCTACTTGCTAAAAGTAGTCATTCTCCTCATCTTTGGCAAAAGGGACACAGGATTCTTCCGATTAACCTGTGCCTGCGGCGCTTGTTAGCATACCGAGGTATATCTTAGCCTCTAGGCTCCCTCAGTCCCTTCTCACGTGTACCCGTTACAGAGTCATCCTGACTGTCGCTTGCCTCCTCCTGCCCTAAACCTATCCTCTGAGCTTCCATTCCCTTCTCCCAGCTTCGAGTCTTACATAGCCCAGCCATTTGGTCTACTGCTGTCTTGACTCCCATGAATTCTCTTAGTCCTCTTGGCCCCCTTTCCATGTCTTCGCTTCTACTCTCGCCCCGCCCCCCAAGGCCCGGCTTTTTTCCTGGCTAAGTTCAGTCTGTACTCTTCCAGATGCCTCTAGCTGAACTCTCCCTCATGTCTACAACTAAACCCTTCTCCATACCTTTTTTTGAGACAGGTTTTTTTCTGGGTAGCCCTGGCTGTCCTGGACTCACTTTGTAGACCAGGCTGGCCTTAAACTCCCAGACATCCTCCTGCCTCTGCCTCCCAGGTGCTGGGAATAAAGGTGGTGTGCCGCCGCCACTCCATTGGTTCTCTTTCTTTCTTTCTTTCTTTCTTTCTTTCTTTCTTTCTTTCTTTCTTTCTTTCTTTCTTTCTTTTAATTTATTTATTTTTATATCAATCACAGGTTAGGTACTTTGACCATTGGTTCTTTTAATGCACGTGTGAACACAAGGGTGTGTGTATGTGTTTGTGTCCCAGAGCTTGAGAGTTCACTGATGTGTGTCTGTGTGCACATGGGTATGTGCATGTATGTGTGTTCTCGAGAGTGCACGTGTGTGCTGTACACCCCCTGGGATGTGCTGGTGAGCACCCCCACATGTGTACCTGTAGCAGCCAGAGGAAGATGGAGGGCATCTCTCTTGTGCTGCTTTAAAACACTGCGCTTGGCTCTTGGATTTAAGCTGGCCAGCGCCAGCCACCGTCCTTGCCTTCTGCCCTGCCTCCAGCACTGGAGCTGAAGGCGTGCACAGCCACACTCGGCTTTTTACCTAATTGCTGGGGTCCAGTTTCTGAAGAGGGCTTTGGAATTACAGGTGGCTGTGAGGTACCATGTGGGTGCTGGCTATCAGGCCTGGTCCTCTGCAGGAGGAACAAGTGTTCTTAACTGCTGAGCTGTCTCTCCAGCCCCTAGGTTCTTCATTCTTGAGAGGCCTGGCACCTGAGTTGTTTTATTTTTATTTCTGTGTATGTGTGTGCGCCTGCTTGTCTAGATGTGCACCACATGCATGCAGTGTTTGCAGGGGCCAGAAGAGGGCATCAGAACCCCCGGGGCTGAAGGTAGTCGGTTGTGAGCCACCATGTGGGGTGCTGGCCATCAGAACCAGTCCTCCGGATGAGCAGTCAGCGCTCTTACCCACTGCGCCATCTCTCAGCCCACACCTGAGTGTTCTATGTCTATGACTATTTCATCTGTGATCAAACCCACCCGACACTCTCAGGCTTTCCCTGCCTTCTGTGGAGCTGGGGTCCCAACCCCGGGTGTCCTAGTAGAGTTGTTTCTGTATCTGATTCATTCATATTCTTTTTTCCCCCTCGGTCTCTACTCATGTTAGTATTTAAAAATGATTCCACACATATACAACAGATATAATATGAAAGAGTTTATTGGATGGAGATGGAGAGAGAGAAGGAAGGAGAGAGAGACATGGTGAGGGAAGGGAAGGGGCACCCCAACAGAGGAAGGAGAGAGAGCAGGAGAGAGCAAGAGATCGAAGAGGCAGGGGTCCTTTTATCCTGGGCTCCTGTGGGCGGTGACCAATGATGACATCACAGGTGCCTAAGCAACCTGTGAGTGGGCCAGTGCATTAACTTGTGAACTAATATTCCTCCTTTTCTATAATTAAGAAAAAGGGAGGTGCTCGGGAGGGGTGGTAGGAATGAGGACATTGGATTGCTTTTCATGTAAGGCAAGTTAAAGCATATAAATGCTTGGCTGCTGTGCAAGGGGGTAAGAGAGAGGGGGAGAGAAAAAAAAATAGGTGCACCACAATGTCCAGATTACATGGTGAGGAGAGGAGGCCCTGCCCTGGAAAGTTCAGGGTAGAGGGTGGGGTTTGCCAGCCATCCCCAGCAACAGACAGGGACTGAGGAATGCTGGGAGAGCTGGAGCTGTTGGTCCTGGGCCTGAAGCACAGCAATCCAGCCTTTTGTGGATAATAAATAAATACTGGGCAAAGAAATCAATCATCTTTAGCTACTGCCTGCTGATGCTATGGTGGTGATAGGGAAGCCAAAGGGCTGAAATGTTGGCCAGTCCAGGAAAAACAAGCTGTTTTGATGCTGCCCAGGATCTATGAGAGCATCTGCAGCTTGCAGGGAAAGTGCAGGTCCAACTGTTTGCGAGGTCAGGCTGGAAGGAACACCTGTGGTAGCTGCTTTAGTCATGGATGCAGGATGGGTCTGGCAGGATACTGGAATACAGAATAGGCAGAAGACAAAACTTAAGGTTATGGAGACAATTTCTTTTAGGTGTACATTTGAAACATTTTGGGAGAGCAAACAGAGATGGAGGGCTTGGATCAAAGAAGTTTGAACATAGGGAAACTCCATTTACCCAAGGGAACCTCCATTTACCCCAATTGCTGATATTATTAAAAGGTTTGTTCTGGATCTGTCATGTAAGAAATACTGAGGCCAAATTGGTTGCAGAAGCATGGAAGCCTAGAGGCCCTTAAAGTGGGCGCTAGGGGTACGAATCTGAAATTACATATAAGGCATCTCAGAGGACAGCCTGGGGGTACAGTGGAAGACATGATTCCCATGGGTAAAGAGAGAAAGGTAAATCAGTTCTGCCAGGCTTTGGGCTGTACCCACAGAGCAGAACCAGGGGTACAGGGGCACAAGCTGGCAAAGCAGGTCATCACAGGCAGTGCCAGGGGCCACAGGGAAGACTCCCAGAAGACATGGCCTCACCTGGTGCTAGGATTTTCCAATTTGAGAGGAAAGGAAAAGCCAAGAGACAGACAGAAAGAAAAAGATTATTCGCCCAAGGGACGGCATCTGTGTGAGGGTTGGTGAGAAGGGCAAATGGTAGCCTTGAAGGCTGTAGTTGGAGGGGTACCTCCATTCTCCAGTGAAATGGAGAGATACCGGTCAGTCTCAGACAAAGGGGAATGTTTACACCCACCATGGAAGGGAACTCATCAATCTGCCGGCATTGGATGTATGGATGTAGCCATTGGGTAGCCAGGAACCTCCTTGGTGGGGAAGGAATCCCACCTTTTGAGACAGACAATAGGTGCAATACTTATCTGGGCCTAACTGACCTGGGAGGTGGATTCAGGTGGATTTCTTGCAGTTTACAAGGATCCCTTTTTAATTTTTACAAAGGAGATAAAATGTTAGACATGTTAGCATTATCATTGTACTTTGCAGTGAAATATACATGATGTTTTTGAAAAAGGCAGGAGACATGCACCTTTGTGTTAACAGCATAAACACTCTTTAAGATGAGCTCTGGAAAGGCAGAAGCCTTTCGTGAAGTAGAGGGGGAAAAAGCTCACTTGATCTTAACTTTTAGTATGATTACACATTATGGAAAGGAGGCTTCTTTTATCTAGAAGACTGGATAGATATGTCTAGCACAATTAGAAACAACTTTTCAGTTTATACTTAAAAGACAAATCAAAGGAGATTTAAAATCTTGAGCTTGGAACTATGACAGTGGATCATGTCCTGGAATGTTTTTTATTGGAGTTAGATTCCCAAGTCAGAGCTCCAGTGATTAGTGTGGAAGCTCTGGGAAATTAATACAACCAGCAGTGTAGCAACAAGCAGTGTAGCAACAGGAGGAAATGTGAAGCATTTTTAACCATTTAGGATGCCTTAAATTACCTTAGACCTTTCAACCTTTACAACTTGCATTTACCAACCTTGAGACACCCTCTCAGACCCTCAAACGTTCTTAGCTCAGACCTTACAGAAATTGTACATTCTTGTGAGGGCAGCTTGAAGCCTTAGTTTCTGCTGTTAAACTGGTCTTCAAACCCATCAGACACCTGAGGAGGATAATCCAAGCGGCCTAGGTGTTGATAAATATGACAGAGTCCTACCCGTTACCAGACGGCCTTCCCATTAAGGCTCCTGTGGTGACCGTGGCTCTTGTGGGCACAAGTTGTAGCCACTTCGCAGCATCAGTCTTCGGGCGCTGGGCCCAGCAAATCTGAGGGGCCTTTCCATGGAAGAGGAATTTAGGAGAATTATTAACCTTATTTTGTCTAGGCAAAACGGGGCAGTCAGCTCTCCGGTACCATGTCTGTCCACAGCTCAGGCAGTGAACCAGCTGAGGCAGGCTTGCTAGATAGCACAGGCCAGGTGGAATCATCTGTCCTGTGCCCAAGTCTTCCTGGAGGCCTGGGGTCACCGCTAGAAGCTGGGGGTCTCTGTCTCATTGAGCCTCTTTATTAAGTGTCGAAATGCACTACCCTGCAGATTTTCTGACAGGTTTGGGGACCATGATCTATTAAGTGTAGCTGAGCCAAACAAACTTTGATTGTTTGACTTAATCTTGAAAACAGAAAACAAGAGACTGGGTAAAGCTTAGGGTTTTGTTTGTTTGTTTGCATGACTGTAAATGAATTTTTGAACTAGTAACAAAGCACAGTCACAGACTGGCAATCCTGCCAAGGCTATCACATGCATGAGCTATGAGTTTTAGAACCAATAATATAGTAGAACAGTATGAAATAGTTTTAAATTTACACTGGAATTTATTATACTGAATCTATTAGCCAGAAAGCCTAATGGTGCATCCGGATCACATGCGGCTTGTGGCAGGAAAACCGGCATTTATTTACTGATTTAGGAACCAATAAGACAGGGGCAGTTAGACACATATTTTAAAGTAGCTTAATTTGAATCGCCCTTTATAACTTTGAAATTTTCGCATCATATAAAAATTATTTTGAGCCAGGGCTGAATTATATATATATATAGCATGTTGCAAAGATATAACTTTGAATTTAAAAGTCTGTACCCGCTTAAAATGAGACTTGTTGCTTCTCTTAGTCTAGAAGGAGATAAAGTAAACAGTTAACCATAATTAGAGCTTTAAAGTTTTTGTTTCATACTATGTAGCCATCCCGAGGTTTACAGTTTAATCGTAAGTCTTTGTTTTGTGTTTTGAAAGTAGAAAAAGAAATCAGGAGTGACGGCTTGCCTTTAGACCCCTGCAGACCTGCTGCAGAGGTGGGAGGGGGGAGCTGAACTTTTGGGTTAAGAGTGGGGGGAGGGTGGGCGGCCAGGAGCCCCAGGCACCACGTGAGAAGAGTCTGGATTTCATACACAGACTCTGAGGGCAGTGAGGCAGGTGGCATGGTTTGTTGGCTTTGACCGGCAGATGGAGGTGTGAAGCAGCGCCGGGTCTTTTAAGCCGGTACTGGCACAGCATGCATGGCAAAGCAGCTACGGGGGGGGGGGGGG
>CM053758.1:4139453-4176260 GCA_028658305.1 Pachyuromys duprasi
CACCAGTGGTAAATGGCCGGCCTGAGCAGAAGAAAGATTTGTTGTATGCAGGCATGGAAGTGAATGGGGGACCAGAGTGAAAACTATGGGATTGCCCACCGAGACATCGGGCACCAAATGTATTTTAAAATGATGCCACGTGTTAAAATAATTTATTGGATGGAGAGGGAAAGAGAGAAGGAAGAACACACACGCACACGCACACACCCACGCACGCGCACACACCCGCGCACGCAGACACCCCAACAGAGGAAGGGAAGAGAACAAGAGAGCAAGAAATCAAAGAGGCGGGAATCCTTTTATCCCAGGCCCATGTGGGCAGAGGCCAATGATGACATCACAGGTGCCTAAGCAACCTGGGAGTGGGCTAATGCATCGACTTGTGAACTAACAATAACTCCCTGTCAAATATTTTTAAATCCACACTAAGCCAGGCACAGTGGTGCACTCCTGTAATCCTAGTACACAGGGAGGCAAAGGCAGGCAGATTTCTCTGTGTGTGAGGCCAGCCTGGTCTACAAAGTGAGCCAAGGCTACCCAAAGAAACCCTGTCTTAAAAAGCCAAATAAATAAATAAATAAACAAAGTCCATGCCGGCATCCTAGTGTTGTGGAGGTTTTGGTTTATTATGTGTAAATATGTTTGCTATAATCCCCATGTATGAGGGGAGTTAGTTTGTTCACACCTGTTAATTGTCTCGTGTGGAGTGTGGTCCTTGGCAGCTGGAATTAGTTGAATCCTGAGGACTTTGAGGAGTAAAAATATGACGGCCCAGAGGAAGAAGGCGCCTTGCTGCGCTCGCTGGTTCACTGGTCACCCGGACTTCTGGATTTCATGACAACACATACTGGTATTGCCCCCAAAAGGACCCTCTGACCCTACCCAGCAGGAAGTAAAGAGGGCTACATCCTCTTTCCCTTCTTTTTCTTCCCAACCTTCCTTTCCCCCCACCTGGAGATGGGGGGTTTGAAGGGAGGTATAAGCTTTAATGAACCCCCAAATAAAGTAGCATTTGAAAAACTAGCGCCTGCATCCTAGCTCTTCTCACCTCCTTCCTACCCTAAACTCCCTCCAGCTCATGGGCTTCCTCTTCCAGCTGCTCATTCTCCTTAGGGCCCTAGCTCTCCTATTTAGTCTCTTATGCCCACGTTCTCTTTCTGTCTCTTGCTATGCACTTACTCCAATTCTCTTATTCTCTCTCACTGTGCTCTATTATCTTTTGCTGTTTGGCTCTCTCGCTATTGTCCTGTCTCCCTAGCCCTGGCCAGTCCACCCTGATGACTGTTAGCATTCAGGCAGCCTACTTCTCGGTTGCCAAGTAACCTATGAGGTCATCATTGGTCACTGCCCACAGGGGCCTGGGATAAAAGGACCCCTGTCTCTTACCTCTCTCTCTCTTGCTCTTACCCTTCTCTCCTGCTCTCTCCTGGCAAGCGGAGGATAAAGAGCTAGAGCTGCAGAGAAGCTAAAACCACAAGACAGGGAGAGAACTCAGAAGTCCGCAGAGGGCCTGCCATGAGTGGCGTGTACACTGACACGGGGCACACGGAGGAAGCTAGCCCAGGGTGGAGGATCAGCCACCCAGAAGGACCAGGGTATGTTCTGAGCCATGGAGGGCTAAGGAAAAGGGGAAGGGCCCACATGCGGAAGTGGGAAAACCTTCTTCAGTGGATACTGAGTAGGAGGTGAATGAAAGAAAGAAAGAAAAAGGGAAGGGCATGACTGCTAGGTATGGTAGAGGAGAAAGTTTATTGTAGATAAGAAAGGGTATTGCAGGATGTTTGATCCCACTGTGAACTGTAAAACCCTGTTTCTTTTTTGGTGTGGTTGAGCCCTATCACAGACCTTTACTCCAAGAACTTTGTTTATTGTAAACAGGTGATTGTGGTGTGGTTCAACCCTAGCACACACCTTTAATCCAAGAGCTTTCTGTACACAGGATTTAATAAAGTTAACCCCAGGTCAAGAGGCAGAGGAAGAAACCAGCTCACAGGGATTAAAGAGTAGGAGGGACTTTGAGTTGAGGGTGTTTAAGTCTATGTAGAAGGAACTTTTAGCTCTGTAGTTTTCTGGCTACCTGACTGGGTAGGTCATGTGGGCTGAGTAGGAGGGGGACAGAGAACAAGACAGGGAATCAGAAGCAGTGGGCCAGGAGGCCCGAAAGGGGTAGGTAACTAAAATGTCTGGATTATAATGAAGAGCCTCTGGGGGGAAGGGCAGCCCTGCCCTGGACCAGAGAATTTAGGGTAGAGGGCTGGGTATCCCAGCCATACCCTGTGAATGGTAAGGACTGAGGGATGCTGGGAGAACCTGGTGGGCAGGTCAGCTTCGATATGTTAAATAGGCACCTGAGCCATTTGTCCTGGGATTTGACTTGACTCTTTAAAGTAGCTCTTGGCAAACAGTTCTCAGATGCTGAGTGGAAAGACAAGGTCTGGGTGTATCAGGCTGAACTGCACTCTAGCAAAAAGTTCGAGAATATTTCTAAAAATAAAAAGATCCGGAATTTAACAAGGTAAAAGTAATATTTTTTGGCATTAGTGAAAATTCACACCTCGTAAGGCTCACACTGATGAGGAAAATCACTAACTCGAGAGCAACCTAGGGCTAGGCAGTGTTTGGAACACCTCTGATCCCAACACTGGGGAGGCAGAGGCAGGTAGATCTTTGTGAGTTAGAGGCCAGCCTGGTCTCAGAGTGAGTTCCAAGATAGCCAGGGCTACATAGAGAAACCTTGTCTCAAAAGCCAAAACAAAAACAAAATACAACAGAAAGTGACCCAGGACTAATGAGCTAGCTGGGGGAGGGGAAGGCCTTACTGTCCTGACAGTTAAATTTGCAATCAAGGAAAAAAAAAAAGAAAAGACAGCTTCAAGAGCGGTAGCTGTGTGGGTATCAGCAAGACCAGAAGTAGAGCAGGGCACCCTGGCTGCCCTGCCCTCCCTGGGCATGGCTCATCCTTGCCTTCATGCTGGGTCTCCATCTAGACCAGAGTCCACACTCTCATTGCTCTTATTGATTTTATTTCTAATCTCAAAGGTTCAGCACTCCAGACCTTAGCGAGAAGGTGTCCCAGGGAGTCCTAAGCTGCAGGCTGCATCGGTTGCGTCGTCGTACATATCTGGCAGTCAGTCCGTGGGCAGTGACAGGTTACAGAAAGAATTTTCTGTATATCATGAAGAGGAAAATGATGGATCCTCCAAAGATGGAGGTCAAGGCCAAAATGAAGGTGTATCTGGAGGTGTCTTTTGCCTCTTCATATTTGTTCTGTTCCTTATAGATCACTGTCTGACTTTCAGGGGAAAGGGAAAGAGGAAAAAGATGAGCTTTAAAGGGTCCTCAGATAGGGGCTGGAGACATGGCTTGGTGGTTAGGAGCCCGCAGTGGTTTGACAGAAGCCTTGAGTATAGTTTCCAGATTCCATGGCAGGGTTCCCAGCTGCCTGTAACCCCAGCATCTTCTCCTGGACCCTGAAGGCACTTCAGTCATGCACAGACATGTGATACACATAACTAAAATAAGCCTTTTTTGTTTGTTTTGTTTTTTTCCAGACAGGGTTTTTCAGTGTAGCCCTGGCTGTCCTGGACTCACTCTATAGACCAGGCTGGCGTTGAACACACAGCGATCTGCCTGCCTCTGCCTCCCAGAGTGCTGGGATCACAGGTGTGCGCCACTGCTCCTGGCTAAAGGAAGTCTTTAAAAAAGGGTTCTGAGAGGGTAAAGTGGGGAGCAGAGAGGACCCAACATGGGGAGTGGGATCTGAATGTACAGGAAGCAGGGGGAGTCGGGGAGTCACCTTGATATAAAAGAACACGGCAAGCAAGCCCAGCGGAAGCAAACAGAAGACCGATAGCATGGCTAGGCAGCGGTAGTCCGGGATATCTTGGCTGACTGCAGCCTGAGTTTCCTCTTCATTCTGCCCTTCCTTTTCAATGACTGCAGCCATTAGTTCAAGCACCTGGAGACAGAAAGTGACTCAGGTCTGAGCATGGACTTAGACTTCCCATTCAGTCATATTTACCTCTTTCTTAAAGAAAAGAGAGAGAGAGAGAAAAAAAGAAAAAAAAGGGGGGGGGCTGCAGAGTTTTAAACCTGAAAACTGTGAGGTGAGGAGAAAAACCAAATGCTTATCCAATTAAAACAAACTTTATTAAATACCGGCCAGGAAGATGGACACTGGCCAGGTCTACACCCAGGATTCCCGGAGAAAGGCACTGAACTAGGGCCGTCAGGCGCTCATAAAGGCACAGCTCGCAAGGCTGCAGGACTTCCTGCCTCCATCCAATTGGAGGCAAGCATGCATTCTGATAGTCCTTCCTGCCTACACACGGCCCACCTACGCGTGGTCAAGCACATCCGCCGCAGCTAGGCAACCAGGGAAAACTCATGACTATTTATTTTACATGAATAATAACCACCAGCATTCCAAGAAGTTATCCGTCCTTGGGCAAATGGGGCTTCCAGGTTAACTTCAGTTCTTACGGAGAGGTGGCTCGGTGGTCAAGAGCACTGGCTACTTTCCCAAAGGACCCCGTTTGGTCCTCCCCCCCACACACACGGTTCTCTCAGTCCCAGGGCATCTGAAGACCTCTTCTGGCCCCAGCAGATACTGTGTGCACACGGTGTACAGGCTTATACACAGGCAAAAATCATATGTATAAAATAAAATGAAATAAAAACTAAGTGGGCAAATATTTCTTTTCTCTCTCTCTCTCTCTCTCTCTCTCTCTCTCTCTCTGTGTGTGTGTGTGTGTGTGTGTGTGTGTAGGTGCCCAAGGAAGTCAGCAGGGATGCTGGGTGCCCTGGAAGTCAGCGGTCGTGAGCTGTCTGACGTGGGTGCTGAACTCAAGTCAGAGCTCTGCAAGATCAGTAGGCGCTCTCAAACAGTGAGCGGCCTCTCCAGATTCCGGCACCTCTCCTTTTCACCATCGGATTTAATTCCCTGACCCTCAGAACTTCCCACCTTCCACAGCCTATAATCTCTCTCGGCCTGTAGACTTCCTCCTGTGTCCCCAACCCCCTCCCTCTCTGCCTTTGTAATTGCTTCAATAGTTCACACTGTCTCTTCTCCTACCTCCCAAATCCTTGATTCGGGTGACTTTTCTCTCTAAAATGTAAAATGTCCTCTTCCAACACTTTGTTCCCCAAACATTGTCACTCCCTACCCACCCCCCAATGCTACCTTTTTTGCCCCTATAAAACACCCTAAAGATAAGACTCTCTTTGGGCATGGTAACTAATGCCTTTCACCCCAGCCCTCAGGATGCAGAAATGGGTGGATCTCCTAGAGTTCCAGCCCAGCCTGCTCAGCATTGCGAGTTCCAGCCAGGGGTATGCAGTGAGCCTATAAAAAGGAAAGGAGAAAGACACACACACACACACACACACAGAGAGAGAGAGAGAGAGAGAGAGAGAGAGAGCGAGAGAGAGAGAGAGAGAGAGCGAGCGAGAGAGAAAGCCTTACTGGTATTGTGGTCCATCTATAATTCTAGTACTCTGAAGGCAGAGGTAGGAGGATCGTGAGTTCCAGGCAATCCTGAGCTACATGGTGAGCCCATGTCTCAAATAGCCCAAAATAAGCAAACAAAATAAATAAAGCTGGTCATGAGGGTTAAGTTGGTCAGGAGTCAAGCCAGTCTCTCAGCTGCATAGCTAATAGGAGGCCAGCTTGAGCTAAACTAAAAACTTCCTTAAAAACAAACAACAAACCAAAACAAACGAACACGCCAACAAAAACCCCAAGGCTTGAGAAGATGGCTCACGGCAGAGTATTTACAGCGAAAGCGAAGGACTTGACTCCAGATTCCATGGAAACGCCGGACGTGGCGGCACCTGCATGTAACCAGGACTCGACGCACAGCTAGTCTAGAAACAGTAAGCTCTAGGTTCAGCGAGAGACCCTGACTCAAAACCAAGGCAGAGAGCGACGGAGGAGGAAGACACTGAGCGGCCAGGCTAGTACTTGAGCATGCTCTAAGCCCTAGCTCCTCCCCCACTGCCTGTTCTCTCTTATGTTTCCTGATAAAGCAACTACCTGTCTCCGACTGCCGCGTTTCCGCTAACCTGTAAAAAAATATTTCCCCACGTTTCCACTGCTACCCTCAAAAATCCCCAGTAGGTACCTGGAACTGCCAACCTCGGCGGAGGAAAGCTCTTAGCCACAAGCTGTGTCAACCAGGCAGCACCCGCCTCCCAGGCCCGGATGCTTACTATAATGCCGTTCAGTCCTGGCTGCTTATTGGTCAGCCTGAGAATTCCAAGTTCCAGCTTGGAAACAGGTCTGCACAACGGCTTCTTTTAAACTTCTTTGTTTATTCATAGGTTCCTGCTGAGTACCTCGAAGCTTAGAAAATGATCTCTGAGGCAAGCGTGATGTGGGCCTTAGGGGTCTCAAGCCGCATTGGGTACCCTTGGGGTCGGTGATATTCCTGTGCACGGGCACACTCACCCACCCAATAACGACACTTGCCCCTCCCACCTCCAGTACTTCTGGCCAGCGAGCTCATGTTGCTCAGGCTAGCCTTCAACTTGCTATGTAGCTGAGGGTGGTCTTGAATTTCAGATCACAGTGCTGCAGATCAAAGCCAGGGCTTTGCCCAGGCTAGGCAAGCACTCTACCCTCAGAGCTACGCCCCCAGCCCCTAGTTTTTATTTTGATATTTACCATGTAGGATCTCGAACTCACAGAGATCCACCTGCCTCTGCCTCCCCAGTGCTGACCAGCTAAAGATTATTTTTATACTTGTGTGTATGGATATGTGCCTGTCCCTGTGTGTCTGTCTCTGATGGCACGGTGCTGAAGCTTCAGGCATGTCCTGCCACGCTCAGTTTTTTTTGGTTTTTGTTTTGTTTTCTTTTTTTTGTGGTACCAGGAATCTGAACTCAGGTAAAACGTTACTCACAGAGACATCTCCCTAAGCCTGTTCGTTCATTTGTTTGAGAGAGCCTTGGGTAGCCCAGCCTGGGCTTGCTTTGTAGCTGAGGCTGGCATGGAGTCCTCTGGCTTTGGATCCCCCAAACCAAGTAAAAAGCCAGGGCTTGTGGGCCCATCTGTAATCTCAGCCCTAGGGGACAGAGGTAAATGGACCCTGGGTCAGGCTGGTTCTAATGGCAAGCTCCAGGTTCAGTGGGAGAGCTTGTCTCAAAAAACTAAGGGGAACGGCAGAGGTAGACTTAATGATGACCTCTTACACTCAAACATTTACAGGCAGTCACACAATCAGCTAGGCACAACAACACACGCACAACCGCTGAACATGCACGAGGTAAAAATGATGAATTTACCAACAGGGGGCAGTGTTGCTCAGCTATGGCTCAAATCACAGCCGACCTGTTTACTTGTCCCTGCTCCTTAGCTGACTCAAGTTGGGGAGGCACTTCATTCTTCATAGTACAAAAAACGGTTTCTCTGTTTGGCCCTGGCTGTCCTGGGACTCACTCTGTAGACCGGGCTGGCCTTGAACTCCGAGGTCCACCTGCTTGTGCCTCCCCAGTGGTGGGATTAAGTGTTTCCCCACCTAAGATTGTGTATGAATGTGAGTCTGTGTATGCCAGTGAGTCTGTGAGTCACACAGGCCATCGGATCTGCTGCAATTGGAGTTACAGGAGTTGATGAGCCACCTGACATGGGTGGCTGGGAACTGAACTCTGATTTTCTGCAGAAGCATGGATAGTTATCCATCCATCTCCTATGTGTCTGTTTATCATCTATCATGTGTGTGTGTGTATGGAGACAGCTGTGGAGGCCAAATGAGAATGAGGTGACAGAGTGCAGGCAGGGGCCTCGGGGGTTGCTCGGATGGTCAGTCATTTGGTTGGTGGGTTTCTTGGCGAGGGAGAATGTCTGAAGTTTTGAGTTTCTTCTTGGTGGCTGGTCAGTGTCTACGTGGTTGTGTCTGTCGGGGGTTTACCCTTGGGTCTAGGCTTCATAAAACTAGCACAAATATGTAAATGATGCCTAAACCGATCATTATGCCAAATACATGCGTGCATGTGTGTGTGTGTGTGTGACTGAGACAAGGCCTCATATAGTCCAGGCTGGTCTTGAAACCTTCTGAATTTTGGGATTCCAGGGATGCAATCCCTGTGGATGAAGTTTCTGTTTTCTTCTCCTCCTCTTCCTCTCTCTTGAGACTGGGTCTCTCTGTTTTGTCCTGAAACTCACTATGCGTCTCTGGATGGTCTCAAACTCCTAAGTCCATCCTGCCTCTGCCTCCGGAGTGCTGGAATTAAAGGCGCGGGCCAGTACAGTTGGCCAAGTTGTTATCTTTTCCTTCTCTGAGACACCAGAAGCCCAGCCCCTCTCAGCTTGCAAGTGAAGTCATGTAGCAAGGAAATGTGCATTCAGATTTCTAAATATACTCACGCCTTATTATGGATTACTTGTGTATGTGTGAGTGCATTGTCCCTACTTCCCAAATTCTGGGATTACAGATGTGTGCCACAGTGTGCAGCACCATTACTGCATTCTGGTTCTCACAGGGTCTAAGAAGACCCAGAAAAACCATCTCCTCACAAACACAGGCAAAGCCCAGAATATTCCCTTCAAGTTTATTGGGCTAAGAAATATGATTTCTTCTCACGGAAGAGCCGCTTAGGTGGCTTATGCAGATGTAGTTCTTGAGTTGCGGGTCTCCAAAGGTGGATGGAGACAGACAAATGAGGTGACAGAATGCAGGCAGGGGCCTCGGGGGTTGCTCGGATGGTCAGTCATTCGGTTGGTGGGTTTCTTGGCGTGGGAGAATGTCTGAAGCTCTTGAGTTTCTTCTTGGTGGCTGGTCAGTGTCTACATGGGTGTGTCTGTCGGGGGTTTATGCTTGGCTGCTGGGTCTAGGCTTCATAAAACTAGGACAAATACGTAAATGATGCCTAAACCGACCATTATGCCGAATACATCAAACCAAATAGTCCGAGTTGAGTTGTGGTAAGCCTCTTCCCATTCGCTGTTCTTATTGGCCTCGTCGGTCTGTAAGGGCGGGGCATGAGTATGGGTTTCTGAGGCCAGAAATCCTTGGAAGGAGGGTAGGAGCCCTAGAGCCACTGTGGGGAGAGCCCGACCGGAGGGAGACCTAGGGGACAAGAGCATTTGCAGGTGGCAGGCAGAGGACAGGACGCAGCGTCCAGGGAACAGTTTTACCTTGCGGCCGAAATAGAGGCCTCCCAGTCCCAAGGGTAGGAAAAGAATCAGTGCCAGGATCGTCATGACGAAGTGGTTCCGAGCGTAAAATGCTTTCTCTTCGGAAGTCTGGTCGCGGCCTAGTGGCTTCTTCTTTTGGGCAGCGTCGTTTGCAGACATGATCTTTTTACTCACCGACAGAGAGCCACCGCGCCTTCCGGGGCCCTACCCGGACTCCTAAGCGCTGCACTGTCAGAGGCCGGTCTTCACAATGCAGGGAAGAACATCTCCAATCCTGATTGGCTGTCCTCAAGAGGTGGGCGTGGTCACGCTGCTTTTAGGCACTTTGGGCCTAGGATGGTGGAGCCTCACAAGTCTCTTTCTTTTCTTTTCTGCAGAGTGGGGAGAGACAGAGCACGGAAGTCCTCTGAAAAGCAGATAGATAAGTCTGCAAGAAAGCTTAAGAGGCCCAGGCAGGTAAATCTTTGTAAACTCAAGGTCGATCCCATCTATTCAGCGAGCTTCATTCAGGACTACATAGTGAGACCCCGTCTCTAAATCAATAAAAAGAGGGTCAGTTTGAGACAGCCTGGCTTACACAGCGAGTTCAAGACTGCCTGCGGGTCTTAATAGTAAAATCTTGCCAATAAATAAATAAATAAGAACCCGGTGAGGTGTGGCCACCCACAATCCCAGCGTTTGCGAAAGGATTTCATATATTCCAGGTTGTAGCACCTGTCTTTAAAATTTTATTTGGGGTGTTTAGACCTCAACCTCCCAACCCTAGTAGGAGAGAGGAGGTTAATGGGGAGAGAGGGCCCCTTTACTGCTCCCGGCTGTTGAGGGTCGAAGGGTCATTGGGGGGATCTGCCAATCTCCATCAACAGCAGACACAACCAAGCAGTCTTCTTCAAGCTGCTGCGCCTCAGAGCGATTTCCCTCTGTCTCTCTCTTGGGTCTCTCCAAACTGCTCCAGGCCACATGCCAACAAGGAACGCCAAGCTGCCTCTTTGTCGGTTCTCATAGCTATACTGAGGCCTAGACCACGCCCCTCTCTGTGAGCATGGCAAAAGCCACGCCCCACACAAGACCGTTAATAGTTGTGGACAAACGAAAGTCCAACGAAAATCCCACAGTTGGGATTAAAACCAAAACATGTCTACATAACATAACTGAGTTTACAAAGAACCCCAAACTTCCATTACATCAGGCTGGCCTGTAACTCACTTCATAGCCAAGGATGACTCTGCTGTCCTGCCCCTCTGCCTTCTGAAGTGTCAGGATTGCAGACATGCTCCCTGGGCTGTATTATGGGCTGGAAGAGCTGTGTTAAAGCGGATGTCACTTAAAAGTAGGTATAGCTCACTGGCTTCAGTCCCCCATAGCTGTTTTGTTAAAAATGCAAATAGCATAGGAAATCAACTCTTTGGAGGGTGTGCCCCTCAGAGCGACCCCAGATTCCTGCTGCCTCACAGACCTACTTCCCCCTGGTCACTCAGTCAGTTACTAAAGGGATTCTGCGACGTCATTAAGATCTCCAGTCAGTTAAGTTTCTGTTGGCGAGAATATACTCACTGGGCTAAAATAATAAGTATAATTTTATAATAATAAAATATTGAGTTCTTACAAGGGCCTTGGACAAAAGACACCTGAGGCCTGAGGACTGGATTCAAGAGAAAGTTGATTGTTTGGGGCTTGAAGACAGAAAGAGTATAGTATGGTGAAGAGATGCAGGCAGCCTTTAGCTAGGAACAGCAAGGTTCTGAATTCAGCCATGACCGTTCTCATCTGGACGAGGACCTGAGCTCTGAATGAGAACCTAGCATACACAGGTGACACCTTATTTTAGCCCTAGAGATCCTGACCAGAGCGTTGGCCATGTGGACACAGAGCTACAAGTCAGTAATTAAGCTTACTGGGGCTTGTTTTTCTCCACTGGAAAACGAATCATAATTTTCAAGCAACATGGTCGCTAACAGTTCAGGTGCTAACCATCAGGGACGTTCCTACAGTACCACTGGGATTCAGCTGGGCAGGGCTCCCTGAACTGGTGGTTTTAGGGAAAAGTATGTGCTGTGGAAAGCCCAAGTGACTTGGAAGTCCACACATGTAGATTCTTAACACACACCCATGCATGCGTGTGTGTGTATATATATATATGTGTGTGTGTTTATATATGTGTGTATGTACATGTATATATGTGTATGATACATATGTATGGATATGTATATATATGTATGTATTATATAGGCAGAGCCTCATTTTGCTAGGCAAGCACTCTAGCACTGAGCTATAGCTGTAGCTCTTTAAACAAAGATTTATTAATTTTTCAGAGTGTCACTATGCAGTCCTGGCTAGCCTGGAACTTGCTATATAAAACTGGCTGGCCTGTCTCTGTCTCTTGAGTGCTGGGATTAAAGTTTTGGGCCAGCATGTCTAGCTTAAAATGTGTGTGTGTGCGAGAGAGAGAGAGAGAACCCACAGAGGCCAGAAGGGGGCTGTCAAGTTCGATTCCCTGGAGCTGGAATTAAAGGCAGTTGTGAACCACTTGACATATAGGTGCTGGGAAGTGAACTCATCTTGTTAGGCCTGGCCTGAGCCTGTCAGGCCCAGCAGGTGCCTAGCTACCTGAGAGGTGACTGAAGAAA
Source organism: Pachyuromys duprasi (assembly GCA_028658305.1). Classification (NCBI taxonomy): domain Eukaryota; kingdom Metazoa; phylum Chordata; class Mammalia; order Rodentia; family Muridae; genus Pachyuromys; species Pachyuromys duprasi. The sequence goes on from CM053758.1 coordinate 4,151,217, forward strand.
ACTCCTGGAGACCACCATATATTGATGCAAATGCAAGAGGTATATTTTAACCATTGCTCAATGGGGTCACCCCTGCTGGTCAGCGAAGAGCGGCCCTGGGAGACAAAGGCCTTGGGTTTTTAAAGGACAAGGCGTGGGAATTTTCAGGGGTTGCAGACTTGGCAATTCAGGGTTGGATGAGGTATTTAACTTTTAAAATAATTGGTTAGTCTTAGCAGGACTGGCCAAACTTGAGCACCTAAGTGTGGATGCAGCTGCAATTAAAGGTGGGGGTGGGGGGTGATTAGCTCATCCTTGAAGATCAGGGCTGTAGGCTTTTGGCCAGATGTCAAGGGCTACTCAGAAGAAGGATGGAGGCCATCTGGGTTGGTTGCTAAGAAATGCTATCTCTCAGACAAAAGTCTAGTCATTCTTTTTGCTGGGTGAAGGTCGTTGCTTGCTCATTTTTTTTTTTTTATCTCTGTCCTCACAGACAGCCAGGGTCACATTCCTCCATTCTCTGGAAAGTACTAAGAGGCTTTAGCTTCACCTGGGCCTAAAACTCAAAAATACAGGTTACAAAGTTAGTCTGATCCTTTCAGTCTTCTGCAAGAGTCACAGGTGTTGGGCCATCTCTCCATCCCCCTCTCTTTATATTTTTAAAATCTTAGACATGATCTCCTTAAGTTGCCTAGGCAGGCCTTGAACTTTCAATCCTCCCGCCTCAGCCTCCCAAATACCTGGGAGTACAGGCCTATACACCAGACCTAGCTACAACTGTATTGAATTGCAGACAAGGTCCTTAACAACCCTAATAATAACAGCAGCAAGTAGGCTGGAGAGATGGCTCAGAAGTTAAGAGCACTGGCTATTCTTCCTAAAGGTCCTGAGTTCAATTCCCAGCACCCACATGGTGGTTCTCAACTATCTATAATGGCATCCGGTGCCCTTTTCTGGCCTGCATGGTGGTACATGCCCCAAATCCCAGCACTCAGGGAGGCAGAAGCAGGCAGATCTCTGTGAGTTTGAAGCCAGCTTGGTCTACAATGTGAGTCCAGGACAGCTAAGGCTACACAGAAAAACCCTGTCTTGAAAAACCCAAACAAAACCACAAACAAAGAAAACCCAGCAGCAAGCCACAGTCCAAAGTCAGCAAATTCACCTCGGGATGATTTAGTTCAGAGTAAGAAGAGGAAGAGATGAAAGTGGAGGCTCAGCTCGCTTTCTCCTTTTCTCTTTTTATTTGGCCCAAGACCTCAGCTGTGGGCTGGTACTCAGGGTGGCTCTTTGGTTCAAGAGCTGTATCTCCTAGGTGATTCCAGCTTCAGGCAAGGGCTGAGGAGGTGGCTCAGTGGAGAAATACTCTGCTCTACAAACAGGAGGACCCGAGTTCAGATCTCCAGCACCAAGGAAACATTGAGTGGGCATGGTGGCCTGCCTTTACCCCCAGCCCGTTAGGTAGAGAGACAAGGCTTCTTCAGAGCAGGCTGGCTAGCCAGATCTACCAAATTGGCAGGGTCTGGGATCTTGTGAAAGAGCTTGCCTCAGTATATAATAAGGTGTAGAGTGATTGAAGAAGACTCCTAATGGTGTCACACACAAACACAGTGTGAACATGCATGCATTCATGTGGATAAACCATCCTAACCCGTATAAGAAATGAATCACTCCGATCCATTTTCAGCATGAGGCGTATTCAGAGTGCATTGGGGAATCTCAGTGAAGAAGGAGGCACTAGGCCCTTGTCTTCCTTGTCTGGAGGCTGGTGTCTAGACATTCCCAGTTCCTCCTAGGATTGAAAAGTAGTCGCAGGCCGTCTCCTGTGCAACCGAGCCCACGTATCAGAAAAGGAAGGGATCGGGAACATATATTAGGGAGCGTGTATTAGGGAAGCTTGCCATTCAGAACCACCTGGGGAGCGGGCAGTACCAGACACTGGGAAGACTGTCTCTCCCTGAAGAAACCATCAGTGAGGAATCCAGGGGACAGGGCAATGCAATTAAGAATGCAAAAGCCTCCGCTTTGCACCAAATTGGTGTGCCACCTGTCTTTGCTGTCTCTTCTGTAGACAGATGCCCAGTTTTGTCAGGCAGAAAATAAACTGTGGCTTTCGACTCCCCATTCCTCACGAAGTGAGGACCAGCATTTATCACACTGTGGGCTGCTCTGGCTGAAGAACTGCCTGGTTTATAAGAGAGAGACCGAGTATAGAGATCATGTACATTTAAAGTGCCCTAACAGGCATGAATGGCCTCCGGGGTATGGAATGGTTTTCCTGATCTACTGGGAGGAGGGGAAGGAAAAGTTTGTAGCTTTCTGGAGTGAGTTGGGTAGACCAGTCTGGGTCTAGTGAAGACTGCAGAGCCAGGACACTACCTGCTGGGTTCAATTCTGGGATGCAGAGGTTGGAAGGGGCTGGGTGCACTGTAGGTTAGGGACCAAGCTCTGGAAATAGTGACTAATGTTTTGTTGTACTATTTAGCTCTGGATGGCCTGGAACTCCCTCTGTAGACCAGGCTGCCCTCAGACTCACAGAGAGCCTCCTGAGCTCTGGGTTCAAGGTGTGTGTCACCACCACTATTACTGATCATTTTCTTTTCCTTCCTTCCTTCCTTCCTTCCTTCCTTCCTTCCTTCCTTCCTTCCTTCCTTCCTTCCTTCCTTCCTTCCTTCCTTCCCTCCCTCCCTCCCTCCCCCATATCTCTCCTTGTCTTTCTCTCCCTGCATAATGCATCGTATGGAGACAGGAGGAGCAGGAAGCTGCCCGATCACATTTTATCTGCACACAGGAAGCAGAGGTGTATTGGGGGGGGGGGTGTCGGTGAGGCTGTAAACCCTCAAAGCCTGCCCCTAGTGACATATTCCCTCAGCCAGGCTGCACCTCCTAAAGGTTCCGCAATCTCCCCAAATGGCACCACCATGTGGGGACCAAGTGTCCGAGCCTGTGGGGGACACTCTCAATCAAATCACCTTACTTATACAGGGAGTCATCTCTCCAGCTCCACATGAGAAGTCTTTTATGTGTCCCTGGATACACAGACATATAAAAAAGTAGGTCTATAAATCCAACATGTACTAATAAAAATAATTAAAGTTATTTAAAAACAATTCTTGGGTGTATTTCTATCCTGTCTTGCTTCTCTGCCGCTGTAATTAAACACTGACCAAACCCGTCTGGGGGAGGAGAGGGTTTATTTGGCTTACACATGACACTTTCAGTGGTTTGTCCATTAACAGTCACGGCAGGGAGCACTGCAGCTGGCAGGCATGTGCGGGAGAGGCAGTTGCGAGCTCATATCTGATTCAAAGGCTTCAGAGAAGCGGGGGGCACTCTCAAGGGCTTCTGAGATCTCTAAGTGCACCCCCAGGAACACCCCTTCTTCAATAAGACCACACCTCCTAATCCTTCCCAAACAGTTCCACTAACTGGGGCCCAAACATTCCAGCATGAGTCTGTGGGGCCATTCTCACGGGAATGAGAGCGGAACCCCCACCCACAGGGAGAAAATTACTCTCCCCTCTCTCCAGTGATCCAGAACAGGGCTCAGCACCGCAAACATGCCATCATACTCTCGTCACGTGTTGCTAATAACATGAAGAGTCGATATTTATTTTGAAGGGTGTTTTCAACCTGTCGGCTGCTTTCAGCAAACAAGGTTAAAAACAAGGAATACTCTTTGTGTTTACAAAGGAACGCAAGAACAGTGAAAACAGTTCAGCAAGGCAATTATTTTTATTAAAAGAGTGTGAAAGAAACCAAACTACGCTAGCAAGCACACTGGGACAGGCAGCTCTCACTTTTTTATTTAAAAAACAAACTCTTTTGAATCGTTTTTTAAATTTTATGTGTATTTCTTTTCATCTGCGGGACACATATATCCAGGGCTGTGGAGGCTGGAAGAGGGTGTTGGAGTCTCTGGAACTAGAGTTCCAGATCTTACAATTTTTTCTTTTTTTTTTTTCTTTTTTTTTTGCCATCATGTGGGTACTGGGACTAAAGCCCAGGCCCTCTGCAAGAGCAGCGGGTGCTCTCAACTCCTAAGCTGCAGAAGATGATGGAGTTCCTTGTGGTAGCACATGCAGAGCTAAGGGAACCTGGAATCTTTGTACACAGGGTTGTTCCTTCAAGGGAAGGAATCCAGTACTTGATATTTACCCAGAAGGCTGGGAGTCAATGTTCGTTCTAGCCTGGAGACCTGCCACAGGAGACAGGAGCCTCCCTCGGGCCCTTGTGGCAAGCTTGTTTCTCTTGGTCGACCCATAGAAACTATAGAAGTTGCCTCAGGTACTTTACAAAGAGTTTTGAGGTTCACACCTGATCTTTATTTGGCTTATTTTGTTCCTTAAGGAAATGTTCATACGCTTCCTTGTGTGTTCATGACTGAGCTAATTATTACCAGAAAAGTGTTCAGTAAATGGTGCTCTGCTTGGATACACTTCCAATAAAAACCACTTGGGGTCAGACTGCCGAAGCTAGAACCGAGACCAGCTATGCAGTTGTGCTAAACCGCATTGCCTTTTGACTCCCAGGGATGTCATTCTGCCGTGGGGGTAGCAGAGACTCCCAAACTGAGCTATCTCTTTAGCACCCTCTTGGTTTATTTTTTTATTTTTTATTTTTGTGTTTTGTTTTCTAATGCAGGTGATGAGGTGTCTTCGCCTCACTGGCTGGCATCTGACCTCACAGTCTTTCAAGTGTTGGGAGCCAGACCAATCCCAGGCTTTCTCAGAGGCTCCAGTGAAAGGACAAATGGAACTTAGTTCTGTGTCCTTGCCCAGTAGCAGACTTGGCAAGGCTGGTCTGAGGCTAAGGCCAGGACCTTGAAAGAGTACAATTCCTCGGAAAGCAGCTTTTTTCACTTAAAGGGCTGTGTTTATGAGTCCTAAGGTAGCTTTGTCTTGTGCATCCGGTGGTTTCTTTGGCAAAGTTGCCTGATTTAGCTTTCTCCTGACTGTCCCAGTCTCCCTCTGACACAAGTATATATGACATTGTGCTTCTCAATAAACTTGCTTGGCGTAAGTCATCAGTTTATGCGATACCACCTGGTCCCAGCCTTTGCTTTTGTCTTCTTTATTCCCCATGCCTGATTCCCCTCCCACCATCCCGGATATCTTGCCCCATGGAGTCATGTTTGTGAGTGGCACTATTAGGAAGTGTGGCCTTGTTGGAGCAAGTTTGTCACGGCGGAGGTGGGCTTTAAGATCTTATAAGCTCAAGTCTGGCCAGGGTGTCATCAGTCCCTGCTGCCTGTGGATCAAGATGTGTGAACTCTCAGCTCCTTCTCCTGAACTATGTCTGCCCGTGCGCCGCCATGTTTCTCATCATGATGATAGTGGACTAAACCTCTAAAACTGTGAGCCAGCCCCAATTAAATGATTTCCTTTCTAAGAGTTGCTCTAGTCATGGTGTTTCGTCACAGCAGTTAAACCCTAACTAAGACAGAAGTTGGTACCAGGAGTGGGGTATTGCTGCGATAAACCTATGTTTTCAGAAGGATTGTGGGAGGATTTTGGAACTTTGCGCTAGAAGAACCATTGGACGTTCCATTGAATGTCCCGTAGGAGCTTGGAAGACAAGAATGTTGAGAGTGGTGCAGAAGATGGAGGCCCGCCTTGTGAGGCTTCAGAGGGAAGTTTAGAGACTCTACCAGGCCTACCGCTATCTTGATTTAAGATTGTGTGGTTCTGGTTCAGAAGATCATGAGCGGCTCCCAGACACTGAATGGTCAGAGTTTGTTTTTGCTTTGATTTTATTGTGACTGTGTCTTGATTTTTTTTTCCCTTTTGAAGTTAGAAAGTATTTTAATGGAGCCCATAGTTGAGAGACTTTGAATTTTAAAATTCAAAAGTTTTCAAAAGAGATTGGATATTTTCAAGGGGCTTGAAATTGTGTTTGAATTTGTAAAGACTATGGAGCTTCCGAAGTTATTTGTTTATACTGTGAGATCTTAGGGATGAATAGGAAAGGAAGGGTTGTGGCTTAATACTGATGTGTTTGTGTCAAGTTGTCAAGGGGTCAGTTGTACTGGCTGGTGTTGTGTCAACTTGATACAAGCTACAGTCATCAGAGAAGAACGAACCTCGGTAGAGAAAATGCCTTCATGAGATCCAGCTGTAAGCCATTTTCTCAGCTAGTGATCAATGAGGGAGGGCCCAGCCTGTTGTGAGTCATGCCATCCTGGGCTGGTGGTCCTGGGTTCCACATGAAAGCAGGCTGAGCAAGCCAAGGAAAGCAACCAGTAAGCAGCACTCTCCACGGCCTCTGCATCAGCTCCTGACTCCAGGTTGCAGCCCTGCTTGAGTTCCTGTCCTGACTTCCTCCAATGATGGGCTATGATCGGGAAGTGTAAGCCGAATAGACCCTCTCCTCCCCAACTTGCTTCTTGGTCATGGTGTTTTGTTGCAGCAATAGAAACCCTAACTTACACACCTGTTCTCAGTTGTGCATGTTTGTGTGTGTGAACCTGTGATATGTGCTTTCATGTATCTAGAATCAGTTGTGAATGCAGCTCCTGTTTTTGTCTCTCTTCGTGCTGTTGCCAACTTACTCCTTACCTCAGAGCCTTTGCACTTGCTGGTCCCCCTTGCCTAGAACGCTGTCAAGGCTAGTTCCTCTTACGCTTCCTGTCTCGGTTCACACATTCCTTTCCCAGGACGATGTGTGTGCCCACCCATCCCTGCTCCCCAGACTTACACCCCTCTAGAGTCCATCTCTCCCTCTTCTTAATTAACCCCTCATAGCCATGTGCTAATTTTACATCCACATGGCAAAAACACTCGCTAGAAACACCCTGGGGGCAAATTCACTTTGGCTCACAGCCAGGGGGGTCCATCATGGCAGCACTGTGTGATAGACATTTTCTGGGGACACACAGTGTACACACCTACTCACCATAGAAAACTCACAGCAGACCAAAGTAATGACTGCATCAGAGTCCACCTTGATGACCAGTGCATTTTTTACTGGGGTTACTAATCATGATTAGAATTAGAATAGTTGCCACCAGCATATGTCATGGGTGTGGTGGTGCGCACCTTTGATTCCAGCACTTTCGAGGCAGAAGCCAGTGGATCTGTGTGAATTTGAAGCCAGTCTGGTTTACATGGAGAGTTACAGGCCACCTTGGGCCACCTAGTGAGCTCTTCTCATTAAAGAAAAGAAAGAAAAACCAGGGCAGGAGCTATGGCTCCTTGGTCAAGAACACTTGTTGCTTTTTGCAGTGAAACTGAGTTCCCAGCACACACATGGCTCACAACTGTGTGTAACTCCAAATCCAGGGGATCCAATACCCTTTTCTCTTTTTTGGTGTCCACAGGCACTGCACATATGTGGCACACAGACATGTGAGCAGGAAACACATACATGTATGTGTGTATATTCATATATATTCATGTATGTATATATATAACGGAACAGCATAGGCTGCAAGCTGTTACACCAGCCAAATCCCCTTCCACTTTGCCTTGGAAACGAGGCGCTTGCTATGTAACTGCTCTGAGCATCAGTTCAGTTTCTGTAAGAAACGCTTGTTACAGAGAACTCCACCGGTGACCAGTGGACAAGAGTATGGTGGTTCAACGTAGAACAACCATAAAAGCTGCCAATCTGGCTAACTCTGGGACCTGAGCCACAGGAGAGCTGAGACCTGGCTTCCAATAAGCTCCAAGGAGTGTGGGCGAAGCATGACTTACAAGGAGCAGGCGTGACTCCAAAGCAGCTACATTGAGAAAAAACACAAGCAAAGCTGCAAGCTGGGGACTGTGGACTTCGATGGATTAGGTCTTTGCTTTCATTTTTGGCAGGTGGTGCTGTCTGCGTGCTGAGCTTTACACCTCAATGGCACATGCATCATGGAGTCACTTGTGCTAAGGTCTTGGGACCTACTAAAGTCTGGGGGCCTGTTACAGTTTGGCAGAGCAATTAGTCTTAGATGTGAGTCTTGTGTACCCTGTATACCTTGCAAACGTCATTGTATCCTGGCAACTACAACTGTATTCTTCCTGGCAACCACCATTATACTGTTTCTGATAAGGATGTTGAAAACCTGATTGCTTGCAATAAACCTGTTTCAGCCTCAGTCTTGCTGAGACCCCCCCCTCCAACACGACTTGATTGTAGTTATTAATTGATTGTTGGATTGGTTTTTCCAAGACAGGGTTTCTCTGTGTAGCCTTGGATGTCCTGGACTCGCTTTGTAGACCAGGCTGGCTTCGAACTCACATTTGTTTGTTTGTTTGTTTTTCAAGACAGGCTTTCTCTGTTTAGCCTTGGCTGTCCTGGATTTGCTTTGTAGACCAGGCTGGCTTCAAACCCACAGAGATCCACTTGCCTCTGCCTCCCTGGGTGCTGGGATTAAACGACCAATTCCAACTTGGTTTTAATTCCAATCACCCATATCAGGAGGCCCTGGTTCGGTAAGTGGTGGTACTTACACACTCCCATGGCTTCTTGGGAGTCTTGGCTCTCTCGGGTGAGTTTCTATTCACCTCCCAAAGCTCAAGAACCCTAGCTCCCTCCAAGCTGGAATGTTGGGAGAAAACTGCTGTTCAGTGCCCTCCAATGGACAGAATTAATGACAGCAGAACCTCCAATGGACAGAATTAATGACAGCAGAACCAACACCAGCCGCTGTTCACATGGCCACGGACAGGAAACAGAAGCTACAGTTGTAACTAAAGCTGCTGCTAGAGACCTAACTCTGCTTGCCAACAGAGCACAGCCTTGAGCTACAACTGTAACTAAACCCAAGAAACAACCTTCGAAGGAAGCCTAGAGACTTCCTTCCTCTTGCAGGGTCCCACAGCTTTCAGAAAGTGCCACAAACCCCAGAGACCAAATGTTTAAATGTGAGCTGGGGAAGGGGAGCCTTTTAAATTCAAACCATAGCACATTAGCTCAGAGTTAATTTTATTCATTCATTTGATTCCCCCCCCCTCTTTTCTCTCCCATGAACTGTGAACTCTAGGAGGGCCAGGATCTTGTTGGCCTGACTCACTGTGTGGCCCCAGAGGTCCAGCCTGGTCATAAACCTCAGGATGTTACCGTGATGTGGTCGCCAGCACTGTGTGTGTGTGATTGCTCGTCCAGCCAGGGAGTATGACCCATGCACTGGACACTGGGTTTATCAGTTCAAGTGTGTGTGAGGAGGCGGGGGGGGGGGACCAAAGGGACCATGAACTGTAACCTAGGCTCCTGGCACAAAGCGTCAGTCACAAGAGCGAGAAGAACAAGGTGTGGCTGGATAATGCCCCTCGCAGACATTGAGCCAATCAGATGTAAGCACTGGACAGCGGCCAATCATAATGAAGTGGTGGGCCCTCGAGAGGCCACGCCCAGTGACTCAGATCGCCAAGGACATCCCAGGACCTGAGGAGCGCAGGGCAGACCTACAGACCTCGGGTTTGTGATGAGTTATGGACCATGAGGGAGGAAAGTGTGTGTGTGTGTGAGAGAAAGAAGAGAGAGGCAGAGACAGAGAGAGACGGAGACAGACAGAGAGAGAAAAGGAAAGTGATTGAGAGAGACAGAGACAGAGAGAGAGAGAGAAGAGAAAAAAAAGGAAAAGTGATTGAGAGAGACAGGGAGGGAATTCCAGGAAGCACGCATAGGGGATGTGGGGCCAGTATGGCCATTCCATGAGAACATGGAGGTGTGGGAGACCCTAGATGAAGCCCCATTCCTGGCTTAGGATGATATCACTTGTATCTTGTACTTCATTTGGCTCGGCACATTACTATTTATTTATTTACCTATTTGTAAATAGGTACTCTATTTATCTATCTCCCTCTCGATATGGTAGAAATTGAGCCCAGATGCTTGCAAAGCTGTGCCACCGAACCCTGCCCCCAGCCCTCGCTGGTGGACTTTAGGCAAGGGTTCTGATGCTGTTCAATCATGCCCCCAGCCCCTCGCTGGTGGACTTTAGGCAAGGGTTCTGATGCTGTTCAATCATGCCCCGAGCCCCTCGCTGCTACTGCAGGGCCACAGCTGCTGCTCCTCCTGGGTATATTATGGCTAAAATTTCAGCCTCTTTGTTTTTTTTATTTTTAGGCAGGGTTTTCTTACAGAGTTGCTCAGGCTGACCTTCAGCACCTTTTGTAGTCCAGGTGGGTCTTGAACTCCCAACGCTCCTGACCACCAGGCCCCGCTCTGGCCCTCTTTTCTTGGAGGCTTCTTTACCTTCCATGTATATCCTTTATTGACCCAGTATCTCCTCCTTAGGCCAGGATCCATGGTTGCTGGGGCCAAAATCAAGGACCTGGAGTTCCAGGCTATGCCAGGGGATCAGGCCTATGAGAGGTTTCCTGTGTCAGGGCCGGTCATGCTGATCGCCCTGCCTACCCCAGCAAGGGATTATCTGTGCCTGTCTATCACATCCTTCTGCTTCTGCATCCTGCTGGCCATCCCAGCCCTGCTGTTCTCCCTTAAGGTGGGTGCTGCTCAGCCCCTGGTTCTCCCCCTCAAGGACCACTTCATTGTCCCACTCGGGTCCTTCAACTCCTGGGGCCTGCTTGGCTCCACCCTCTCATCCCAGAACCCTCCTGGTTACTCCTTCCTTTGGGGACTGAGTGCCGCACTTCCTTCCTCACCCCACCGGGTCCTGATGCTGGATTCTCCAGGGAGGTCCCTTTCCTCACCCTTTCCTCCTTTACTGCTTGCCTTCGCCTCCACAGACCCGGGAAGCCAACTCTGTTGGGGATTGGAGGAGAGCCCAGAGGAACTCTAAGCTGGCCTTGGCCTTCAGCATCTCCAGCATCCTCGTGGGCTTCGTTGTGATGGCCAGCTCTGTCACGTTGATCCTTGGGACAGAGAATATGACATCGTCCTGAAAGACCACCTCCCCCAGCAGGCCCCATCTGGCCTCAGAGCCTCTGACCTTGGACATCAGCAACTGTCTGTGCTGAGGGACCAGTTTGGTGGCCATGTTAAGAGCAGTAAAGATTTCAAGGCCATTTTTGCCTTTCTGCTTACTTGCTGTCTTTGTGGGTGCCCAGGCGCCTGCTCTCGAGGCACTGTGGGTCCACTCTGCAGGTGCCACGGGGGCCCTTCAGAGAGTGACGGCTCACCGACAGCAGTGTCAGGGTCGGTCCGAAGGCAGGTAGATGGCGTAAAGGAAACACGGGCACGGTGGCTGTTTCGGTGCTGCTGTGATAAACTCCAGAAGCAACTTAAGAGATAAAAGGCTTGTTGTAGCTTGTGGTTCCTCAGGGAGGGTCTGTCATGGCAGGGAAAGCATGGCACAGGAGGAGCAGGAAGCAAAGCCTATTTTTGTCTCTACTCAAGGAGGTGGGGTTAAGGAGGTGAAGGAAGGGAAAGGAAAGGAGAAGAGAAGAGATAATGAGAATAAGACCTTTTCAGGGTCATACTTCCTCTAGCAAGGCTCTGGCCAGGCGCAGTGGCTCACGCCTATAATCCCAGCACTCAGGGAGACAGAAGCAGGCAGATTTCTGTGAGTTCGAGGCCAGCCTGGTCTACAAAGAGAGTCCAGGACAGCCAAGGCGACACAAAGAAACCATACGTTGAAAAACCAATAAATAAATAAACAAACAAACAAATAATAAATAAGTGTTCCAAACCTTCCCAAACAGTGCCACTAATTGGGGACCAAGTGCTCAGCTACATGCCCATGTGAGAGCCATTTCTGATTCAAAGTACCATAGTACATGTCTGTAATCCCAGCATTTTCAAGCCTGTGGCAGGAGGGTGATGAATTTAAGAACAGCTTGAACTAAAGACATTTCCGCAAAAACCCCAAATAACACAGTATCAGCAACAACAAAATAAAAACAACAGCAGAAATCCTTTTCTAGTTCAGTTAGGCCCTTGCTTAGCCTGTGCAAGGCTCTCCATCTAGTTCCCAACAACTAGAAGCCATAGCTGGCTGCGCTGGCCACACCCCTTTAATCCCAGCTCTCAGGAGGCTGAAGCAGGCGGGTCTCTGGGCATCTGGGCCAGCCTGGTCTATGTGGCAGGTTTCAGGCCAGCCAGTGCTAGCTGTGAGAACCTGTGTTCAAAGCAAAAGAAAACCAAAAGCCTCCTGTGACATTGAGAGGACATGGCGAAAGGATGAGGTCACAGGTTGGTTTGAGTCGTTGGTTTGGCCTGCCCAACGACTCCCTTCAGTGACAGGAGTATTGTCTATCCCATCCGGTGTGGGAGCCACTAGCCAAATATGCTGGACATTGTACAATGTGGGATTTTACCAAATTAAAAGCCAATGCAGCATATCCTTTGTGGTTGGAGATACCATACTGGATGGTGTTTCTGGACAGCGGTTTGTATAACAAATGGAATTAAACCGGAGACTTGGAAGAGAGAATAGAGTGACTTGGGGAAGCCCTGATGGGGAGCTAATAGCTGAGCTGTGGCCTGGAGCAAGACAGAGCCATGAGAATCTTCAGGGACAGGGTGTGTGTGTGTCCACGGCTACAGTGCTTGCCTAGTGTACAGGGAACTCTGGATTCCATCAGTAGCACCCCAGAAACTGGATGTGGTGGCCCACTTTGGATTGCCAGTATTCTGGAGATGAAGGCTGGAGAACCAGAGGTTCAAAGTCATCCCTGGCTACAAAGAGTTTGAGGCCAGTTTGAAACCTTGTGTTAAGAAAAAGAAATGAAAAGAAAATGTAGAAGACACAGGCAGTGGTGAGTGCGCCTGTAATCCCAGCACTCGGGAGGCAGAGGCAGGCGGAACTCTGAGTTTGAGGCCTGCCTGGTCTGCAGAGAGAGTTCCAGGACAACCAGGGCTACACAGAGAAACCCTATCTCAGAACAACAACAGCAGCAGCAAAGGAAATGTAAAAGAAAGTTCCAACCTGAACACCAGCACTTATTCTGGGAGAATAAAGAAACAGGAACCTTGGGCCGGAGAGATGGCTCAGTGCTTAAGGACACTGGCACTTTTGCAGAGAATTCTGCAGTCCTGGAACCCATGCCAAAAGGTTCGCAATAGCCGTAACTCCAGCTGCAGGAGATGCAACATTTCCTCTGGATTCCAGAGACACCTGCACTTGGCCATATACATTCCCACATGTGGATTTTTTTAAAAAAAGATTTATTTGTTATTATACAGTACACACCAGTAGAGGGCATCAGATCTCATTATAGATGGTTGTGAGCCACCCGTGGTTGCTGGGAATTGAAATCAGGACCTTTGGAAGAGCAGACAGTGCTCTTAACCGCTGAGCCGTCTCTGGAGCCGAATACATATGGATTTTAAAATGAAATAAATCTTTAAAAAGTATTGAGTTACATTGGATGTAAAAGAACTCTTAAGAAGTGTGTGTGAGAGAGACACACAGAGAGAGAGACAGAGGTTTAAATTTAAGACACAGTCTAATGTAGCCCAAGCTGGCCTCTACCTTTTTACATTGCTGAGGATGATTTTGAACTTCTGATCCTCTAAGCTCCAATTCCTGAGTGCTGGGGTCACAGGTGTGTGCCACCCTGCCTGGGATGCATAGCGCTGGGAATTGAGCCCAGGGCTTCAGACATGCTCCGCAAACACTCCAGCAACTAAGCTACACTCTCAGCCCGGAAATAAATAATAAAATAGGCATAAATATTTATTTTTAGTTCATGTGTGTGAGTTTTTGCCTTCATATGTGTGTGTGCAAGATGTACGTGTTGGGTCTCCTGGGACTGGAGAGTTGCAGATGGTGGTGAGCCACCGAATGGATGCTGGGAACTGACCCTGGGTCCTCCCGAAGAAAAGCTCTTGCCCTCTGGACCATCGCCAAGAAGTTCACACTTTAAAATAAGTTTGTCATATCCTCTGTGTTAGGACCCAACCCCAGAGGACAAGGATAGAGAAGGATTGCTGGTGGCAATCAGAAACCGGTGGAAAGGGTTTCTACCTACCGGAAAGGCCGGCTTCCCTGGGCATTTGCCTGTGGCTCCACACCGAAGCTCCTCGGGCCGAGGAGCGTGTCCTTCTGAACATCAAAGCCCTTCTGGCCCTCCTCACTTCCTCCTCCACTGTGCTGGCTCGCCCCTGTTTATGACTCAAAAGGCATTTTTCTTCTGCCTTGCCCTTCTCTCTGCTCTCCAGACAGCCCTGGCCCTGGCAACGGCCCTGGCCCGTCAGCTCTCCTCTGTGCTTCCCCCATCAGAGGTAGCCATGGCATCATGGCCTCTCTGGACCCCATCCCCACACCTCAGGCCATTCTCTCTTCCATATTTCCCCGCACCTCAAATGCACCCAGGAAGCTGTCCAGTTCATCGTCTCCCTGCATCCTTGTAGCATGTTGGTCACTGTTCTGTCGGCCAGACAGAATGTCTGACAGAGCAGTTTATGGGAGGAAGGGTTGGAAGCATGTACTTCAGAGTTCCAGAGAGTTCCAGGCAGCGGAGGCAGGCCCGGCTCTGTCTGCAGCAGCAGAAGTGGGAGGCTGCAGCTGGGCCCCGTGGCTCACAGGAGCGGAGAACACAGGACCAGGCACAACCTTCATAGTTATGCCACAAGAGAGCCACTTCTCTTGGCCAAGCCCCACTTCCTAAAAGCTCCACAGCCCTCAGGACAGTGCTACAAGCCAGGGCCAAGTTGATTAAGACAGGAACCTGTAGGGGCACATTTCAGAATCAACCCACAATACAGTATTTAGGATAAGCATGGGCCGGCAATGTGCCATGCTGTGTGTGCGCACACACATGAATAACCAAATAAGGGAAAAACAAACAAACTTTTCTTTTCTTTCTTTTTTTTTTTTTTCTTTTTGGACAGGGTCTTACTATGTAGACCAGGCTGGCCTTGAACTCATAGAAATCTACCTGCCTCTGCCTCCTGAGTGCTGGGGTCAAAGGCTTGCACCACTATACCAGGCTTCCATTTTATTTTTGAGGTGGTGTTACTATGTAGCCTAGGTCAGCCTTGAATTTGAGATGCCCCTGGCTCAGCCTCACAAGTGTTGGGGTTACAGACATGTTCCCTGAGCACAATCTGTATTTTGAAAGACATCAAGGAGCCGTGGGTACAAGGACCTTTACATAAACGATGATAGGGGATGAAAGGCTTTTCCCTCTTCTGTGGCAACCGTGAGCACAGCTGCTGCTCTGTGTGGGAACAGCATCGTCAAGGACACCATGGTTGGAGAGGAGAAAGAGGAGACCTAGAGGCAGGCACAAAAGGGCCATACCGCTGGGTCTTGGGTACTCTGTAAGGACTTGGCTCTCAGCTGGAGAGGTGTAGCCAGGTCAGGGCTCTGAGCATGGAGGGCTGTGATCAGACGATCACATGCTCCCTCTGGACAAGTGTGGGGAACAGGGTGTATGGGGGTGGGAGGCAGGCTGCTGGGACGTAGAGGCGGGAGGTGATGGATGCTGGACCACGGTGGACAGAGAAGGGAGACAAAGCCGGGTCTACATATAATGACCTTGAGACAGACCCTGAAGCAAGGGCAGCCAGGAGGGGGAGGGCTCTGCCCAGGACCTTTCCAATCTGGTCAAAGGTGGGAGGAGAGGGACAGGTGCAGGAGCCTGGGTTGCCAAATTAGCAGGCTTTGGGTAGGGGGTAACAAACCTCGCCCTCTGTTCTTTCACCCATCACCTGTGCCTGAAAAGGAGTGAGCGGCAAGGTCCTTGCCTGCCCGGTGTCTGCCTCAACCTCCCGTACCTGCAGGTGATGGAGGAGTGAAGGGCACCGCTGGGTCCACTATCTTATCAGGAAGTACTGAAAGTCAAGGTCACAGCCAGGCCCACACACTCAGCAAACATTCTCTGGGGCCAGCCCAGGCCTTGATGCAGAAAACACCTCGAATGCTCCCTGAGACAACCTGTCTTGGTGGGAGTGCAGAGTGTGGGAGGAATCATCAGATGGTAACAGCTCAGGGCCGTGGTGGAGGTTTACGGGTGTCAGCGGTGAGGCCTGGAATGCTGCTTTGGTGTTGTGGTGACCAGATATGCAACAGAAGCACCCTACTGAAAGATTTCAGCTCCTGGGTCAGGTGATCTGGTCCTTAGCTACTCGGCCCCACAGTCTGGGACAGAGCGTCACAGAGGAGTGTGGAGGCTATACACACGTACACCCTAATGTGTGTAGGTGCCCAGGGAAGCCAGAGGAGAGGGATGGGTCCTCTGGAGTTGGGGTTACAGGTGGCTGTGAGCCACCTGATATGGGGCTGGGAACTGAACTTGAGTCCTCTGTGAGAGCATTATGTGCCCTTACCCACTGAGCCACCTTTGCAACACCCTGCTGGTGTGTGTGTGTGTGTTACTGTGATTCTAGGCACTGAACCACACACTCCATCCCCTCACTAGGGGATTCTAGGCAGGGGCTCTACCACTGAGCCACACCCCAGCCCCTCACTGGGGGAGTCTAGGCAGGGGGCTCAACTACTGAATGACATTCTCAGCCCTCAAATAAACATTCGAAAGCAGAAGGCCCTCAATCCTGAAACGGAAAACAGCATAAGGAAGGAGACAGCAGGAGTCTGAACCTTATCAGGCCTTGGGAATGTATATATACATTCCCATACATTCACAGGAAACTCTTGGTCAAATTTTCCCTGTAATCTGCTTTCCGTTCTTTTTGTATTTGTCTCTCCCTCTGACCCTTTTTTCTTAGGGAAAGAAAACTACATTAAATCTGACCATTGTTCTCAAACAAGCCTGCAACACTCGCGTGTGCCTCAGGCTGAGTCAGATACGCACTACTGATTGGCCATATCCTAGCACACTGGACATTAGACTTTGCTCTTGAATTATGCCAGGAGTTTCCCACCAACCTGAAGTGGCATTGTACAGCTTTCCCATCCCCATTCCTCGGGCTACAGTCCATCCAAGGTACCAGGCATTTTCATTTTCAGATACTTCTGCCTAGTCCAGATCCAGCCTGTAGACAGAGGCCTGTGTGTTCACCATCTAGAGATGGCGTCAGGGTTGCTTACACACATGATAAAAGAACAATTTGATCAGGCTAGACAATCATCCCGAATATAGAGAGATTTAGTACAGTCTGAAGGCTGCATAATCTGAGGGAACTAACCATCAGTGTGTTTGGCTGTTGTACACTTGAGATGAACAAGGCCATAAAGCAAATTCAGGCTGGCAGTAGGAGACACTGTCTTCAGGTGGTTGGGTGTAGGAGGATCAGGTGGTGGGTGACCTCTCTGTGCGGACTCGGGCTCAGGTAATAGGTATGTGAACCCAGGCTCAGGCAGGGGCTGTGGACATAGATGAGGCAGCAGCTATATGTATTCAGGCTTTGGCAGTGACTGTGGATTCAGGCCCAAGTAAAAGTTATCCCAAAATATATATGTTCTTTTCTAGGCTGCTCAGACTTAAATAGGAGACACAACCTGACACAATGTCCTGAAAAGGACACACATCACTTCTGTGTTCTTACCCAAAGTGAGCAAACTTATCACAAAGACGGGGGGACATCCACAAAATAAGATAGGCTCCCAAGATATACAAATCAAGGAAGCAAGAAAGGACAGGACAGATGAAGAGAATGACAGGAACGCAAGGGACATGCCAACTTGTGTAAAGCGCCATCCGGATCAGGTCCCGGACTGCAAGGACGTCAGCGGGAAACCGGAAAAGCCTAATACATTCTCACACTTAAAGTGTCCCATTCGTATTGTTCTTTTTAAAATTGTTCACACTTACGTTAAAAATGCTCTTATTCATAGGCAGCAGCTGCCTGAATATAGTCAGAAAGCGTCTGGTTTATTGTCAGGCATGGCTCTAACCCCAGCATTTGGGAGACGGAGGCAGGAGGGTTAGGAGTTCAAAGTTATCATGGGCTACAGGAGAGGATGCACAAGATCCAAACAAAGTTCCTACCTATCAGTCTTCGAAATAATTCAGTCAGAACAACATTAAAATCTCTTTATCGGTTGGTCAATCCATCAATCTATTGGTTTGGAGATATATATATATATATATATATATATTATATCCATCTATCTACTGACCTATCATTTATCCTATCTATCTATCTATCTATCTATCTATCTATCTATCTATCTATCTATCTCCATTCATTAACCTGTTTATCTAGAACAAATGTACCAAGTTGCTAAATTTGGGTGAAGGGTAAGTTGAATGTTCATTTTATTGTTTCTGTAACACACAGGTTGAAATATTTAAATATTAATCAACGTTAAATCAGCAAATCATATGAAAATGTAAATAGCATAAAAACACTAAGACGAGAGAGAGAGAGAAGAGAAAGCCAGTGAGGCAGAGGCCTAAGGGGCCTTCCCACGTTGGCAGAGGTCCGCAAACTGTCTTAGTCAGCTGTCTGCTGCCACTGATGGCGCCGGTCTCCCCACCTGTGACCCCCCCCTCCAGCAGCTTCCCCAGGCTTGTGAAAGGGTGCTCCCACCCACCGTTACGCCAAAGCCTGTTCACACTCAGTGAGGGTGCCCAAAGGAGCAACAAAGGCAACCACGTCCCAGCTTTCCTCCACATGGAGCCAGAAGAGCAAATGAATAAAATACAACGCCTGACTGGAACAGGAAGTGTGGCTAGGGGAAGTGAATGGGATGCTGAGGTACTGCAGAGCTTCAGGGAGAGCTAGCTCTCAGAAGAGGTCACATCTGCATGGAGTTGAGAAAGTGCCACACAGACCTCTGGAAAAGGGAACAAGTGTCATGTTCCCAAGGTTGGAGAGATGGCTCAGCAGTTAAGAGCACTGTCTGCTCCTCCAAAGGTCATGAGTTCAATTCCCGGCACCACACAATCATCTATAATGTGAACTGATTCTGGCAGATGTAAATGCAGATAGAACACTCTAAATAAATCTTTAAAAAAAAAAGTACCAAGTTCCTGAGGCATGCTTTTGCATGTTTGGCTCAGGTGAGGCCCATCGCTACTATCGCTGTTCCCAGCTCTCCAGGGGCCCCTGGAGTGGGGTTGGGGTCTTCAGCCAGGCGGGTGTTGTGGGGCTCAGGCTGCCCACCTTTTGCTTCCCCGGGCAACCCGCTCCCACAGAGGACATTACCAGGTTTATCTTATCAGCTGCGCCTACACATGCCCTTGGAGACATGCCCGCTGAGGGAGGCCAGTGCGAAACCGTGCCAAAGGTCATACCGGTTCCCCAGCTTAGCCCCTCGTTGCCGCTCCCAAAGGATCTCTGCCTGGGATCACCGAGGGGCCTCTCGGACTCCCTGGCACCCGGCACCCAGCTCAGACAAGGGCCCCCAGCCTTTCTGCAGTGGGCACCTTTGCTTCTCCATCTGAGCAGACTGGGGTGGGGAATGGTTGGGACCTGTGGGCAGCAGCTGGAGGTTTAGCATGCCAATGGGACCCCGTGGAACTGCCATAAGCCTCCACCTCCTGTATACAGTGTCACGGGTAACTGCATAGGTTTCAGGTCTCAGGAGAGGACACTGTGCCTGTTATCTGCCTGGTCCCGACTCTCCCGTGTCCTAGACTAGGGTTAAGCAAGTGGCTCGACCTCTCTATGCCCCCGTTTCCCCAACTGTAATGGGTACTCCCCACCTCAAAGGGCTTCTGGAAGGCTAAATGAATGATTGACAGAAAGCTTTCAACACATTGCTGCCGCAAAGTGAGCACCCCACATTTGCTCTTCTTGTTGATAGATGGCTGTCATAGCCCAGCGGTTCCTGACCTGAGTGGCAGGTGGCAGTGGGGTTTGGACAGGTCAGAACAACCCAGTAGAAAATGTCTGGGCTTTCCAAGCCTGAAGGTTGCCTCAAGGAGCCTCACAATCAGCCGTAATCAGCTGGTTCTGCTCCACCCCTACCCACCCTGGGTATATCAAGCTTGGTCCAGACCCTAGCCGGCTCTGTGGACCAAAGAGGGCAGAGCGCCAGGCACCATGGGGAAGGCAGTGAGTGACCCCCGGGGGATTTTGAAGCTTGGTGGAGGTGGGGAGACAGAAGTCCCGATGGCATCTGACATCAACTTTGCTCCATCCCATCTCCAGGAGAACTACGAATTGTACTCAGTGGAACTGGGGTCTGGCCCCGGTGGGGACATGGCTGCCAAGATGAGCAAGAAGAAGGCGGGCGGTGGGGGAGGCAAGAAGAAGGAGAAGCTGGAGAATATGAAGAAGGAGATGGAGATTGTGAGCACGGGGGCTGGAGTCTGGGCAGGACTGAGGTGGGCAGCGGAAGCCAGGCTCTGGCAGGGTGGGGCTGTGAGAAGCAACAATGGCTGTCCTGCTTCACCCCCCAGAACGACCACCAGCTGTCGGTGTCTGAGCTGGAGCAGAAGTACCGGACCAGTGCCACCAAGGTGAGCTAGGAGTGAGTGGGCAGAGCAAGGGGGAAGGCGGACAGGAGAGAAGGACAGGGGGAGAACAGGGAGAGACAGAGAGGAGACGGAGGAAGAGAGACGTAGAGGGGCGGAGAGATGTACACAGAGAGACAGAGGAATGAGGAGAGGAAGGGAGAGAAAGGGGAAGAGAGGAGTCAGACATAGGAGAGAGAGACAGAGACAGAGGAAGAGAGAAGGAGCTCTAAAGAGAGAGGGGAAGTGAAAAGGGGAGAGACGAGAAAGGTGGAGAGAGAGGAAAGGGGAAAGGAGAAGGAAGAGCAGAGGAGGAGGGGATGAGTCAGAAGGAGAGAGAGGAGAAAGGTGGAGGGAGACCCAAGCAAGACCTGCACCCTCCACCATGACCGCCCCTGCCTGCGCCCAGGGCCTGACTGCCAGCCTGGCAGCTGAGCTGCTGCTGAGGGATGGGCCCAACGCACTCCGGCCGCCTCGAGGCACACCCGAGTACGTGAAGTTTGCCCGGCAGCTGGCAGGGGGTCTGCAGTGCCTCATGTGGGTGGCCGCTGCCATCTGCCTCATTGCCTTCGCCATCCAGGCCAGCGAGGGTGACCTGACCACCGATGATAATGTGAGTGGAAGGGGCCGCAGGGTGGGCGTGGGACACAGGGAAACCTGCGGAACTAGGACAAACAGGGTGTCTAATGAGGGTACAGAAACATGAAGATGTGCTTCTGAGACATGGATCCTAGGAGACGGAGGACACTGGGCTGTGGGGCAGACCTGAGATCATAAGCGACACTGGCGATGACTCTCGGATAGGTAGGAAACAACTGCAAAATGTAAGATATAGATCCAAGGGGCTGGAGAGATGCCTCAGTGGTTAAGAGCACCAGTTGCTCTTCTAAAGGACTGGGGTTCAATCTCAGCACCCACGTGGTGCCTCACAACTGTCTCTAACTCCAAGATCTGACACTCTCACACATATAATATCCACAAAATAAAAACGAATAAGATGTAGGTCCAAGAAGAGGAAATGAGGAAATAAGGACAAACCAAGGACATGAGGCAGGACATAGGGACTCAGACTGAGACAGTAAGGAACACTTACCACCAGACACAGCCCACAGAGACACAGACGGGAGACAGAGGAAATGGAGATGTAGGGAGGACTTGGAAATGTGCCAGGGCGAGACAGAGGTTCTGTGTGGTGACATGGGTGACCCTGGAAAAGAACCTGAAAGGTTCAACTGGCATGGCACTGGCCCTCAGAAGCACACAGACTTGGCATTCGACATGGAGATGCCAACCACGGCATGTAAGGTCTGCAGTACAGACAGAGGAATGGAGACAAGATGACACAGGGACTAGTGGGCACAAGGGCACAGGGTGGCATACAGATTAGAAAAACAGTGCAAAACATGGGGCATGGAAACACAAGCGATGTGGCAGATGCACAGCTTAGGGGTCTTGGGAGGAATAGATCAAGAAACGTGGACCAAGGCCTTATGGGGACCCAGGAGATCAGGAGTTAGAGACTATGGGATTACAGACATGAACAGGAGATGCTGAGGAGCCCAGGCCAGTGAATGTGGTATTTGTAGGACGTGGCCACAAGGGCTTGGACCGCAGGAATAGCACACGAGGCTTCCTAGTAGAGCGAGGAAACTCTGGAGGTGACCTCGGGAACATCAGGGGGCTCTGAAGCCGAATGGTTGCTTTGGGGAGGGGGCTCCTAACGCCCGAGAATAATACCCCTGTGCATCTCGCTCTGCAGTTGTATCTGGCCCTGGCACTCATTGCTGTCGTCGTGGTCACTGGCTGTTTTGGCTACTACCAGGAGTTCAAGAGCACAAATATCATCGCCAGCTTCAAGAATCTCGTGCCCCAGGTGGGTCCTCCTGCCTGTGGCCCCTTCGACTCAGAGTCCATCTCCAAACCACCTCAGGCCACCTCCGGCTAGCTCCAGGGGGCCCACCCTGTCAGCACCAATGCATCCTTTATTTCCGGCTTCCACCTCCCCTGCTGGGGCTCAGCCCTTCTCAGTTCTCCCCTCCCCACTTCTCCACCCCTGCCCCGCAGCAAGCCACCGTGATCCGAGACGGGGACAAGTTCCAGATCAACGCAGACCAGCTTGTGGTGGGCGACCTGGTGGAGATGAAGGGCGGGGACCGTGTGCCGGCGGACATCCGCATTCTGTCGGCCCAGGGCTGCAAGGTGGACAACTCCTCGCTCACTGGAGAGTCCGAACCGCAGACCCGCTCACCCGAGTGTACTCATGAGAGCCCCCTGGAGACCCGCAACATCGCCTTCTTTTCCACCATGTGTCTGGAGGGTCCGTGCAGCACTGCCAGCCTGTCCCAAAGCCTCCCAGCCCTCACTTCCCACAACAGCCCCTTTTCTGGTTTCCACAATGCGTGCCCCATGCCTCCCCTCCACACAGGGCACCCTCTGGGGCCGCTGACCCCACCTTGAGCTCTCTTGTAACCGCAGGCACAGCACAGGGCCTGGTGGTGAGCACAGGCGACCGCACCATCATCGGGCGCATCGCCTCGCTGGCCTCAGGTGTGGAGAACGAGAAGACACCGATCGCAATCGAGATTGAACATTTCGTGGACATCATCGCCGGCCTGGCCATCCTCTTCGGTGCCACTTTCTTTGTGGTGGCCATGTGTATTGGCTACACCTTCCTCCGGGCCATGGTCTTCTTTATGGCCATTGTGGTGGCCTATGTGCCCGAGGGGCTGCTGGCTACTGTCACCGTGAGTAGGGGAGAGAAGGAGGTGCCGGGAGCAGAGGGCGGCTTGATCCACCATCCCACCAGACTCCCACCCGCCACCCTTCCACCTGCTTATCCATCCATTCGCTTCCCCACCCGACAGTCCATCCATTTAGTAAACATTTACCAGGCTGCTCTGGCCTGGCCCCATGTCACACGCCAGGGCTTAGAGATGAATAGGCAGGGTCCTGAGCCAAGGAAAATGAGGTTCCTGTGGGAAGTGAGCCCAAACTCAAGACTCACCCAGAGGAGGGAGGCTCAGAAGTTCTCTTTCTTTCTTTCTTTCTTTCTTTCTTTCTTTCTTTCTTTCTTTCTTTCTTTCTTTCTTTCTTTCTTCTTATTTTTTAAAATTTTCATGTGTCAACATTAGCTGAAGTATCTGGAGATACTGGGGAAGGCTCGGGCTACAAACAGCTTGGAGGGAAGAACCAGCCTGTTTTATTTTTTTTGCAAAGCGCGGAGAGGTGGGGCTGGTGTCAGGGCCCGGCCATGCCCGTGTCCTCCATCTGCCCGCAGGTCTGCCTGTCACTGACGGCCAAGAGGCTGGCCAGCAAAAACTGCGTAGTCAAAAACCTAGAGGCAGTGGAGACGCTGGGTTCCACGTCAGTCATCTGCTCAGACAAGACAGGAACGCTCACTCAGAACCGCATGACGGTGTCCCATCTATGGTTTGACAACCATATCCACACCGCAGACACCACGGAAGACCAGTCAGGTGTGGGGGCGGGAGGGGAAGGTGCAAGGGCCGAAGGCATTAGCGAGAGGCAGGTCTGGGGTCCTGGGAGGGGCAGGTGAACGGAATCTGGTCTTGAGGAAGCTCTCTGTATGGTGTTTGGAGAAAGAAGTCTCGGGATACGAAAGAGAAATGGGGTACTGTCCACACCGAGGGAGGGCACTCGGCTCGGTCTGAATGCCCCAGGAAGGGCTTGGCTCTGGTTTGGGAGATCCATTCCGTCGAGGTCCCAGCCCGGATGTCTGGTCTCCAGGGCAGACGTTCGACCAGTCCTCGGAGACGTGGCGGGCGCTGTGCCGCGTGCTCACCCTGTGCAACCGCGCCGCCTTCAAGTCTGGCCAGGACGCCGTGCCGGTGCCCAAGGTGAGAGGCCGGGGGATTCCAGAGGAATCAGGGGCCTGGTGACGCGGGCTTCGACCCTCACTGGACCCTGTTCCCAGCGCATCGTGATCGGAGACGCGTCTGAGACTGCGCTGCTCAAGTTCTCGGAGCTGACGCTGGGCAACGCCATGGGTTACCGGGACCGCTTCCCCAAAGTTTGCGAGATCCCCTTCAACTCCACCAACAAGTTCCAGGTACCCTGCTCTCTGAGCCAGGTCCACAGCAGGCCACGCTCAAGGTGGGGGGCCGGCCTAGATCTTAGGGAGGAGCCTCAGTTCCCAGTTTATCCAGCTCAAAACCCCGCCCACATGCGGCTAGACCACGCCCGCGAGAAGTTTCCGCCCAATCAGGCCCCACCCACAGTCCCCAGGCAGAGGGGCTTCTCTGCCTTAGACCGGATCCTGCATCCTCAAGGCCCCACCTCCTCGTGTGACCACGCCCGGTCCTCGCACGTGGGCCACGCCCATCGACCCGCCAATCGCGGTGCAGCTCGGGCACTCAGCTTCTCCCTCCGCCCACAGCTGTCCATCCACACGCTGGAGGACCCGCGCGACACCCGGCACTTGCTGGTGATGAAGGGCGCCCCCGAGCGCGTCCTGGAGCGCTGCAGCTCCATCCTCATCAAGGGCCAGGAGCTGCCCCTGGACGAGCAGTGGCGTGAGGCCTTCCAGACCGCCTACCTCAGCCTGGGAGGCCTGGGCGAACGCGTTCTTGGTGAGAGCCGCCGTGGGCGGGACAGTGTGAAGAGGGGTGGGCACAGACCCTTCCAAACTCCCTGGCCCTGACCCGTTTGCTTCTGTTGTCGTTTTGGATGGTACTGTGGGTGGAGTCCACGGCCACTTGCCCTTGTGCGTGCTATTCGACACTGGTTGCTAGTCCCAAGCTCTCTCACCTCTGGCCCGGGGCACAGTCTGCCCCAGCCCTCACCCTTGATTTCCCTTCCCGGTGTCAATCCTGACCCCGTTACCCTGATACTTTGAACCAACCGTACT
>CM053758.1:4176760-4221114 GCA_028658305.1 Pachyuromys duprasi
CTCAGGACCTTTGCGCTAGCTGTCCCTTCTCCCAGAGATCTTCCTACAAATTTCCGCATGGCCAACTCTTTCATATTTAGGTCTCTGCTCACAAGTCACCTCCTCAGAGAGGTGTTCTCGTGCACAATCCCTCACTGAGCCTGTTTCCCCCTCTTGATGGGCTGCGCAGTTCACTTGCTTGTCTTGCCTGCGTTTATTTTCCTGAAGAAGGACAGGGAAGGTGGCCTCTTTTTCCTGAGCACAGTAGATGCCCACCTGGGAGAATGGGGATCGCTGCGGAGATCAGAAGGGGTGAAGGGTGTGCCGGTCTTCCTACAGGTGATCATGGTGACTGGTGACCATCCCATCACAGCCAAGGCCATCGCAGCCAGTGTGGGCATCATCTCCGAAGGCAGCGAGACGGTAGAAGACATTGCTGCCCGCCTCCGAGTGCCCGTAGACCAGGTGAACCGGAAGTAAGCACCCGTCCGCCCCTCCCTGTGGTTCCACCAGCCCCCAACACTGACCAAGGGCCCAGTAAGACCCTCTCCTTCCTGCAGGGACGCCCGGGCCTGCGTCATCAATGGCATGCAGCTGAAGGACATGGACCCGTCTGAGCTAGTGGAGGCGCTACGCACCCACCCCGAGATGGTGTTCGCTCGGACCAGCCCGCAGCAGAAGCTGGTGATTGTGGAAAGCTGCCAGCGGCTGGTGAGGCCCTGCTGAGGAGGGCGGCAGACGGGCCAGGCCGGCCCTCAGCTGCTGTCTTTCTGACCGCACACTCGCCTGACCTGCTGCCCTCAGGGCGCCATTGTGGCCGTGACAGGGGACGGTGTGAACGACTCCCCAGCCCTGAAGAAAGCAGACATCGGCGTAGCCATGGGCATTGCTGGCTCGGATGCTGCCAAAAATGCAGCTGACATGATCTTGCTGGATGACAACTTCGCTTCCATTGTGACGGGCGTGGAGCAGGGTCTGTGCCCTGCTCGGGAGGGGGCAGACCCTGAGGGCTCAGGAGGAAGCCGATTTTTGGAGGGGGTTGAGGTACCTGCTCTGCCCCCACAGGCCGACTGATCTTCGACAACCTGAAAAAATCCATCGCCTATACACTGACCAAGAACATTCCAGAGCTGACACCCTACCTCATCTACATCACTGTCAGTGTCCCCCTGCCCCTAGGGTGTATCACCATTCTCTTCATCGAACTCTGCACAGATATCGTGAGTCTCCTCCAGTCTGTGTCTGGTTTCCCTGCCCCATCGTGCCCCCAGACACACACTCATGGGTGGACACAGTGGGCCAAGATCACAGTAATTAGTTTTAGATCAACAGACCTCGGAAATGGACACAGAAGGTGGGCAGATGGGCAGAGAGGGAGAGAGCCAAGGACGCAGAAGACTCACAGACACTCAGACAGACAGATGTCCGTTGGGACATGCCTGTGATCCTAGCACACAGGCAGATAACAAGTTTGAAGCCAGGCTGAGCTACATAGTGAGTCCCTGCTCAAAACAAAAAACACAAAAAGCAAAGTCCCGAAGCCCAACAGTAGAGATGCCTGCAGACATAGGGATCCAGCCACAAACAGTGACAAACGCAGACACAGCAGACACAGACAGCAGACCCCCTTGAGATGCGGCCCTGACGACAGCAAACAAGGGGCCCCTTTTCACAGGTGTGCCCAGCGCCTCACACGGTGCTGATTCGGCTAGGCCCAGGCTGGTTTAGCTAAATTACTGTCCCCCGGGGAAAGGCTTTCTTGTGATTCTCCCCACCTTGCTGATCATCTGACTGAGGCTCCCACAAGCTGAGTGGCTTGCCCCAGGTCCCTCAGCTAATTAGTGACCCCAGTCAGGGTCTGAGCTCAGAAGCCATTTTCCCTGGGGCTGGTGCACCTGATCAGTCCACTCTGGGGCCATCCCAGCAGTGACTGTCCCTTCACACATTGCAGGAGTGGGGCAGGGGGGACAGGGCACACATACACATACACAGGTGTGTGTGTGTGTGTGTGTGTGTGTGAGAGAGAGAGAGAGAGAGAGAGAGAGAGAGAGAGAGAGAGAGAGAGAGAGATCCTGTCAAGAGACAGGATCAAGGAACTAGAGTAAGGCTTGCTGTTCTGGCACATGCCTGAGATCCTAGCACTTGGGAGGCAGAGGGAGGAGGACCATGGAGTTTGACGATCTCCCTGGCTACACAGCGAATTCAAAGTCAGCCTGAGCTACACAGCAAGCCCTTTGAGAGAAAGGTGGGTGAGGGGCAAGGGAGAGATGGAAGGGAAAAGAAAGGCCTAACAACAGGAAACAGAGAGGCCCAGGCTGGGATACCACAATTGCCAGAGTCCAAAAATACAGAACAAGAGAAGAGCACACGACATTGATAAAGAGGGAAGTGAAGGAGAGGGAGCCAGCCACAGAGCTAGCGGGATTGGAGCAGACATTTGCCAAGTGCGGTGATGCACACCTGTCATCCCAGCCCTTGGGACACTTGGGAGGAGAAGGCGGGAAGAGCAGTTGAGGGCCGGTGAAAACTACACGAGACATTTGTATGGAGACGGACCTGGGCCGGGTGTGGCTGTGGGGCCGCTGCAGGGCTTCCTCCCTTGTTTTTACCTAGAGGGGTGTGTGTGTGTCTGCGTGTGTGATGGTTGGCTTCAGAATGAAAGACGCTTCAGCCCTGTTTCCTCCTGCCCGGCTAGTTTCCATCAGTGTCCCTGGCATATGAGAAGGCCGAGAGTGACATCATGCACCTCCGTCCACGGAACCCCAGGCGTGACCGCTTGGTCAACGAACCCCTGGCTGCTTATTCCTATTTCCAGATTGGTAAGGGCCGTGGCCTAAGACTGGGATCCCAAGGCACCAACCACCAGCTGTGGTCTTCCTGGCTGGGGCTTCTGGGCTTGGTTGCTGCATTTCCCTGCCTGTCCATGGTAGCCTCTCTGTCTTCCCGCATAACTCTAGGCCTGCTGTCTCTGGGTCAGTGTCTCGGTCTTTCTGGGGTCTCTCTGTCCCCGTCCGCATTCACTTTTTTTCTCTGTGTCGTCTCTGGTATTTTGGGTCCTGTGTTGCTGCTCTGTGTGTGTGTTGGTTTTTGCGCATCTGTCTGCATCTCTGTTCCCACACTCCCCAGGGGCCATCCAGTCATTTGCGGGTTTTGCCGACTACTTCACTGCCATGGCCCAGGAGGGCTGGTTCCCTCTGTTGTGTGTGGGGCTGCGGCCACAGTGGGAGGACCACCACCTACAAGATCTTCAAGACAGCTACGGCCAGGAATGGGTGAGCTCTGCTGCTGCCCCTTCCCGAGTCCTCCGGCCCACTGACACGCACGGTTGCTGAGACGGTTCAGCCGGAGCATCTAGCACCGCCACCCTGCCTCAGCGGTTGCGGGGAGACTTTCCCTCACTGTCCTTGGCTTCAGGATAGAGGTGACCCTCCTGCTGGACTGACAGAGAACTTCATCTCAGGCCCGCTGGCCCCTCTCTGTCATCTTCCTAGGGATGTCATTCACACAGAGTTCTGGTGTAAAGCACCCATGTCACTGAAGGCCCGAAGGGCAGTGAGGCCAGCTGTGTTTAGTTTCTCTTGAAGAGTCTTGGGTCACAGAGCAGGAACTCCCCCTAGCCACTGTCACGGCTAAGAATTCAGAGCCTGGAGCTAGTCTGGCGGATTCACCACATCCAGCCTACAAGCTGTGTGCCTCCTTTCCGTGCCCGCTTCCAGCAGAATTCATACCATCTAAACTCATTTGAGATGCAAATTCTCGGGCCCCGCCTCAGGCCTGTAGCCAGAGACTGGGAGTGGGACCTCCTGAGGAGTCTGATACCTGTCACTTTGCTGTTTCGCTGGGTGAGAGAGGCCGCTACCTGGAGGCCAGTTCAGGCCTCCATCACTGGCAGCTGTGAAGATGAGTAGTGGATCTCTGTGAGCTCCAGGCCAGCCCAGTCAGTCAATACATAGTTGAGGTTTGACCAGTCAGGGCTACATAGTCACGCACGCACGCACGCACGCACGCACGGAGTGGTGCTGAAGAAATAGCATATATAGCATGCATCCTAGTTCCCTCTCTGCTTCTCTTCGGTCCCTGTCACTTCTCTCTGAAGATCCTCCAGTTCCCATTCCCAGGCTCCTTAACTTGGTGTTCAGGAAATTATCTCTTTCCTGCCCCCCCCCCCCACCGTGGTCCATCTGTCAGTTGAGGCAGAGCTTCCCAAGCCCCTCTAAATGCCGGTGTCCACAGCTCAGCCTGTGATGTGAGAGGAGTTGAGGGACCTCAGTGCCCAATGGGCAACAGGGGCTCCTCCCCCAGGCTCAGGCTGCCTCTCCGTGTCCTCCTGCCCTGCAGACTTTTGGTCAGCGTCTGTACCAACAGTACACCTGTTACACCGTGTTCTTCATCAGCATCGAGATGTGCCAGATCGCTGACGTCCTCATCCGCAAGACACGCCGCCTCTCGGCCTTCCAGCAGGGCTTCTTCAGGTGTCCCCAGCTGGCACCCCCCTACCCTCAAGCCCCACCCCCCGTTCCAGATCCTGCCAGCCCCCACACAGCAGATGCCAGCATCACATGTCGTGAGCTAGGTGCAAACCCTGGAAATAAGGCCTTAGCTAGCCATCAGGGCCCTTCCACGTCCTGACTGTGTGCTGAGGCCAACAGGGTTAGCTCCTGCTCCTAAGAGCAGCCATTCTGGAGTCACAGGTCTAGGACCTCCCTAAGTTCCTCCTGCTGTCCAACTTCAGATGGCCGGTCTGTCTGTCCCCTACAGGAACAGGATCCTGGTGATCGCCATTGTGTTCCAGGTCTGCATTGGCTGCTTCCTGTGCTACTGCCCAGGGATGCCTAACATCTTCAACTTCATGCCCATCCGGTGAGGAGCTGTGAAGTGCTGGCACAGGGATGGGGGGGTGCGGGACACAGAGCTGGGCACAGCCTTGACCCTGTCATCCCTAACCCGCCCTTCAGGTTCCAGTGGTGGCTGGTTCCCATGCCCTTCGGCCTCCTCATCTTTGTCTATGACGAGATCCGGAAACTTGGAGTTCGCTGCTGCCCAGGGAGTGAGTGTGGATGCGAGGGCCCTGCAATTGGGGGACTGACTGGTTCATCGAGCAGCTCCCTGACCTCTGACCCTCAGCATTTGACTTCAGGCCTTTGACCCTCGACGAGCACTGCCTTTGCACCCTAGCATTGAGCTTTGTTTCTCCTCTCTCCTCCAGGCTGGTGGGACCAGGAACTCTACTATTAGAGGGACAATCATCTCTCCATCTGTCAGCATGGGGATGGGACTCACGGGTGGTCATCAAAGCAGTGCGGCCGAGTCCCAGGCTGTGCCCACGTCTGCAGCCCCTGACAGCCCCTCAGAGGGACTCTGCCCTCTATTCCTCTCACCCCAAAGTTCCACACCCTTTTGGAGCAGCTGCACCCCAGGCAGTTCTTCTGAGGTGGGAGGGGCTAGGCCGTTGGCAGTTGCTCTGGAGGTGTGCCTATCCCAAGGACTCCAGAAGACCAAGAAGGTTGCTGGGGGCTGTTACAAACCCCTCTCGTTCTGCTGGACAGTAATAAACCATGCCACATCAAGGCGCAGTCTTAAGTGATTACCAGTACCCTTGATGCCCCACAGCCTACCCTGTAGGGACTGATGTTCAGGGCTGCAGGGTCTCCAAAGCTTCCTGGCACAGAGGTCCACAACAAGCAGCCTGTTGCCACAGTCCCCAGCGTCTTCGCTGGTGCCTGGGCCCTTGTGTACTTACCAAATCATGGAGGTTCCCTGCCACCCTCCCACCAAAACTCCTGCCTCCTGAAGAGCCACCTCCTCCAGTTACTGGGAATGTCCCCCGTCCTGGCGGCCACTCCCTCTCCTGGTGGCCTACTTGTCTCTCCCTGCTTCTGTGTCAGGAGCTCCGAGCCCTGAGGGCTTCAGTCCTACCCACCCTTCTGCCGTCTGTGCCAGCCTCCCCTGCTGGGCTGGCGTGACCCACGCTCTGTCACTCTCAGACCTGCTCCCATTTGCTGCCCAGTCTCACCGACAGCAGGGCACATCTCCCTAGGGAGGGTGGAAGGCTCCTGGGAGCTGCCAGGCCCCGAATGAGCACTATCCCTCTACACACCTGTCACCTCCTCACTTTGTCTCCTCCCGACCAGCAAAAACACTTAGCTCACTGTCAACTCACTTTTCTGGCTTCAAGCTACTTTCCCACCCCTGCTGAAGACTATTTCATTGTGGCCTTCTGGTTTCTGTCCTTTGATACCACTACCATGGCCAGCTTCCCAAACCCCAAACCAACTCTGGTAGAACCCCCGCTGCCCTGGTCAACATCCCATCAGCCGCCAGCTGTAGCCACTGCTACTGGACAAGGCCTGCTGAATTGGAATCAAGCAGTCTCATGCTTTGCAGAAGCCAGGCCTTTACATCTGCCTGGACACTTCTTTTTCTGTCTGTCCCACTAAGCCACGTTTTCCACCCAGACCTCTAACCACAACCCAGGCTTCCCCATGAGGGCCCTAGTTAGTTCTGTCATTTCCCTGAAGGAACAGGCAGGCTGATGGAGGTACATGAGAAGGTGATCCCAATACAGCTCCACAGTGCACAGCTCCACTTCCTGTCCGTGCAAAGTCAAGGCTGTTCTTCAGTCCCAGTGCACAAAGCTGCACTGGGACACTCGGGGCGCTGAGGAAGGTGGGGGAAGGTGGTCCATCTGAGAGGAAGCGTGCCTTGTGTAAGCAGACTGTCTTATCAAGCCTAAAGGAGCTGTTGTCTACATTGCAGGAACCCTGCCGTTTGAGGTTGTAGCTCTCGTGGTCTGGACAGCCATTCTGAGCTCAGCCTTAAAGTGAGGACTCCCTCTTTCCCGGAAGGGCCTCTTGCTCTGCCTGGCTTCATCTGGAAAGGGTGTTTAGACACAGTCGCCCCTAACCATGTTTGATATATGACCTCTGACACAGCTCTCTGTGATTTTATGATTAGGTACTGTGTTTTCATTCATCTGATAGGAGTGTGCTGTTTAATGAAAATCAAGCATCCTTGAAGGGCCTACTTCCAAACCAATTATGTACACCTATCCAGGGAGGCCCCTACCCACTCCCCAAGGGGTATATAACCTTTGTTCTTTGGAAGCAGTTGAACTAGCTCCCTGAAGTGGTTCCCGGTGCATGTAATCCCTGTATAGTGCTCAGGGGCCATTCCAGGCACACTCCTCAGCTCATGGCTGCTAGGAGACAGACCCCTAGGTAGGAGGAGAACCAACATATCTAACCATAAACATCTTAAAAAGCCTGGTCAAAGTGCGATGGGGCAACTGCCCTACTCCCCAGTAGGGTGGGGGTATGATGACCAAGGCTGAGAAGCGCCCTCCTAAGACAGTATAATATCCACCTCGGTGGAGCTTAAATGAGACAGTCAAGGCCTTGGTTCTGACACATCCTTCTAAGAGAGTGGATAGGGCAAAAGCCTAGCCCAGTGGAACAAGCAAGGGCATGACCGCAGTGGCGGAGTTAGCATTCCGGACAGTGATCAAGTTGGTGGGCTCAACTCTAGCTTATTTGGTTAGAGCTGACCTAGATTTCCTACCCCCAACACACTGAGACTTATCTGAAGACTGCAGAATTAGCATGGAGAAGCTCAGAATCAGGGCACTCTTCATAGAGGCCTTGTGGCTTGAATAACGGTAGGCATTTGACCAGGGAAATCATTCCATGGAGCAGCTCCAGATATCTCAAGGGTAAGGGCACACGCAGCTGTCAACTTTACAGTGAATCACCACGGAGATGGTGGCCCGGTTGGACGGGTTCCAAATGAAGGCCCTTAGCTATCACGTAGTAGATGGACCAGAGTGCGGAATAGGGCGCTACAGGGTTAGAGGTAGCCTGCCTAGGGAAGGCTCCATGTGCAAGCTGTAAGGAGGAAGAATTCCCTCTACCCAAATCCCCCTCTTAACCTCTAGTGTGCCCATTCTTTAGCCTGTTCAACAATTATCAAGCCCTCAGGCTCTCTTGGGGAAACCAGGAGGACAGGCCAACATTCCAGCTTGCCTACCTGGTCCCGAAGCCAGATAGGCTCTGTGGGACCTAAGTGACATAGTCCTAGGATTCAGTTTCTGAGAGAGAAATGGACACACACACACAAACTTTCAAAACACCGTTTACTTCACTAAAATCCGGAGAGAGGCAGCGAAAAGGTGTGCCAACACCTGGGGCGCCAGGCTAGGAGTGTACATTGACAACAGCAACATACAGGGCCAAGGTGCTGAGGGCCAGCAGCCCTGTCACTACTGCCCGGGCCAGCAGCGCCGTCCAGCTACCCAGCGAGCAGAGGTGGACGAAGGTCCTGTGGGGAAACATCACAATGAAGAAAGGAAAGAGAACCCCCCCCCCATCTGAACCCAGCCTCAAACCACACCCAGCTTACTCCATAACAAAGGCCTTGTAGACACTAAGGAACATCAGGAGGAGAACAGCAGGCCGGAAGGTGTGGTATAGGTCATAGCGCGTTATCATCCAGACCTGAGCCGATGCCACGATGTAGTGGACCTGCAGGGAGGAAGGAAGTGGGAAGCTGGGCCCAAGTTTTGGGGAGAAGTATGGCTGACAGCGTAATGGTGGAGTGGGAACAGCACTGCATACCAGACTGATGTTGGAATCAATGCTCATCTGGATGTACTTCCAGTCAAATTCAATGCCACGGGCTCCCACCCAGAGAGGGATGCAGCTGAAGGAGGCAAAGGGAGGCAGTCTCCAGTACCCAGACTCCCCTCAAGCCCCCAGACCTGATTCCCACCCTCCAGCAGCCCTGTGGGACCCAGGACTCCTTTCCCAGGTTGCTCCACACACCGGGACATAATGAGCTCAGCAGTGGCCCAGCCCAAGGCAGCAACCATGATCTTGTACTCCCCCTTGCCTGCATTCCGGGACATGACAAGGTTTAGGCCTATCAGGTCCGCCACATCCACACTGGCCTTCATGAATTCCTGTGTGTCAGGCAGAGGCTCCAGTAAACACAGGGACGAGGTGAGCCCACCCATGTACTCCCTGCCCCTCTCCCTTGCCCAACTCACCCCAATGAAGTCATAGATGCCACCTTCCCAGGTGGGGAAGAAAGTGGCCAAGAACAGCATCTAAGAACAGCAAGTAGAAAGGTCACCGGAAGGTGAGGGAGATAAAAAAAAAAAAAAAAAAAAAAAACTACGTGGCTATTGTAGAAAGTGAGTGGGCACGACAATGGGTTCTGGGGGTCATTCTAGGTGTAAGTGTCAAGATCACAAGAGTGGGGGAGATAGAGAGCAAGTGCCTGTCTAGAAGGTCACAGGGGAATCAAGTCTAGAAATGCCTCCGCGGACGCACGCGTAGCACAGGGCACCACGATGCGACACCCTGTGGGTGCTTAGACAACGCCAAGAGGTTTTCTCAGTTTTACCGAGTGCTGGGAAAAAGTTGCATCCAGGCCGCTCCCGGGCTTCCATCCCTTCTAAGGTATTCGGGCACAGCCCCTAAGCCGAGCCCCTAAGC
Organism: Pachyuromys duprasi; assembly: GCA_028658305.1. Classification (NCBI taxonomy): domain Eukaryota; kingdom Metazoa; phylum Chordata; class Mammalia; order Rodentia; family Muridae; genus Pachyuromys; species Pachyuromys duprasi. The sequence continues at coordinate 4,186,231 of CM053758.1, forward strand.
GTTGTCTCGAGGGCGGTCCTATGGAAGGCCACAGCAGCAGAGCCGGGGCCCCGAGAGCTGGTATGCCTGGAGGCCAGACACGTGGAGTCAAGGAGTCCCTCACCTTGCAGAGCTGCACAAAGAGGTAGGTGACCCCGGCCTGGACGCATTTCCAGAAGGCGTTGTACTCAGACCTGAAGAAGCGGCTCACGGTGAGGGGTCGGCCCGGGCCCCGCACCCTCTCCTCCCCGCGCCCGCCCTGCACTCACAGGCCGCTGCACTTGTACGTGATGAAATAGGGAAAGTAGGCGAGGGCGAAGCAGTTCCCGAAGTGGAACAGAGTCATGACCCCGGGCGCCGGGTGCCGCCAGCGCGGGACTCGCCGGGCGGCGTTCCTCTGAGCTGGGGTCTTGGCCTCCCGGCACCGGCGCCTGGCGCCCACCTGGTTGCCGTGGCCCGCGCGCGGCCTTATGGGAACTGTAGTCCGGCCCGGCACGTCGCGTGCTGTGACGTCAGAGCGCCCATCGGCCGTCGGGCTGCCGGCTTCCTGAGCCTAAAGACTAGTCTGACAGCTCCTACCCTCTACCGCAGTGTTGCGTTTGCGCTAAGTGGCACCCGGCTCGGAGCCAAACGCCACTTTTCTCGCTCATCCGAGAACCTTGGACACGGCCCTGAACGCACGGTGATCGGCGCAGAGGCAAAGAGGGCGCAGTTGTATGCACTGTGGTTTTTATTGTTGAGCTGGCAGCTGCGCGAGAGCCGCGCATCCTACATTGAAGGGAACCAATGGCAGGAACGCGAGATGCGCGGAGAAGCGCGGAGGGGCCTTCTGCGTTACTTCTCTCTGCTGAACATATAGCAGAGGAGGTCCACCACCCGGTTACTGTAGCCGTATTCATTGTCGTACCTGGGGAGGGGAGGAAGGAGGCGTCAGGTGTGTGTGTGTGTGCCCTCCTACCAACCTTCCCCACTATCCTCTGGCGTCTTCCCCCTTTACCAGGAAATGAGTTTCACGAAGTTGTCATTGAGGGCAATTCCAGCTTGAGCATCGAAGATGGATGAATGGGAATCGCCGAGAAAGTCGGTCGAGACCACCTACGTGACAATTTCAAAGATACACATAGCAGAGCAAGGACCCCCAGACTTTAACTCCCAGACTACATTGTCATTCACTCATCTGGCATATTGGATAGAGATTTTTGTTTGTGTGTGTTGGTGACAGGTGGGACCTTTTTCTCAGGGACATATATTGGGGGGGGGGTTTAGTGGGTAAAAAACGCTTGTCACACAAGCATGAGCGTTTGCATTTGGATCCCTAGAACTTAGATGTAGAGGCTGAGCAAGGGGGAAGACACCTATAAGCCTGACATTCCAGATCTAGCCTGAGGATCCTCGGGGCAAGATGACTAGCTAGACTAGCTGGAGTTGGCAAGCTATGGTTACAGCTTTCTTCAGTAAGTAAGTGGAGTACAATGGAGGAAGACATCAAAGTCATGCCTCCATATGTGTGTTACCACAGCCTGTGTACCTGTAACACGTTTCCCATGCATCCGCACATTTACGCGAGGAGGAAGAAAGCACACACACACACACCACCGTGTCCTGATGCTGTTCCGGTAAGCATTGCATACAAGCAATGGATGGCATGGAGCTGGATCTTAGCAGCAGGTGGGAGGAGCTACAGATACAGACCCTGAGGGTTGTAGCCCTTAAGGACACTGGTTTGAAAGTGGACCTGCAGGAGCCAGTGCAAGGGAACGTCACCAAGGTGGGAGCACAGAGGTGAACTCACTATGGAGAGGGCTGACCTCATGAAGATCTGCTGCCTCTCTCTCCTGAGTGTTGGAATTAAAGGCGTGTGCCCCCACACCTAGCAGATGGCACTTTTTCCACCCCTGCCCTGGAGACAGGGTTTCTCTGTGTAGCCTTGGCTGTCCTAAACTCCCTTTGTAGACCAGGCTGGCCTCAAACTCAACAGAGATCCACCTGCCTCTGCCTCCTCAAATGCTGGGATCACAGGCGTGGGCCAGCACACCCGGCACAGAGGGCACTTTTTGTGATAGTCTCCTTCCAGGCAAGGCGTCTGACCTGGCCTAGCCCCTGAGTATGAATTCAAAAGATGAAAACTGATGTCTTTTGTTCACGAAGCATGTATTAAGCACCTTCTGAATGCCAGGCCCTGTGTAGGTGGTGAAAGTGCTATAAATGTCAGCTCTTAAATCACTGTTTCCTTGGACAGTATGTGCTATGGGGTACATGAGTGACTTATGGTCAAGGCTGTAAGGAAAAGCAGCATTGTTAAATCACAGTGGCTAAAGCGCTCGGGCAGGAAGACCTACGTTCCCTGGCCTGCAGGTTTTGCATTTCTGCTTTTTTGAGACAGGGTCTCATTATGTAGCCCGGCAGGCTTGGAACAGAGCCCTGCCTCCTCAGTTGTGTGCCACCGTGGCCAGCTGGTCTGCGGTGCTAATCCTGGCCCATGATTCCTGGCAAGGGGGCCTCCCCAGCCCCCACCCCAGAGCTTCCCCCGAGGTTTCCTCAGTCCCTACCTGGTCTTCTGTGTAAGAAAGGATGCCAGCCAAAGGCCCCTTAGCTGCCGCTTTCACAGCGTCCTTGATAGCCTCATAGGAGGCGGGCTGTGCCAGGCGGCAGGTCAAGTCCACAACAGATACATTTGGGGTCGGTACCCGGAATGCCATTCCCGTTAACTTCCTGGAGAATGGGATTAAGGGTGGGTGTCAGAGCCCAGGGACTTGTGTTTCCATTCTCTCCTTGCCTTGAGGCCGGTGAGGGCCTCATAGGGTATCCCCACCCTGGTTGCACCTTTGTTTCCTCATACCCTTTGAGCTCCGGGATGACCTTGCCTACAGCTTTGGCAGCCCCAGTGGAAGATGGGATGATGTTCTGGTGAGCGCCTCGTCCACCCCGCCAGTCCTTCTTCGATGGCCCATCCACTGTCTTCTGAGTGGCCGTGTAGGAATGGACTGTGGTCTTGGGGAACAAGAGGACCAAGATGAAGCCTTCTCACTCCTAACCTCTCATTCCTCTTTCTTCTGGATCCTGGGGGAAGGGGGTTGGCCTAGGTATGGAGGCCACCAGGGCTACCACCAACAGACCACAGGAAGGACACCTGGAGGCCAGGGCCTGTCCTTATTAAGAGTCTTCCAAAAGGTGGTGGGCTTCCTTCCCGAGCCATTCTCCCTGCTAGCTCCATGCCTCATGCATGGCCTGAGAAGAAGGTGTTGGGTTCCCCGCCACCCTTCCTGCCCCAACTCACCATCAGCCCCTCCACGATCCCAAAGCGTTCATGAATAACCTTGGCAAGGGGAGCCAGGCAGTTGGTGGTACAGGATGCATTGCTGAAATGGCCATAGTGTGTCAGATGTATGGCAGAGCCACCATGCCTTTCAAATTAAGTCCTGCTTAACCAGGTCTGGTTCTGTGAGGAAGGGGGAATGCATGCGGTCGGGCTCCCTGGGGAGCTGTAAAGAGCAGCGCTGGAGGTTCCTCTGGGGAATGCTGCCTGGGCATGCCCTCCAGCTAACTGAGCATTCCTGGCAGTTTGGGGTGAAATGAACACAGTGCAGGTTGATGTGAGAAACATCACAGATCTAGAGTTCTGCCACCCTCACACTCAAGGACAGTACCTGACAATGGTCATGGAGCCAGGGTCATACTCCTTCTCGTTCACACCCATGACCAGCATAGGCGCATCGGGGGAGGGCGCGCTGATCACCACACGCTGGGCACCAGCTGAGATGTGTGCCTAGTGATAGAGTACAAGGATTAGGGTCTCTCAGCACCGCTGCACCGTCCTCCCAGATGGCCCTGGGCACTCTCCCCGACTTACCGAAGCTGCCTCCAATGACAGGTACACACCTGTAGACTCCACCACATAGGGACTCCCCAGGGACCGCCAGGGGATTTCTTTGGGTTCTTTGCTGTGGAGAGGTGGGAAGGCTGTGTCAGTTTCCCTTGCTTGGGTCTCGGCTAGCCAGAGGCCTTGGGATCTGACGCGATAACACCTGTTCCCTAGCTGCACATACACCTACCTGTTGCAGGTTCACAACCAACCGCTCTTCCTTGGTCTGCTGTACCCTGTTGTGTCTAGACAGACATTCACATCTTCAGCTCAGGCTCTTAGTCCCTCAGGAACCATCCAACTTTGCCAAAGTGGGCCCAGAGCCCTTTTTTTCCCCATCAAATGCTCAGAGCATGGACTCCAAAGATGGTGAGGCTAACCAATGCTGCTTGGTCCCCAGCTCTGACCACCTCTTTTAGCCTCTTGTCATGACCCCTTGAGCCTTTGTTGGCACTCCCAGACAACAGCTGGGGGTGCTGGGTCCTCTGAGAGCAATTTGTGATCTTTATTGCTGAGTTATCAGTGCGTGTTCATTTAATTCTTTTGTGATGCTGAGGATTGAAGCCAGGGCTTTATACACAGCGGAAAGTTTTCTACTACTGAGCTACACCCCCAGTCTTATTTTCTTCGTTTTAATCATTCTACACACGTGCTTTAAACTGCCACAAGCCTTTGGTCTGAGTTTAGGAAACTTCGTTAGCTACCACAACACCATTATACTACTGTGTCCATTTTAAAAAGAAGCCATTGTCAGGGCGGTGGTGAAGGCAGTGTGTGAACCTGGCCCCAGGTTCTGCCTCTGGTTAGCGGTAGTGGGGACGAACACACACACAGGATGCCATCTTTCTGCCCCCTGCCACATGCCTCTTTTCCCCCTGCTCCATCAGCCCGCACTGTCTGTTATCTGGAAGCTTTTATGGGGTGCACCCATTTTCAGCTTTCAAGTTGGGTGCACTCCAGCAATTCCTGCAACAATGCTTGAGTTAGCACAGCCCCTCCTGCCTAAAGCTCTGTTCTGAAGATTCATTGGTTCAGCTGATTGATGAAGGAAGACAGCTGTGTTTGGCTCACTGAGAAGCTTGCTCTGCAAGCCAGGCTGGCCTCCCCTTACACCCCCGTATGTTTGCCAAGTGCTCTTCAAGACCCCTTGTCCAGGGATGGATTGCCCCCCCCTCCAAGCTCTGTGACAGAGGAAGGAGGGGACAGTAAAACCACAGTCTCTGAGAATGCAGATTACTGTTGTTTATCCCATGGTACACAGGGTGGGTGGTTGGCGAGACTGCAAGCTCAGCTGAGAGAGAAAGCTCAGCTTCTGCAGTCAGCCTCTGCTGGGTGCTAAGCCCCTGACCGGCTGAGGTCTCATCACTGTCTGGCGCCGTTTGCTCTTTTACTGGGAAGCCTCACCAGCTCTGCCTGGGAACTTACTTATTGGTGTATCCCCAGTTGATTTCCACCAGATGTTTTGTACACCTGATTTGACATTTTACTTGCTATCTGTATGTCTAGTTGTCTATGTATGTATCTATCTTTTTTTTTTCACTTTGTCTTGCCGTATATATTTTATAAACATTCAAAACTGAAAGTAAGGCTGTCCCAGGTCATTCTCCAGCAACATAGGAGGGGGGTTCTGTGTGGAGAAGGGGAGGGAGGGAGAACACAAGACATAGGACTGATGATGCCCAGACAGGTGCAGACAGACTTGGGGTGACTGATAAGCTGCCTTGCTGGAATCGCTTTGGGGGCCATTCAAACTCAGCTTCTAATTTCCCTGACTTCCCAGTTCCACCTCCCCTCAGCCCTCACCCAGGCTCCCTGCCTGTACCTCATACAGCAACTTAAAAGGGACACACAGAGCCAGAAGACTTGGGGCTCCAGAGAGTTCAGTGTTTCTCAGGGTTTGCAAAGTAGCAAGATACTGTTTTTTGTTGTTGTTTTTCCTGGGGACAGATTTTAGTACATGGCTCTGGGCTGGGGTTACAGGTGTGCCCCCCACACCTGGCATGTTACTGCTGAGGTAGAGATTCAGGCTCTATCTAAATGAGTAGCCCGGCTTCAGCAGCAGAAGCTGTGTGTGGTAGGCACTGGGAAGTCAGCCTTTCTTGGGTGTAAGAGACGCAGGCCCAGGGCCCCCAGCGGTGATGACTGGTGTGGCAGAGGAGAACCATAGAGACTGCAGGGTGGCCTGCTTAGCACCTGGGAAACACTGGAGACTGGGATCTTGTTTGGGTGTGCTGAGGAGCATGGGGGGGGGGGGGTTAGGTAGAGGAGTACCTTGGCTTGGTGGAGATTCAAGAGGCCTCAGAGGCTTCTGGGTAGTAAGTAGCTGGTTCAGTTGTCATAGAGAGGTGGGCTGATGGCTCAGGGGAAGCAGGAGTTGAGACAGTGAAGCCACAAACCCCAGGGAACACATGCGGATGTGTGTTAAATACAGAACGCTCAAGAACCACGGGCGTTCTTAACTGTTCTAGAGGTCAGAGACCCTCTTTCTAAACAGTACCTAGAGACATGCACACATAGGTCAGGTGTGGAGTCACCCTCTGTGCTTACCACTGGTAGACGCAGATCTCAACGTCGTCCACAACTAGTTGTCCATTCTTATGTTCCACGCTTCCTTTGTATCTACCATGTGTGGAGTCATATTTGAACATGTATACCTGCAGCAGACAGAGCAGGGGCCCTGGCTCAGGTGGCAGGGCGCGCACCCTCGACAAGTCCCCACCTTGGGGAAGAGTCAAGCAAGGTTCTGCGAGGCGGGGGGGGGGCCCAGATAGCTCCCGGGAAGCTCTCCCTGGCTTGAGTGCTGCCCTTGCTGGCCCCTTCCATGTGCTACTCACCATGTACTCTGGGTCGATGAATGGGTCATTCACCGCCACTACCTTAATGCCCTTCTCCATGCAGACTCGCAAAACCAGCCGGCCGATGCGTCCAAACCTGTTCAAGCAGGAACAAAGAGCGACAGGGATGTCCTGGAGCCAGTGTCCTACCAAAGCTCATCTTGAACTTTGAGCCATAAGAGGGTGAAAACTTGGGGCTGGTGAGATGGCTCAGTGATGCCAAGCCTGACTTCCTCAGTTCTATCTCTGGGACCCACATGGTCGAAGGAAAGAACTGACTCCTGGAAGTTGTACACACACACACACACACACACACACACACACACGGCACTAAGAAGCAAGTATGCAACCACCAATTTATATACCTCAGTCCCCAGCCCCTGCGTCTCCTTTATTTTTCTGTGGTGAGACAGCATCTCACTGTGTAGCCCTGGCTGGCCTAGAACTCAGAGATCCCCTGCCTCTGCCTCTGCTGGGATCAAAGGCCTGTGCTGCTACTCCCAGCCTCCAGCTCAGTTTTGCATTGTTTTGTTCCTTATCTTTGAGACAGGATCTTACTCCGTAGCCCAGATTAGCTAGGAACTCATAGTACATAGCTCAGGCTGGCCCTGGATTTTGGGAGTCCTGCCCTGGTCTCCCATTTGCTAGTGTTAGAGGCACGCCACCATGCCTGCTAATGCCCCTGCCGTTCTCAGACCTGGGTGGACTTCTCCATGTGTAAAACCGCTGGCCTCTTTCAGTTAGGCAAGAGCTGGATTCCTCACGCCAGGGCTCTGCAGGTCTTCGAGGAGACTCTGCAACCCCTCCACTAGCCCCGATTTGTCCTTGCAGCCACACACATTTCCTGGCTGTCTTTGAATACGCTAAGCATGTTGCTTCCGGGACAGAGCCCTTGCTTGCCCTGCTACCTCAAAGACTTTTTCCAAGTAGAGAGACAGCTGGCTGCCTTTTGGCACACGGGCTCATCCCCATGTCTCTCCCCAGAGGCCTTCTGTGGTCCAGGCTGCAGCCTTGAACTACCTCGGTTCTGTCTCTGACTGTTGTCTTCTAGAAGGGACTTCTCCGAGGGCTGGCCTGCCCAGTGAGAAGGATGATGCCTGCAGCCCACAGTGACCAGAGGAGAGCACACATCAGCCTGCGGGGCTGGCTGGCTGGCTCCAGCATCCGCTTGGGCTGAGGTAGACTCACCCATTGATGCCCACTGTCAGCTCCTTAGGTGGCTTCTTGGGTGGCGGAGGAGTGGGAGGAGGGGTTGGTACCGGCTCTTCATACTTGACGGGCTCCATTGGGGGTGGCGGTGGCGGTGGTGATGGCGGCGGCTCCTCAGTCCTGGGTGGTGGTTCCTCAGCTTTGGGTGCAGGTGGGGGTGATCTGATTACTGTAGGGAGCAGAGTGTTCAGAAGGGGGCTAATGAGCTGGGTCACTCCTCATGAGATACGGGCATGGCGAGACAGCTCAGTGGGCAAAGGTGCTTGCCCCTAAGGCTCATGACCTGAGTGCCAATCCCATGTGGTAGAAAGAGAAGCGACTTTTACAAATGTCCTCTGACCTGCACCTTCACACACATACAAGGTGTGAGAGCCTTCCATGCACATGCACTCTGTCTCTCTCTCACACACACACACACGAAGTAGGTTCTATACCACAAAGAACCCACTGGGCTTTGTACCCCTGGTGGCCAGCTATATGGCCCAGTGTTTCTTCCCCAACCCACTGAGGCATAGAAGCAGCAAGAACACTCGGGGGTTAAGATACGTTGGAGGATTTCTCCCCAGCTTCAACTTCATTATGTATGTGCATATGTGAGGGTGTATTTTCTGTGCCCATTTCTCATTCTGTGAGATGTAGATAAAAACTTTCCACATGTTATTATTTCCCTCCCTGTCTCTTTCCAGAGTCTCACACCTGAACTTTTTTTAAGATGTTTTTTATTTTATTTTATGTATATGAGTGGCTCTGTGTGCATGTACACCTGCAGGCCAGAAGAGAGCACCGGATCACATTATAGCTGATTGTGAGCCATCCTGTGGTTGCTGGGAGTTTAACTCAGGACCTCTAAAAGAGCAGTCAGTACTTTTTACCACTGAGCAATCTCTCCAGCCCACACCTGAAAAATCTTTTTTTTTTTTTTAGGATGGTTTCTTTGTGTAGTCCTAGTTGTCCTGGAACTAGCTCCGTAGACCAGGTTGGTCTCGAACTCACAGAGATCCGCCTAAGTGCTAAGACTAACAGTGTATGCCTCCACCGCCCGACTTCACTCCTGAATCCTTCTGCCTCAGCCTCCACAAAGATGAGGTTACACTGCATTCCACTTTAACGCCTTTTTTTTTTTTCCTTTTCAGTGCTGGGTAAAACCCAGGGCCTCCCATCTGGTAACCACTCTCCCACTTACCTACACTCCACTCTTGGATGCTAACATTTCAGAGATCATGTACCCACCCCGTGTGATAACAGATCCAGCTCTGTGAGCTCCAAACTATTCTGGAGATAAGCCTCACCCTGGGAAGCCTTTTTTTTTTTTTTTTAAAGAAAAATCAGACTTAGCTGGGCAAGACGGGCGACGCGCAGGAATCTTCTTCCTCTCTCCCCATCTTCCCGGTCCCCGGCAGTCCTGGGGACACACCTCCCAGGCCCCACCCCCATCCCAACCAGAAGCTCTGGGGTGAGGAAAGAGTTGGGGTGGGAGTGGGGAGGGGAGGGAAGGACAGGAGGAAAGAGCCCACCCCTGAAGGCCCCACCCGGCCTGCTGCCCCAGGGCCACCAAGCAGCCAGTGCTCTGGTGGAGGGAGGGTCTCAGGACTCAGGCACCCTGTGTGAGGGCGTGGTGACCCCCAGGCTGCGCTTTCCTCCTCATCCCAGGGTCACCCTAAAAGGTCCTCCTCACCCGGGCATGGCTGCCTCAGTAGCTGCACAACGGTAACATTGGTGAAGACGATTTCACGTTGTGACATGGCCTAAGATCTCATGGCTTGGCCGCCTGGACCCCTCCAAGGTGTTACTGAGGTGTAAAGAAGCTACCAGAGCCCAAGCCTAAGGGCTCCAGGGCCTGATGATGTCACAGTGCCCAGTGACATCACAGAGGGAGTGATGTGCAGGCCTCAGCTCGCCCTCCAGAGGCCTTTGGGAGTCCCACACTGAGGATTTCAAGGCCATCCTCTGGCGCCTAGAGTGGAATCCACTAGGTTCACGGAGCTGCTCATGACTGCTGCGTCTCCCCCCATCCCCTGTATGCCTGCTCAGTGCCGTTCCTGGCTCTCTGAGGAGTTCTGCTAGCTCTCCCCAGTGTCTGAATGCCTAGAAAGCCCCTCCCAGGTCTCCCCTTGGCTGCCTGGATTTCTCTTAGATGCTGTCCTGTAAGTGAGGGCCTTCACACATGGTGGAAGGTGAGGCAGAAATATTGTTAGAGCCTGAGATGGGGAGAACATCACTTTAAAAGTGTCTTCTGGACACAAGAAGCCATGCTCAGAGACTCACAGTAGCTGCATCTGCTAGCATAAGACCCACACAAGGTCTTCCTGCGTGGAGGGCGGAGGCTCAGGAGCCACCAATAGTGGATGACTTGGCTGGAGGGGCTCCAGTGAATGGCCCCAAGGCCCCTCCATCAACAGCACACATGAGAATCAGTGGAGTATCAGAACAGAACCCCCAAACCCCAGGAAGTTGGGGAGGAGTCATGGAGAGGTCAGGTTGAAAATGATCAAAATACATTGCATATATGGACCCTCAATTTTATAATCAAAACGTATACATTTAAAAAGCTAGTTATGGGCGCATGCCTCTGTAGCCCAGACTCTCATGGGTCAGCTAGCCTCGACTACACAACGCTGCAGAGACCAAAGACCCTGCTTCAACATGGAAGGAGCAGAGAGAGTCCTTCATTGACCTCTGACTGTGCCCTGACTGGTATACAAACACATACATACACATTTAAAAGTATTTTAAACGTGACACCTAAGTAAAACCAACATAGAATATGTAATAACATTAATTAAAGTTTTCTATGTAGAAAATGCTATTTTGAGAAAGATGTTTATTATCTTAAATGCAAGATAAATTATTAAAGGTTACATTTAAATGATTATTATTCTAAAAACTTGAGGGACTAGAACATATCACAACGGTAGAATTCTTGCCTAGCAGGCAAGAAACCCTATATTTAATCTTCAACACTCTGCAAAATAAACTCAAATATATTTAAAAAAAAGTCCCAAGTGACCTATATGTCTCATGGTTCCTGATATCTGCCCTCTCAATGACAGCCTCATGTAGCTTACAGGTGTCTGTGGTGGACTACATCTTTGCTGTTGCACGCGCACAACCTTCTAAGCCCCAAACCCTAATAACGGAGAAATTACGTCTTAAGAGATGGGGAACAAGAGTGAGACTGCCCAGCAGTTAAGAACACTCGTTGCTCTCACAGGGAATCCGAGCTCAGATCCTAGTACCCAAGATGCAGCTCACAGCCGTCTGTAACTCCAGTTCTAGGGGCTGTAATACCCTCTCCTGGCCTCTGCAGGCATCATGTGTACAGGGGCCACGCACGCACGCACACACACACACACACACACACAGCGCCGCATACCCGAAGAAAAATCTGCTATAGAGCTATAGAGCACTTGTCTAAAGTGACATAGGCCCTAGGTTTTGTTTTGACACCTCCTCTCTGACCCTACAGAAACCAAAAAATTTACATTATACTATATTCTATTAAATATGTAAGAGGTTTATGACTAAAATTCCCAAGCACCTGCATTTTTTTTTCTTGGCAGAGGCTCGTGCTGGAGATTGAAGCCAGGTCCTCATATCTGCTAACCTTGTGTTCTGCCACAGAGCCACACCCCAGCCTACACGTCTTAATTCAAAAACTAAGACATGCCAGGCACATGCCTTTAGTACCAGGAGTACCCAGGAGGCAGATCTCTGTGAGAGTGAGGCCAGCCTGGTCTACATAATGAGTTCTAGACCAGCCAGGGTTATATAATAAGACCATGTCTAGAACCAAACCAAACCAAACCAACAAACACAACAGAACCAAACCAAACCAAACCAACAAACACAACAAAGCAATCAGTACAAAAGGTAGGTGGGGTGGCACATGCCTGAAATTTCATCCCTGGGAAGTTGAATCAGGAGTATTGCCTTGAGGTTTTGGTCAGCCTGGACTACATAACAAGATTCTGTCTCAGAACCAACCAAGCAACCCGCCCAACAACCAGCCAACCTGCCGGAGCCCAGCTAAGAGACAAACGCGCAGCCTCCTCCCTGTTCCATCCCTTTTTTCTTTTTCTTTTCTTTTTTTTTTCCAGTCCTGGCATCTAAACCCAGAGAGCCTTAGGCATGTTAAGGACAGCTTGCCTGAGCCAGGTTGCCCACTCTGGAACTCTTGGTCCTTCTGCCTCATCCCTCATTATGCTGAATTCTCACACTCTGCCAGGCTTCCCCTACCCTTTTCTTTTTAGTGCCGGATTAAAACCCAGGGCCCTCCCACATGTAAGTGGTTGCTTTCCCACTAAGCTACACCTCACACTTACATACGCCCACCCTTACATGTTAATATTTCCAAGATCATTTCTGGATCCTGTCTGGGAACAGAGCCAGTTCTGTGAGCCCCAGACTGTTATGGCAAGAATCGCCGGAGAAAGGCCCTTTCCCAGGAAAATCTGACTTAGTTTGGCAATAGCAATACTGAGGGCCAGGACTTTTGTTTCTGTCTGTCTCCGTCTCTCTCTCCTTGAGACAGGGGTTTTCTCAATAGAGCCCAGGGATATCCTCAAACTCACTTTGTGGTGAGGATGACTTCGAACCCTTGCCGCTTTGTGCTGGGATGACATCACCAGCACACTTGGCAGGAAGTCTGCTTGGTAGCAGCACTCAGGGGGCTATCAGCCTGAGGGACATTTAGGAGACAGAGTGTTTGGCACTGTCCTAGGTGGAAACTCTGCTGGCTCCCCACTCACACACCTAAAGCGTTCCCGGAAGGGTGGTCCTGTCTGAACTCTACGTGAGGGCCTCAGGGGGGAGCAGGGGAGGAATGAAGACAGGAGCTAGGGGACATGGGGGAGAGATCTCAAGCTGCGCACTCCGTGGCCCTGTGATCCAGGAGAAGTTCATGAACCTCTCTGGCCTGTTTCCAGGATGGTGCATCTCGACTTCCATCCAGAGGGAATGGAGGGGCGGGACCTGAAGACCCACAAGTAGAAGATGAGTTTTAGTGTCACAGGGCAGGAAGTTGGAGTATGGCAACGGACAGGGCTTGGAGAGGGCTGGAGGCGAGGCTGGGAGCCGCCATGAGCACGGGAATAAGGTACCTGGAGGAGCTGGGGATGGGAACCAGGGGCTGTCCTGTCTCTCCCTGGCCTGCCTCTTCCCTGCTTCTCAGACCTGAGGCCTGCAAATGGATCCTGAGTGTTCCCAACTCACCACATCATTGCTTAAGGTGTCAGTCAGTGTTTACTGGTGGCAATGACCTTGTACTCACTGATGACAGGATGTTTCCTCTCTGTGGTCACAAGAGGGGGAGAGGTTTGGGCCAGCAAGAGGGCTCAGTGGGAAAAGGCGCTTGCTGCCAAGCCTGTTCCCCTGGACCTCATGTGCTAAGTTCTCCTCTGCCTCTACTGTGAGGGGAGCCGCCACCATGTCCCAACAAACCCCTGTAAAGCCTCTGAAAACGAAGGGATGCAGAGAGATTTCCTCATTTAGAGTTCCAAGCAGGGATCTGCCCTCACTCCGAAGCCACTCAGAGAAAAGCACGGGCTTCCCCTCCCTGTTCCCATCACACGTGCACACTTTACAGAGGAGGGTGCAGCTGGTGGCCGCAGGACAGGTCCCTGCTGCTAACCTGTCTGCTGCTGTGCCCTAAATCGAGGGTCCCCCACACACCCGTCCACGTGTGTGATTACCAGAGTGAACTGGGGGTTGTCCTCCCAGGAGCTCTTGCTCCCTCTAGCACCTGAACACACGCGTACACAAGCCCCTGGCGGGCTTTGCCCAGCAGCTGGCAGTAAGATGGTACAGAGTCCCAAGGTCCCTGGGAGGACCCCAGCTGCACCCTTCCCTCCTTGCTTGATTGGTTAGGAGGCTGGGAAGCGGCCTGCCCTCTCTTGACCTCTGCTGGCCTCCATGGAATGGGGACAGTGAACACTCAGGCCTCCCCTGGTTCCTGTGAGGCTCCGTGAAAACATGTGCCTCCCTTGCCTATAAAGGGTGCAGCCTGCGGGGGAAGGGATGCTGCAAGTACCCTTTCTCTGTGCAGCCCGGGGAGGACTAAGCCCACCAGCCCCTTTGGCCCTGGCCACCAGGGATATTAATGGAATACAGGAAACACTCTCACCTAGACTGCTCACAAATGCTGGTCACCCTCCCTCTCCTGCGCCCTGACTTATCTTGGCTTCTGCTTCTCCCCTCTCCACTGATAGAACCCCAAACTCAGGCAGTCCTGGGGACACACCTCCCAGGCCCCACCCCTATCCCAACCAGAAGCTCTGGGGTGAGGAAAGAGATGGGGTGGGATTGGGGAGGGGAGGGAAGGACAGGAGGAAAGAGCCCACCCCTGAAGGCCCCACCCGGCCTGCTGCCCCAGGGCCACCAAGCAGCCAGTGCTCTGGTGGAGGGAGGTCTCAGGACTCAGGCACCCTGTGTGAGGGCGTGGTGACCCCCAGGCTGCGCTTTCCTCCTCACCCGGGCATGGCTGCCGCCGAAGCTGCACAACGGTAACATTGGTGAGGACGACGTCACGTTGTGACATGGCCTAAGATCTCATGGCTTGGCCGCCTGGACCCCTCCAAGGTGTTACTGAGGTGTAAAGAAGCTACCAGAGCCCAAGCCTAAGGGCTCCAGGGCCTGATGATGTCACAGTGCCCAGTGACATCACAGAGGGAGTGATGTGCAGGCCTCAGCTCACCCTCCAGAGGCCTTTGGGAGTCCCACACTGAGGATTTCAAGGCCACCCTCTGGCGCCTAGAGTGGAATCCACTAGGTTCACGGAGCTGCTCATGACTGCTGCGTCTCCCCCCATCCCCTGTATGCCTGCTCAGTGCCGTTCCTGGCTCTCTGAGGAGTTCTGCTAGCTCTCCCCAGTGTCTGAAATGCCTAGAAAGCCCCTCCCAGGTCTTCCCTTGGCTGCCTGGGTTTCCTATGGTTTAAGAGTGGCTCTTCTCACCAAGGTCAAGGAGAGGAAGGAAACACTGTAGGATCCAGAAGTCCGGGACAACGGCAACGAAACAGTGTCTCCTGGCCATTCCCCGGACCTGCTGTACTCCTGAGCTCACAGCAGGGGTGGTCGCCTGCCCGACATCACGGTGGTCAACATTCTCACGGGCGGGGGAGGGGCTCAGCAGCCTTAACCCCCCGGCTCAGGAGCTATAGACAGTTGGTGGCTCCTGGGAAAAGGAAGAGTCAGTTTTTTGTTTAGGGTTGTAAACCAAACACTACTGGGCGACCCCACACCCATGAATCTATTGGCAGTACCAATCAGCGTGGGCTTAAAAGACAAATAAAGAAATGAGGGCACCGAGCTGGAGAGGCGGCCCAGCTGTTAAGAGCCCTTGTGCTGTCTTAGGTTCAGTTCCCAGCACCCATGGCTTTCAGCCATCCGGAGCTATAGATCCGGGGGATCCGGCCCCTCTGCTGGCCCTTTCAGGCGCTGCGCATAGGTGCAGGCAAAACCTCATTGTTTTTTGTGAACTTGGAAGAGGATGGGAGGTAGAGAGAGGTAGGAGGAGAAGGCGGGGAGGGGACGGAGATGACCCAAACGCATCTTATGCACCTAGGGAATTCTTAGAAAGTAGTAACACTAAGATAAAAAAACAAAGCACGGTTAGTATATAAGCATGAATAACAAATTCCCGGAATAAAAACCAAAAGTAGAGTTTAGGACACACACGTGTGTGAGCACAGCCAGATGTGGTAGCATGCCTCTGTAGTCCAAAGAGCTGTGTGCCCGCTGGCCTGGAGTACCCAGCACTGCAGACGCAGAAGGGACCCTGCCTCAGCAAGGGCCCAGCAAGTGCAGAAAGGGAGGGGCTTTCCCTTGCTATTGTTACTTCTGTCTCCCATTGATGACAAGCTACATCCATGCCTTAGGTGTGTGTAAACTCCTATGTGTGCTGCTTTTGCGTGTAAGCTGTGTCTCACTGTGAGGGTCTTGGGGACTGAACTTGTCAGCTAGCGCACTAACCAGCTGTCCAACCCTGTGTTTAACTGAGAAGTCACTCACTCCACAGAAAAAGCACATTACCCTGGCACATTTTTTTTTAATTAAAGGACATTTCCACTGTTTTTTATTTTAAACATTATAATTTGCAAATTTTAAACATTACTTATTTAAAGTTTTAGATTTAAAAAAACGCCCGATCAATATATCCGGTTCCGTTTTAGGCCACGGAAATGATGCAAGGACTGGGTCTCCAGGGTTATCCGCACCCCCTCTCCCCCCCGTGGTTCTGGTACCCGCTGGGAAGCCATGAGCAAAGGGCCGCTGCCGCTGCCGCTGCTGGAGACAGCATCAGTTCCGGGCCCAGGGCTGCCCTCCTGGGACACGCAGCCCCACGGAGGTCCACCTCCAGGGTAGCACACACCTTCTTCCGGTCTCCATCTGCACCTGCACTCACACTCACACCTAAGAAAATAAAAATCTTAAACGAGCTGGCTGGCAGTGGCGCAAGCTTTTAATCCCAGCACTCAGGGAGGCAGGGGCAGAGGATTGCTAGGAGTTCAAGTCCAGCCTGGTCCACAGAACGAGTCCGGAACAGCCAAGGCTACATGGAGAAACCTTGTCTCAAAAAAAAAATTAAATATATTTATAAATATAAATAAGTAAAAATAAAATAGGTAAAAATATAACAATATCTTTTTTTTTTTAAGTTTTTGCTTGAGGTTGAGTGATAGAGCACTTACCTGTCCTATTAAGTGTGTAACCTAGCCGGCGTGCACACCTTGTTTTTTATTCTTGGCTGGGTGTAGGAGGGTCCTGGAGATGGAATCCGGGTTCTCATAGGCTAAGCATGTGCCCTTCCGTAGAATTGCACTTCAGCTCTCATTTGTTTTCTCATCCCAGTGAAGCGACCTCTAGGCCGTGCTTCCTCAGAGCCTTCCTGTTCTTCTCCTTGTAGTTTCCCTGTACTTAGCACCTGCTGATGTCCCGGTCCCTGTCGCCCCCACTGGCTGTGTATTCTGGAGGGGTGCTGTGTCTCAACATCTGGGACAGCATCTGCCACAAATGGCCTCTCCCCCTTCTCCTTCTCCTTTTAAAACAACACTTATTTTGTGTGTCTGAGTGCTTTGCTTGCGTGTATGTCCGTGCTCTGTGTGTCCTTGGAAACCAGAAGAGGGGGTGGGGTCTCCTGGAACTGGTGCTACAGCTGGACCATGTGGGTGCTGGGAACTGGACTCAGCTCCTCTGTGGGAGCAGCCCCTGCTCTTAACCACCCAGCCACCTCTTCGGGCCTGCTCTTCTTCCTTTCTGAAGACAAGATCACACTGCGCATCTCAGAATTGCTGTGATCCGCCTGGATGCTGCAGTTCCAGCTGCAGGTCACCATGCCTAGCTTACAAGGCAGGCTTTCAGGGAGTGTCTAGGGAAGCGCAAGGAGAAAATGTCCCCTCAAGCCCTAGGGCTCGCTTGTACTTCTGTGACTCACTAGCAGATGCCGTCACCCGCAGGGCCGGTTGACACGAAGCTCTGACCAAGGGGGCGTGGGGCTTTGCTGCAGATAGGAGTCACCACCTTAGAGAGAAGGGTGGAAGCCCCAAACTCACACAATGATATAACCTCTTCCTTCTCCATGTCCCCGTGGGAACTTTCCACAGGCTCCACATAGAGGTCATGTCTCATAAAACCGAAGCCAGAACCATATCATGGCAAGATGGCCGTGGGACGAGAACTGGCAAGGCTCTGGGGAGGAAAACTGAAAGGAAGTTGGAGGGACATAGGCATGAATCTGTAATGGCAGCTACTTGGCAGCTGAGGCAGGAGGATTGCAGGCCTAATGTTTGTCTGGGTTACAGAGTGAGTTCAAGGCCAGCCTGGCCAACTTAGTCTCAAAATAAAATTTTTTAAAAATGTCTGGGTATTGTGTCACACATCTTTACCCTTAGCTCGTGGGAGGCAGAGGCAGGAAGATCCCTGGGAGTTTGAGGGTCAGCCTGGCCTACACAGTGAGTTCCAGGACAGCCAGGGCTACAAAGTAAGACCCCGTCTTACTATTCCTTACACAAAAAGGAAAGAAAAAAGAAACATAAAAATATCTAGGACACATATAGCCTTTTGGTAAACACAGGCCTAGCATGCAAGAGAAAGGAGGGTGTATGGGACAAGCCATCTAGATGTTATAGGGCAAAGTTTTCTTTGGCATGGTGGCGCATACCTGTCATCTTAGCCCCTTTTCGGCTGAGGCAGGAAAATGAAGAGTTCTGTGCTAGCCTGAGCTTCATAGAGAGATCCCGTCTCATAAAGCCAAGGCCAGAATCACACCAAAACAACCCACCTCCTAGAGGTGGGCACCTTTGTCTGTGCCCATGACCTAGTACTCAGAGTGCCAGGGTGGGTAGATTGACATGAGTTTGAGGTCAGCCTAGCTGAAACAAAACAAAAAAAAAGTGACCAGCAACTCCTCAAAATTTGCCATTCAAAGTGACAAATCTGCCATTCGAAGTGACAAATTAATAATGAGAGGAAACAGTCATGAGATTTTTCTCCCAACAGCTGGTTCAGATCAATTCTATGGGCAGATCTGCTGAATACCAGGGAAGAGAAGCTTGCCTTTTGCCAGCATGGGCACCTGCTTCTCTGCCTGTGGCAAATGTGAGCTGGCAGGCCCCGGGCAGTCATCTTCAGAGGGGTTCTGGGTAAGGCACTCGCTTTTGATGTTGGTTGGGCAGACACCAGCATGAACATAGGCCGAAGCTTTGGGCACCGCCGTGAGAAGTGTGATATCCCAGAATCTGAGTTCCTTCCTCTGGCACCGAGAAACCAGCAAAGCCTGACTGCCAGGGGCTGCTTTTCGAAGTCCTGGATCTATTGGCAAATGGGGCCAGAAAGCTGAGACGAGGGGGTGATGGAGGGAGAGAAGGACAGGAAAGAAAATACAGAGTGGTGGTGATTCATGCCTGCTGTAATCCCAGCACTTGGCCATGGCGACAGAAGGATCGAGAATTCAAGGCCAGCCTCAGGTACATAAAGAGCTCCAGGCCGTCTGGGCTAGCTGAGACCCTGTCACAACAGAACATAGAAAAGATGGGATAGCTTTTTAAAAGAGTAGGCCAAACCTATGTATCTTGGGGTGGACTGGGATTCTGACCCCCACCCCCATGCCCTGGCTCACTTCTCTGCCTAGCCTCTGACTCTCCATCATTTAGGGATGCTCCCGCCTGGAGCACCACGCCCGACATTGCCTGGAGA
Organism: Pachyuromys duprasi; assembly: GCA_028658305.1. Lineage (NCBI taxonomy): Eukaryota > Metazoa > Chordata > Mammalia > Rodentia > Muridae > Pachyuromys > Pachyuromys duprasi. Next base: position 4,205,303 of record CM053758.1, read on the forward strand.
TTGCCTTTGTCATTGGAGTGTGAAACTGGGAAAGAGATGCACTCTGCCTAGTGGCTCGATTAACCAGCCCCTGCTGTTGGAGCTGGGAAGGCTGAGGCTCCTGGATCCCTGGTCCTGGGCTGTTCGGTTCCGGGTGTGGCTGCTGTTCCTTTGAGGGGACCACCTTGTGCCCTGGTTTGGAGTTGAAAACACGTGCTGATTCCCAGCCACACCTGGGCACCCACACACATAGCTCTGCCTCCTCCACTGGCGCACACCCTGTGCATTCCTCCGTGCCTGCCCTGCCCTGTACTACCCCCTCGCTCAGCCTCAACATTGGCATCAAGACCTACTTATCTTCACCCCTGCACCCCACTGTTCCCCACTCATCAGCTCTTGTTTGCCTCCTCTAAACTGTCGCTCAGGTAGACACCGGGGAAAATCCACCACCCTTCGCCCGCCTGTCCTTCTTGTACCAGATGCCAGCTGCAGGCCAGGTCACCAGCGGCTTCCCCTTTCAGCCGAGCCAACAGCGCAGTCCCTGGGGCTTCAGATCAGGGCATTGGAGGCCCTGAGGATGGAGGCAGGAAGGAAAAGGTCCTGGCCCCCAGCCCGCATGTTTGAGACAGCTTCTGCTCCACCAGGTCTCCCAGCCTCTCCCCAGGGCTGCCTCAACCGGCTTTTCAGGTACCGCTGCGTCCTCTCCCATCTTGTGGCAGTCAGCCCCTAGCCCTAGCCCCTGGGCTGGGAGGTCAGAGGCCTGGATTCTGTCATGAGCATGTGATTCTGGCTCCAAAAGTTGCAGCCCTCCCCCAAGAGACCCCATGTAGCTTTGGGGACCCAGGTGCCCCTGTGAGATGGGCTCAGGCTTGGACTCTTTCCTTGCCTTCTAACCCATCCATGAGCCCCAGTTAATGTCTCCCCCACAACTAGGACTATAGCAGTACCCAGTCCAAAGGGCCTGTTTGCTAGATGCCAACCATCTAGAAGTCGAGACACAACTGTTAGAAACGAAATACAATTTCAGATGGTGATAAGTACTATAGAAACCGAGGGATGATGTCACAGGACATGACTGTCGTACCTGTAACACCACACTGTGCCTGGGAGGTAGTCCGGAAGGCCTTTCTGTGATGCTGCGGCCATTTGGGCCAGGTGCAGCATGAGTGAAGACAGCTGTGAGACGCTCTAGCTTCCAGGCACGTGCAAAGCTGTCAGGCACCTAGGAGAGGGCTGTCTGAGGAGCCGGGACAAAGGCCATGTAACTGTAGCTGTGATGGAGGTGGGAGAGGGGCCCCTAAGGATGAAAGCAGACAAGCCCCTCAGCTCCTGGGTGTCCTCTCCTCCTGCCTGTCTGCTTTCCATTGGTTCGGAGACATTCAGCAGGACGGCTGTAGCTTTGGATCTCTAAGGGGGCTGACATGGTGGCTAGGGATGGAAGGGGTCTGAATGTGGGTTCAAAAGCAAGGGAGGGTGGATGGCAGTGGGGGAGAAAGGAAAACAGGTGGGGGGCTGGGCAAGGCAGAGCCCTTCTCTGGGGTGGAGGGCCTGAGCGGGTCAAAGAGGAAAGATGCTCTTCTCCGTGACTCACCCTGTCTTCCTCCTCCTCCTTCTCATTACTCAATCCCTAATGTCTCTGGGAAACACCTCCCTGACTGGAACCAAGTCAGCCTCACAGGGGCAATTGAGTCATGGGGGAGGGGGGAAGGAGGCGGGATGGAGAAGAGGGAGGGGGCCAAAGGATAAATAGCGGCCCGCTCCTGCCGCTCCTCTCTGCAGCCTCCTTGCCTTCTCAACATGCAGCTCACCAGTTTGCTCAGGACCTGCTGCCTCTTGCTGCTCCTCCAGGCTCTGCCTACGCGGGCAGCCCGGGAGGATCCCTTTGAGAAGGTCATAGAAGGGTTCAGCCGAGGGCTGAGCAATGCCGAGGCAGAGGTGGGCAAGGCCCTTGAAGGCATCAATAACGGAATCACTAAAGCTGGAAGGGAAGTGGAGAAAGTTTTTAATGGACTTAGCCACATGGGGAGCCAGGCCGGCAAGGAGGTGGACCGTGGCTTGGACAAAGTATCCCATGGCATCAACAGTGGAGTCGAACACGCAGGAAAGGAAACAGAGAAGTTTGCCCATGGGGTCAACCACGCCGCTGGACAGGTTGGGAAGGAGACAGACAAAATCATCCACCATGGGGCCCATCATGGGGTCAACCAGGCGGGCAGTGAAGCAGGGAGGTTTGGTCAGGGGGCCCACCATGCTCTTGGGCAGGCTGGGAAGGAGGGAGAGAAGTTTGGTCAGGGGGCCCACCATGCTCTTGGGCAGGCTGGGAAGGAGGGAGAGAAGTTTGGTCAGGGGATCCACCATGCTCTTGGTCAGGCTGGGAAGGAGGGAGAGAAGTTTGGTCAGGGAGCCCACCATGCTCTTGGTCAGGCTGGGAAGGAGGGAGAGAAGTTTGGTCAGGGGGCCCACCATGCTCTTGGTCAGGCTGGGAAGGAGGGAGAGAAGTTTGGTCAGGGGGTCCACCATGCTCTTGGTCAGGCTGGGAAGGAGGGAGAGAAATTTGGTCAGGGGGTCCACCATGCTTTTGGTCAGGGTGGGAAGGGGCCAGGGCAGTTGGGTCAAGGGGCCCACCATGCTTTTGGTCAGTGGGGGGAGGAGGCACAGAAGTTGGGTCAGGGTGTTCACCATGCTTTTGGTCAGGCTGGGAAGGAGGGGGGTAAAGTGCTGCAAGGGGCCAATCAGGGACTTAGCCATGCTGCAAAAGAGGCACAGCAGTTTGGCCATGGTCAAGGCCATGGTTATTATTCTGCAGGGCAGACTTGGCAAGGGGGAGACAAAGTAATGTATCCTGGGGTCAACCAGGCTGGGAAGGAGATAGAGGGCTTTGGCCAGGGTGTCCACCATGCCATGGAACAGGCTGGACAGGAAGCAGAAAAAGTGGCTCAAGGGGTCCAAGCTGGGGTCAACCAGGCCGGGAAAGAGGCAGAAAAAGTGGCCCAAGGGGTCCAAGCTGGGGTCCACCAGGCTGGGAAGGAAGCAGAAAAAGTGGCCCATGGGGTCCAAGCTGGGGTCAACCAGGCCGGGAAGGAGGCAGAGACAGTTGGCCAAGCGGTCAACTATGCTGCTGGCCAGGCCGGAAAGGAAGCGGAGAAGCTTGGCCAAGGCGTCCATCATGCTGCTGGCCAGGCCGGGAAGGAAATGGACAGGTGGCAGCAGAATGTTCAGAATGGGGTCAACCAAACCAGCAAGGAGGCCAACCAGCTGCTGAATGTAGGTGAACAGAGATGGGGAACCTGGGGAGAAGGGGGTTGTGGGAGGGAAGAGGCTCAACCCTTGGGAAGTCAAAACTCCGGGTTCCCCTCCTTTCTTCTCCACCTCTGTTGCTGCAGAGCTGGTGGCCAACCTGGGCAGAGGGATTAAGCCATCTTGTCTGCAGATCTTCACCTGGGGCAAGGTGAAGGGGACCCGGTCCCACAATGAGGGAGCTGTCCCAGGTGAGGGGACTTTAGCTGTTCCCTCTCCCCAAACCAGAAAGTAGTTCTGAGCTCAGACACTGAGGGAGGCCAAGAAAACCCAGAGTGTGGGAGGAGCTTCGGCGACAGACTCTGCTGTGTTCTGTCCATGTAACAAGCCTCTGAGGTAGTCGGGATAACTCTATGGTGTTCAGATGAGGAAACCAAGGCTCAGAGAGGCCAAGAGGGCCTGCCAAGGTGCCATGGCGAGTGCTCAGCGAGTGAGGTGCAGGTGTGCAGTCCTCTGTCTACTTTTGCCTTCCTAACTTGGTAGCTGGAAAGCTTCTGGAGGAGCCTCTCTCTGCAGAGGGAACAGATGCTGGAGACCAGGCAAGCAGCAAGAGAGCAGGCACCAAGGAGGCCCGGGGAACCAGAAGCGGGCAGCTTCCTGCACGGCCCTGGGTCCCAGCTCTCGGCACTCCAGGAGCAGCCACCGAGATCAGAAAGCTGGGGCACCACCCTGCTTGAAGGGAGCCATGGGGTGGGGGGGCTGGATGGGGTTAGAGAGAGCCCTGGGTGGAGGACAGGACCCCCAAGTGGAGGCTGGGACGGGGGCAAGAGCAGTTGAGGGCGGGGTGCAAACAGGAGGCTATGGCAAGGGACATGCTGGGCTCAAGAGCAAGGATGAGCAGAGTTAGGCTTGAGGCTAGACCATGTAGAAAAGCGATGGAGAATCAGGGCTGAGGGTGAATGGTGGCTCTGGTATCTTTGAGTCCTTCTCCAAGATGGAAACATTTCCCTGGTGCTGAATTTAAGGAGAACTTGGGTGAGCCAGTCAACAAGAAGCAGACCCTTCCTGGGGTTCTGTCCACCTCTCCCACTCAGCTTAGTAGCTGGGGCTCTGGTTGTCTCCCAGGACAGAGAAGGAGGAACCCAGAGATCAGCCTGGGCTCCCACTTCAGACCCAGTCATCTCAGAGGGAGACAGGTTCCTGGGGAAAAGGAATGAGGAAGACCCTCACAGGTTAAAGGGTGGTAGTGATGATCTGGCTTTGTCAATAGGGCACTCATCAAGGCGGGCTCGGAGGCCAACACGCAGGGGCCGCAACCACTACAGTAGCATCTGGGGTGAGTGTGGGTGAAACATGGGTTTGGAGCCGGGAGAGGGGAGTGGAGGCTGCTTGAGGTCCTCCCAAGGATAGTTGTGGGCTGAAGGTCGATGACCTACTTTGTCCTTGAATTCCAGGCCTCGGTCAACAAGCCATTTATCAACTTCCTAGCTCTGTGGAGGGTGAGTGCCTGCATGATCCCCACTCTCTACCCTTCTACCTTGAATTCCCTTCCCATAGCCTTCTTGCAGTCAGCGTCCTTTTGGGTAGACTCAGCCTCTGCAGAGACCATCCAACCTGTTCTCCCAGCTCTCCTCTGGCCTTTCGTCACCCACTTGCAGCTTTTGGGTACTTTCCAGTCCCAACGAACAAACATAAGCTGACAGATATCACCTCCAGGGCTCTGGAGCATCTGGGAGCCAGGGAGGGCGGGGATGCCGAAACCATCTCTCACGTGCCCATCATCTGGGCTCCTCCTGTTCCCAGTGACTAGCTGCCTCCCCTTCTTACTGGCCTTCTTGTGAATGCCTCTGATACCCTGCCCTGCTGCTTTGCGTGGGTGAGCTGAGTAGTGGTAATTTTGCTTGGCAGGTAGATAGATCCCTTCCAGGCTGAAGAGTATAAAACCCCGTGGAATTCTGGTTCTTATTCTAGCTTTTTTTTTTTTTTTGGAAGGGGGTGGGTAAACATTTGAATTTGTATATGTGTGTATGCTGTGTGTTGGATCCCTTGGAGCTAGAGTTACATGTGTTTGTGAGCTACCTGGTGTGGGTGCTGGTATCCAAATTCTGGTTTTCACTATTGAACAGCAACTGCTATTAACTGCTTCCCCGGGCTTAGGGCCCAGGGCCCAGGGTATGTGGCAGCCCCAACTCAGAGTGGCAGGAAATCGTCTGAGGTGAAACAAGCAGGACTTCTGTAACAGTCCCACCTCCCACCTCCCTGGGACAGCTGGCTCCCTATTGTTCCAAGATAAATAGCTGATCTCCCCATCTTTTCTCCAGAGTAGTGTAGGAGCCCAGACCTCAGGCCTCTTGTGGCCACGCACCTATATTTAACGCCCCTCTCTTCTCTTCCAGAGTATCGCCGCCATCATGCCCTAAACTGAAGCCCAGGCAACAGAATGTTCCTGTTGTCACATCAGCTGAAATGTCCTGGAGGAGCTTGGGGTGGGGGAAAGCTTCCTGGGTGCCCCTGGCGGGGCTGCTTTGAGCTCTGTGAATAAACACGAACACACTGTCGTCCATTTTCATCGTGGTTGACTGTGCCCCCTGGAGAGACCTGGGCATGGCTGGGACGAGGGGCACCTTCTTTTGGAAGGAGCTGGGAGTTTGCCGTACAGGATGGAAAGAGCTGGAGACTGGAGGATCATCTGCCTGAAGAGGGCAGTTCCCTGAGGCAAGCCACTCTTGGCTAATGGGCAGTGTTTCTGCTCAGCATGGGGAAAGGCAGCTGGGAAGAGGAGCAACCACTGGCTGGGTGTGTGGTGCCTGGGAAGGAACAATGGCGGCTTGTGTCTGTTGTGTAATGAAGACACGCTGGGTGCTTTCCAGGCGTGATCTCACCAAAGCCTCCAACCGCCCGGCTAGGTAAAAGTTCTGTTATTATCCCCCAGCTACGAAGGAGTCTAGTGGAGGCTTGCGCTGTTGGAAAACTTGCACTGTGGTCAGTTAGTGGAGGGAAAGAAACAGCCCTGGAGCTGCAAGCCTTTTCCTGTCCAGCTGGGGAGGGTGAGGCAGCCAACTGGGAGAGAAGACTGGACAAGTGGGAGGGCTTCTCAGGGTGCGCGGAGGATGAAGGCTGAGGTGGGAGATTCTCTGACAGACATGGGCAGAAACACAGAGGGTCCAGGCTCCAGACCCATAAGCCCCTCAAGCACAGAGGGATGACAAAAGCAACCAGCATGTGCCAGCCGCGGGGACTGCGCAAAGCCTCCTTGTGCTCATTTGTCTCAGGTCCAACCACGAAAGTCTATAACCCCTGTTGGGTGCATGGGGACTCTTCAGGGTGAGGGCACACTGGGTCTTTCACCAGAAGCAACAGGCCTGCAGTTAGGCACTACTGAAGTCCACTGAGGGTGCTCACACTTTCCGGGGTCTCCCTGCCAACTTCTCAAGTCCCAACTGGAGCACCAGGGGAGCGGCAGGGTCTGGGAAGCGGCCCTTCTCATTATCAATCGGCCAAGGTGCGGGCAGGCAAAGAGGCAGTCTCTGGACCAAGGCTGAGACAGGGTGCTTGCCCTAGGGAACCTGGCTTTTCTGGGGGAGATGTAAGATGATGAAAAGCCTAGGCTAGGCTGCAACTTACTCACAGTGCTTGCCTAGCAGGCCACACCCCCTTAAGGACGAAAGGACCCCGCAGGGCACAGAGGAGGCAATATCCCATATGCCTCCTGTTTACTGCCCCTTTCACCCTGTGATTTTGTAGAGCTGGTTCATGCCTTTGATCCCAGTACCCTGGAGGCAGAGACAGGCGGATCTCTGTGAGTTTGAGGCCAGTCTAGGCTACAGAGTGCCTTCCAGGCCAGCCAGGGAGACCCTGTTTTAGTGTTTTTTTTTTTTTTAAGAGTATTATCATTTCACAACACCTGAAACACTCTGAAGACGCTTCAGACAAAAAGAAGAAAAAGACAAAACACAGCTGCAATTTCACCCCTCATATCCCTCCGCACCGTTACTGCTTGAGCACACCCCATCCATCTAACATCAGAATAACCTTTTCAAAAATGTACTTGTTTGTTTATTGCGCATGTGGGGGGTGGGCATGAGCACACACCTGTGGAGGTCAGAAGACAACTTGTCAGAGTCTGCACTCTCTTTCCAACACGTAGGCCTCAGAACTGAGTTCAGGTCTTCAGACCTGGCTACCAGGTCATCATGCTGAGCTATCTTTTACTATTACTACTACTATTATTATTAATTTGATTTTTGAGACAGGGTTTCTCTGGGTAGCCGTGTCTGTCCTAGACCAGGGCTCACTCTGTAGACCAGGCTGGTCCTGAACTCAGAGATCCACCTGCTTCTGCCTTCTTAGTGCTGGGATTAAGGGCATGGGAAACCACTGCCCAGCTTGAGGAAGAGGAAGAGGAGGAGGAGGAGGAAGCTGCTAGGTGGTGGTACATGCCCTTAATCCCAGCACTTGAGAGGCAGGTGAATCTATGAATCTGAGACCAGTGTGGCCTACAGAGTGAGTTCTAGGATAGCCAAGGCTACACAGAGAAATACTGTCTCAAAAAAACCAAATAATAATAACAATAATAGCTTGGCACCTAAAGGAGTATGTATAAGTCAGTGGACAGCTTCGAAGGAGATGGTTCCTTCTGCCACTTGGGGGGCCTGGGATTGAACTCAAGCTTGGCAGTGAGTTATCCACTGAGCCATCTTGACAACCTTTGCATTGACCCTTCCTTCCTTCCTTCCTTCCTTCCTTCCTTCCTTCCTTCCTCCTTTCCTTCCTTTCTCCCTCTTTCCTTCCCTCCCTTCCTTCCTTCCTCCCTTCCTTCCTTCCTTCCTTCCTTCCTTCCTTCCTTCCTTCCTTTCTTCCTTTCTCTCTCTCTCTTTCCTTTGCACTATTTCTTAAGCATACTTTCTCACCCAGTTTGCTCACACAGTATCCCTGAGGGCACCGACTCACAGGCTGCTCTTGCCTGGGAGAGGGTGTGATTTGCTGCCCTCTGCTGGAATGTTCCTAGCCTTCCAGCGTCCCTAAGCTAGTGCCTTGGCCACGCCCCCAACTTGATAATTAGGCCCCAGTCACCATTCTCTCTCATGACACCCCATCTTATCCTTCATGATGCCACCTGTGGCGATTTGTAATTATACCACAAATGTTACTTGTTTGACACTCATCCCCCCTACCCCCATCTCCCGTGGAGCTCAGTGGTGAGGTCAAGGCCAGACCCAAATGTCTGACACATGAGCTAAGCCGGGCCAGGCCTTGGAATGAGAGTAAGGGCGAAGCACTCTGCTGGGAAGGGTGGAACCGGGCCAAGGATCCATGACAACGAGGAAGGGCCAGTTTCTGCATATGCCCAAAAACAGGGTGAGGAATTTGGGTGGGACCTCACTGCTCACTGCCACCTTTCATGGGTCCTTACTGGGTCTGTGCTAAGCACTTTACAGATATGATTCATTATGTCCTCACAAGCACCCCGAGGTAGGCACCCTCATTATCCTCCTCACACATGATGGAGAAGAGGGAGTTGCCTAAGGCCATCCAGTTAGTGATGGGAGCCCTTCCCAGCTAGTCATGGCTACCTGAGAGGTGGCCTGTCTTCCTGTGACCTGAAACATGTGGAGATGGTGCTTTAGAACAGGGCTTCTTCATAAACAAGTTTCTGACCTGGCCCTTTAAGGACAGGTGTGTGTGTGTGTGTGTGTGTGTGTGTGTGTACCATGCAGCTGAAGCCAGGGTGTGGGGGCACCTGTCTGTCACCATGGCAGTAGGGATTATAGAGCTAAGGTAAGAAGAAACATCATAAGTTTGAGGCTAGCCCGTACTACATACTGAGTTCCAGGCCAGCCTGGACTATGTTAGAATACCATGTCTCAAAATACAAAATTAGGGCCAGTGAGATGGGTCCACAGGTAAATACTCCTGTTGCCAAGTCTGACAGCCTAAAATCAATCCCCAGGGCCCACATGGTGGGAGGAGAGAAACAAAGCCCCCAAAGTGTCCTCTGAGCATTTCATGTATACACACACACACTCATACTCCCTCTCACATACACTCACAAACACACACACTCACACATACACACACAGACGCACACACACATACAAACACTGCATACTAGATACTTTAAAACAAGTAAATCAAAACAAAAATTACAAAATTATCAAGAACAATAACGATGACCAAGGAAACACGCCAACATGTCAGCAAGCCCTGCTGCAGCAGGAGACCTTCTCTGGGTCCGGGGCGCACTGTCTAAGCCCTTCCTGGGTTGGCCGAAGCCGAGGCTCACACCGGCCTGTCTTCACAGAAGAGAAGGGCTAAGACTCTGTGAATGTGTATGGAGGGCTCCAGGACAGGAACAGGATGTGACAGTCCCGAGCTGAGACCAGGAGCCCAGGAGGGAGGAAGGGAGCTCTGCCAGTCTCTCTCTTTGCCCTCCAGCCTCCCCTGTGGTCTCTGTGCACTCCCCACCCCAGAGGACTCCCTAAAGCAGCTCTGCTGTCCGCAGAGCCAACGCCTCCCAATCCCCACAGTCTCTTTCTAACGTCACCTTCCCCATTCTGTGCCTTCTCAGGCCACAGCGCTCCTTCAGTGGAGTAAGCAGGCTCCTGCCCCGGGGAGGACAGACAGACCCTGCTGTCTGTCTACTTGAAGACCCTCCATGCTGTCATGGTTTCTTTTCGCCCTGTAGGCGTCAGCCTATCAGCTGATCCGAAAGAAGTCTCCTTGATTGCTGTTAGTGCTGAAAACCCAGCTTTGTCTTCGCTGTCGCCCTCCCCACATGTCTGACCACCACTTGACAGGTTTTTCAGTTGGTGAAGTAGTAAAGAGAAGGCAGAGTCTAAAACAGAGATGCAGCCGGGAGGCTGATAAGTGCAAGAACAAGGCTCAGGCTCCTGCTGCAGGACAAATCAGATCTGGCCACACTTAACTTTGCTGGTCATTAACCCATGATCAAAAAGAAAAATGTGTTAGAGTGGAGAGATGGCTCACTGGTTAGGCGCATGCACCGTTCTTGCACAGAACCGAGGTTTAGTTCCCAGCACCCACACGGTGGCTCACAACTATCTGCAACTCCAGTTCCAAGGGGATCTGACCCCCTCTTCTGGCAAGCACACCGGACACAGGCAAAATACTCATACCTATAAAATAATAACACATGACTTTATTTGTTTATGTATGATATATATGTGTGTGTACATGTATGTTCACACGTGTGTGTTATTAACATGCCAGAGTCTCAGGTGTGGATCTCTGCCTTCCACCTGTCTGAGACAATTTCTTATTTTGCAGATGTGTGCTCTAAGCTGGCTGGCGCAAGAGCTTCTGGGCCTTCCGGCATCTCACTCCAGGAGCAATGGGATAGCACATGGGCACTATGGTACCTGGCCTTACATGGGACCTGGGATCCGAACACAGGTCTTCGTGCTTGCATGGCAAGTGCTTTATCCATTGAGCCACCCTCCTAACCCAACTAAGACTTTTAAAAATCTTTATTTCTTTTTGAAGTTTATGTGTACAGGTGTTCGTCTGCACCTGTGTCTGTGCACCATGTGCCTGCAATGTCCATGGAGGCCAGGATGGGGCATCAGATCCAACGGAGCTGGAGTTACAGAGAGTTTTGAGCTGCCATGTGGGTGCTGAGGCCATCTTTCCAGCCACCCTCACCTTTTTGAGATGGGGGTTGCACAGGCTGGTCTTGAACTTGAGATCTTTTAGCCTCGGCGGCCTGAGCGATGGGGCCACAGGCATGCCTGGCTCATTAAAATTAACAAAAATACTTTGAAATTTTTATACATGTATGTACTGTATGAACTGATGACATGATTGCTCTGTGGTATGGTTAAGGGGGAAGGTTTTGATGGTAGAAGTGAGAGAGAGAGAGAGAGAGAGAGAGAGAGAGGGAGAGAGAGAGAGAGAGAGAAAACAGCCAGAGGCCTTGGAAGAGTCCAGAGGAGACTTCTGTGAGAGAAGCAGGGACAGAGCAGACAGAGGGAGAGGGGAGAGATGATGGGGTGAGGGATGAAGGCCAAAAGAAAGAGCACTCTCCTACGGAAGCTGTCAGCTGCCAACAGCTCCTCAGCTAGGGCCACGGTCTCAGGAGTCCTGTCCCGTTCAGGGCGTTTTGACTCTCTTTTGTGCTGTGCAGATCTTATGCAGGCAAACAACAGTGGCTGCGATCCACGTGTCCAACAAGCACGTCTTGTCCAGCATCTCACGGCACCCCTCCCCGCCCTCCAGCTCTTAGAGTCTTTGCACCCATTCTCCTGAGATGTTTCCTGAGCCTCGGCCTGTAGGAAGTTGATATAGACGGCCCATCCACCCGAGGTCACTTATTCTCGGCTCATTGACTGGTGATGAGTCTGGATTAACCACTACCCACTGCAGAAAGGACCTTCTCCTACCGAGGTTGAGATGTCTCCAATCCATGAGACTAAACGTAAAGCCTAAGAAAGCAGTCTGGCAAATGACCATTCAGTGAATCAGCACCAGTAGGTCTCCCTCCAGGGTCTGCGGTCTCTCAAGCTCTTGAGCAGGTTTGCAGCATCATGCGTGACCTCCCTCGAGTGAAGCAGCCCTCAGACCCAACCAGTGACTGGTTACTCTCATAACCGTAGTGCCGCTGTCACCACAGCGGGTGGAACTCTCCTGGCAGTTTGGTACGACAGCGTGCAGGCCCCAACCCCTGGCCAGCCATTTTCCCTTCCAGCAGTCCGAGTAGCACCTTCCAGCACTGTGGCCAAGCAGCAGGGAGAGAGTTCCCTGGACAGTTTGAGACCGATTTCTTAATGTTCTGTAACCAAAGCATGCTGGTGCTACGGAGTCCAGAAAAGGGCACTGGATCCCCAGAGCTGGGGTTAAAGGCAGTTGTGAGCCACTGGATGTGGGTGCTGGGAACCATACTGAGGTCCCCTGGAAGAGCAGCAAGCACTCTTACCCACGGATCATCTCCCCAGCTAATTTTCCCTTATAACAAAGAAGACCCAAGAACTACGTCCATCTACAAAACAATGTTATTGTTTGCTTTTATCTGTTTTTCTGGTAATATTTACCTAGGACAGATGATCTTCGTTTCTTTTATTTATTATTGTTATTTTGTCTTTTTTTTTTTTTCTCCAGAGCTGAGGACCAAACCCAGGGCCTTGCACTTGCTAGGCAAGCGCTCTACCACTGAGCTAAATCCCCAACCCCTTTTTATTTATTATTATTATTTTGTGTGTATGTATCTCTGGGTGTGCATGCACCATGGTGCGTGCATGGAAGGCAGAAGACAACTTTCTATCCTCCATGTGATGGCAGGTGGTCAGCCTTGGTGACGAATGCCTTCCCCTGCTGAGCCACCTTGCCAACCCCCAAAATATTTTCATAGAATATCCTTTGTCATTGGTGTATGATAGGGTCTTGCTGTGCAGCCTTGGCTAGCCTTGAACTAGTGATTCTCCCAACTTAACTTTCCCAGCGCTGGGACATGTGCCAGCACGTCAGGCTCTTATAACAGTCTTAAGTAAGAAAGTAAGCTGGTGTACAGAAAGCGAGCATTAATGGCGATGAGACAGGGCAGCCTGCAGGATCAGGCAGGTGAAGCCTGGCCAGGCGAATCCCGAAGCGAGCGTTCTGTCCTGAGCTCCTCCTCCATCCAACCTCTGGGTGGGATCTGATGAGGCTCTGGCACTCATTCTGGGGGCCTAGATTTCCTCCTGCACCCCCTTCTCCTACATAACTCCAGAGAAGAACCAAGATTAGTTCTACCTAGAAAAGCAAGGGTTGGTGTGACATGCTGAAGTGAAAGACAAGGCTTAGCAGCTTGGGCTCTGCCAGAGGCAGGTCTGGACTTGGCTCCTGGTTCAACCACAGGCCCTCTGTGTTCTCTGAGGACAAAAAGAGCCATCTTTCAGGGCTAGATGATTCTGACCATACGGCAGCCAGCACAGAAATCTGGGCACATAGGAGGCCTTTGACAAACTGGAGTTGGGATTATCATTAGTAGTAGTGGGATTATTATTAGTAGTATTAATAATTATTATTAAAACACCAGTAATGGAGCAGCAAGGAGGTGGGAGAGAGGGACAGCCAGGAATGGTGTTGATATACACAGAAGTGTTGACTGTTACAAGCCGGGGTGCGGATGCTGGGGTGGGGAGAGACTGAGGACATTGAGAAAGGCAGATGGAAACCAGCCCCTCCTAACCAGTGATACAGGACGGTTCCAAGTGGGAGGACCCGGGGCCCCTGGGAACTGAGAAGCAGTCACACTTGTTGGGCAGGGATGAGACTGGGGAGGATGCCTGGGTTCCCCCATTGGAGCCATGACCGGGGTGAAGGCCATGAGTGCAGGGGAAGGTCTTGTGCTGATCCCTCCTTCCTTGCCAGGGCTGCCCTGGGCCCTGGGGAAGGCTTCGGGTGGGGAGCAAGCAGCACAGAGGCTGTGAGCTCTTACACACACACATGCCCCTCCATCGTGCAGGTAAACAGGCTGGGCGTCTGGGTCAACTTCTCCCTTCCTTGGTCTTTCCCGCCTACTCTTCCCCTGCGGGTGGCTGGCCCGCCCAGTTCCCCGGCTCCTCGCCCAGGGCCCCTGAGCGCTCAGTGACAGCTGCCCAAACCCTTCCTCCCGGGCCACTCACAGAAGTGCGTCATTCCTTCAACACTGGGATCCCCAGGACCTCAGAACTTAACTGCAGCCCCAGAGTTCTGTGTCTCCTGGGTTGTGGAAGCATGCAAGGACGGGCACCTGCAGGGATGCCAGGGGGGACGGGGGCAGGGAAAGGTCACCTCTCACCTGTCTTTACGGCCCTAGCATGCTGCTTTAGCTGGGATGGGTCCTCTCTCGTTGCAGCCTTCCTCTCCTTATACCCTTGGGGGTCTCACCTGCTTGTGAACCCTGTTTCCTAAGTACCCCCACCCTGCCGCCTCCAGACGACATCAACACCTATCTCCTCGGATGCTCCTGTCCCCACCCTGCGCCCCAAATTCCTGCGGTTAGGCAACTGGAACACTTTTGCATCCGTCTCATCCTATTCCTTCCCCTCCCTCCCTGATGGCCGGCTCTCTCTCTCTCTGTTTCAACACAGGCTCTCACTCACAATTAAGCTTCATTACCCTATCGGTGGTGGCCAGGCCCTGAGTCACTGGAGGAGGGGCTTTAGGCTGCCCAGCCCTGTTACCTTCTTCCAACCTACAGTATAAGGGGTAGTGGCAAGAAGGAAGACTCTGGAAAGCAGGGGAGTCTAGGAACGGAGAGGGAAGGCTGTGGGTCCTGAGGGAGGTGGACTAAGGAAGCAGAGGAAGAAAGGCAGGGGGTCCCATAGCCCAGAAGAAGAGAGAACGGAACAAGAAGTAGACTGGGCTGCAAAGATTCTCCGGGGAGAGAGGGAGCTGGGCAGCGATGAAGCTACACGGGTCCCTGGCCTGTCTCCTGCTGGCCCTATGTCTGGGTAGTGGGGCAGCTAGCCCACTGCAGAGTGGAGCAGAGGGCGCAGGGGCAGGTGCCTTACAAGGAGTGGGAGATGCCATTAGCCACGGAGTTGGAGAGGCTGTAGGCGAAGGGGCTAAAGAGGCAGCCAGCTCAGGAATCCAGAATGCACTCGGTCAGGGGCACGGAGAGGAAGGTGGCTTTGCCTTGAGGGGCGCCAGGGGAGATGCTTTCGACCACAGGCTCGGGGAAGCTGCGCGTTCTCTGGGGAACGCTGGGAACGAGGTTGGCAGGCAGGCTGAGGATGTCATTCGAAGAGGGATAGATGCTGCTCACAACTCTGGCTCTTGGGTGAGTGGCTGGGAAGCTGGGTGTGCAGAGAGGGGCTGGGGATGGCTGGGTCGAGGGTCAAAGTGTGAACGGATGGTCCCTGGGCGGCTGTCTGGAACATTTTCTTTCGCTGCCCTGAGTTTTCCCTGTACTGAGTGGCCTTTTCCCTCCTTTTCTCTCTGATGGTGCTGGTTCCCTCTCTCATGAATGTCAAGGGTAGGCACACTAAGGATGGGAGTATTGTCCTTGCAGGGGACATCTGGAGGCCATGGCATGTTTGGCTCTCAAGGTGGCGTTGGAAGCCAGGGAAATCCCGGTGCTCAAGGGACTCCCTGGGCCTCAGAAGGCAACTATGGAACCAACTCTCTGGGTGGCTCTGCAGGTCAGGGAGGCAATGGCGGGTCATTCAGCTATGAAACCAATGCCCAGGTAAAGTTGCCACCCAGACCCATGTCCCAACCCTGTCCTCCCCACCAACCCCCTCCCTAGCCTCTGGATCCTAAACTCAGTTTCACCCTCCCTGCAGGGCGTTGTGGCCCAGCCTGGCTATGGCTCAGTGAGAGGCAGCAACCAGAACTCAGGGGTAAGACAGAGGTGTATCTGGGTGCATGCGACAAAACAGAGAAGGGATGAGGAGGAACGGAAGAGGCGGTGGAAGCAGATGAAGGTCACAGGCCAGGGGAAGGGGAAGGGAACTGGGGAGGGGCAAGGAAGCCAAGAGACAAGCAACAGAGAGGCCTGGTCTACGGAGGTGGCCTTGACATCTCTGCCCTCGTGGGGTCCGCCTTCCATCCACAGTGTACCAACCCGCCACCATCTGGCTCCCACGAAAGCTCCAGCAGCTCTGGGGTAAGAGGGG
>CM053758.1:4221614-4246614 GCA_028658305.1 Pachyuromys duprasi
CAGTCCCAGGCGACCTGGTGGAGTTACAAGCGAGAAGGCGATTCCACACTCCCCTCTCTATCCCTTTACCCCTCTGTCCTGCCTTCCCCTCCCCACTGACTTCTGCATTTTATGTCTCCCTAGGAAAGCAGAGAAAACAGCCATCTCCTTGGGGGCTCCCATGACTACCAGGTGAGTCCAGGGACAGCCTAGGGGGCTTTGCGGAAAGGATGCTAGAGAGCGGGACCAAATGCCAGGAGACAAAAACACGTATTTCTTTTCATAAGCTGATGAGTGACTACCAAAAAACCAAAATGGTGGCTGGGATCTCCCTCCCCTCCTCTACCATTGCTTCCCTGTCTCCTTCCATCTGGAATCAGAGCCATAGTGATGGCAAGTGTGAAATCAGACAAAAGTAACACAAGAAGATATCCTGGTAGCAAGACTTGTAATTCCAATTACTGGGGAGGATGAGGCAGGAGGGTCTGGAATTCAAGGACTGCCTGGTCTATGGAGTGTGTTCAAGGCCAGTCTGGACAACTTAGAGAGATCTTTTAAAAGTAAAAAGAACAGGCTTAGAGGTAGAGCCCCTGCATAGACTCCCCCAGTGAGGGGCTGGGGTGTGGCTCAGTGGTAGAGCCCTGCTCAACATAGGTGAGGTCTAGGTTCAATTCCAAGTAATGCCCTCCCCAAACAGATCAAGGGAATTTGCATACATGCATATGCATGCATACACAGATGTACATTCAAATATGCTTAATAAGTAAGTATAGAGAAGTGGGAAGTTGTTGATCTTTGGGTATAAAGATGGGGGTTAAATGTCAAGTCTGCCATTCATCATCTATGTATTTTCAAGCAAGTCAATTGACCCTTTGAGTCTGGGGACTCTGCCTGCTCGCCTTTCCTAGCTCCTGTAGACTCTTCTGTATCATCATGAAAACAAGGCGATGCCGGGTCCACACAGGCAGACAGAGCCTGATACTTCCTGCTGGCCCCTGCTGGTAGAAGGAAGTCACCTCAAATAAGTCTCATGGCAAGCTAAGGCGTGGTGCCTGGCACACAGCGGGACCACATGTTACCACTGCTCTCCATGGCAGGGCGGGGCGGGGCAGAAGAATAGTCAGGGCGAGAGTGTGAATGTGGCAGGCGGGCATGAAGCAGATCCTGTCCTCAGGGACACAGGAAGATCGTGGCAAGTCTGAAGAAAGCCTGGGCTCCAAGGAGAGACGTGTCCCGAGAGATTGGGTCAGCTATGTGGTTAAGTCACGTGCAGGTGTAGGAGAGAGAAGAGCAAAGGTCACAGAGAGGAGAGGCCAGAGGTGGATGTGGGTGGAATGACAGGCGCGTGTGAGGCGGTGAACTTGAGCCTCGAAAGTAAGAGTTCCTTTCCCCTACCCAGGAGCATGGGTCCAGTGGGGACAGCGGTCAAAATGAAGCTGTCAGTGAACTCAAGAGTGTGGTGAGTCGGGGGGCTTCCTCTACCTTGAGCTGGACTAGGGTGTCCATCCCTTTCCTTCCCGACGCCAACATCTCCGTCTTGCTCGCAAAGCAGACAGTCCTAACCTGTCGTTTCTCACCCATTCCTTAGAACTACGATGCACCGGCCATGCCGTTCGACTTGGACAGTTTCTGGGAGGTGAGTTCTGTGGGCTTGTTTGGGTCCCCTTTGGAGAGGCCATCCTACCTCCTCAGTCCCAACATCCCAAGAGAAAGCCACAGCCTCGACCTTGGAAGTTTTGTAAAGTTTTAGTTTATGCCCATGAGTCAGCAGAGGCCAGGAGGGGGCATCAGAGCTCCTGGAACTGGAGTTACAGATGTTGTGAACCACCACATGGGTATTTGGGGTAGAACTTGGGTCCTCTGGAACACCCTCTGGTGCTCTTAACCACTTAGCCATCTCTCTAGGTCAGCTCTCAACCCCTTCTGGCTGAAAACAAAACAAAAGCAAACATTTTTTCATGATCTGGTTTGGATATTTCTTTTTGTTTTCTCTGCAGAATTTAAAATCCAAGTTGCGTTTCATTAACTGGGATGTCATAAACAAGGTAAGGGCCAGAAGGCTGTGCACAGCTGATCTGAGAGCAGAGGACCAGAGAGAGGACAGCTAGACAGCTTCATGGTGAGGCAGGGGTACAGTAATGAGAGCTACTAAAAAAATGTTTAGGCAAATACTCAAACAAAATGTGTCCATGAGTGGGAAGCCAATGGAGACCTGGAAAGGGATGGTGAATTCACAAAGTATTAGGAACTGGGATGGAGCAGAGGGGATGGAGGTCTTCCATATCTCAGCATTAAAAACCAGGTGAACCCTCAACCTCAGTCCAGTCTCTCCTTTAGACCTGTCAGGATGCAGGCTTGTCATTCTGGCAATTTGGGAAGAAAAGGCAGTAAGGTTGGCAAATTCATGACCACCTGAGCTACACAATGAGTTTAGAGCCTGCTTGGGCAATTTAAGGAAATGATATCTCAAAATTATAATTAAAACCTATCGGCGAATGTTTGAGTTGAAACTCAGTGTGGAGCATCTGCCTAGAATGCACCAGTGAGCCAGTGAAGGGCTGGGGTGTGGCTCAGTGGTAGAGCCCTGCCTAGAATCCCCCAGTGAGGGGCTGGGCTGTGGCTCAGTGGTAGAGCCCTGCCTAGAATCCCCCAGTGAGGGGCTGGGGTGTGGCTCAGTGGTAGAGTACCTGCCTAGAATCCCCCAGTGAGGGGCTGGGGTGTGGCTCAGTGGTAGAGCACCTGCCTAGAATCCCCCAGTGAGGGGTGGGGGCTTGGATCAATGGTGGAGCTACTGCCTAGAATCCCTTAGTGAAGGGCTGAAGGTGTGGCTCAGTAGTAGAGCTACTCACCTAGAACTAATGAAACTCTAGGTTCAATCCCCAGCTCTACACAATAGGGATTAAGCAGACTGATGAGGCATAATCCTTGATAATTCACTGAATGAGGAGTTACATGGACCTACAAGGACATAGAAGACTGACAAACTCAGAGAGACAAGGAAAACGGGTAGGGGAGTTGCTTAGTACCAGATGGGGGACAGGTCTTGGGAGAGACCCTGCTCATGTGTAATCTTCACAGCTGGAACAGTGAAGCCTTTCTCCTCCTTCCTTCTCCACGCCTTCCCTTTCACAGTGGATGCCCTGGTCGGAATGGTCAGACATCATGATAGTTTGGTGAGAAATGAGAGGATGAAGGGCAAAGAAAAAAAAATCCAAAGTCCTCAGGAAGAAACCATGACTGTGGATGACAGATGTGCCTGTTTGGGCCATTTTTGTTTGTTTTTGAGGCAAGGTTTTCCTCTGTAGCCTTGGCTGTCCTGGACTTGCTTTGGAGACCAGGCTGGCATCAAATTCACAGAGATCTACCTGCCTCTGCCTCCCTGAGTTTGGGGAAAGGCATGTACCACTGAGCCCAGCTTAGGGCCATTTTTTTTTTAAAGCAAAGTTGGAGTTTATTTTTACTTTTTAAAAAAGTGTGTGTGCATGTATGTGTGTGTCTGTGTGTGTGTTATCAGTCTCTTGTGTGTTGGGAGGTTGTACCCATGAAGGCCATTAGCTCCCTTGGTGTTGATGGTACAGGCAGTTTTGAGCTGCCTGATGTAGGTGCCGGAATCTGAACTCTGTCCTCTTCAAAATCAACAACTACTCTTAAACACTGAGATATCTTTCCAGCCCTATTTGTAGTTTAAAAAATTATTATTTTTTCAGTGCTTGGGCTTGAACCTAGGGCCACAAGAGAGCCGAACAAATTGCTCTACCTCTAAGCCACACCCCAGTCCCTCAGTGGGGGATTCTAGGCAGAGGCTCTACCCCTGAGCCACACCCCAGCCACTCACTGGAGGATTCTAGGCAGGATCTTCACAACTGAGCTATCCCTCTAGCATTCTTTTTAACTTTTTACTTTGAGATAGGGATTCACTAAGTTGTCAAGTTAGCCCTTGAACTCAGTATCCTTCTGAGTAGTTGGGATGACAGGCCTAAGGCACCAGGCTCAGGAAACATGGGGATTTTTAAAGAAAAGACAGTAGACACCCAAGAGATGGGGTTGGCCTTCTCGAGAGTCACCAAGACACGTTTCAAAAAAGAACATGAGTTACTTGCCAAAGTTTAAAAATTGGCACTTAATAACTTAGGTTCCTGGCTTGCCTTGAAAGCTTGGCCACCCTGGACCCCCTTTTCACGGGACAGGGTGGCCTTACTTTGTGCTGTGGTTCCTCGTTCTCCCATGGCTCCTCTGACTCTGTCCACCAAGCATTCCTGCCACCTGACTGGCCCCTCTGAGACACTAAAATTTTAATCCTCATCCTAAAACATCCTTCCAAAAATTTGGGGTCTTTATGGGAAAGCAGGCGGTGATGAGACAGGAGCAGAATTGTCCAAACATCAGGAAGGCCTCTTTGACCTCTGAGGCATGAAGCACGGTATTAGAGGTGGTGGTTTCCAAGCAGCGATTTATTTCTGGTTTAAATGAACAAAATTTTTATTTATGTACTTTATTATTTAACTTTGAGATGGAGCATCCCAATGTGGCTCAGGTTAGTCTTGAACTCACTAGGAAGCCCAGGTTTACCTCAAGCCTTAGAGTTTCCTGTCTCAGCCTCCTGAATGCTCGGATTCCAGGCATGCAACACCATGCATGGATGAGAGCTATTTTTTAAGAAACCGGCTTCTGGTGGGGTGAGCCTCCTTGCTGTAGTCCTTGGGGGACTAAGAACTCTATATGAGGCCAGGACACAGACTGGAACTGCACCAAAGGCCTGCACACACGACCAAGCATCTTTGCCCATCCAGGAATGCTAGCTAGGTGGGATTCACAGGAACTGGCCTTCCAGCAGGTCAGTCTGAGAGAAAGAGTAGGTGGAGCTGGGCAGGAGAGGACACCCAGCTCCAGTGTTTCCGAGTGGAAAGGGGATGAGGGAACTGAGCCCTTCAGCCAGTGGGAGGAGTGAGGGGAGGGGTTCTAGCCCGGGCTGGGACATACGATTTGTGTGGAGAGATGACGGTGTGTCTTAAAAGAGCCACGCAGGTTTTGAGAGCGGGGTTGCCTGCCAGCCCACCCCTGCCCACTGCTCTCCAGATTCCCACTCCTCTAGCTTCCTCTTAGAGCCTACTTCTCTGCTCAGGACAAGGGGCGCTTTAGCAAACCATAACCTCCAGATGAGGAGCTGTGTACCACCCCCTCCCCTGGAAATAAACCATAGCTACCTGACATTGGTGCTCTCTGGGCCTTTCTTTACCTCCACTGCTGTGGAGGAGGCGGGGAGGTGTGCTGGGGACTGTGGTAACCCTGAGTCCCGAGGGGTTTGTGACACTTGTGTTATGCCAAGGAGAGGCACTGGGAGAACAGGGAGCTGGGCATGGCAGCCACAGGGCACAGACATCTACCCGGCTCTCTCTGTTCCCGGGTTCTGGCATTCCTGGGGACTCCCGTCGTGAGTTTCGGGCATCTCTGAAGGCTGCAAGCAGACAGCAGTGGCGGGCTCCTTGCTAACCTGCCCCCCATCTTTTATTCACAGGGCCGCCTCCAGCCTCCCAGCACGCGAGCCTTACTTTACTTCCGCAGACTTTGGGAGGTAAGAGAACTCTCACCTTTCAAAGACCCGGCGACTCTGGCCATCACATCCCACCGTGTCTCCCTCTTGCCGTAAACACTGCCCCTCTTGTCAGCTGTTATCTTTCATTTCTGAGACAGGATCTCACTGTGTAGCCCTAGCTGGGCTTTAAAACTGCCAGCTAACCCTGGCTGGCCTTCAGTTCACTAGTTAGTGCAGGCTAGCTCAGAACTCACAGTCCTGTTGCCTTGACCTTCTGAATGCAGATTCGGGATGTATGTCGCCAGGGCTGACGGCGCTCTTCATCTTTGAGATAGGCCGTGTCATTAGATTTTATCCGCAGCAGTATCTCAAACACAAGCGCCCTCAGTTTCCCATATGCTTACCTTCACCCAACCCCAAGCCACACCTAGCCCGTCCTACAGGCCCCTGGCACCTTGCCCAGTGTGCTGTCATTTCCTACCCCGAGTCCTGCACTTTCATGTCTCCTTCTCCTTCCAGAATTTCAAACGCAGCACCCCTTTCTTCAACTGGAAACAGATTGAGGTAAGGGGGTTGGGCAGAACTTGTCATTTTGGGGTTGGCAGTCCTTGATGGATGGCTTGCCGACTTTCTTCCTGCCCCTGATGACGGAGGACGCCTTCCCTTCCCACTCTCCTTGGTTTATGCAACCTTGAGCAGGGTGGAGTGGGAGAGAGAGAGGGAAGCTATGAGTCACTGAGAGAGTAGGGTGGGAGGGTCTTCCTAGGATAAAATCCCAGGGCAGGAGGCTTGAGCGCTCACTGTACCAGAGCGAGAACCATGAAGGCAGCCTCGGTCTGTGGTCTGCTGCTTATCCTGCTGGGCGTGGCCTGGCGCGGAGACAGCCACAGCTGGGTGGGTACCGAGGGAAAGTGGGTGGAGTGGGGGGCCACAAAATGGGGATGACAAGTGATAACAAAGGGGCCCCGGGAGGAAAGCTGAGGGGAATCAGGAGGGGAAAGGTAAGTTCAGGCTGGTGCGGAGGGCTGGGCGGCTGGGGAGGAGGATGATAAGTGATCCACTGGGTCACTTAGAAAGCCACACCTCAGTGTTGTGTGGCTAGTGGCCTTTGGGAGCCAGAACTGAGGCTAGGCTGTCTGAGTTCCTCTAGCATACATGTAGGACCAGGGTTACTACAGTTTTGTTTTGGTTTTTTTTTTTTTTCAAGAAAAGTCAGAAATCTGATTTTAAATCATTTGCAACTATTACAAAAAAAAAAAAAAAAAAGACGCACGACCAAACAGAAAAAGTATTTAGAGGTCTGTGAGTGGCCAGTTTGTGACCTCAGTGTCAGAGCTGGTGGTGGGGCTAAGACTCAGTGTCAGGAGATTGGAGAAGTGGCTCAGTAGACAACTACCTGCCTAGAATCCCCCAGTGAGGGGCTGGGGTGGGGCTCAGTGGTAGAGCCCCTGCCTAGAATCCCCCAGTGAGGGGCTGGGGTGGGGCTCAGTGGTAGAGCCCCTGCCTAGGGTGGGTTTGATCCCTGTCTCCTCTGTCAGATGGGTAGGACCTGTGAGGTATGCACTGCAGACTGCTTTAAAGTTTCCTTGCCTGTCTTCCCTTTGACGAGAACCTAATCATTAAGCTCCAAAGCAGGTCACAGAGGCCTTGGTACAGTAGGACTGAGAGGCCTGCAGGGAGCATCAGGGGCTGGCACAGCCACGTGGCTGGCTGGGGTGAAGGGACCTGTGCGGGTTCGTCTTCTTTGTCATTCTAGTACTGTGTCCACTCCGAGCTGCTAACCCTGCAGTGTGTGTGGAGGTGGTACTGTTGCCCAACTGGGCTCTCCACCATTGCTCTCCAATCCTGAGTGTGGAAATCTGTGTCCTAGATCTATCTGGGCCATCGGCACCCTCCAGTCCTACTAGGCTTAGCTGGGACCATTACAGGGGTGGGATGGTACAGGCAGAGCCCTAAGAGGAAGTAGAGCTAAAGTGCAGTGTCTGGGCTTCGGGAGGTTGGCAGCCCCTGCAGTGCTGACAGGGGCTTCTGGATCCTCTTAGGGCTCAGATGTGTCGTCGCTACAGAAGAGGGCAGGTGGCACCGCCGATCAGGTGAGTTTCTCGTCCCTAGGCTCCCTGGAGGAGACTGGGTCTCTCTCTCTGCCCATTCTCCAGGCTGACTAATCCAACATCCCCTCCTTCCCCTCCCATCTGATAGTTTTCTCAGCCTGAAGCAGCAAGACAAGAGGTGTCCGCTGTCACAGCCAAGGCAAGAACTCCTCCCCTGACCCCGTGACCTAAAATGCCACCTTTCCTTTTGGTCTCCTGTCCTCACCTCCAATGTTACGTTTGAGGAGCTGGGATAGACACCAGGGAAGGAGAAGGAAGGACCAGATGGGGTGGGCTCCAGTTAACAAGAAAGCGAGCCATGTTACAAGGAGGGGACAAAGTACGGCTTCTAAGAAACTGACTGTCCGGGCAAAGAAGTGGAGCCCTTATTACACAATAAAATTCCATCTTCCCTTCTCCTCTGCACCCCCTGCCCTTTCGTTCCCACAGAACTACCACAACAGCCCACAGGAGAATCCTACTTACAACTGGCAATACTATGCCAAGACCACCCCCAAGGTGAGCTCTGAAAGGCTTTGTTTTCTCTAGGTTTGGGGGGTGGGGCTCTGCCTGGAGCAGGGAGAGGCTTACCTCCTTCCTTCATCATACTGCTTTGTAAGGGGGGCCGCAGTGGGTGGCACCACCACCACCCAGCCCAGAGCAGCTCAAGGGTAGGTACGGGAGAGAAACCTGGGCAACAGAGGCGTGGACGCAAACAGTTTACACCTGCTAGGCCAAACACACAGCAGGCTCACCTGGGAATGCTCTTTCTTGCCCTTTGTGGGGCAGCAGCTGGGGTGGAGAATAGTAGCTCAGCACAGCCTAGAAGCTAAGCTCAGAGACTCTTGGTTGGTGGGAAACTGAACTCTTCATGCTTCAGAGGAAATTTTTAAAAAGGGGAAGGGGAGAAAAAAGATTTGTGAGGTTTGTTTTGCGTAGTTGTAGACAAGGCCGTCTTAGAGGTCTGTGAGATGGCTCTGCGGGTAAAGGTGACTGCGGCAAAGCCTCACTGCCTGAGACTGATTCCCCCCCCCCCCACACACACACACGGCGGAAGGAGAGAACTATTCCCAAGCTGTCCTCTGACCTCCACGTGTGTGCTGTGGCCCAGATACATACATATACAAAACAGGTTCAAAACCAACCAACCAGCGAAGACGTAAACAAGGTGATATAAACCAGAGTGAATATGTTAGATAGTAATCAGGCTGACAAAGAAAAGACAGGCTGGGGACTCCCTTCCGTTCCTCAGAACAGCAACGTCCTGGGGAAAGAACACTCTTCGAAGAGAAAACACAGGCAGGCAGCCAAAAGCCTGGCTTCTTAGCCGCTTGTGGTGGGATTGGGTTGGTGGCTGAGGCAGGGGGATCATAAGTTCAGGGACTGCCTGGGTTACAATACACATCTAGCCCGGGCAACTTACTGTCTCAAAATATGAAGGCTGAGGATGTGGCTGAGTGGTGTGAGGTACCTAGCAGGTGTGAGTCTCTGTGCCCTGCTGCTCCACGCCACGAAAGCAAAGAAAATAAATGAATGAAATGAAATGAGGAAATATGGATGAGGAGGAGAAAGCGATGAAGGAAATGCTACCATAGGCTGCACCTGGCCTCTATGTACAGCTGACCTCCATCCAACCCAGGGGCAGGAGAGATCTTCTCCCGATCCTTCCTTGTGTTGTGTTTGGGGGGCCATATTAAGTATCATCCTGGGTAAAATGTGTGCTCTGGCGGGAAAATCACAGACTGAAGGACCTTGTTGATAATGTTGGCTTACCATGGGGAACCCTGGGGAGCCTGAGGCCAGGGCCGAGCCTAGAAAGGGCTGCCATAAGAGTCACCTCTTTTGATCTTCTCTTTCCAGGGAGGAGTCGTACCTTCCTCGTCCTCGGTGAGTATGGGGGATTGAGAAAGTGCAGCCGGAGACAGCAGGGACCGGAGGCTGCTGGGGGAGGTGGAAACCGTGTGGTGTCCTGATGTCCGCTCAGCCATTCCCCTTGCCTTGCAGGCTTCCCGGGCACAGCCTGGCCTGCTGAAGTGGATGAAGTTTTGGTAGGTAAGTGTCAAAGTGGGCCACACAGGGCTGAGTGCCAGGAGCGGAAGTAGCCACCTCTTGGGCAGGCTGGGAGCTGGGCATGTCCTTGGACCTCAGTGAGCGGAGGAGGAGTAAAAGTGAGAGAACCGAAGGTGGTTGAGGTAGGGAAACAGCTAGGGAGCCACTGGCGTCGGGCATCTTCACGAAAGGGTTCGCTCTCAGTTGATGTAGGAGTAGCTGTGTTCTAGCATTCGTTCTTCTCCTGACTTTTCCCCCCTTCTTCTAGAAGATTCCTTCTGGTCACTGCCGACTCTTCATGAACGCAGGTGTTCAGGGAGCTTGGCTGTACTTACCCACAGTCCTCTCTGCTGCGGCAGACCTACGTGGGCGTTGACATCCCGCATCAGCTCACCCGGGGACCTGGTTTATCTGTCCTCATTCTCCCCACTGGGCTGTGGTGTCCTGGAGACGAATCAGTGTCCTAGGATAACCGGCCAGTTTCTTCACCTTCTTCCGTTGGTGACCGGAAGTCCCCGTAACAATGCCGCAGGAGCTTCCTGCTTTTGAGTTTTCTCTGTGGAAATAAAACACGACTCTTTGTTTCCCCAAGACTCTCGTGATTTGTCATTCTTTAATACGGCCCTGCTGACCCGCGTGCAGGGGAGTGGAAAGGTGGGTTCGTGGCTGAGAGCTTTTCTCCTGAGCGTGGAATGAGATGTGGTCGGCTGAGGAGAGACCCGGGCTCAGTTGGGTTTGGATGACACGGGATGAGCTAGCCGATGGCTTCGTGCAAGTGTCTCCATCTGCGAAACCGCCTGCTTTCAGCAGTTGCTCTATTGCGCTTTCAGGGCATCAAAAACAACAGGCGGCTGGCAGTCGGGAGGCTGTTCAAAACGACAGATCAGTTTTGCAGCGGGGACGCACAGGGACCGGGCAGGACAGAGCGGCCAGGCATGCCATACGCTCAGGGTTGGATGGGGACGAGCTGTGCTGCTAAGGGGTGAACCAGCGGAAGAGGCTCGGGGCGCCCCTGGGACAAGGCCAGAAAGTTCTGTGTTTCACGGAACTGGCACAGGGTGCCCCAATGCAGTCACTGTCCTCCCACCCCCCGATATCCCCGGGGGAGGGGGGCAGGAAGTAAAAGAAAGGAGACCCTGCCAATCAAATGAGTGCCTTGCCGTTTGCAAGTTCGCTAAGCGCTTGGCAGCCACCCTGGTAGTGAGGCACAGGCCTCAAGTAAGTTGTGAATCAGTGAGAGAAACCCGGCCCTAAGCCGACTCGGGAAAGGCACCCGATCCAGCGTCAATTATGGTCTACTCCTCCGCTCCGCCTTCCGCTTAATTGAGGCTCCGGATTGCCCGTCTACTCTACAGTACTGAGGGCCTTGCAGTACCCCGCCACAGCCACATGGGGGCAGGCGACGATGCTTCCTGCTGTGAAGGGGAGTGGCCAGTTTCCAGGGTACCAAGTAACTGGAATCAAGATGGCTCAAGACTCTTAGGGGATGCTCCTGGTTGTCTGGGTGTATGGGGCCCTCCAATAGCGGGCAGTGGTGCCTTACTCCTAGCTAACCCCGAGTTTTTACTGGAGCCTCTGAAGTCCCAACTTTCAAACTTTCCATTAGCCCTAGACTGGGTAGCCCACTCCCTCAAGGTCAAGGGTCTGGTGAAAAAGGCCCTCAAGGTGATGGGCTGTTGGGTATTGATACCTCTCTTCTCTCCCATCCCGACCCTCCCCACTGAGTCGTATCTACAGTAGGTCAGGGGATACCTACCGTGCTGGAAATCAGCTCTCTCCTTCCACTACATGCATCCTGCGGTTCAAACTCAAATGCCTGTCGGCAAGAGCCTTTGCCCACGGAACCGGGCAGACTTTTTTTTATTCTGAGACAAGTTCTCAGCTGAGTTGCCCTTGCCTGCTCTGTATACAGGCTTTGCACTAATCCTCCGGGCCTCGGGCACCAGCTCAATCTCTCCCCACCCCCAACAGCTAACTTCTTTCTCTTTGTTTCTTTGCCAGTCTGTTCACAGGCCCCTCCCTAGCTCGTCTGCTCCCACCACCTTTCCTTCCCAGCACCTGTTACTATCACCTGCGCTTGTTTATTTATTTATTTATTTTGGTGGCTCTCTGCCTCCTCCATAGGAGAGGCTGCCTTGTCTTCCCAATACCGACAAGAAATATTTATAGATTAAAGAAATATTTATAGATTACCCAATGGGAGGAGGGCTTGGAAGTTCAGTGTGGGGGACGGATCAGGAAGTCTTCCTGGGAGTTTTAGGCAAACAACTTCCAGAGTGGGAGGAGGCCTCGGAGTGTGGTAATAATTCGCACTGGCATTGGTAGGGGGGGGGGGGTCGTTCTTCCCTGAGTTCTGACTGATTGTCCACACCCTGTCCTGAGACCTCAGGCTCCCTTCTTTCTGCAGGGATCCCTCATCTGTCCCCAAAGTCCCCGAGCATCTGGTGTCCATTCCTTTAATCACTCAACCCCAATAGCCTCGAAGCTGGCTTCTGGCGCGATGTAGCAATCAGGGCTGGGCCTCACCTCCTACCCACATTCAAGTTCTGTCACATCTGGGGTGGGGTGGGGGCATGTGGTGAAAAAAACAGAGGTTTACTGGTGTGCTCAGGGATGGAATGGGAATAAGTAGGGTTAGCATTGCTTAGCGGCCTGTCATCTCTGCCCGGGGCCGGGATGAAGGCCCCTCTTACTTCTCTCTCTCCATCTCCCTCCCTCTCCTCTCTCACGTTCTCTGCCTGTCCCTCTGTCTGTCTCCCTCCTGATTTTGCTCTGTCACACTGGCTCACTCACACTCTGAACTCCTCTCTCTTTCTCCCTTGCCTTTTCTGCAATAGGCTTCTTTGCACCACACTTGCTGTGAAGTGTGTAATATTTATGATTGTAACATGACAGCTAGGCAGGGACATGGGACTACAGAGTCAGGGGGACCCCATCACTCTATGTATTCCCTCAAAGCAGAGGGAAATCGAGGGAGACTTTCCCTGACCCTCCCCCCTCCACTACTCAACTGTCCTGACCTCCCCTTATTGACAACTGCCTACCCCTCTTCCCCTTCTTCTGGACACAAAGTCACCAAGGCAGTGTGGATGGAGGAAGGTGAGGAGCACAGAGAGAGACCCTAAGACCAGTCAGTGCTTAACAGAAAAACATTGCACTCTTGAAAATTAATCAGAGAGCTGAACCTACCTTTCTGGCCACTTGAGAGGCTGAGGCAGGAGGAAGGAAAGTTCAAGACCAGCCTGGGAATCTGTGTGTGTGTGTGCATGTGTGTGTGCACGTGTCCAGATGGCAACCTTAGGTGGCATGCTTCTACTTTGTTTTTGAGACAGGGTCTCTCAGAGGCTAGATGGCTGTCTAGTGAGCCCAGGAATCCACACCACTATGCAGCTTCTTACATGAGTTCTGAGGATCCAACGCTGGACCTCATGCCTGTCAAGCACTTCACCACCAACATCTCCCCAGCTGGCAAGACAGCTTAGCTGGCAGAAAGCTAGAACTGACTCCTGAAAGCTGTCTTCTGACTTACACACACACACACACACACAAAACAAACAATAAAAGAGAGCTGAGGATGGACGTAGCTCAGTAGAGAGCTTTGCTGAGCATGACCAACTCCAGACACCATAAAACAAACACAGCGTTGAGACCATCTGGGAGGTGACCAATGAGAACATGTCACCAGGCCAGTGTGACAGCTTTTGACTCTGCAAGCAAACAGAATTCCTTCAGAAGAACACGTGAATAGATTGGCTTGTGTTTAGAGGTGTCACGCCTTTACGAACTACAGCTGCAGACATGGCGTCCAGACGAGAGAACTATCTTTGATTAAAGTTCTTGTTTGATTTCTGAGATAGGATCTTGCTATGTAGCCAAGGCTGGTCTCTCTACATCCACGTCCCTATGGTCACCACACCCAGCTAGGACGTTATCTGCAAAGACATACTTGATGTGGGAAGATGGTTTTCCTATGTGGGACATCTGGAAATGGAGGCAATTAATTGCAGGCTCCTTGCTGGTGGCATGCTGGTATCAGTCCCCCACCCCCACCCTCAAGCTACTGCCCAGTACTGGGGATTGAACTTGGGGAGCGGTACACATTTTGCCTCTAAGCCACACTCAGACTCCCTCGAGGTGGACTCCATGCTTGTGCTCTCCATTGAGCTACATCCGGAGCTGGCCTTTACTTTTTCTCCTTCTTCTTTTTTGGTTTTTGGAGACACGTTTTCTCTGTGTAGCCTTGGCTGTCCTGGACTTGCTTTGTGGATCAAGCTGGCCTCTAACTCATAGTGATCCACCAGCCTCAGCCTCCCCAAGTAATAGGATTAAAAGCCCAGCAGCAGCTTCTTCTTCTTCTTCTTCTTCTTCTTCCTCCTCCTCCTCCTCCTCCTTCTTCATGTAGTAACCCACTTTGGCCTTGAGCTTTTCATCCTCTTGCTTCTGCTCCTGGAGTATCTAGGACAACAGCCCTTCACAACCCAGCTAGTTCCATCTTTTCATTTGCTGAGCACATCTGGCCAAGGGGGCCAGGGAGTATGCCCTGGACTCTCAGGTCAAGGATCTACTTCACAGCAAACACTGAAGCTCTTTGAGGAACCACACAGGGGACCAAAGGGCGAGCAGAGGATTCCAGAGCCCTCATGCTGCCCTTGCCACACACGCACACCAGCCCTGC
The DNA here is from genome assembly GCA_028658305.1 of Pachyuromys duprasi. Lineage (NCBI taxonomy): Eukaryota > Metazoa > Chordata > Mammalia > Rodentia > Muridae > Pachyuromys > Pachyuromys duprasi. The sequence continues at coordinate 4,235,941 of CM053758.1, forward strand.
GACCTCTATTACATTATTTAGCCTCCGTACTTGCCATGGCTCCCCCACCTACAGAATGTAGGTAATTATAGGGCTAACCTCCCAGAACTTCTGATAATTCAATGAGATCATGCATTCAGAATATTTAGCACAAGGCCCTGCCATAGAGTCAGAACTGGCGATGTTATTGGTACCATTAGGTGGGGGAAAAAAGATCATTGAGACGTCAGCATGCTACAAAAGCCCTACCAGAGAGCCGAGCCGGGAGCCAGGCAGAGAGATGTTGGCGTGGTGTTAGGGTCGGCCCTTTGCTTGGGTGGCCGTGAGTGCCTGAGGGCTTGAAACTGGATTCCACCAGGAGTGCATCTAAATGGAGCTGATTTGCATAATCTGTTCTCTTTTGCCTGGTTCCCTGCTTCTCCCAGAGTGCCTGTTCATCTAGCCTGGCGCAGAGGACCTTAGCACACGGCACTAATTAAAAAGAATGAATCCACCTGCTCACAAAATCTGTGTCCTCCAGAAAACCCTTGGGGAGCAACCCCACCTACCTCACTCTACTCTCCTTCTCATCCCCTCCAGGAGCACCCGATGACGTCCACAGTCACATGGTCCTCATGGGAAGAGGGTGTTCCTCAAGGCCGTGTCCTCCCTGTTTTGAGCAAAGCGGAAGGTGCTGTGGGCCTATGGGAGAGGCTTTGTGGAAGCTCAAGAGAGCCCTGGGCAGCAGGTCCCGGCTTCTGGGGTCACAAAGATTCCTCTTGTATGACACTGAGCCCTTCCACCCTTGGCCGGCCTGCCTGAGGCTAAGGTAATGAACCCAGCCCTCAGATAAGGGCTTCTCGGTCAGGACTGCACTAGTCCCTGCCCCAGCACCTGCCTGTGACACCGGTTGGGCCATCTGGACCTCATTGCAGAGGAGGTTGCATCACTGGGTTGTTTTGTCACTTGGAGTGATCCCACTCCCTGCCACGGTTGGGGTGGGAAGTGGGGTAGTTCAGGGACATGAAACAAGTGCTCCGAGGTCAGGGCAGCTCTGACCCTCCTCCAGGGGGGTCTCTGGGACAGTTGCTTCTGCTTCTTCGTGTTCCTGGCTTCCTTGCCTTCTGGGGTCGTCCATGTTGTTCTCAGGAGCAACAGCTGGACAATATGGTCCAGGCCCAGGAGAGGAAAGTGCAGAGCTAGGCCAAGGGATAAGCGGGTGCAGTTCTCATGCCCCCAATTTCCACTGCATCGTGTATAAGGCATGGTGCCGGAGGGTAGAAAGAAGATAAATAAATACACAGTTCCTGGGCTGGGGACATAGCTCAGTTAGTAGAGTGCTTGCCTAACATGCACAAGACCCTAGCTCACATAAACCAGATGTAGTAGATGTTGAAACCCCAGCACCCTGGACGTAGAGGCTCAGAAGTAAAAGGTCATCCTCAACTCCATAGTGAGTTTGAGGCCAGTCACTCAGAAAGGCTTGGAAACAAAAATATAACCGTGTGTGTTTTATTTGTACATTGAAAGTGTGTATGACACATAGTTCATGTCTACCTTTTATCCCTATGGTTGTGTGGGTGAATAACCAGGCAGTGTATTTCCCTTTGAGGAGGAAAAAATGAAAATTATTCTGGAAAAATCAAAATAAGACACAGAAAGTGAGTAAAGGCATGAGTATTATCCAGAAGAAATTCTGAGAAGGGACAGGTTGGGAACAGCCAGGGAAGCTTCACCTAGGGTGCTCTGAGAATTGGAGATGAGCAAAAGGTGTTTGAGGACTAAGGAACAGTTTAGCGAGCTGTGGCGATGGATGTGAGCAATCTCAGCGCTTGGGGGGCCAAGGAAGAGGATCGGGAGTGTAGAGTATATCTTTATTTACACAGTGGACCAACCTAGGGGACACAAGACCCTATTTCAAAAAAACTGCAAGGAAGAAAGGAACAGAGAGAGGAAATGAGGAAGAGAGAGAGATCCCTGGAGGAGGAAAGGCTTGCTGGGAAAGGAGTAGGATCCAGCCAGCGTTTGAGGTATGTGCAGAGGGAGAGAGAAGGGAGCTGGGAAGGCAGAAGGAGTCCACAGTGCAGAAAGCCTTCCAGCAGTCTGGGGCTTTAGATGGATTTGGCAGGGCGGGGAAACAACACTGAGTGAGAGAGGAGGAGAGACGAGGCAGAAGGAGAGCTTGCTCGGAGATGCCAGCTCTCCCAGGGACAGGCTCGACCTGCTTCCTTCCGTCCCATCAGCCCATGTGTGAACAGACCCAGGGCAGCCTCACCTTCCAAGAGCCTGGGGAGGAACAAGAGTTGAGAAATCAAAGATCTACTGGGAACAGTCTATGCCTCCCCCTCCTGGTGCCCCGGGGGTGGGCGACATGATCTGGGGGTGAGTCAGTAGGGTGGGAACCCCACTCGTCCTCATAGCCACCTCCTTGCTAATATAAAGGGCCGCCAGAGAGGCCCCGCCTCAGAGCACCCCAACCCTGACACCATGAAGATCCCAATCCTTCCGGCCGTGGCTCTCCTCTGTCTTCTGGCGTTGCATGCCGCCCAGGGAGCTGCCCTGGGGAGCACTGAGGTGAGCCCGCCTGCATTGGCCTTTCTTAGTCCCTTGCTGCTTCCTGTCCGTCCCTGGAGAAAAGCGGCTCTTATTTGTCCGATGTGCCCCAGGAGCCGTTGAGAAGCTGAGGTTCTGAAGGGGAAGCGGAGAGCGTGGGGTGCAGCTTTGTGCAAAAGGAGGGAGGAGGGAGAACAGAACAGTACAGGAAGACCTTTCAGGACAGGGGTGTTTGCACTTCTGGAAAGGGTGGCAAGGTGTGTTTGGAGGGGTAGGGGAGCTGGAAGCTGAGGTGCATCACTGGGGTCCCCCTGACCCAGCCTTCCTTTCTAACCCCATGAGTAGTTTCCAGATGATGGGTGGCTCCTCTCCCTTTATGATCTCATCCCCAGACAGAGAGGACCCCTGCAGTCCCTCCGCTTCTCTCTTACCCTAACGGAAGGGAAGACTGTTCTTCCTGGCTTTAAAAATCTTAGCAGGCGGATCTCTGTGAGTTCGAGGCCAGCCTGGTCTACAAAATGAGTTCAGGACAGCCAAGGCTACACAGAGAAACCCTGTTTCAAACCCCCTGTCCGCCCCCCTCACAAAAAAAACTATCTAAGGCAAAGGGCTTGGGCTCTTCTGGATCTGAGCAATGGCCTCAGGGAGAGCAGGATCTGCTTGGATCTCACGAGGCGGGGGACTTTGGCCAGTCTAGAGGGGCTTCAGTCTCTGTGCTCTTGGACTGTGGCTAGGTGGAGAGAATGCATAAAACATCGACGGGGCCTCAGGCTTTCGTGAGAAACTGGAAACGTGCATTTATTTATGAATTCTTACTTATCAAGAATTAGCTGGGACCCAGGCGTGGTGGCGCACACCTGTAATCCCAGCACTCTAAGGAGGCGGAGGCGGTCGGATCTCTGTGGGTTCGAGACCAGCCTTGTATACAAAGGACAGCCTGGACAGCCAAGGCAACACAGAGAAACCCTGTCATAGGGGAAAAAAATTAAAAATTAAAAATAAATAAATAAGAAAGAAGAACAACTAGCTAGGCATAGTGGGACAGTTTTGACCCCAGCATTTGGGAACCTGGGACAGGAGGATCAAGACATTGAGGTCCATTTGGGCTGCACAGTTAGACCTTGCCACACACACACACACAGAGTTGTTTTTTAAGATTTGAGTTTTAACTAAACATGCACGATTTGTCTGCTTGCATGTGCATGGGCGTGCCAGCAGCGATGGAGGCCAGAAGAGTGGCTTATCCTGGAGGTGGAGTTACAGGAGCTGTGAGGCCCCTAATGTGGGCACCGGGAACCAGACCACAGTCCTTTACAAGAACAGCAGGTGTTCTTAACCTCTGAGCCATCACTTCAAACCCCCACACACACCCAAGTTTAGTTCAAATTGAAAACAGGTCTGTCAGACTGCTGAGCACCGAGAGCCTGCCGGGGGGAACCATGCTTGTGGGGAGGAAGGGATGAGGGAGACCACCCCAGTGGTGGTGGCGAACCGCATGGCAAACCAGCCTCGGCCCATGGGAGGCAGGCAGCTCACCTTCCAGGCGTGGCTCCGGCTCCTGCTCTGGTCCCCGCCCAGCCAGGCCAACAAGACACAGGTCTTCTGGCACATGGAAAACCAACTGCCAAATAACTCGAGCTGATTTTGTTACCTGACACTCCTTCACCCTTTCCGCCCACCACCAGCTGGACCAGAGTGAGGCTGGCACTGGACCTCCAGTGAGAGAGACAGTGGGCGGTGCCTCTCGGGACCAACTTGCAGAGGAAGCAGGGCATGGGGGAGGACAGGAGGGCTGTCAGGGAGACAGGCTCACCAAAAACAGGCTCATGGTCTCTGTCACCCTCTGCAGGAAGACTCCACTACCATCAGTAACTATGCTGCGGGATCAGAGGTAAACACCTGTCTTTCCGCACTCTCAGGGCGGGTCGCCACCTCTTTCCTCCTCAGTGACTTCCCTAACGCCCTGCTTTTTTGCCTAGGGCTTTAACAGTCAGTTCCTGAACCTTGACAAGTTACAGTCTGTGAGTACGATTCCATAGCACAGCCCCCATGGCTCACCCCCCTGCTCACAAAGGAGACAGCTTGCGAATTTTCCTGTTCCGTCTTCATTTCTTCCAGAGGGCTGGGCAGAGCTTGGATGTCCTCTGGGACTGACCGACTCCTGGTCTCTCTCTCTCTCTCTCTTTCCCCCCACCCTCCCACAGGCCTTCAAGTCCGATGACTTCCTGAACTGGCACGTCATCACTGATGTAAGTACTCAGGGCTGTGTTTGAGAGCCAGGTGCGGCAAAGCATACCTGTGATTCTGGGGTGGGAGGGCCGTGAGTTCAAGGCCAGCCTGGGGTACATAGTCAAGGTCCTGACTTGAAACAAACCAACCATCCACATTATATTTGAATCCCCCCATTCCTTTTGAAGAAGCTGAGGTTTACCCAAACCAAGGATGTTGAGTCAGCGACACAGTTAGGCCTAGTGCTTGCATCCCTTGGCTCAGTGCTTTCTGTGTGACCCCTTGAGAACATCTTCGGTTCCATGGGGCTCCGTGTCTTTATCTGGGATGTGGGCACAGGGACAGTGCTTACCTGAAGAGGTTACTGTGACACCTAAATGAAAGCACGTTTGCATAGCAGCTGATACCAAGAAGAATAAGAATGTTGTCTCTTACTGTGACTATAAACCAAGAGCAGCATGTTACTTTGCTGGACACAGTTGTGTGTGATTACTGATTCCTGCTCATGTCAGTATTTACTGATCCTTGCTCATTCACTGAGAATTTACTGATAGTTGTTCACGAAATGAGTGCGTACTGATGGCTGCTTACGTGACCTCACAGACACACACACACACACTCTCTCTCTCTCTCTCCTTTCAGTTGTTCAAAAAGGCGTTTCCTTTCATTAACTGGGAATTCTTCCCTAAGGTAAGAGTGATCTTTACTCAGAAGTCAGGGAGAATGAATGGGGTGAGGGAAGAGGCAGAAGATCTGGGAAGCAGATGTGGGGACCCTGAAGGGGGAGGCTGAACCTTTCCCCATAGCTCAGAGCCATCTCGGCTCTCATATTCAGAAGACAACACCAACTTAGGCCAGGCTGCCAATTCTTTTCCACCAAAGCCCAACCCATCCTGGCTTAGTAATGGGGGCTCCGATCCGGGGTGGGGGTCCACAACCTGACCATCCCCCCTTGCCCTTCAGGTGAAAGGACTAAGAAGTGCAGTTCCTGATTCCCAGTGACCATTCTCTTTAAGACCTAGGACCTAGGCTGACCCAGTAGACGAGGAGGCTAGTGTGGAATCCAACGTCCATCCTACGACAAATCTCCCCTGGCTCAGTACCTCCAATAAAAGTGTTTTCCATTCAAGTGGCTCCTGAATCTGTCTCTGTCCTTATTCTACTGGGCTCTGGAGAAGAATTAAAGCTAGTAGTGAGAACCTTAAGTTCTGGGAGGCTGGTGAGCAGGCAGATGGGGAGCAGCAAACAGAAATGGGAAGGGACTGGCCAGTCTTGAAAGCTAGCTAATCTCCTGAGTCAAGAGTTTATTCATGAGTTACCTGTCATCTAGTGAGGGATGAGCCACAGATCTACCTGTCCAGGAACAACAGATGGGAACATTCAAGCGGTGGGGGGGGGGGGGGATGGGGTGGTGTCAAGTGTAGGGGATGGGGATTGGAGGCGAGACGGGTGACGTCATCACCGATCTGCCCATGCTCCGTCCAACTTCCAGGCTCGTCCTTGGGCGCCTGTCCAGAGAAGGGTGTGTCAGCCTCACCTTCAGGTGAAGTCTTCCACTCTTTGACCAGAAGACAATCTGTGCAGGCCCAAGTGTGGTGGCTTCAGTGGGTTTGAGCCAGATGAGCCAGTCTCCTTTGATAGTCCCAAGATGACCAAGCATTACAGGTCTGCCCGTAGCTAAGTTGGAATGTGTGTGCATATGTGTGTGTGTATGCGTGTGTCTGTGTACATGTGTGTGCACACGCGTGAGTGTAGGCCGGAGAGTGACCTCGGTGTCTTCACTATGGCTCTCAGTTTCATCTTTTGAGGCTGGATCTCTCACTGAACTCAGAGCTTACCAACCCACAGGATTCAGTGAGTTCTTGGGGACCTGCCTGTCCTTCTGTGCCCTTCATGCGAGGCATGCGCAGACATGCTCAGACAAGCCTGACTTTCAAATGGACACTGGGGATTTCAGCTCACGTTCTCATGCTTGTGTGGCAGGCACTTTCTAGGCTGAGCTGCCTCCCAGCCCACTGGTGTTTAAGCTTTAACTCCGGCGGGGTGTTGGGGGTACACGGCTTTAATCCCAGCACTCAGGAAGCAGAGGCAGGTGGATCTCTGTGAGTTGGAGGCCAGCCTGGTCTACACAGCAGGTTCCAGGCCAGCCATGGCTACATGGTGAAGCCTAATCTATGCACCCTTTCACTCATTTGTTACACATTTGTGCATCCATGTGAATATTCTTGCATCTATCGGACATCTGTCATCCATCCGTGAGCCTATGCTCCCATGAATATCCCATGCAGCTATTCATCTGCACATCTACTATTTTATTTTTGTTTTTCGAGACAGGGTTTCTCTGTGTGGCCTTGGCTGTGTTGGACTTTCTTTGTAGACCAGGCTGGCCTCGAACTCACAGAGATCTGCCTGTGTCTGCCTTCCAAGGGCTGGAATTAAAGGTGTGCACCACCATACCCGGTGATTCATTTGTACATGCAATAATACATGCATTCATCCCTGCATCCATTTATTCACCCATCCATTCATCCCTGCTTTCACCGTGCCTGTAGATGAGATGAATAAGACACAGATGTGGGTGGGGAGTCAAACCAACTAACACATCACATGGGTGGAAAGCCAGACTGCCCCCAGCTTTCTTAGAGGCCCTAATGACAGGACAAAGGGGACAGACAAGGACTTAGCAAGGCATGGCTGACCATGGAGCCAGTGTCTCATAAGAGTCAAGGTTGCTGTTTCTGGGGACACCACTCTTCTGCGGTTATCAGTTCTTGGCAGCTGTGTCTGAGGTATCCTGTGTTCTCTTTGCCAATATTGTCTGATTTAGCTCTCCGCTGACCCTGACCGTTTCCCCCCTGCGAACACTAGAGAAGATACTGTACTTCTTAATAAACTCTCTTGGCATAAGATAGGGCTCAAGCAAGACCTCCCAGTCTCAGCTTCTGCGTGATCCATCTTCTCTCTTCTCTGTCTTTCTCATCCCTCGGCACCTCCCATCAAGATCCCGTCACTGAAGAACAAGCTGCTATGCCAGGTCACACATGTGTTCATACTCTTAATTTGGGTTAACTAACAATCATACAAAGATGAGGAAACTATAAATGGGATGATCCTTAGAGAGAGAGAGAGAGAAGCAAGACCAGCCAATACAATACACAGAAATTGGGCACTCAAAAGTATGAAGAGGAACAAGGTCTTTAGGGGATATTTATTAAATTACTAGGAGGATTTAAATTAAATTAAAGGAGGAAAAATGAGTCTTAAAAGGATGTCAATCAACCCCAAGTCAAAAACTACAAAAGTAAAAATGACTGTATTTGGGGCCGTAGGAATTGTGTTTAGGAGACACTGGTTCAGACAGCTCTCCACCAGTCTTCAGGGAAAGGAGGGAAAGTGGGAGCTAATGTGCTGAGAAGGAACAAGCAGATGTGTAGCTGACAGGAGATAAAGAAGGTGTGACTGGCTGGGCTCGGTGGCACACACCTGTGATCCTAGCACTCAGGGAGGCAAAGGCAGGTGGATCTCTGTGAGTTCGAGGCCGGCCTGATCTATAAAGTGAGTCCCGGACAGCCAGGGCTAACAGAGAAACCCCATCTCAAACAAAACAAAACAAAAAACAAACACAAAGTAAACACGAGTCTGTGGGAGCCATACCTATTCAAACCACTACAGAGAGAGGAGGCGGGGGTGCGGGGGTACAGACAGAGTGAAAACATTCATAAAACGGGTACTGGGAAGGACTTGGGGTCCAAGCATTCCCAGCCATGTCATCAATGAGCAAACAAGAGCTCTGCCAAAAAGGAGCAGAAGAGAGCGAGGCCGAGGCCTGCAGAGTTCAGCAGGCTTTGTCAAACTATTGTCTCACTGTGATTCTATTAGAAAGGCCCCACAGAGCTTCTTCACAAGGGAGAAAGTTGCTACTGCCTGAAGGTTGTTCTGACTCAGCACAAGATGTTTACCCACCAGATCCTTTGTTCCCAGATTCCAAGGTGACTGCAAGACAGACTGACTCAGAGAGAGACGGACCAGTCAGAAAGGCAAGATGGGACTAGCTCTAGATTGAAGGTAATGATCAGAGATATCTGGATGGTCTTCCAGTGGGAACAGGGCATTAGTTCTTATTGTTGTGTGTGTGTGTGTGTGTGTGTGTGTGTGTGTGTGTGAGAAAGAAAGAATATGTGTCGCAGAGCATCTGTGCATATTCACCGTGGCCTGGGGAGAGTGTCAAGGGCCTGGCCCTATCACTTTCCACCTTACTCCTTTGAGACACGGTGGGTGTCTTACTGAATTGGAGCTACGCCAGCAGCCAGAAAGCCCCGTGAGCCTCCTGTTTCTATCCCACACAGTGTTGGGTTTATAGACACACAGCCAGAACCAGCTTTGTACATGCTGAGATCTAAGGTCAAGCCCTAAGGTCTGTGTGACATGCCCTGTTACCCATCTCTTCAGCTCCCGGAACACTGTAAAAGCCGATGGGTGACAGTCTGCTAATGCGGTATTTACTGCTGTGTCAGTTTGACACACTCTGGAGTCATGTATGAAAAGGGAACTTCAGCTGAGATGTCTCCATCAGACAGCCTGTGGGGCACTTCCTTCATTGATGGCTGAGGTGAGAGAGTGAAGTCCACTGGCGGCGGTACCATCCCCTAGGCATGGTCATGGGTGTATAAGGAAGTCAGAAAGGAACGTTCCCCCACGGTCTCTGCTTCGGCTACAACCTCCAGGTTCCTACCGTGGCTTCCTCTGATGGTAAACTGTATCCTGTAAATGAGATAAACCCCTTCCTCCCCAAGTTATTTTTTGGTCATAACATTGTGTCACAGTGATAGGAAGCAGACTAAGACAGCTGGTCGTGGTGTCTCTGTGAGTCTCAGAAGCATGTTCGCTGCTCACCTTGCTGCTTTCTCCTTTGAAGCGGAGGGTTGCCAGCTAGAGGTGAACGGTCCATTTTTTTAAATTTAGATTTATTTATTTTATGTGTATGAGTGTATAATGAGCATAGTTTTTTTTAAAACCTTTTAGACATATAAAAAATAACTTAGGACCCCAGGCATGGTGGCGCAAGCCTTTGATCCCAGAACTCTGGGAAGCAGAGGCAGGCGGACCTATTGAGTTCAAAGCCAGCCTGGTCTACAAAGAGAGTCCAGGACAGCCAAGGCTACCCAGAGAAACCCTATCTCACAAAACAAAACAAAACAAAACAAAAACCTTAATAAATAAATAACTTAGGAACCCCACCATACCTGCACTTGATAACCAGAACCCAGGGACATCATTCACTCAAGCTAACCAGACACAGTCCTAGAACCTCATGACGCCCACTGGACATTTTATAAGTAGAGGCTAAGAGCAATGCTCTGCTCTTCACATCTGGAGAATATCTCCCATGATCCCGACCCTCCAATCAAAGACTTCTGCTAAGAGACTAGATCTGACCTTCAGCTAAGATAAGTCACACAGGTGAGGAGCCTTGGAGACAAAGGCTTAGGACTGTAGTTGGGAATTTAGGGTGTGGACCTTGTGTAATGACCCTCCACATAATAAACTCTAACATCTGTTATACTAACTACGTGTATCTACCTTCTTGCTGGCAACAGAGCATTCTGCATTTTGTGTATGTACGTGTACCATCCATATGCTGCTGTGCTGCCCATAGAATTCAGACCACGGTGTCGGACTCCAGAGAACTGGAGTTAGGGATGGTTGTGAGCCACCGTGTGGGCGCAGGGAAACTAAACCTGGGTTGTCTGGAAGAGCAGCCAGTGCTCTTAACCTCTGAGCCAGCTCTCCAGCACAACCCACTTTTGAAGTACAGCTGCTAGAACCCAGGGCTTTATGCGTGCCAGGCAAGCACTGTACCAGTGAGCAGCATCCCAGACCTAAACACAACTGTGCTCAGACAGCAGGATCTGCGGCCGCTGCAGAAGAAGCGTC
>CM053758.1:4251614-4273868 GCA_028658305.1 Pachyuromys duprasi
GATTTTGGTTAAATAGGCATCTCAGCCGCTTGTCCTGGGTCTGAATCCAAACAGATCAAAATTTAAAAAGAAAGGGGCGGGGCGGGGAAAGAAACAAACAAATACACACCCTCTTCCTGGTCCATGAAATTCATTCTTCCAACCTGAAGACAAGGGACCTGGTCTTAGAAGAGTACCCTGGTGGATGAGAGCCCAGGAGGCCGCAAAGATCACGCCACGCCACGCCACCGACCTCACGATGCCGAAAGGCTGCCCCTGAGTGACAACAGGAGAAAGAGAAGGCGGGAAGAGTGTCAGTGGTGATGGCAGGAGCTTCATAAAGGGCACAAGACAGCGGAAATGTGTTGCGTTTGGCTGCTGGCGTGCCGTGGCTGCTAGCACTGAGTTGCTGAAGGCGGGCTGGGATCACAGCTGGTTCTGGAAGGTTCCTGACGACTGTCTGGCTCAGGCGGCCCTAGCCCCAGAGCTGTTGCTCGCCCAAGGCGGGAAAGCCTCCATGTCTCTCCAGAACATCCACTTTCCTTCCTTCTGTATCCAGACCTCCTTGCCGGAGAGACTGGAACCAAGGCAGTGGTGGGCAGGACCACCCCTTCTAAGGCCCGTTTTGTTAAGCAGGCCTCTGGGCCTCTGCTTAAATGCAAACCTCTCGTCAGGAACCTGAAGATAAATTTGGGACCCCTTTGTTCCTCTTCTCAATGTGGCCACGTGAATAAATCTCTTCTTTCTGCTTTGCATGGCTTTATCTGATTAATGGGACTGAGTGCTAAGAGCGAGCGCTTAGGCCTAGCTTCTTAGAGCTGCCAAGGCCCAGGCTCTGACCCCAACCGCACTAAGATTACCTTTGGAGGCCGCTGGGCGGGGGCTAATTCATATTTGAAATAAAAAGACTGTATGGAACATTTACCCAGTCTTTGCTTTATGAATCACATAGGTAAAGAAGTAGTTTCCTCTCCTTCCTCCTTTCCTCTTCCTCCTTTCCTCTTCTTCTCCTCTCCTCCCTTCTTCCCATCTCTCTTTCTTCCTTTGGGACAGAGTCTCACTATGTAGCCCAGGCTGGCCTCGAACCTGTGATCCTCTACTTCAGCCTCCAAAGTACTGGGATGACAAGTATGTGCCACCATACCCGGAAAGAGTATTTTCTTCACACAAAAATTTGAGGCTGATAGATGCAAAAGAAATAAGGCAGTTATTTCTCTTCCATTCTCTATCACTTAATGAAATAATGGATCCAGGCCGGCATCTTTAGGACTAGAAACAAATATACATAAACGAATAAAACCCGCCGTCTCCTCAGAGCTCTTATGTTGAATGAATGCTTCGTGCGATTTCTGCAAACAGTAAGTGAACAGGAAGAGAGGCTTTGTTACATACTCCCGTAGGTCCTGTGTGTGGTGAGGCACGGTAAAGAAACTCCCACACAACCACTCCGAGGCATGGCTAAGGGGAAGGTTTTTATCACATAGAAAAGGGAGAACAGACCCAGAGGCATCTGGAAGAGTCCAGAGCAGAGAGAGAGGCCTCAGAAGGGCTGGACGTGGTCAGGGCTAGCTGTGTGAGAGAAGGGACTAAAGCAAGAGAACAAGGAAGAGAAAGAGAGGGAGAGAGAAAGAGAGAGAGGGAGGGAGGGAGGGAGAACGATGAGACTGGTTGGGCATGGAGAACAAATGGATGTCTGGGAAGAAGGGCTGGGGATGCTAGTGTGGGCTTGGAAACGTGTGATGATAGTTGTGTCTAGGGACTAAGGCCAGCCCCGGCTTTGAGATGCAGCTGTAGAGAACCGCCAGTGGAGAGCCTTCTGTCCCCTCTAGGCAGATGAGAACGGGTTTTACAAGTTCCAGAGGAAGCCTGTCTTTTATCTAACTGCCAGTCCACGTTGAGCCGGGCCTAGACTCAATTTTGGACTGCCCCTTTGAGGGGGAATGGGGCTCCCTTTGGACAGGAGCGCGATGGAAGGGCTGAAACGGGGCTTGCATCCTGTGCATGGAGAAGAGGGCGCCCTCAGGAGGCAGTCGTTGATCATCGTCTCCATCCTGGTTCTGCCAGGTGGTAGGACAAGCCGGTCCTCCATCGCGCTCATCTGGGGTCTGGCTGTTCTGGAATCCGAGGTAACCGCAGGTTTAGGTGAGTTAGCAGAGGCGCCTCTAGATGCCCGTTTTAAATGGCTGATGGAGAGGGAGGAGCTGCCGTGTAGCTCGGTGCGCGCGCGCGCACTCCGGGCATCCCCAGAACCCCACATCAGAAACTATGAACGCAAACCCCAGATGTATACACATTTATGACCCCTTTCTAACTAGGGACTGGGGGGCTGACAGCCTGGGTGGCCACGGGTCTGCCCAGCGCCGAGGCGGAGACAAGGAGGCGAGCTCTGCAGGTCTGCCGTCGCAGGGCTGCACCTGCTGAGGCTGCAAGAGAGGCAGCCTGGGCGGGTGGGTGGCAGCCGGGGGCTGGCAGCAACCAGACACCCGGACGACTGGAGACCACGCGCAACCACGGGGTGCCACCGCGGACCATGGGGAGGGCTAAGAGCGAACTTCCCTTCATTTCAGCAAAATGCCATTTCTGTATCAGTAGCCTTGCGGAATGGCTGTTCCCACCATGTATTTGACAACATCACGCTTCTTGTGAAACTCTACAAGAGTTTTTTTTTTTTTTTTAAGTTTATAAAACTTAAAAAAAACACACACACCGTATGTATGCAGTACCCACAGATGCCAGAAGAGGGCATCAGATTCCCCTGAGCTGCAGTTACAGGCCGTTGTGAGCATCCTGACAAGGATGTTGGGAACTGAATTTGAGTCCTCTCAGAGAATACTAAGATAACTAAGTTATCTTTTCAGCCAAGACTGGAAGGATAGAAAAGGAGAGTGAGCTCTCCTTGGAAAAACTCCAACCTATTTGTGCAATTCGCAGCCTTTTCCCCACTTGGTCATAAAATCACTTGGGTCATTAAACGTTGTCTAGAGCTGCTTGCTACCAGGAATGCCGTGACTGTCTCCCATGAAGCCTGAGTTCACCCTGTGAGAAGGCGCTTTCTCCCAGTTCTGAGCTTTGTCTGAATTCCTGCTTTCTTCTTTGACGATGAGAACCTGGAAAGCCCGGGCAGGGGTCTCACCCTCTGAACTCCCCCCCAAGCCTCCAGCCGCCATGAAGTGCTTTCTCCGAAGGCCAAGCCTACATGTGGTTAAGCCTCCTAGGGACATCAGTACCACTTCTCAGGGGGACAGGTACACAACGAAGGATTTCATTGAGGTAAGGGTCATCCCTGGCATCCCAGAGCACTGCTAACCTGGTTTCTCCATCAGAAACTGTGGGAAGAAGAATAAGGAACGGCAGGTTCACAGCGAAACACGTATTCAAGGGCAGATCACTGCTAACCAATGGACAGGTGTTGTCTTCGTACTGGGCTGAGCACATTCACCAGGGAAGAAAACAAGAGCAGGGAAGGCTGAAGAAAGGTGCACACTAGCACATCGATATTAAGAAAGTACAAACTGAGTCCTGTCTCAATGTGTGTGTGTGTGTGTGTGTGTGTGTGTGTACATGCACTGTGTTCTAGGGCCCACAAGTGCGTAGGGCCTGTCTCAAAGTCTAAAGATTTGCAGCTTAGAATCTTTAATAACTTAATAAAGTCTAAGGGGGCTGGGGTGTGGCTCAGTGGTAGAGCCCCTGCCTAGAATCCCTCAGTGAGGGGATGGAGTGTGGCTCAGTGGTAGAGCTCCTGCCTAGAATCCCCCAGTGAGGGGCTGGAGTGTGGCTCAGTGGTAGAGCACCTGCCCAGCATGTGGGAGGGTCTAGGTTGACTCTCCAGTGGCCTATACATGTACACATGCAAGAGCCCCCACACAGAGGGCTTCTCTGTGTAGCAGAACCCTGGCTGTCCTGGACTCTTTGTAGACCAAGCTGACCTTGAACTCACAGAGTTATACCTGCTTCTGTCTCAAAAGCACTGGATAAAAGGTATGTGTCACCACACCTGGCTAAAGGGAATTTGCTTATTTATTTATTGTTTTGGTTCTTGGAGACAGGGTTTCTCTGTGTAGCCCATGCTGTCCTTGATCTTACTCTGTAGACCAGGCTGTCCTCAAATTCACAGAGATTATCCTGCCCCTGCCTCATAAGTGATCAAAGGTGTCTGCCCCCACTGCCCAGCCTCAAGAGTTATTGTAGTTTTTAAAAAAATGTGTCTTTAAGAGGTTCATAATAATAAATCTGCAGATAAAGTAACAATAATCTGGTATGGTGAGGACATTAGGCTAACAAAGTTACTAATTATGAAAGCTGTGTGACAGATACACAAAGCGTCACTACACTGTATTCCAACTTTTGTGCATTTAAAATTTTCTACAATCAAAGTTTTGATATATATTATTTTGAGAGAGGATGTTGTGGTCTGGGCTGTTCTTGAACAATCTATGTAGCCAGGCTGGCCTCAAGCCCATCATTACTCTGCCTCCGCCTCCTGAGTGTTGGGTGTGCTAATAAGTACCGCTGACCCTACTTTACAACAAAAATTTAGAAAGCATCCGGGCCTGGAGGGATGGGTCAGTGGCTAAGAGCATTGGCTGTGCTCACCTGCAGAGGACCTGAGCGTGGCTCCCAGCAAGCAGCATGGCAGCCATCTGAGACTCCAGGTCCAGAGGATTTGACGCCCTCTTCTGGTCTCTTTAGGAACTGCATGCAGGTGGTATGCAGACATGCGCGCAGACACAGACTCAGCTGGAACCAGGTGTGGTGGCTCACACTTTTAATCCCAGCACTCGCGAGGCAGGCTGGTCTCTATGGGTTCAAGGCCAGCCTGGTCTACAAAGCGAGGCCAGGACAGCCAAGGCTATCATGCAGAGAAACCCTGTCTTGAAAAACGTAACAGGATAAACAAACAAACAAACACTATCCGCTCTTCCAGAGCTCCTGACTTCAGTTCCCAGCCACCACATGGTGGCTCTCAAACATCGATAGTGGGACCTGGTGCCCTCTTCTGGCCTGTGCAGACAGAGCACTCATACATTTAAGGAATGAATGGATGAATAAATGAAGAATGAATGAATGAATGAATGAATGAATGAATGAATGAATGAATGAATGTAAATCTTAGAAAGAATACTTTGGCCACCAGGAGGGATAGGCAGGCAGGCAGACACACACACACACACACACACACACACTATAAATTGAGCCAGAGCTTTCCTATGTAGCCCAGGCTAGCCTTGAACCCTCTAGCCTCCTTCTTCAGCCTTCCAGCCATGGCACCATGCTGGATTAAATTAAACAGCCATCTGAATGGCTCTTTATCAATTACATTCTCAAATAACATCTTCTGGACACATTAGGTCCTGTATCATTAACGTTAATTTTGTCTTTTTATTTTTATTTTTAAACACCATTGGTGGACAACTACAGACTGCAGACCGGCTTCCACTGGTGGCTGCGGCTGCGCCCGGCCCGACTGAAGCTTCACCAGGCTCTTAGCCCAGTGGCGGGTGGAATAAACGGGCTGTAAATGTGTGTAAACATCCTTTGCCGGCTTCCCTGTGAAGAGCCTCCCGGAGCTCAGCTGGGGGTTGATGGAGACGCGAAATCACACCCTGCCACACCAGCAACGATGGCCTGGAAACACAGATGCAGCCTGCCCCAGATTCCGTGTTCCGGTGAAAGCCGTAAATCAAGCCGGTTTTCCAATACGTGTGTGGGAAAGCGCACAGGCTTTCCAGCGGGGCAGGAAAGCCGGGAGCCTAGGCTGCAGGCCTGGGTGCTGTCTCGGGTCCTCGGCGGTCTCTGCAGAATGCTAAGTTACTCTGCAGTGTTTCACCTCACAGTACCCGAAGGTGGTGGTGCCCGCCTTTGATCCCAGCGCTGGAGACACAGAGGTGGTGGGTCTCTGACTTCCAGGCCAGGTCTGTCTGGTCTGCAGACCCTGGCCAACCAGAGCTCCATACTTAGATATGTCGTGCACCAAAAAAAAGATATTAGGCCTGGTGGAGTAGGGCAGCAAATGGCTTTTAAATGTGGAGATAGCTCATAATTTGGCTCTGGATCTGCAACATTCCAACCCTCCACCATCAGGAAGTTCTAACCAGTCAGCTTGCCTCCACCCCCTTCGGAGCTCCAGTTCACAGAGACACAGTAAACCCAGAGAGAAGGAACTTCAGAGCACAGTAAATAACTGTGACAGGGGGCGCCCTTGTCACGGTGTTGAGGAGAGCCTCTCCCGCACAGGGGCTGCGGGATGGATTACTCGGTCTTCCGTGGCCGATAAAACACCGTGACCCAGGCGACTCAGAGAAGGAAAGGTTTACTTGCGCTGATGGTTTCAGAAGGATAAGAGCCCGCCCTGGAGAAGCCCCAGACGCGGGGGCTGGAGCAGGGTGCCGAGGGCTTCAGTTACAAGAACCAGGGAGAGAGAGCAACCCCATGCTTCCTCCCACGAGGCCACACTTCCACCTACCACAGGGTGACCCCCCCTTTGGTTCTGTAGCACGTGCCATCCCCATAATAATAATAATAAATTAAGGGACTGAATACATGAATTAGTTTTTAAAGGCTTTTGTTGTTGTTGTTCTCTGAGACAGAGTTTCCCTTTGTAGCTCTGGCTGTCCTCACTTTGTAGACCAACCTGGCCTCGAACTCACAGCTATCCGCTTGCCTCTGCCGCCCAAGTGCTGGGATTACAGGTATGTGCCATGCCCGGCTAAAAGTTTGTTATTTTATCCCTGTGTCTGAGTATTTGCCGCCTGTGTGTAGGTGACGGCACCAGCCAGAAGGGGGAGCTGGAGGTACAAGCAGCCGCGAGTTGACCGGTGTGGGTGCTGGGGACTGACCTCTGCCCTCTGATCAGCGAGCACGCCCACTTGCTGAGGTGACTCTCCAGCCACACGGGTTTCCCTGCATTGGCCCCTGAAATCAGAAGCTACAGACAATCAAGAAACTGCTTAGAAGCAAGGACCCACGAATTGAGGGAAGCTACAGGAGCATGAACATGGCTGGAAAGCTGGAAAGCCAGACGAATGAGCTGTAATGAGCAGTAATGAACTTGGCCGGCCAGCGAACCCTGGACTAATACTAATAGTGGGGAAAGCCACGCACTGACCGAGAGCCTACTGTGAAATCCACGGAAGGTTCAGGAGCCTGCGTGGCCGTGGAGCCTCCGGAAACGGGTCAGGAACACAGCACCCGTCAGTGGAAAGTGAATTTAAAGGCCCAGCTATGTAGGGCTTGAGTGTGAAGTGTCTTCATGTTCTTGAGCACCCGATCCCCAGCAGGGGACGCTGTTTGGGGACCGTGCGGAATGTTCAGAAGGTGTTGCCTGGCTTGAGGGTGGGAACCAGGTTCATAGCAGAGCTTTTGCTTCCGGCAACAACCACAAACAGGCAACGCATGTCTCTTGAGCTGCACAGGAGAGGGAAGGGTTTCTTTGGATTGGAAGTCCAAGGTACAGTCCATCACTTTAGGGAAATCAAGGCAGGAACCCAAGCAGCTGGGCACCCACGGTCAGGAGCAGAGAGGGAGCACACACATCTTTGCTTGCTTGTGCTAATGTCGTAGTCAGCTTCTCTTGTCAACCTGGCCCATCCCAGGCTCTCCTGGGACAAGGGGACCTCACCGGAGGGATCGCCTCCATCAGATTGGCCCGTGGCTCTTTTAAATTGCTACTTGATGCAGGAATTTACCCACTGGGGGCAGGGCTGCCCCTGGGGTAGCGGTCCTGGGTGTGTAAGAAAGCAGGCTGAGAAAGCCTTGGGGAGCAAGCCAGTGAGCCGTGCCGTGGAAGTGAGAAGGTCAGAAGAGGGAGGGTGCCGTCGGGTGGGCAGTTAAGTGAAGGCTGAATCTTGAGGCTCCTGGTTTTTGTTTGTTTGTTTTGAAATCTTACTGGCACAAGGAGAAAAATCCCAAGCACATCAGAGCTTCCCCAACCCGACAGTCTAGGCAACTCGTGGCTGTGGGGAAGCCAAATCCCCAGGTCTTTAGCCTCTGTGTACCCGCAGTGCCTGTGGAAGGCAGCCCGGAAGACAGAAGGGCACTCAGAAGAGGCGTTATACGGAGACCACACCCTTCTCCCTTCTCTCCCAGTCTTGCTTTTTATCTGTTTTCGTTTGTTTGTCTGTTGAGACAGGGTGTCACCGCATAGCCCTGGCTGTCCTGGACTAACTTTGTAGACCAGGCTGCCTCACACCGATCCGCCTGCCTCTGCCTCCCAGAGTGCTGGGATTACAGGCGTGCACCACTGTGACGAGCTTTAAGTATTTTTCATTTTTATTTATGTACGTGTGCCGCACTGCCCATGAGGACACTGTGCTGGACTTGGTTTCCTTCCAGCACTTGGGTCTTGGAGGATTGAACTCAGGTAATCAGGCTTGTGTGGCATTTACGATTATGTGCCAAGCTGGCTCACTGGTCTAGAAATGTCTTTAAGTGTACAAAACCCAGCCAGCCTAGTGGTGCTTGCCATTAGTCCCAGCTCTTGAGAGGCAGAAGCAAGTGGATCTCTGTAGGTTCAAGGCCAGCCTGGTGTATAGAATGAGTTCCAGGACAGCCAGGGCCATGTGGTGAGACCCTGAGTGGTAGTTTGAGTAGGAGGTGTGGCCTTGCTAGAGAAAGTGTGTGTGGAGATGAGGTTTCAGAGGCTCAAGCCAAGCTACTGTCTCTCTCTCTTCCTGCCATGCCTCCTGCCATGATGAGAATGGACTAAACCTCTGAAACTGTAAGCCAGCCTCACTTAAATGTTTTCTTTTATGAGAGTAGCTACGGTCATGGGGTCTGCTCACAAGAACAGAAACCCTAATTAAGACACCTTGTTTCAAAAACAAAACAAAAAAGAATAGGAAGCCTGTGCCTTGGTGATAGCCCTAAGATCATGAAAGATTATACAGTTGGCAAAGAGAGGCTGAAATTAGTGCGAAGTCTGTGGAAAATGATGCAAATAAAAAAACAAGAAATTGTTCATTCTGGGGGCAGATGAAGAGACTGCCCGGGTGATGTTTGTGTACACTGTGTAAAAGTTGTCTTTGCATATTCAAGTGCTGATTTCTGCACCTGCAGAGAGCTGAGTAGTGGCTGGACTTTGGTATAATTATTCTTCGGCTGCATCATATTTTGTAAATACTCCTGTCAACACCTTCTGATGGCTGTAGTAAAGAGCTGAACGGCCGATAGCTGAGGCAGGAGAGATAGGCAAGACTTGCAGCAGAGAGAGGAACTCTGGGAAAGAATCAGGCACAAGAGTCACCAGCCAGACATGGAGGAAGAAACAGTACCAGGACTAAGACTGAGGGATAACGGGCCACGTGACAGCAAGTAGACTACTGTAAAGAGGTTAATTTAAAACAATAGCTACCTAGGAACAAGCCTATGCTAAGACCAAGCTTTCAAAATTAACAGAAGGTCTCAGTGTCATTATTCAGGAGCTGGCAGTCTGAGACAGTCTGGTTAATAGTTGGCACCCAAATGGTTAATGATTGGCACTCAACGGCTACAAAAGACAAAGGGAAAGACGTGTGGGGCAGGAAAAGGAGTTTCTTGCATAGTGAGGATAATGTGAACACGGAATGTTATTCTGACACAGGGATGACATGTTGGAAAGACTGGAAGGTCCATACCCGCACTCTGTGACATTAGGAAAGAAAAGAGCTAAATCATTATCAGCACCAGGACAGTTGAGATCAAATCAGGTACTGAAAAGTTAAGAATTATAGCAAGGCCAGTGCATTTCTTTTCCTTTTGCTGTCCTTTTCTTTTTTGTTTCTGTTTTGTTTTTTCGAGACAGGGTTTCTCTGTGTAGACTTGACTGACCTGGACTGGCTTTGTAGACCAGACTGGCCTCGAACTCACAGAGATCCGCCTGCCTCTGCCTCGCCGAGTCCCTCTATCATCTGACAACTGCCGAGAGTCTCCAGCCATAGCTGGAGATGTACCCTGCCCCACGCAGCACACATCACCTCGCCCAGACCTTGAGACCTCACCTGGAGTGTGTCTTAGACTCTGCCTGGAGCATCGCTTTTCCGGTTCTCAGCAGGTGCAACTCCTCAACGTTGTTCTCCACCTGCTTCTTTAAAAGCAGCTGCCCGCTGTGCCCTGAGAAGTCACCATCTACCTTTGATTCGCTTTTCCGGTCTGTGCGGCACTTGCCATCTCCTCCAAGTGTCTTCCGTGTGTTTTCTTGCTTTCTTGTCTTCAAGATCTCTAGTTGTTTTTTGTTTGTTTTTTCTCCTTCCTTAGCCTCCTTCGATTTTTGTTCTTTCTCCACATCCTCCTCTTCCTCTTCTTGTTGCCCTTCTAATCTTTCTTTTGAGACGAGTGTACTGTGCACCCAGGCCGCTGCCCAGACCACCCATGGGCTCCTGATCCTCTGCCTCTACTTCCAAAATGACTTCCTCCTCCTTTTTATTTTTTCTTTGAGACAGGGTTTCTCTGTGTAGCCTTGGCTGTCCTGGACTCACTTTTAGACCAGACTAGCCTGGAACTCACAGAGATCCGCCTGTCCCTGCCTTCCTGAGTGTTGGGATCATAGGCGTGTGCCACCACGCCCAGCTTCTCCTCCTCCTCCTTTAAAAATCATATCTTTGTGTTTTGGGTTCATTTTTTAGGTTTGCAGACAAACCTAAAAAAGCTATGACAACCATCATATCGTCTTGTAGCATGGCTGTCATCATAGCTTGTTCACATGCCCCCTGAAGTAAGGTACTGACGTCTCTGTCCATCTGCCTTCCCCCTGAGGGTGAGCTACCCGTAAGCAGGGATCCTGGCTTTCTCATCCATTGGGGGGTCGTTAGCCTGGAGATCAGATACTTGCTGACCCTGGTCAGAGTTTGTGGACGAATGACCGTGGCCGTTCAGGGGGGCCTGTGTGTGACACCATGGAAACAGCACACAGGTGAGCACATTTTCAGGGAAAACGGCTAAGTTTGCGAGCAGTGTGTTTGCTTTCCCGTTTCCTTGAGGCTGGTCACTGCTCGGGGCGACAGATGGCACGGGCTGGCAGATTATGAGGAGAGGAAGCTACAGGACCACAGCCAACAGTGTCCAGAGCAGTGTCCCGCCCCCACTGAGCCTCTTACCTCAGCAGACACTCCACCCATTGCCAAGTGGGTAACTGGATGGCGGCTGCTGGTGGCTGGCCGATCTTTGTCCCAATTTCCTGGTTGGATGTGCAATTTGTAGATGAGAAATATGGCCTCACTTCCTGTCACAATAGAAAAATAATGAAAAGGGAAAGAAAACAGGGCAAAAGTCTTTTTAACCCCAGGAGGTAAAAAAATAAAAAGGCAAGCAAGGCAAAAGAGGGAAAGCACTCAGAGGCCCAGAGCAGGGAGGCTAAAGCCAGTGGAGAACATCGGGGTGTGCTTTTTCATCGGAACCATTACCAACCGCCGACCCTCTCCAACCACAGCAATGGGCCAGAATGCCCACATTTTTGTTTATGTGAGCTCTGCTGTGGTCACGGGTTTTGGAGGTGGGGGTATGGTGGCATCCGTGCTGAAACGAGAAGTCGGGGCTCGGTGGCAGCTTCCCCCACCCCTGCAGGCCGGCCTACACCTCCCCCACCCCCGTTTCCTGGAGGCAGCTGCCATCCGTGTTATTCATTAACCAGGCACTAATATTTCTGTTTACCCATCTGCCGTCCTGCTGCGGGGCAGGGGGTACAGACAGAGCCTCAGAACCCTCCAGCCGGCCGGATGTTCTTGGAGGAAGCAGGACAGCACCGCTGAATGAACGCATATTATGTCGGAAGCCCTCTGCCAGACGCAGTGCTGCCTGTTGCTAGGGAATGAGGAAGTTTTTCCTCCCGGGATGCGATTGCTGGGTTAGTGTGCATGAGTGGACCGTCAGTACCTCTTGACAAAGTCATGCTCAGTACCCTAATTTTGGCAGAAACTGGCCCTAGGTGTGAGGTGTTTATGCTACGCAGAAACTGACAAGAGCTGCGCACTAAGGTCCTTCCTTCCCTCCAACCTCACCTTCACTCTCCTGCCCTGATATAAAGACCTACTCTTAACTCTTTCTGGCTCTTGGGTCTTTTTTTTTTTTCCTTAAGATTTTATTTTACTTTTAATTATCTGTGTGTCTGTATCTTGTCTGTGTGTGGGTATGTGCACATGTGTGCAGATGCCCAAGGAGGCCAGAAGAGGGCGTCAGATCCTTTGGAGCTGGAGTTTCAGTCCGCCAGACATGGGTGCTGGGGGCTGAACTCAGTCTTCTGCAAGAACGGTATGTGCTCTTAGACAATGAACCATCTCCTGGATTTCAGTGGGTTTTTAACTACTTCCTTCCCTGGGTACAGAAGCACAGATAGCTTGTTTTTGTGGCCTCAGGATCTCCATCCCTCAGCAGAGCACCTAGCTTCTGTGAAGGTCCCTGATCTGAGATGACCCGAATCAGTGATGGCTTTAGGCTTTTCAAAACTGGTGTGAGGGGGTAAGACGATCAATCCTCACTTAGAAAGGCAAACGGGATGGGCATTGGAAGTAGGAGAAAACAAGAAACAGGACAGGAGCCTACCACAGAGGGCCTCTGAAAGACACTACCTAGCAGTGTATCAAAGCAGATGCTGAGACTCATAACCAACCCTTGGGCAGAGTGCAGGGAATCCTATGAAAGAAGGGGGAGTTAGTATGGACTGGAAAGGACAGGAGATCCACAAGGACCAAATATATCTGGGCACAGGGGTCTTTTCTGCGACTGATTCTCCAACCAAGGACCATACATGGATATAACCTAGAACTCCTGCTCAGACGTAGCCCATGGCAGCTCAGTATCCAAGTGGCTTCCCCAGTAAGGAGAGCAGGGACTGTCTCTGACATGAACTAGTGGCTCTTTGACCTTCCTCTCTACCCCCGAGGGAGGAGCTTGGTTTACCGCAGAGGAGGACATTGCAGCCAGTCCTGATGAGACCTGATAAGCGAGGGTCAGATGGAAGGGGAGGAGGACCTCCCTTATCAGGGACTTAAAGAGGGGCAGGGAAGAGATGAGGGAGGATGGGATTGGGAAGGAATAAGGGAGGGGGCTACAAAGTAAGTAAACTGTAATTAATATAAAAAATAAAAAGTTAATTAAAAAACTGGTGTGACAGCAATACAGTCAGTAGAAATTTGACTCCAATTATGAATTTTGAATTTTCTTAGGCTATGTACGCTGTGTGATTGTTTCTCATGGCAGCTGGCCACAGCCCCCAGACAGCCCCACAAATAATGTGGGGAACAGCCATGGCTCAGTGTTGTGCCTCTAAGCTGTTCAGTGTAGTGAATGCATTCTCTCTCTGTCTCTGTCTCTCTGTGTCTCTCTGCATCTGTATATATCTCTGTCTCTTTCTGTGTCTCTATCTATCTGTCTGTCTGTCTGTCTGTCTGTCTCTCTGTTTCTTTCTGTGTGTCTATCTGTCTCCCTCTGTACTCTCCATGTGTGGTATGTGCATGTATGTATCCCTGTGTTTTGGGGAATACCCTCCTTTGCTTGTGTGTGTGTGTGTGTGTACACCCTCATTTGTGACAATGTATGTGTGGGCTAGAGGTCAACATTAGGAATCCTCTTCAATGGTTTGTCACATTAGTTTTATTTTTAATGTTGAAATTACTTGTTTGTATTTTGTGTGGGGCTGTTCTACCTGCATGTATATCTGTGTACACACTGGCCAAAGAGGGCATTGGATGCCCTTGGCACTGTTACAGGCTGTTGTGAGCTGTGGTACTGGAAAGGGCGGTTGGTGTTCTTGCCCATTGAGGTGTGTGTGTGGCCCCACATCCGTCTTTCATTGAACCCGAAGTCTGGTGCTTTGGCTAGTTTGGTGTGTGTGGCCCAGGACCCTGTCTCTGGTGCTGATTACAGATGCAATGTGGCTTCATGGTCCCACTGCCGTGCACCCCCACTGTGATGGACTGTTTCCCCTCAAACCACGAGCCCCCTATAGCTGGGTTTTAAACTGTTTTCTTCTCAGCCGTCTGGATTTAATCCCAGCCCTTAAGAGGTGGGTTTCAGGAAATCCAAGATCAGCCTGCTCTACACAGTGAGCTCTTGACTAGCCAGCAAGACCCCGTCTCAAAAATAAATGGTTTTATTTTGGTTTATTGTTTGGGTTTGTGTGTGCATGTGTGCTTGTGCCTGTGTGTACGTTCACATACATGTGTGCACTTGTGCCAGACAGCATGTATGTGGAGGTCAGAGGACGACTTTGGAGTCTCTGTTTTCCTTCCACCTTGTTCAGGTTGGGTAGATCCCTCCTGTTCCTGCTGTGCTTTGTAGCCCAGGCTAGCTGGCCCCTAGCTCCACCTCCCGTTGCTGTAGGGGTGCGGGGACTATAGATGCGCCCCACCACATCCTACTTTTTGTAGGTTCTGAGAATCAAAACCAGGTCATCAGGGTTACACAGCGAGTGCTTCTACCCACGGAACCAGCCAGTCTCACGGCTTAATATATTATTTCCAGGACAGCTGGGATGGCACATGCATGTATTCCACACTTGGGGAGGGGGTGGAGGCAGGAGGAGGAGGAGCTCAAGATCACTCTTGGCTTCGCAGGGAGTTCAAAGCCAGCCTCAGCTACCTACGGGAGACCCTGTCCCAAAACAATCTTTCTAGCGTTTTTAAACTTTTAACTTGCTTTTTAAAAGACAGGGTCTTCCTGTCTGGCTGGCCCTGGATGGCCTCACACTTAGAATCCTCCTGTCTCTGCCTCTGCAGAGAGAGTTAATTGCACCAGGAAGGAAGGTCACTCGGGTCCTTGTGGAAAAAGGAGTTAGGCAGGTGGGAAGAGAGAACCAGGACAGGAGAGGAGGACAGGCAAAGGCATGCTGTGATCTGATTTCTGAAGGAGATGGGCTTGACACAATAAAACCTCGGCCTTCTGAGCGGGAAGGAACCAGTCCTAAACTGCCTGATGGGTCAGCAGCCCCAGGTGGGACTCACCCACACTCAACAGGACCCCATTAGCGCCCTCACCCTCTTTGCCCCAACAATATCATCTGAACGTGTTTGGGGGGCCTCTCCACCCTACCCTTTTTCCCTCTGCTGTGGTATTGAGGCCTCCATCCCTTACTTCCTGGGTCACGAAGATGTTTGCCAAAACCATGAGCATTTGCTTCACACTTTCATAATTTTTATTTTTAACCTGCCAAACCAAGAACTTTTTTTTTCTTCCTGTCCTCCCACGCAGGTGAGTGTCAATGTCAGATAGACTGGTACCGAGACACATCCTTGCCTGGGAAAGGGTGACCCAGAGGGCAAAATTGCAACCTTGACCCCAGCTCAACGGTGGAGACAAAACCAAAACGGGAAAATCAGCGCGAGTCATTTACAAAGGGACAGCTGGAACGGACACAGAAAGACCAACACCACCACAGACCCGAGCCCATCCTCCCGGATAGTGCCGTGGCTTAGAGCTTTCCCAAGACTTCTCTTCTTCCCACAGTTTCCCCTTCCAGGATCCCCAGCCAGGCCTCTGTCTCCAAGTGATGTTTCCAAGCCTGAAGGAAAATTACTTTTAAAACTGCTTGCCCATGAACCACCTTGCTTGTGAGCCCCTGGCCCTTCTGTGCTTTAAGGCTGCAGCTGTTTCTTCCTGTAGCCTGGAGCTGTGCTTCTCTGGGCAGGAAAATCCAGTCACGCAGTGATGTCAAGCGGGTGGGTGTCTTTCCTTTTTTTAATCTTTTCTCTTTTACCAAGTCCCGGGTGCTCTGCTAGCCGGCCCAACTTCTGGGTGACCCGGATGCTCAGGAAGACCCGGGGAGCTCTCTACTGGGTGATGACGTCTGAGCTCTGCACCTCTTCTGCTTGACTCCCACCCCTGTCCATCCTGGTCCCCTCCACCGTCTCCTTGGTCCCTCTGCCCAGCACAGCGGAGCCAGGATTGCGGAACAGTAGCACACTTTGCCCGAAAGCTCTGCGCACCACGGAGGAAGAGAAGTAGAAGAGCAGCGGGTCCAGGCTGGCGTTGAGGGAGCTGAACACCACGGCCTCCACCCGCCACGAGGGGCTCTGCCTCATGAAGAAGCCCACCAGGTGGGACATGTTGTAAGGCCCGAAGCACACCAGGAAGTTAAGAAGCGTCACCACGGCCAGACCCACCGCCCGGCGTCGCCTCTGAGCCCCGACGTGAGGCTGTGTAAGCATGATCCACACGAAGCGCCAGTAGCAGAAAATGGTGACGGCCATGGGGACGAGGAAGAGGACCAGGCACAGCTCCAGCCGCACGGGCAGCACCACGTCCAGCTGCTCCTGAGTGAAGTTCTCGTAGCAGGTTATCTGGTTCGAGGCGCCCACCTGCTCGGTGGAGTTCAGGTACTGAACGACGATGACGATGGTGCAGTGGCCGAGGGACAGGACCCAGGCCACCAGGGCGGCCGCCACTCCGTAGAGCGGCCGGCGGGACAGCTTGTACTGCACCGGGAAGGCCACCCCCAGGTAGCGCTCCATGCTGATGCCCGCCAGCAGCCACGTGCTGCAGTAGATGCTGCTGTAGAAGCCAAAGCCCGTGAGCGCGCACACGATCTTCGGGAGGTACCAGCGGAAGTTGGACGCTGCCTCCACGATCCGGAAGGGCAGCAGCAGCAACAGGAGCAAGTCCGCCAGGGTCAGATTGAGCAGGAGGATGTGCACCGGGGCGGGCTGGGGCTGGCGGACCCGGTTCGCGAAGGCCCGCAGGGCCAGCAGGTTGGCGGGGAGCCCAGTGAGAAAGATTAGGATGTAGGCTGTGAGGATCAAGGAGCTGTGCCAGTCAGGGGTCATCCTGGAAGGTGGGGGAGAAATGACGGGTCAGGAGCCCCACCCCCCACCCCTTAACTCACAGCCTGCAGACCCTCCTTCCGCAGGGCTCCGGCTGCTCACATCCTCTCTGGCGCTGTCCTGTCCCCAGACCAAAGCTGTCTGCTCCTCAGCCGCTTGCCCAAGCCACCTGCCAGAACTGCCCAGAGCAATTATTGACTTAGCCTTGGGCGGGATATTAAGCTGCACTTATTACGTTTGCCATCCTGTGTCTCCTGGGGGAGACCAACTCGCTTCCCAGGGGAATTCCCCCTCGGCTTTCCAGGGCCCTCTTCCTAGTTTAAGCCTCACGGATAATAGGAAGTGATCAGTTCCCAGGTCTCAGTGGTGGCTGGGGCCCGGAGCCGAAGCCTGGTGGGAGCAGAGGGCAGCCACAGAGGCCGGGAAAGAGCAGGAAGGTGTGTCTTGGGAGAAAAAAGGAAACTTCCAGAAGGCATGCCCTGCCAGCCCTGGGCTGGCTCTCCTCAGCTTCAGGTGCCCAGCCTCTCCCTTTCCCCCTGCCCCTCCTCCAGGCCAGCAGCTTACCTCCTTGGGCTGACCACAGGGGTTCATCCACCAGCTTCTGCTTCTGCTCTGGCCCAGTCCTGTGGATCCTTCCAAAAAGAGGGAGCTAAGGCAGACAAGAAGAAAGACTAAGCCAGCTCCTTGCTCTGTGGCCTGGTCCCCCCAAATTTCAGACCCAAGGTCCCAGAAGCCCAGACAGTTCAGGTGGCCTAAGCCTGGTGTTTTGACTGTATACAGGACGCCACCTCTAAGCGAGCTGACTCTGTTTCCACTTGGTTATAACCCTTGCTGCTACCTCACAGTCTCTCTCACCCCATTCTTTCTTCATTCTCTGATTCTCTGTCCGTGGTTCCTATACACACACACACACACACACACACACACACAGTCACTGGGTCCGATATTTGCTTTTTTGCTCTGACAAGCATCCTCCAGCCTCCTCCTCCCCCCCCCCCGCCCCCGCCCGCTCCTTCGAAGCCAAGCCCCAGTGTCTTGCCCTGAGTGCCCTGCCTTGCCTGGCTTCCGACAGGTTTCTTGGGGGTTCCTGGCCCAGGGGACTTTCAGCAATTGCTGCAGCCCGTTTCATACAGAAAAGGGAGGAGGGGCGGAGA
The DNA here is from genome assembly GCA_028658305.1 of Pachyuromys duprasi. Classification (NCBI taxonomy): domain Eukaryota; kingdom Metazoa; phylum Chordata; class Mammalia; order Rodentia; family Muridae; genus Pachyuromys; species Pachyuromys duprasi. The sequence goes on from CM053758.1 coordinate 4,269,472, forward strand.
CCCAAAAATTATAAGGAACCTGACTGGTGGGAAGCTGTTATACTAGCAGGGGTCACATGATCAGAGAGAGGCAGGTCAGCAATTGAGCAGTGTTTCCTCTCAAACCCAAAGCGGCAGCGGCGCTCTCCTCTCCCTGGAGAGCTGATCTGTTCCGACTTCCACAGATTTTTCTGTCTCTACTTCCTGCCTCCTCTCCCACCACCAACCCTTAGACATTGCCCTCCACCTTCCCCTTCCTCACTCCCACCCCGTCCCACTCCTCCCATCCCTCCCATCCCCCACCTGCCTCCCCACCTGCCCCACCCCCATCCCTGTCAGATTCTCTTCTGTTTTCTGACCTGGTCCTTCCTCGATGTCTAGAAGGTCGGTCTCATTCTCAGAATGAGGCTCCCGGCTTCCTTTGATTCCTCTGACATCTAACTTCCTTGTGTCATACACCCCGACCAGTTTCCTTCGGCCTCGAGGTTGAGACAGACTTTCCCTAGCTAGGCTGTGTCTCTTTTCGGTGGACAGCCAGGCAGCTGTGGGCTGCCGTCCAAGTCTCTACACTGGGAACTTCGGGTCAGATCAGGTTCTATGAACTTTCCTTTCCTTTCCTTCTGCAAGCGAGCATGGGAACGGTGACAGCACTGGCCAGTGAGGCCCAAGCCATGGAGCATCGGGGTGTGGGCACCTGGTGGGTCCTTCCCTCAAGCCTGTCCGGCGGTCCCCTCGAGAGTGAGCGCTGGGTGTGAGGCTCTGCAGACTGAGGCTGGCCGGGGCTACAGATGAGAGACAGTGAGGCCCACTCAAAGTGAGGTGTCACTGTGGCTGCCCCCAGAAGAAAGGCAACCCCCAACATGCCTTCTCCCTCCTTGTTTTCTCCAGTTCCTCTTGTGACCTGTTTAGTTGGCTGCAAGAGATCCTCACAAGTCCTTCAGAGAGCCGGAGGGATGGCTCTGGGGTTAAGGGCACTGTCTGCTCTTGCAGGGGACCTGAGTTCCGTTCCTAGCACCTAAGTGGCATGGCAGTTCACACTGTAACTCCAGAGAACACTAAATATGCATGCTGGGTATACCTACACGCTGACAAAACACTGCTACACATTTTAAAAAATACACTCAAAAACACATATGTGAGAAAACAAAGACAATGAGAATGTGTTGCCCTCTTTCATATTCTTCCTCTTCCTTTTTCTACCTCCCTTTCTCACTTTTTCCCTTTCTTTCTTTTTCTAGTATTAGAGATGGGTTCTAGGGTCATTTGAATTCTAGCCACGCCCCCAGCCCCTCACTGGGGGATTCTAGGCAGGGCTCTACTACTGAGCCACACCCCCAACCCCTCACTGGGGGATTCTAGGCAGGGGCTCTACCACTGAGCCATGCCCCAGCCCCTCACTGGAGGATTATAAGCAGCAGGTGCTCTACCACTGAGCCACACCCCAGCCCCTCACTGGGGGATTCTAGGCAGGGCTCTACCACTGAGCCACACCCCCAGCCCCTCACTGGGGAATTCTAGGCAGGGGCTCTACCACTGAGCCACACCCCCAGCCCCTCACTGCCCTCCTACCAGAAAGCAGAAACCAGGTGTGGGGCAGTGGCTTTAAAACTTCCAAAAGCCTTCCCCTAGTAACTTATGTCAACCAGGCCTGACCTTTTAAAGTCTCCATAGCCGTCAAAACAGTGGTCAGCCAGCTGGGGACTGAGCATTCAAAGCAGAAGCCTGCAGGGGATAGTTCAGATTCAAACTGTCCTACAGGAGAACAGAGAGACAGACGTGCTATTGCTTGATCCTAAGGGTTGCTTTGTGTTAATGATCTTCCACAAATATTCATGAGGATGTTTAATTATTGGAAAGCAAGCCTAGAGGAGCAGGAAGGTCTCCTGTCCCCGCTTGCCTCCCACTTTGGTGGTACTGTGTCACCTAAGCAAGACCAGGGCAGGCAGCCATGGGCGCTCGGGTTCCATGGCCCCGGGAGTCTTTCCTGGTATTTAGTAGATGTGATTCAAATCAAGTTCCAGAAGCAGCTGTCACGTTTACCTCGGAGATGTGAAGTTAGATCTCCTCCTTGTGTCAGGGGCCACCCTAGCTGCCATAACTGAGACACGGCACCATTTATGTCAGAGGGTAGGACTGACGTAGTGTGACGTAGGCGCTCCAGAATCAAAGCAGTGGGGGCCACTGCTCTGTGGTGGAGGCAGGGGTGAACCCGCTTCGAGCTTCGGTGCTGGTCCAGGTAAGAGCCCAGGGCCTCGAAGGCAGTTGCCGTGGACACAGAGGTGAGACTAGATGGGGTCAGACATGTTGCCCTGGGGTGGGGTCTCCAGATGCCTAAAACAGGAAGAGTAGTTAGGCATTACGGCACACACCTGTAATCCCAGCACCTGGGGGGGGGGGGTGCGGCAGGAGGGTGTGCGAGTTCGAAGCCAGCCTGGGCTACATAACAGGGCCCTGTCTCTTGTCTGGGATGGTTTCCAGAGTTCCTGGGCAAGTCCTAGGACAGCCATTGTCTTCACGGTCCACCCAACGTGAAGCAGGAGCTGCAGCCATCAGCCACGTCCTCCTCCCGCTGTCTTCATGGTGTGAGTCCCCACAGGGTTCTGAGGGCTCTGAAGTGCCCTCCGGGGACAGGGACAGCAGAGTCTGCGCGTGCACTGTCTGCCTGAATCAACTCGTTTCTTTGTTTGCTTTACTCTGGCAAAGATGGATCCTTCCCACTGACCAGGAACCTTGCCAGCCTCTGGATGCCCAGTGTCCACGGGTCTCCACGAGGGTGGCTGTGTTTCAATCAGGTCAGGCAGCCTCACGACCGCCATTGCTGCTCACGCCCCATGCTCTGCTCGATGTGATGTTTGCTATGGCAGATTGTCCCCAAGAATGATGTCCAGGGGGATTTGATACTTCTCTGAATTGGAGTGCTTAGTTAGGGCTTCCATTATTATGCTAAAACACCATGATTACAAGCAACTTGGGAGGAAAAAGGCTTAGTTCATCTTACATTTCCGAGTAACTGTCCATCATTGAGAGAAGTCAGGCCTGGAACTCACGGAAGGAACCTTGAGGCAGGAACTGATGTAGAAACCATGGAGGAGGCTGCTTACTGGCTTTTTCCCATGGCTTGCTCAGTAGGACTACCAGCCCATGGGTATCACCTCCCACAGTGGGCTTGGCACTTCCACATTAGTTATTAATTAAGGAAATACATTACACACCTGCCTACAAGTCAGTCTAGTAGAGGCGCCTTTTCTATCGAGAGTCCCTCTCCTGAATGCTCTCGTCTGCGCTAAGTTAACATAAGACTAACCAAGGCAGAAGGGCTATTTTGACAGTCCATCCAGGGGAGAGTCAAAGGGCACGGCACTTGTGACAAACATGAACTGCCATCAGTTAGGTCTTCCCAGACAGTACTCTCTCCTCCGCCTTCATGGGACAGGGTAACCCTCCTAGCTCAGTGGCCCAAGGGGTTACAAGCATGCCTCACCACACTGGGTATCCTGTGGGCTTTCCTCGGAAGAGCCCAGCCTACCCAGCTTTCTCGGGGCATTGCCCTAACCTCTACAGCCCTTATTGGTGGTTCTCAGAAATCCAGGTTCTAGTTCTTGTTCTTTTTCTCTTTCTTTCATTCGTTCTTTCCTTCCTTCTTTGTTTGTTTTTCTCAAGACAGGACTTCTCTATGTCGCCCTGGCTGTCCTGGAACTCACTCTGTAGGCCAGGCTGGCCTTGCACTCAGAGAACCACCTGCTTCTGCCTCCTGAGTGCTGGGATTAAAGGCGTGTGCGCCTTCTTTCTTTTTAAGCCAGGGTTTCTCTGTGTAGCCCAGGCTGTCCTGGAACTGACTCACACTTAAAAGACCTGCCTGCCTCTCAAATACTGAGATTAAAGGTGTAGCCCCCCCCCCTTTTTTTTAAAGTAGGGTCTCCTACAGCCAAGGCTGGCCTCCAATATGTAACAGAAGATGGCTGTGCACTCCAGCTGTGTGACACGGTTCCTGGGGAGATTTGAGCAAATGTCTGCTCACCCCAAACAGAGAACTGATGACCAAAGTTCAACCCTGCAAATCAATGAGTTTTACTGTGGTGACAGGGTAGTATGGGTGACGGGTTACTTACAGGAGCAGAAATGACTCAGAGACAGCTACCTCTCCAAAGCCCACCCTGGCACAGTGACAGCTCACAAATGCTGGCACCTGGAGCACATCGCATAGCCCTACAGGAGTTCAACATGTTGCAGAGCGTCCTTTCGGTTGACTGGGTTAATTGCCTGGCTGTGTCTTAGTCACTGTCCTATTTCTTGACCATGGCAACTCTGTGAAAGGAAGCATTTAATTGGGGCTGGCTTGCAGTTTCAGAGGCCTCGACCATTATCATCATGGTGGAAAGCATGGTCCAGGCAGGCGTGGTGCTGGAGCAGGAGCCGAG
>CM053758.1:4273968-4289771 GCA_028658305.1 Pachyuromys duprasi
TAATGAGGATGGGACTTACACCAAGGAACCCAACGACCCTAGAAAGCAAGAAGCAGTCTGAAAAATGGTCTATGCCTTCTTTCCTCTCTAATCTTCTTTCTTGCCTACCTAGTGCTGGGGAGTTGGAAGGGGTTGGGGTAAAGATGGGTGGAAGGTATAAGAACCCAATAAAATAGCTTAAAAAAAAAGTATGCCAACACATGAGCTGATGGGGGCCATTCCCATTCAACCACCGCAGCTGATCTGTCTGCTTGAGAACATTTGACTTGTCTCAGAACCTTAATTGCAGCATGGCTTGTCTGAGAATGATGCTCAAGTAAGCAGTTTTAACTGCTTATATACTCTTGTAAGGAGGAACGAGCCTAAGGAATCTGGTAAGTTTTAGGGACTTCCTGAAGCTGAGTTGTTTACTTCCTGTCTCAATTAGCTTCCCAGCAAGGTGCATTGTTTAACCCCTTTAGAACATCCTGTTGTTTTACTTCTTTGTATGCATCCTGTCCTAAAATACCTTGTTTTTTACTTCCCTCTTATATCCTGTCTTAAGGAGTTTCCCTCCAAAAGGCAATGTTTTAATCCTGAGTGAAATTACTCCACAAAAACTTCCACAACTTCCGCAAGTGTTGTGGTTACGTGTGACTTAATGCCAGGTGTGTGTAATGCTGGGTGATGAATCCGCTGGCACCCCAATATGAGCCAATAGTGCAGAGAAGTTAAAGTATATGAGTGCAGGTTTATCGGAAGAGGCTCTCAACTGCGTGTAGGGGGAGTGGGCGAGAGAAAAGAAAGGAAGGGACACAGAGAAGAAGAGAGAGAGAGGAAATACAGGGAGAAGGAAGAGAGTGAGTAAGAGAAGAGGCAGAGTGTTAACCAAAATATCTGGGTTATGTAGGGAAGCCCTGTCCCTGGGCTGAAAAGTTAAGGGTAGAGGGCAGGGAATGTCAGCCACACCCTGCAGCAGTAGGGACCAAGGGATGCTGGGAGAACTTGGGTGGCCAGGCCCACTTTGGTATGATCTGAAACCCAACACCGGGGATAGAACCCAGGGCTTCTGCGTGCTAGGCAAGCACTGTACCAACCGAGCCACGCCCTCAGGGCCCTGCATCTCCTTCCATGCCTCCTGTCCTTCTCTGTGCTCCACGTAAGCATGTGAGCATCACCCTCTGTTCCCTACATGTTTCCCACTCTATCGTCACCTCCCTTCTTTGTCACAGTTGTCCCCACCCCCCCTGCCACCCCAACAACACAGCAGCTTCCTCTCTTCCGTCCGCACTATGCTCCAGTCGGAGCATGGTACAGCCCCCAGCTCTGCATCACCTGGTATTCCAAAGGCAGCAGGTACATTTCATACAATCTGAGGCAGTTGGTTCTCAGTCCCAGGAAGTCCAGACAGCCCTGGCAAAGACTCTGAACCACCAGCTCCATTTAGACAGGCTGAGGAACTGACAGTTATCCCAACATCCTACTGAGCCCAGTGGCCAGGGCTTATGTCCCCAAAGGGTCCTCTATGAGTTTTGGGAAGCGGCACCAGCCACAGCTTTCTCAGATTTCCCTGAAAGTCCCTTAGATTATTCAGTTGAGGGAGAGGAGAAGCCAGCCCAGCCTGGCTTTAAGCTCAGCACGTCCCTGAGGACCATCTGGAAGTCCTTGTCCCCCTGCCTCCACCGTGTCTCGCTCACTGACGGCTTCTGAACACCACACCTTTTCAGATGTCTTCCTGCTCCACTGTCTCATCTTTTGGGGAAAGGCCTAATCATTTAGGAAGTTCCTCTAAGAACGAGTAGCCTGTTTGTCTTTCTAAGTTCATCTGTGGGGTCTTTGTGTCTCCTTGAAAAATCATCATTTTGGGGGGGCGCATTTTTGTTTGCATGTCTATCTATCTATGTAGCACTTGACTGTAAGGAATGTAGTGGCCCCCAAGGCCGGAAGATGGTGTCAGGTCCCTAGCAGTGAGCCACCATGTGCCTGCTGGGAATTGAACCGGCGTCCTTTGGAAGAACAGCATGTGCTCTTAATCACTAAACCATCTCTCCCGCCCTTCTCGGTGTCTTTGGACTGACACTACATTAGTCCTGCCTCTGTGACAGGTCCCGGCCCCGTATCTTCCCTGTAGCTGCTGGAAGCCATTCAGTAGGCGGACTTCTGCATGTGGGTTTTCTTTATTTTTGCACTGAAGAGGAGGGAGGCTGGAAGGAGAATCCAGGACCCTGAAGGTGTGGTCCAGTTGGTAAAGTGCTTACCTAGCAGAACAGAAGTGCTTCCATCTCACTCCTCTCTCTCTCTCTCTCTCTCTCTCTCTCTCTGTGTGTGTGTGTGTGTGTGTGTGTGTTCCCGGAGCACACCCCTCCCCCATGCTCCTGAGTTCTGCCCCCTTCTCTGCCCACTGTTGTCTATGCAGGAAAGACCACAGAGTGGTAACAAAGGGTCTCAACTCTGGGGCATCGGTCAAGCCTCATAGTTCCCATGACCTTTAGAGCCCTTCGGTTCCTTCTGCACCGTGTCCACCACCCTGGTAACCTTGGCTGTTCCTGTTTCTGGTCTGCTCCTGCCCAGGTGGTGAGCCTGGAAAAGCAGGAAAGGCTGGGAGGTACAGGTGGAGAAGGAAAAACCCAGGTTGGGGTGTGGGTGGGGTTCTTCTTGATTTCCAAGTCAGCTTGGAAATCAAGCCTCCTTTTTTTATTTTCTTTTATTTTTACAAGCTTCTGGTCTGATAAGACCAAGAACCCTCCCTCAGCTATGACAGTGCCTGGCCCCTGTCCAGTGTACACATCTTCCTGGAGTTGGGCAAGCCATTCTGTAGACAGACTTCTCTACCCTTGCATGTGGGTTTTTTTTTCTTTATTTTTGCATTCCTGGGAATCAAACTTGGGGCCTCCCGAATACTTGGAAAATACTCAGCCACCAAGCCACACCTCCAGCCTGCAGTTTAAGGAACTTCATGTATTCTTCCTTGGGGAGTGGGGGATGTGTGCCACAGTGTGTCTGTGGAGGTGAGAGGTCAACTTGCTAGAGTCAGTTCCCTCCTATGATGTCTGCCAGTCTATACCTGGGGGTTCAGAAGAACCAGGTTGTCTGCCTTGGCCACATGACAGCTCACAAGCACTTGTAACTCCAGTGCCAGGGGATCTGATACCCTCTTCTGGCCTCCAAGAGTATCCACACCTGCATCTGGTACACATACATCCATGCAAGCACACATTCACACACACGTGTGTGTGTGTTATTCTTGTTTTGTTTAGTTTCAGTTTGTTTTTTTCCCTGTGTAGCTTTGGCTGCCCTGCAACTTGCTTTGTGGACCAGGCTGTCTTCAAACTCACAGAGATCTGCCTGCCTCTGCCTCCCAAGTGCTGGGATTGCAAGCAGGTGCCACTGCACCCAAAAGTTCTTGTTTTTTGAGGCAAGGTTTCCCTGTGTAGTCCTGGCTGTCCTGGAACTTGATGTGAAAACCAGGCTGGGCTCGAACTCACAAACATTTGCCTGCCTCTGCCTCCTGTGTGCTGGGATTAAAGGCAGGCACCACCATTGCATATCTGTTTGGGTTTTTTTGTTGTTGTTGTTTGTTTTTAGGAAAAAAAATTTCTGAGGATACATATACACATGGCTAAGACATACCTCAACCCCTAATAGGGTCTGGAGATATGAGATGGCTCAGAAATTAAGAACACAGGACTAAGCTCAGTTCCCAGCGACCATATCTGATGACATTCAGTTATCTGTTAGTCTAGCTCCAGGGGAACAAACAGCCTCTTTTGGCCTCCAAGGGAACCCGCATGCATATACATATTCATAAACACACAGACATAGTTTAGGATTTCTATTATTGGGGGAAAAAAAAAAGCACAATGACCAAAGGCAACTTGAGAAGAAAAGAGTTTACTTGGCTTACACATCACAGCCTGTCACTGAGAGACATCAGAATAGGAACTCAAGGCAGGAACCTGGGGGCAGGAACTGAGGGATATGGAGGAAAGAGGGGATTCTGCTTACTGGTTTGCTCCCCATGATTTCTTATCACGAAAGTCAGCTTTCTGATAACGCCCTGAGATGTGGACCCAGGAGTGGTACGCACACAGTAGGCTGGGCCTCTCCTGTCCATTGTTAATCAATCAAATGTCCTCATGGACTTGCCATCAGGCCTGTGAAGGCATTTTCTCAATTGAGGTTTCTCTTCCCACCTGTGTCTACATCTGTGTCAAGTCAATTTTTAGGGTCAAAACTAGAACCCGGTAGCCCCTACCACTTAATCCTCAATGGCTAGTCAAAGGGACAAGAAATAGCAAAAAGCAGAGAAAGGATATTTGTTTGGTGCGGCTATGTTGAGAAGACGAATAAGGAGGTTCCTTGGTGCCCAAGTCTATGTTCTTGGGGGTCCTACATGAGATTTGAGGTTTAAATGGAGGGCTAAAGGTCTGTACAACCAAACAGTCCTGGTCCAGAGTGTGGTCTTGTCCATCACTGACCCATGGCTGTCTGGTTCCCCCTCCCCTGCAACATTCCCTGGCAAGTTTTAGAGCTGTGTGAAATCCTTTTGGGGAGAGACAAGTCCCCCCCCCCCCCAGCCAGCAGTAAACATCATTCAATTTCTTCCTTCTCCTAGCATAAGACTCCTATGAAAATTCCAACTGCTCAGGTGTCAGGGACCCCACCCCCATATCCCCAGCATACCCCCGTCTCCCCCCTCCCCCCTCCATCCCCTATCTCCTGACCACCTCCACCATCTCCCCACCACCCATTCTCTCCCACTCCCCATCTCCCCGGCCTTGAAATTACTAAACCTCTGTTTCTCAAAGACCGCGTTATGCCCAACCTGTGGCCTTAATAGCAGATGGTTCTGTACTGCCTGTTCAGGAACGGCAGCCATGGCTTTGTTTCAGGAGGTCATGTGACTAACTTGTTAGGCTTATGGTCCGCTCCTGTAACCTCCTATTTTGTCTGCCCAGGTCCCCATTTGGAAACCCCCTACCCCTGGGGTGTTGGGGGAAAACAAAGACCACACATTGCCCAGCATGCTCTTCCGATCCCACGTTGTTCTATTGAATAAACGGGACTGATGTACACACGAGAGAAGTGGGGTTTAGTCTCCCCCTCACGGCGGCTGCACCTCACGCGTCACACGGCTCGTGAGAGCTAGCAGCATCCCTGTACTGTTTAAATCCTGTCCTGTTTTTTCCGACTGCTAATGGCTGTGTAACTCTCTGCAGACTTTCTTAGCTTATCATAGCAGAGCAGGCCTACGCTTCTGGCTCTTAATTGTTGTAACTGAAGCCAAGTTTGGCTTATTTAGGGCCTTAATGATAAGATACTGAGCAGCTTGGAGATTTTCCAAAGAATAAAGGAAGCTGAGCAGCCAGGACCAGATGAAAAGTCATGTCACTAATACAGCCCACATCTGTCTTGAGCATGAAGCCCCAGGGCCACAAGTAATTCTCCTCACTTTTTCTTTCTTGTCCCATGAAAGAAGAGAGCTTCGGATGCAGAGCTGGACACATGCAGGTATTGGGGATCCTGGAGAACAAGATCCGGCATCGTTAGCGTGCCTGATGGGAGAAGGCTCTGGTGCCTGCTCAGATTCATGCCCTGGTGGTTCCCTAAACAGGAGATTCAGGGATGAGACAGTAGTGAGAGCTGGGAGAGTAGAGTACCCATTTAGAAACGTTTGGACACATCAGCACTGTTGTGATTTGAACGTGGAATGCCCTCCTAGCTGTGATGCAATGGGACCTACTGGCCCTCTCTCCTGTACCCTCCCATCACTCCTGCCTCATGTCTTTCCTGCCGTGGTAGGTTGTACTCCTCAAACTGTAAGCCACAATAAACCCTTCCTCCCTGAAGCTGCCCCTTGTCATGTATTTTATCGTATCGATGAGAAGGCACTATAACGTTGAACTGATTAAAGCGAAATCCAGGCAACTTAAAGGTCAAATCTGTTTTTAAAACCCGAAAGAGTTGTGTAGGAGATAGACGTGATGGACAGTTGTCATGGCAGCATTTGGGAGCTAGAGCAGGAAGATCAGGAGTTCAAGGCCATCCTTGGTTACAGGAGACCCTTCTTATAAACAGAGCACCGGGTCACGGAGATGGCTCAGTGAGGAAAAGAGTGTGCTGCTTTCAGATTTCTGTGGCAGCATAGAGGACACAGCTGTAAGAAAGAAGAGTGGCCATTTCAGTGTGTGTTGGGGTTGGGGTGTCTTTACTGAGCCTGCACTTACAGCCGCCAAGCCTGGAAAATTGAGTTTAATCCCTAGAACCCGCAGGGTGGAAGGAGAAAACTGATGTATAAGATTGATCTTTGCTTATGTGCCCTCTCTCTCTCACTCTGTCTCTCTCTCTCATGCGCACACACACACACACACACACACACACACACGGCATGGAAGGGAGCATGTAAGTGAAATAAAAACAAAATGAAGCAATAAGTATAGGTATTATGTAACTTTTTGGAGCCTAAGGACCAAGGCAGGCTCTGAGTGTGCCTGCCAGAGTGAAGTGACCAATGACCCCTAACAGTATCTGTCAGGGACTAACATAGACTAGACCACTTCCATTTTCCAACCTTTACTTTTATTTTCATTCTTTATGTGTATGGATGTTTTGCCTATGTGTGTGTTGTAGCACACCTACGTAGTGCCCACGGTAGTCAGAGAATGGTATCAAGTCCCCTGGAACTGGAGTTACAGAAGGCTGTGAGTCACCATGTGATTGACGGGAACTGAACCTGGGTTCTCTTCTCCAGAACAGCATCTCTCCAGCCCCCACTTCCCTTTTCTCTCTCTCTCTCTAGTGCTCAGTTGGTGAGAAAACTGATAACTGCTAAAATGAGGTTGCCAAAACCACACAGTGATTACGTGTTTGTGTCATAGTCTTAATGGGAACTAAGGGAGGGGTTGCATTGCTTACAATATATTAATAGTTCTAAGATTTTATAGTGAAGAGCTGGAATTGGGCCATGGATTTAAAACTTGGGTCTTTGTGTTTGGCTCAGTCAGAGATCATTCTGCAAAAGCCATGGTGAGGCCTGACCCAGATGCCCCGAGGCCTGCTTTAGGGCCCTGATGTGAGCAGTGCTCTGGTCCAGCCAGCTAGGAGTTCCGCTAGATCCTGATAGAGACACTGGATGCCCAAGAGGCAAATTACAGCAGAACTGGACTCTTCTAGAGAAATTGTTCTTGAAAACCTCCTTTCCAGCAAATGTTCTCTACCTCATGGATTTTCTGTTTGTTTTGTGGGACAGGGTCTTTGATTCTTATGCATGCTAGGCAAACAGTCATCCACTAAGCAGCACCCCAGCCCCTCACTGGGGGATTCTAGGCAGGGGCTCTACCACTGAGCCACACCCCAGCCCCTCACTGGGGGATTCTAGGCAGGGGCTCTGCCACTGAACCACACCCCAGGCCCTCACTGGGGGAGGGCTTCAGGTGGAAGCACTGCTGAAGCGGAAGGAGGTGTCAGCAGAGTGGGTGACATGACCTTTATCCCGGTTAACCTCCCAGACACCTGTGTCTTCAGGCAGCCTGCCTCCTCTCTGCCTCACCAGCTCCTCTGACTGGGTCAGTGTTCTGTTTTCTTTCTGCTGCTGTGATCAACATTCTGACCTGAAGCATCCTAGGGAGGAAAAGTTTATTTCAGCTTATAGGGGACGGTCCACCACTGAGGCAAAGCAGGGCAGTGAGGGAAGGCTTCCTGGAGGTTCATTCCAGGACCTGAAGCCTTTAGTCTGCACTGTACCTATGTGCACAACCTCTCCGCTCCCTCTGTGACTGAAAATAAAAAGAAACCTTCCTCTTTTTCTTTTTTTCTTTTTGAGGCAGAGTCTCTCTGTGTAGCCTTGGCTGTCCTGGACTCGCTTTGTAGACCAGGCTGGCCTCGAACTCAGAGCTCCACCTGCCTCTGCCTCCCAGAGCGGTAGGATTACAGGCGTTCGCCACCACGCCCAGCTGAAAATAAAAGTAAATCTTAAAAACGGGAAAAACTGTTTTAAAACACTGGTGAAGCCAGGCGTGGTGCGGCATACCTTTAATTCCAACGCCTGCAGAGGCAGGTGAATCTCTGTGAGTTCGAGGCCAGCCTGGTCTGTAGAGTTCCAGGACAGCCAGACCTGTTACACAGAGAAGCCCTGTCTCAAAACAAAAAAAAAAACAAAAACAAAAACAAAACAAAACACTGATGACAAATTTGAGATCACAAAAAAAATAAAAATAAAAAAAGTATGAACCAAGCCTGTGTTCACACTTGTAATCCCAGCATTCAAGAGTAGGAGGATAGAGTAAAAGTATCCAAAGTCAGGTTTATTGGGGGCAGCCCTGGGCAAGTTCACCAGCTTCATAGGAGGGGGTCAGTGAAGTTGCCATGCAGAGCGGGAGGGCATGCGCACACATGCGTAAAGAGAAATGAGAAATGCAGAGAGAGAAAGAGAGAGAACCAAAATGTCTGGATTATATAGTGAAGATCCTCTGGGAGAGGGGAAGCCCCACCCCTGGGCTGGAGGGTTCAGGGTAGAGGGCAAGGAATGTCAGCCAGGCCCTGTAACTGGTAGGGACCGAGGGATGCTGGGAGAACCTGGAGGCCAGGTTGGCTTTGATATGTTAAATAGGCAACTCAGCTACCTGTCCCAGGTCTGAGACCCAACAAGGATCAGAATTCAAAGCAATCCTTGGCTACATAGTGAGCTCAACGGTAGCCTGGGCTACATTAGACCATGTCTGAAATACATAAATAAATACGCCAGGTATGGTGCTCTAGGCCTTAGATCTCATCACTGGGAAGGTAAAGGCAGGCAGATCTCTGATTTTGAGATCAGTGTAGGCTACCCTGTCTCAAAAAAAGAAAAGGAAAAGGAAAGGGGGACCTGTTAGACTGGAAACAAACAAAACAATTCCACAACTGTCTGCTTAAAGCAAGCTGCATTAGCCGGCTTTTTCTCCCAACGTAGCGATTTCAGAGAGCAGCCTCTCACTGGCTTTTGAGGTCCCCTTTATGGGGAAGGGTTAGAGTTGACAGAAGAAAGCTGTCAGGATCATGCACCATTAGCATCTGGATAGAAGAGTCGGGGCTCAGGGCTCAGTCTGCCTGTGGAGTAGGTTAAGTGTGAGAACACAGCAGGTGGACGCAGAGTCATCAAGGTATCAGGGATGGTACATTTTCATAAGGCAAAAGAGCAATCATATTTCACAGGTTCAGGAGTTTAGCCAGGCAGAGAGAGGGGTGCGCAAAATTCACAGGGTCACAAGTTCAGCATAGTGTTGAAAACCATGGTTTGCAGGATAGTGTTAGAGAGCAGAAACTTCTGTAAGGTCCGGAGACTTAATAACAATGTCTAACAGTGTGGCTCACAAAGACCGAACCCAAGAACAAAACCAACCCAGGGAACAGCAAATGCCAACAGTGTAAAATGTGCAGAAAGAAAAAGTACATTTCTGAGGGAGGAAAGTTTTTTTCAAGGGAGTTCAAGGCTTCCAGTGTTGCGGGCACACTACCCCAGCGCCAGCCCGGGATCTGGGAAGAGTGACAGATCAGTCTTTCCACACAGCTGATCTTCAGCAAACTGTTGCAAGTCAAATAAGGAAAAGCAATTACAGGAGGAAATGTAAATGACTACCATACATTATGCAAATGCCTTCCCCCTGGGAATCAAACCCAGGCCTCCGAGAAAGCCTGGTCGGTTCTCTGCCACCCAGCTATAAACACAGACCTCCATCTCACTCTTCCTAAATTAGACTTAGAATAAGGAAGAGTAATGAATTCATGTGTCTGCTTGTCTGGGCTACCGCGTCGGCTCTCTCCCTGGCATCTCCATGAGGGTATCTTAGAATAAGATTGACACACAAGAGGTCGTTGTGTGTGTGTGTGTGTTGTAGCCTGGGTGGGCCCTAAGAGGACGAACAGCTGACGTCCCCCAGCGAGGACTTCGGCTGAAGGCATTGTGACGTCACCTGCAACCCCAGCTCTTCCTGGTCTGCCTGTAGTGATCTTTGCACTCATGCCTATAAATGGTCCTGCTTCTCTAGTGAACCTAACACCCAGAACTACTAAAATTTAAGCATCAACTTGAAAAATTGCTTACTATACACTGTTTTCTCTTGTCAGCACTTACGGAGGGCTCTCATACAGTGTGGAAGGGGAAGGGCTGATCCTGCTGCAAGAAAATCAAATTTTTTTTTCAAATCCGCTTCAGCATTTCCAGTTGGAGGGTGTTAGGTCTCAAACCTGGGAGAGTAGACTGAGGTGCCTGCTTAACATATCAAAGCCGACCTGGCCTGGTTCTCCCAGCATCTCTCAGTCCCTATCTATTTCATGGTTTGGCTGGCATACCCAGTCCAGGGGCTGGGCTGCCATTCACTCAGCTGCCCTTCCCTGTATAGTCCAGCCATTTTGCTTCCTTTTCTCTACCCTTTACCTTCCTGGGCTCCTCTCCTCTCCTCTCCCCCATCCTCACATGGCTCAGGGTCCTGTTCACTGGGGAATCTCCCAGATGACCCTGCCTCTGGCTCTACTGTTTATTTACAATAAACCTCCACCACATCTAGGAACGGTTGTGTCCTTCCATTTTTTTTAAAAGATTTATTTATTTATTTAGCATTCTGCCAGCATGTACACCCACACACAGAAGAGGGCACCAGATTTCATTACAGATGGTTGTGAGCCACCATGTGGTTGCTGGGAACTGAACTCAGGACCTTTAGGAAGAACAGCCAGCGCTCTTAACCTCAGGACCTTTAGGAAGAACAGCCAGCACTCTTAACCTCTGAGCCATCTCTCCAGCCTCTCTCTCTCTCTCTCTCTCTCTCTCTCTCTCTCTCTCTCTCTCTCTCTCTCTCTCTCTCTCTCTCTCTCTCTCTCTCTCTCTCTCATTCAGAGAGATGGCTCAGAGGTTAAGAGGACTTTAGATTGTCCTTTGACCACCAAACACACACCCTCATGCTCAAAGTTAATTCAGGCTACATCGTGAGGCGGTGTCTCAAAACAGTAAAAATCAAGGATGGTCCTGGTACCAATCCCCCTGGGTACCTAGGGATAGCCATGGCGGTAAAGAAATCACAGCTGGTATTGGCTGCATAAGCTTTGTTCAGTGAGAAGAAACACCGCAGTCAAATGACATACAGATGTAAATCCCAGTCACAACGTCTCTCCACAGAGGGCCACACAGGGGTGAACCATCCAGGCAAAGTGGGGCAGAAACTGGGGCAGACTGCACGCCTGTCATTTGCAGGAAAATGGACAAAGCTGGAAACCACTGTGTTAAGTGAAATAAGCCAGATATAGAGAAATAAGCACTGTGCGTTGTCTTTCTTAACTGGAATCGAGATCTTAAAAAGGGAAGAGACAGAAGTAAAAAGAAAACTACTTGGGGAAAGGACGAGGACCTGAAAGGTGTGGGGAGAGAGTAAGAGGAAGACATGGGAGTCTGTGTGAGCTAAGTCCATTAGATAAAGGTCTGAAAATCTCATACTGAAACCAATTCCTTCGTGCAATTAGCATATGCTTAAGAGAGTAAAGCCGGATGCTGGTGAGATGCCTCAGGATTGAGGGTGCTGGCTGCTCTCCTGGAGGACCTGGATCAATTCTCAGCACACATGCTGGCTCGCCCCCGTCCGTACTCCAGTTCCAGGGGACCCATGCCCTCTTTTAGCCTCCGTGAGCACCTGGCACGCCGGCAGCGCACAGACATAGCATGCAGGTAAAGCAATCTGACACACAAAATAATTTTTTTTATGGAAGGAAGAAAGAAGGAAGAAAAAGCCGGGCACAGTGGCACACGCCTGTAACCCCAGCACTCGGGGAGGCAGAGGCAGGCAGAGCTCTGTGAGTTGGAGGCCAGCCTGGTCTACAAAGTGAGTCTAGGACAGCTACGGCTACACAGAGAAACCCTGTCTCAAAAACAAAACAAAAAACAAAAAGAAAGAAAGCTGACCATGGTGATATGACCTATATCCTCAGCATCCACGGTTCTGAAGTAATTATCATGAATTTGATACTAGCCTGGGGGAGCTGCGGGATGGCTGTCCGCTGCTGAATGTGCTTGCTTCAGGGCTTGGTCAGTCGAGCTCAATCCCCAGGGACCCACTCGGTGAAGGAGAGAGCTCACACAATTTAGATAAGTACAATAAAACAATACTCAGCATCTGCAAGATGAGGAAGGCTGGGTCAAGGAGACCCTGGGTGTGGTCTGCTGGGGTCTGAGACCCCAGCCCTTGGATGGTGAAGGCAGGGTATCCGGAGTCCAACCGAGGTCAGTCTTGGCTACGTGCTGAGTCTGAGGCCAGCCTGGGGATATGCAAGACCCAGATTCAGGCTGGAGAAATGGCCAGTGGTTAAGAGCACACTGCCTGCTTTCCCAGAGGTCCTGAGTTCAATTCCCACAACCACATGGTGGCTCAAAAGACCCAGATTTAAAACAAGACTACACAGAGAACCCTGTATCAAAAAACCAAGCCAAACTGAAAACCTTATCTACTTGTTTATTTGGGTGGGGTTGGGGATCTGTGTGTGACCCTTAGATGAGTTCTCTCCTTCCACCATGTGGGTTCCCAGAACCAAATTCAGATCTTCAGGCAGGACAATACCAGACGTCAGCTTCTGATTTCCATGCGCGTATGTATGGGCACAAACAAACAAGTGTACACAAATACACCTCACCCTGTCTCTCTCTGTCTCTGTCTCTCTTGTGTATGAATGAGACACACACACATCACACACAATCAAGCTTACTAGGCAAGAATATTACCCACTGTAAGCTCATGGCTTTGACTTATGACTTGACATTCCAGCTCTATAACATTCCAAGTTATAGAATTTCTCCATCACCCTCTAACATCCCAGGAGGATCTGCCCCGTCTACAGCTCCATTTTAGCTATTCCCAGCCCATGGCAAACACGGACCTGCTTTCTGTCGGCGGATACTCTATAAACAGCAACAACAACAAAACAAAACAAAAAGGATAGTTAGTTGAAAGAAGGCAGGCTGAGTCCTCTTCCAAGCTCATGAACAAACAGGGAAGCAGGAGGCCACAGGGAGTCGGGCCCCTGCCGCACAGTGGGGCTGAGGACAGCAGTGCTCGGGTTAACTTTCAAAGGACAAGCAAGAGTTATTTTACTTGTTTATTTTGCTGGGGATCAAATTTATGGTCTGGTAGCCAGTAGCGGTGGCGCCCACCTGTGATCCCAGCACTCAGGAGGCAGAGGCAGGTGGATCTCTGTGAGGCCAGCCTGGTCTACAAAGTGAGTCCAGGATAGCCAGGGCTACACAGAGAAACCCTGTCTCAAAACACAAAACCAAACAAGACCTTAAAGCGACTAAAATTTAGGGTCTGTAGTTGCTGGCAACCAGTTCACTGTGGGGTTCCATCCTCAGCCCTTTTTATTTTACTTAGAGACAGGATCTGACTCTGTAGCCCAGGCTAGCCTTGAATTTAGAATCCTGACAGGTGTGCGATTCTATTCTCTGCAGGGAAATTGTTTTGATAAAGACTCCCATGAAGCCCTTCTCAGGAACCGGCTCTCAATCAGTGGCTTGCTGTCTATCGACCCCTTCCTTCCTTTAGGAGTGGAAAGACCCTTTCACAGGAGTGGCCTAAGTGGACAACAAAGATATTTACATTATGATTCATAACAGTAGCAAAATTCAGTTATGAAGTAGCAACTTCAAGTAAATTTGTGGTTGGGATCACCACACCATGAGGAGCTGTATTAAAGGGTCCTGGCATCAGGAAGGTTGAGAACGCCAAGCAGCTGTTGGAAATGTTAAAGTGCCGACCTGCCGCAGGGCGTGGCTGCCACCCCCTGCCCTCTACCTCTCTCTCCCAGAGGCCCAGACGCCTTGGTTCTGATGCTCCCTTTCTGCCCTTGCTCCCCCTTTCCTACCTTCTTGCCCTCTCCCCCCATCATCACGCACTCTCTCTCTCTCCTTTCCCTTCCCCCTCCCTCGCTGCTCCCAATAAACCTGCATTTATATAATACAGATTCGTCTGTCTCTCCATTAGCTCATTCTGCTTTATTTAATCACTCAGGAAAGATGACCGTGGGGCCTAAGCAGAGAGGCTCTCCAGCAGGCGCTTACCTGGAAGGGAGGAGGCATCTGGGAATGGAAACAGCAATGCTCTCTTCTCCAGCCCTGGTAAACCGTCTTCAGTTAGGCAGTGGAGAGTACACATCTGTGTCACATTTGTGAGCGTCATGCCCTGTGTTAGGACTGCTCTTGGCCAAGGTGCTTGGGCAGAGAAGTGAGCACCCATCTCCAAAGACCATGGCTCATGGCTCAGGGCATCCAAGAACCCAGTAAGCGTGGGATGGATCTAACTATCTATCTATCTATCTGCTTATTCACTGCTTGTAGCTCAGGGCATCCAAGAACCCAGCAAGCATGGGATTTATTGATATATTTATGTATGTATATATTTATTTATTAAAGATTGCCTGGAGCAGGGGCTCATGACTGTCATACCAGCACTCAGGTGCCCGATTTTAAAAAGGTGGAGAGTTTGAAGCCAGCCTGGGCTACAAAGAAAGACTCTGTCTTTAAAAAACAAAAGTGAGTCTAGATGTGGTGATGCAGGAGGCAGAGGCAGGCAGATCTCTGTGATCTGAGGGTTAGCCTGGTCTACATAGTTAGTTCTAGGCCAGCCAGAGCTACATCGTGAGACCCTGACTCAAAAGCAAGAAAGAGACGTCAGTTGTTAAGAGCACTGGCTGCCCTTGCAGAGGACCCGGGTCTGGTTCCCAGCACCAACACGGTGGCTCACAGCCCTCTGTAACTGGTTCCAGTGAACCCAATGCCCTCTTCCTACCTCAGAGGGCACCAGGAACACACATGGTCCACAGACATGCATGGAGGCAACACACACACACAATAATGGTTTTAAAAGAATGTCAAAATAGCAGTGAGCTTGTGCCTAAGACCTGAGCCATGTGACCTCTCCCAGATACAAGCCTGATGCTTGTAGAAACCTCCCAAACAGACTGTTTGAATTTTGTTCATGGAAAACCACTCTTCCCTTCCTGGGCAACTCTCATGTGAGCTGAGCTTTCACACCACGCTGGAGTCAGCCCAGTTCGAGTCAGGAATTCCATCTAAGTTCCTCAGCAGCTTTCTGTTGATGTTTTGTTTTTGAGACAGGGTTTCTGGTAGCGGAGGGTGACCCTGAACTTGTGCACTTGCTGCCTCCCCTCTTCCCAGCTGCCGAGGTCACAGGTGAACACACCTCCACCCGGTGTGTGTGGAGCCGGACAGGAAGCAGGGCTTTGTGTATGCTTGGTAAACATCCTACAACTGGCTGGTCCCCTATCAGCCTTTTCCCAAGGCTTTCACACCAAAGCCCACATTCCCTCTGTGCTCTAAAGAAGGTTCCTGCTGGCTAGAGGAACTCCATTTACACATGACTGTGGTGCCTGTTCACCTGTCAAGTTCAAGGCTAACTTTTAGGCTCCCTCAGTCCCTGCCCACAAGCCCTCCCTCCCCCCAAGCCCCATTTCACAGTCTACTGACCTTCCTTCCTTCCTTCCTTCCTTCCTTCCTTCCTTCCTTCCTTCCTTTCTTCTTGGTTTCCCTTTGTAGCCTTGGCTGTCCCGGATTTGCATTTTAGACCAGGCTGGCCTCTAACTCACAGAGACCCACCGGCCTCTGCCTGAGTGCTGGGACTAAAGGCAATCACCACCGTGCCTGGCTTACTTCATCCATTTTCATTCACCACCTGAGCTACATCCCCAGCCCTAAATTTTAAAAAGAGAGAAAGGGGGGAGGGGGAGAGGGAGAGGGAGAGGGAGAGGGAGAGAGAGAGAGAGAGAGAGAGAGAGAGAGAGAGAGAGAGAGAGAG